>CM070548.1:17740702-18390702 GCA_036346405.1 Phyllostachys edulis | reverse complement strand
GTCGTGGCCTTGTCGTACTCTGTTTGTTGTGAAGTAGTACAAGGTCCTGCAGGACTTGGTATCATGACCCAAAATACATTCAAAGCCAAGAGCCACAACTTGACCCTTGTCTACCGTCTTTTGAAATTCACACCAGTGAATTTCTCCGGTTTCATTGCCACGGCAAAACCAGCCATCACAAAGTGCCTATTAGGTTTTTGGATTGTTAGACATATGCACACTTTTGTAATTGTTATAATTCCTAAAACAATAATTGAATCGACAACTGCATATATACTAGGCATATTTGAAACTATGAACAGTAACATGATCATCAACTCAAATATGCCTATCTCATATATATGCAGTAATAAGGCAAAGCCTAGAACAAGTATGCTACTAACAGTAGTAGGCATTAATATCATCATATAACAAACATCTAGGAAACAAAGCCTAGCCATAGGAAAAAGTTATCACTGCGACTTACAAAGGATCGCCCCGATGATTGTCGCGGTAGAGTCTAATCCGAAGAAGACAACGCGCAGAGAAGGAAGCAGTGAGCAGTCGCGTGAACGCTTTCTAAAAACCTGATTCGTCCCAACCCATGCAGGATTGCAAGGGATGTCAGCTTCGGAGACACTACTCTCCCCACGTCGGTGCACGCCGAAGAAGGGATGGAGTAACCGAGTAGCACAGCAACAAGGAACTGGGCAACAGTGCAAAACTGAGTCCCGCTATTCTTAGAGCCCAACTCTATTCTGCATTATTTAATCTGAGAGGATAGGTCTCCTTTATATAGAGCCAGAGCCAGAGTCCTCCCACCTAGACTAGCAATATGGTACTAAACTTCCCACCTTCCACCATGCATGAGGGGGCCTTTGGACCAGCGGCAACACACCACCAGCACCACCCACTGCATCACCATTTTTCGTACTTGAGCAAAGAACAACACACATTAGTAAAGAATAAAGCTCAAGCATGCTTAACCAAATGAATAGAAAGTGGGAGGTGGGGAATAAATCCGAGGGGAGGAGCAGGCCGAGAGGCACGAGACGCTCACGGGCCGGAGGCGCAGCACGTGTGGGGAGGTTGAGCCGAGCCGGGCCCAAGCCAGAGCCGAGCGGCACCGAGGCCAAGCCATGGGGGGAGAGAGAGGAGTCGTGGGTGCAGGCAAGGGGTCGGCGGCTGTGCCAGACGGAGGCATGAGAAAAGCGGCGAAGGCGGAACAGGGAGCTAGGGTCCAAGACCGGGGCGGCGCAGGGAGGTAGCCAAGACGGGGCGACGCAGGAACGGGCCGGTGGTGGTGCAGAGCACTGGCGGTGGAGGCAGTAGAGGCGGTGCTATGCGCTAGTGAAGCTCCGGCTGAATCAAATATCAAGAGAAAAATGAAAGAAAGAAGGAATGGAGAAAGGAAATGGGGAGAGAAGAAGCACCAGAGAAGAGAAGCAATGGGGGAATGGGGAAAATGAGTGGGGAAGAAAGAAGGCACTAGGTGCTGTATCGACCGAATGGGAAAGTAGGAGAGAGAAATGATTAGATAAGAAGAAGAGAGAAATGGGAAAAGAAAAGAGAAGAAAAAGAAAAATATATAGAAAAAATCTATAAAATTATAAATAGATAGAGAGAATGCGTACGCACCATACCTGTGATTTTTGGACAAATCGCCAGAACGATGGAATTTTAAACTTCTTATAGATGAATAACAGTATACAGACCAGCAGAAAATAAAAATAGGAACAAGCATAAAACAAAGTAGAGACTTTATAAAGTAATTAATCATCGGTAGAACACAATAAATTAGACAAATAAATGGATGCATTAAAAATAACTTAAACATGTTAGGATAATTAAAATAAAGCAACCCCGAGTCTATTTAGGGAAATGAATAAATGTGTACGCACGTAAATAAAATCAGTTAGGCGTATGTGCGCGAATAAAATTTGATAAACTTAGTAAGATGCGAGTACGGGTAGTACGGACTCCAGAAGGATAAGCAAAATATTTTTAGTTTTTGAAAATAAATCCTTAGGGTTTATCCATTCTAGCTAGGGTTGCAACCTACAGTCGATATGGCTTTGATACCACTTTGTCGAACCCGTGATTCAAAGGATCCCAGATTCTCTGTGCTTACAATACTAGTCCAGGAACAGCTAGTGTACACAGTTTTACAAATATGGTATCAAGTCCACATCACGCAATTTATTGATAATATCAGAGTATTTATTACAAAAGGGCACTTGGCCTAAAGAAAATTTCAGCGGAAAGAAAAACATAGTAGTAGGCCAAACGATACGCCACAGGCAATCGTCTGGGGGCGCAACCAAGCCGTCCAAGTCCTCCTCATCCTTGAGGTACTCCTCCTCTGAGATTATTTGCAATAAGTAAGGATGAGCACAACTTCCGTGCTCGCAAGTTACACCCAATAACAGAATATAATGCATGCAAGGATTTTAAAGGAAGGCTTATAGGGTTGATTTTGCGTAAAGCCATGTTTCTTTCAAATATTTATACTAATTTCCAAAGCGGTTATTAAGTAACTAAAATTCATTTTGTAAACTCAAGTTTTATAGTTGGATAACCTCCATACAAAGGTGTGGAGAAGGATACCCTCCTGTCTCATGGCTTCTCGCCCAATTCCCATTTGAATAGAAATCCAAAATCATTTGTGTCAAATCATTTTTGAAATCAAAACCAAAGTCTAATTTTGAGTAGCAAATGCTAAACATGTCCATGACCGTGGACACGGCTATTCGAATAGTTTTACACTCTGCAGAGGTTGTACAACTTTACCTACAAGAGATAATTTACTTTTGATGTCGGCCAATACACGCTTCCGAAGGCGTGCGACTAAGCAACTATCACAAGGCTGTTACAATGCTCTACCCTAAAGTATTTATGCCCGCTAAGGTTTCACTTTCATTGGACTGACCATCCTCCGGAAGCCCCCTCTTGCACCGAGTGGGAATACTGTCTAACCAACACCCACACATCAACATGGCACAAATAACAGTAGAGTGTTGCAAATTATTAAGCCTAGTCCTGCCCACTCATGACATGTGGTAGTACGGTGGAGTTTAGCAAGAGTGGCTCTTAGGCCGGTCCTTAATCAACTTGGGCAACATACCTGACTTGATCAACGAAATGATTCAATCATGTGCATCAACTTGCACCAACCAGACATCCATTTTGCCCAAGTTTAAGCCACTTTTGATTTTATTCTGTTTTCAAAATCTTTTACAAAAGTGTCCATGGTAAAACAATACCATGGCTTATTTTGAACAGATTTGAATTCTTGGCTAAATTCCTCCAAGTTAAACATTTTTGGTCTAAGCATGTCTCTGCATAATCTTTTCAAATGATCCTAGTTCATACTAATGTATCAACCAGGTGTTATCTAGGGTGACAAGATATTTAGTTCAATACCAAATTGGCCATACAAAGGATTGTAGGAATATCTACAAATTTAAAACAGGTATTAAAATAACTAAATTTAAATAAGCATGCAGTACATAATTTAAAAACATAAATTAAATAATTTTAAATATTGGGATTCAAATATGATCAAAGAATGTAACTTGCCTTGCTCAAAAGTCTGGTCGTTGATTAGTTCTGGTTCTTCGGACTCGTCAAAATCTATACACGAAAATAAGCCAAATTCAAATAAAATTCAAAATGAACTTCAAATGAACTCCAAATGAAATAATTTTGGTTTAGATAGCTAGTTTACAATTTTATATAGATTTAGAAATTTGATTCAGCCAAATCGGAGTTTGTATGAAGAAATACGAGCTCCTTGAAGTTTAAAACCTAAATAAAACCCTAAATTAGATTTTAATAGATTTTCCGAATTAATTTTCTAAAGGAAATCCAGATTTATTGTCAGTGCCGGGTAGTCTCACTGACGGGTGGGCCCGTGGTCAATGGACCCGGTCCACGCTTTGTTAACGGTTCACGGTGAACCCGGTGCACAGCACAGTACACGCAGGGTGAGGGGATGCTTGTGCAAGATGACGTGGCGCCACGTAGACTCCACGTCGGACTCGGCGCTGAGGTGGCATTGCGATGGTGCCGACAAGAACTGGCCACGTAAGCCCAACGGTGGTGCACAACCGGCGACGAGCTCGCCGGCGTTTTACGCCGAGGCGAGGAGTGTGGATGGTCGCAATAGAGAGAGAGGGAGAGACGAGGAGTCTGGTGCGCTACCTTGGAGCGGAGGGGCGAGGCGTTTTGGTCGTCGGCGGTGAGCTTTTGCGGTGGCGGTGTTAGGTCGTTGATGAAGTGCGTGCTCTGGTGGTCCTCGAGTCACGTGAGTGCACGCACTGGCTTTGCAGAGGTGCAGCGATGATGAAGGTGTGGATGACGAGGCCGGAGAGGGCTTGACGGCGGCGAATTCGGCGGTTGAAGCTCCGTTGGTCGCTGATGGTGGAGCTCGTAATTAGAGCACTAGAGAACGAGAGGATGGTGATGAGTGGTGACGTTGAGGTATGCGGAGGGAGGCGGTCCCGGTGCTCCCTTTTATAGGGCTCGGGGGTCATCAAGCGGCGAAACGTCTTGTGGCCGATTCATCTTGCGGTCTTGTGGCGAGGTTAAGAGAGGTTAAGGAGGTTTAAGGAAGAAGAAATGGGCGCCTCGAGTGCGTCAGAGAACGTGGGGTCTAATGGCATCGAATACGAGCGAAGAGGGGAAGTAACGGGCGAGTTTAAAGAGCTTGGCGAGGACGGCAATGGCGGCGTCGCGAGCAAGAAGAAAGGGTGCGGGGACGACGGCACTATAGACAGTGGTCCCACCAGTCAGTGAAAGAAGTGAATAGGAAAGTAACGAGTGCACCTGAGCCGTTAGATTTTAGATCGGACGATCATCGCTGGCTGAGACGTTCGGACATCCGAACGTTTCATCAAGATCGGACCGTTCATATTTGATCCAACGGTTGAAGGGTTTGGAAACAGATACGCGTGGGCGAGCGGGCCGTGTGAGCGTGGAAAAAGAATTGGGTCGGCGAAGATTCGGCCCAAGTATTGTGTGGGGATTTTTAGAAGGTTTAACAATTTAATTAATCCTGATAATTCAAATAGGCTTTAGAAAATAGCAAATAAAATCCAAAAATTATGAGAAAATTCACAAAAATTCTCAAAGACATTCTGGACTTAAATAAAATATTTCCAACTTAAACTTGGAAATAGTTTTTGCAAATAAATTGTTTTGGCTTTAAAATAAATAAAGAAAAGCTTTTTAAAAGTCCGGAAATTCCAAGGAAAATAATTTAAGTTTTATTTTTGCCAAAAGAGAACATTTGGGATGTTACACGGAACCTGAAAAATGTTCTATATTATGATCTCAAACTCGCATTAAAGAAAATGCTGGGAACCCAGTTCACAGAGAGTTCAGAGTAGCTTTGGGTAAAGTGGTACAAAGTCTGTGCAGTGCTAAATAAAATCATGATTTCATGCCAATCTCCTGGATTGGAGTCTACGGGAACCACTAGGGGTCTATCTTCTCTCCGAGTGACAAGTAATCTTTTCAGTATTAAAATCTGTCACTTAACGTTTTAACGAGTTATTTATTTTCAGAAAAGAGATGATATAGAAAATGTGATAACGAACAGAGATCAGTCATATAGTGCATCTTGTGCTATTAATGGTTGCTGAGTATATTAGTACTCAACCTTTCTATTATTCTCCTTTGTTAGATCCTAGTCCGGCCGAGAATTATCCCGAGTGGGACGAAGGTCACGCAGGTGCAGATGAGACCACAGGAGATGCGGACCCTTACTACTAGGAGCAGGGCGAGGTGGACGCCCTATTTGGCACGTGGGATGAGTAGATGACCTGTGGAGAATGGCAGGCAAGTGAGGAGACTTAGTCCCATTTTGCAGTTGTAAATTACTACTTGTAATGTAAGACCATAGCCTTGTGTGGCTAACTGTTATAACAAAGAACAGTTTCTATCTTATTGTTCTGCTGCGTCAACTCTGGTAATGCTTACTATTCATTGGAGCGGTGTCCTACCGGGCAGACAAATAGTAATCCGTATACTTAAGTGTGATTACCCTCTGGGGTAATGACACAGGGCGCCACAGCTAGTATCAGAGCGATCGGTTAGGGACATGCTAATAAAATTGAAACTATTGCAGAATATAAGTATGCTTTCTCGCTTGCTATATTGCACTAAGTACTTGTTAAGCCTTGTCTCCATGTTAATTTCTATTCGAACCTTGTCTCAAAAGTACTATGTTAAAAAGCTTATCTTCCTTAATGTGACACCAGTACTAACATAGCACCATCCCTTTGCAGGATGACTAGGTTTTGTGTCCCATCCGAGAGAGTGCGGGGGGAGCACGTGTTGATACTAGGGAGACTGTTGCACCACTTGGGGGCGCCTTTCCCCGAGTACTTCCAGGAGGTCCGAGCTAGGGAAGCTGCACCATTGATCGGAGTCATAATCACGGGGATTTCCCTGAACCCAAACTACTATTATGAGTGTGTAGAGGAGTGGCGTTCCTTAGACGATTACGTCACCCTACAGGAGATAGCTCGTAAGGCCATCCTCACCCTTGGAACCCACTTTAGTGACCAGTTGAGGGATTCACAGTTCGGGGAGATACCACCTATAGCCCCAGGGAGTTTTGGGAGACGGTTTAGTGCCATACCTCCAGCTACCCTTGCCCCACCATTCTCCCCAGCCACCGTAGCAGTGCAGCGTGAGACCACCAGCACCATGCTATTAGCTAGCACCATGCTTTTATAACACCACCTGAGGAGCCTTAGCTAGAGCCGAGGAGAGTTCTGACTTCTGGAGACAGTAGTTCCATGCTTCAGAGGCTCTCCGAGAGACCCGCCATACCCCTACCCCAGATGCTCCTCCACACCACCCCACCCAGCACACCACACCACCAGATCCACCCCACTACTACCCAACTGCACCACCCTCCTTTGCATTTGAGCCATTTATAGCCGAGCACTTTATTCCTGTACCTCCAGTAGATCCCATCCCTATCCCATTTTATGATTTTTACCCTACCAACCCGACTCCACCACCCCGGGGAGGCTTAGTAGATATCCCAGCTCCTACACTAGACTACCTACTGAAGAATCTAGACCCGCTATTATGAGTTAATGGAGTATTTTGGTTATTAATGATAAATCTATTTGTGAGACTAACACTTCTATTGTTATACCTATTATTTAGTCTCAGTTGGATAAAAAGATGAAAATCATAGAGGTATGCATTCGACATTATATTCCTATATTTTGTTGCATTCCTCGAATCCAAAATATAGGTTGAACTCCACTAAAAGGTTAACTTAAATAATGTGCATATGTTCTTATTACACATTTGTGTATGCACACATTTAGGGGGAGTTCACTTTATGTTTTGTGGTTTCATTAGTATTGATCCATATTCTTTTTTCCACATATATTAAGGATCACTACCTTAAAACATATCATTGAGTATATAAAACTTGTTTAGTTCATATATACTCATATTTATCTATATTCAATTATTTGCAATTGAAGTGGTTATCATCAATTATCAAAGAGGGAAAGATTGAAGTATCTTGGCCCACCATTATGAGTTCATGGTATGTTGTGGTAATTAATGACAATCATGTTGTGGAACTAACATTTTTTCATGAGTTGGATGAATAGGTTATATTCCATGGTGATAGAGACTTTGGATGACATCATGAGTTAATCGTCATCAAGTCAAGGTTCAAGAAAAAGATGCATCATGTGTTGATGCGTATCAAGATTTCGAAGAAAAGGAAATCATCATGTGTTGATGATGTTCAAGAAGAGGAGATGATCATGAGTTGATCATCAAGTCAAAAGAAGACTGCATCATGTGTTGATAGAGGCTAAGTGAAAGAATGCATCATGGGTTGATGCATATTCAAGTCAAGAACTTGAACTAAAGGAAATCATCATGTGTTGATGGTTATCAAGTCAATGACCCGGTCTTGAAGTGAAGATGTGTGTCATCAAGCTTCATGTGCATGTGCAAGGCAAAGGTATGACTAGCTAGGGCTAAGGATATGTTCCTAGTCTTTTACCAGTCTTGGTGTTTCGATGGAAGACCGGATTGCTAGTATAGGTTGCTATTCTATTAAGAGGGGTCTTAACTAGTAGCTTGAGTTAGTCATTTGTTGATAGCTCATTATGTCCGCTCTAGCTCTCATTAGCATATTGCCGATATTTGCGAATGTGTTTTGCAAATGGTCGTGGCTCATGCATAATCCATGTAGCATGTGACTTTAGTTTGCGAATGTGTTTTGCAAATGGTTTAAGTTCATGTACCTTATTCCTTGTGGTGTGATTCTAAAAGTTGGCAAATGTGTTTTGCAACTTGTTGAGAATCTCGCCTTTAACCTTTGTTTGCATCGCGTATCAATTGACAAATGTGTTTTTGCAAATTGAGTTTAAGCGAAGTGCAATTTCCTCTTTTCGACTCTGATCATTTGCAATCCTTGGGCGGTCTGACCGGAATGTTTGTACTGGACGATGGTCTTTGTGAACTAGCAGTTTGACCGCCCATAGCGACCGGTCTGACCGGTGGTGTATCGGTCTGACCGCCATGTGTTGGGCGGTTTGACCGGTCCCATGGTGAACGTTTGGACCGTCCGAATGTATGGTTCGATCGTGTGGTTTGAATATTTTTAAGGTGTTTTTGGGGAGTTTCTCTTGTTCCCAAAACGGTATGACCGCATTTGAACCGCGGTACAACCGGAGTGCGGTAGTACCGACTTTATATTGGTGGTATGTTTTTCCAGGGAGGTGCTTCTCTAGATCTGGCTTGCTCCTTTGTGGAGCGGTCTGACCGCTCCTCTGGCAGTCTAACCGGTTTGGTCCGGTCTGACCGGCCATTGGTTGGCGGTCAGACCGAATGTGTGTCCAATGACTAGTTTTATAGCCATTGGAGCAAGGATGATCTGACCGGCCATTGGTTGGCGGTCAGACCGAGGCTCCTGCTTTTTCAGCAGTTTCTCTCCAACGGCTAGTTTTTGTGTGTGGGCTATAAATACCCACTTTGGCAGTTGTGAAAGTGGTTGTTGCTGGTGCTATTTATTTCCTTGAGCAAAGAGCAAGCCCTCTCCTCTCTTTTGTGCATGTGTTGCATTAGGTAGTGGATTGTGTATCCACTTGAGCTTAGACACTTGATTTGTTTAAGTGAGCGTCTTCGACTTATTATTCTTGGTGTTTGCCGACACTTAGACGGTTTGGAGAAGTTGCGTTGGTGATTTTCTCAAAGAAGGATGTGAGAAGGCTTGAGCGGTTGTGAGTGGTTTGGTGCTCACCATCTCCAGAGTGGAGGGAGAGCAACCCCGGGTGGATCGAGGTGTTGGTTCGTGTTGGAGCCGGTCCAAGTGGTTGGACTTACCTCGGAGGTGTTTGGCTTAATTCGTGGAGCCAGTCCAATTAGTTTGGGCTTACCTCAATGAGGATTAGGGGAGACCAGCAAGTCTCCGAACACTAAGGTAAAATATCATTGTGTCCTTGTGGTTTGTTCCTCTTGTGCTTTACTATATTGCAATCTACATTCCTTGTACTGAATTGCTTTCTTGTATTTGTTTGATTGCTATAATTATCAATAGTCTTTGATTGTTGGTGCACTTAGTCGAAACTAGTTGATTTAGGTTTTAATTGGGCAAAATCGTATTGATTTACAATTCCGCATAAAACTCGGTTTTAACCAAAAGATTTTAAAACCGTCTATTCACCCCCCCTCTAGACGGCCTACTCGATCTTACACCTACTTCCCCACCGTCTGAGACCAGAGCCTCGTGGTCCTCGTATGAGCGTACACCCAGACCCTGTTAAAGACACCTCCCTTCTAGATGAGGTCTTCCGCACTTACTTTGGAGAACTCGGTAGCAGCCATGCAGCTGGAGGAGGAGCTAGCACTAGTCAGGGGGTTGGGGACGAGGAGGAGAGTGACCCAGAGGAGTGGTAGTCAGGGACCCCTTAGCCATTATGAGTTGTGAGTAGTCTGGTGTTAGCCAAGAGTTTTATTTGTTGTACTTGCTACTACTGCTATCATGTATGTTATGTATGTTAGTTCGTGTTGTATCAGGATCTATTATGCTATTATGTTCCAGTGATCGTTCAGTTTCGCAATTGAACCTAGGATAGATGACTTAAAACTGTTGGCAGTGGGGTATCAATATAAGATCATAAGTTTTGATGCCTGGGCTAGAGGCATGGAGTAGAATTATAGCATGGACCCATTTTTTCCAATTCTGGATAAGTATGGACCATCCCCATAGAATCCCTTACCTCTTCATCTGTATAACTAGATCGATCCGTTAGATTCCAGAAGAAAGCAAGAAAAAGCAAAGAAAACAGATAAAAACTGATGGTATAAAAGAATGTGACTTATCCCATTTCTGCATATCAAATTTTCCCGAACGAGTGGTTCGTGGCACTCTGAGCGTGTAGCTCTGGCGTACCGAGGAGCGAAGTCCTAGGTGTACTCAGGAATGAGCCCTGAGCGGTCCCAAACACGTGATTTAGGCGGTCTCGAGAACGGGATCTCGAGCGTATGTGGGCACGTGGATCTAGGGTAGCGTAGGTCGCACTCATAGGCAAGCTCTGAGTGGTTCCAAACACATGGTTTGGGTGGTCTTGAGAACGGGATCTCAAGCGTGACTAAGCACGAGAGACTCAGCTAGTATATAATTTGGATCTTTTTGCATATCTTTGTTTCTTCGTGTTATCCGTTTATCTGTGTATGGCATGATACAACTCACCCAAGGGTAACTCTATACCAGATAAATATGATATCATCTTCTCTACCACAACGTATTGCTGAAGAAGCAAGGACTTATTTTAACCAACATAAAAGACTCCTCGAGGTAAAATGCTACAAACACAATTTCTAATGCAACCAATTTCTTAACACCTCCCCCACAAGATGGAAGGTCGAGGACACGAAGATCAAGGATTAGGACTAAGGCTGGGATTATTGCCGCAGGATACACCAGCAGGAAATCCACAAGTAGACCTCAATGAGACAACACCTGGCCAATCCAGAACCACATCAGTACTAGAAGCCAGCCAACCGACAATCACTAGAGCCACAAATCCGTTAGGAGTAATGGCTGATGTTCTCCGATTCCTCGAGAATTCCAGGAAAGAAGCCCAGGAAAACCAGAATCACTTCATGGAAGCATTTCCTAACCCGAGTAGCCCCTACCACCTCACAGCCAACCCGCAGGGTTAGTCTGGGTGACTTTCTCCAGACTCGCCCTCCCACTTTCGCCAAAGCAGCTGATCCACTGGACGCAAGTGATTGGCTAGTGGAGTTAGAGAAGAAGTTGGACATGGTAGGATGCTCTGATATAGAGAAGGTTTGGTACGCTTCACACTAGCTAACTGGACCCGCAACCATGTGGTGGCTCAACTACAACTGTAACCGTGTCAGTGAACAACCCATCACTTGGACTGAATTCAAGATACGTTTTGCAGAAACACATGTGCCCACGGGAAGAATGAAATTAAAGAAGCGGGAATTTAGAGCATTGACCCAAGGCGGGAAAAAATGACAGACTACCTCAGTCAATTCAACGAACTTTCCCGCTATGCTCTAACTGACATAGACACAGAAGAAAAGAAGATAGAGAAATTTTTAGATGGAATGCACTCATATCTTAAAATGCTCCTATCCATCCACAAGATAGCCGAGTTTCAGGAATTGGTAAATAGGGCCATCATTTTAGAAAATGAGCACTCTAGCCTCACCGAAGAGAGGAGGAAGAAAGCCAAAATAGACCACCGCCCAACTCCTATTCAAAGGCCTCGTCCGCACATACAACAGCAACAACCACCTCGTTATGGACCACCTAGGCCGAGACCTTTCAATCCATCATTCCGAACACCTACAGCTCAGCAGCCAGTGGCCATAGCATTAAGATGCGCGAAATGTGGAGGAAGCCACCTGACGAAAGATTGCCTGAGAGGCATAGGTGCATGCTTCAATTGCGGGATGCCTGGTCATCGTAAGGTCGGCTACCCCCACCCATAGAGAACATCTGGAACTCCACCTGCACCAGCATACGTGACAAGACTACCTGCACCAGCATCACCACAGGTCAACCACCTGAGCCAGCCCAGGGGCAACCAGACCGTCACGGGAGGAGCTGGAAGAAGAGGACTAGCACGCCTGACCCACGTGACCCCCGAGAAGATAGGAGAAGCCACCGATGTCATTACGGGTAAGCTGTTACTTCCACCTGCCATGGGTACTGTTCTTTTTGACCCTGGAGCAACTCACTCCTTTTTATCTCATAAGTTTCTAGAAGAACACAAACTAACATCTGAACCATTGGAAAAATCTATGGGGGTTAGCACACCAGTCGGAACATTAGAGGTGACATCACTTAGAAAGAATTAGGCTATTATAATGCACAATACCAAGTTCCTAGCAGACCTCTTTATAATCAATCTAAGCGGCCTAGAAGTAATCCTGGGTATGAATTGGTTATCCGCCCACAGAGTGAATATAGATTGCGAATCCAAACAGGCCTCGATCAAAAAGCCCGATGGAACCCAAATGCTATATCTTGGAATGAGGACCCGACCGAAGATATCTAACCTCAGCCTAGCCAACCTTCTAGTAAAGGGAGTAAAGGACATACCAGTAGTCAAAGACTTTTCGGACGTATTTCCTGAAGACTTACCCGGCATGCCCCCGGATAGAGAAATAGAATTTGCTATCAACTTAATTCCGGGAACCGCGCCAATCTCCAAAAGGCCCTACAGAATGAATGCAAAGGAATTGGTAGAATTGAAGAAGTAGTTAGATGAACTTGAGGCCAAGGGTTTTATTAGGGAAAGCACATCACCTTGGGGAGCCCCGGTATTGTTCACTAAGAAGAAATATGGAGGAGTAAGGTTATGTACGGACTACTGAGAGCTAAATAATATCACCATAAAGAATAAATACTCGTTACCCAGAATAGATGACCTTTTTGACCAAATGAAAGGAGCACGGGTATTTTCGAAGATTGACTTAAGATCTGGGTACCATCAAATCAAAGTCAACCCTAGTGACATTTAAAAGACAGCTTTTGTCTCACGGTATGGGCAACATGAATACACCTGACGAGGATCTAATAATCCTCATTTATATATTTATCTGTAATTATTATTATAGATATTAATATCTTCATATTAGTCTTAAGTATACCCCTTAATATTTATAAGGGAGAAATCGTGCTACCTTGTTATAAACCACCTTATGGTCATGAGTCTTCTTACGACCATAGTATAGTCGTAAGCCTTTCTACAACTATCAAGCAGTCGTAAGATCTTCTACAACTTGGTTGGCTTCGATAACCCTGTGTAACACCTTGATTTTTCAGAGCCTTTTTGAAGATTTCAAAATAAAAAGAACCATTTTGTTTTGATGAGAATTCAAAGCTTAACTTGAAATTTCAGAATGGATTTAAGTTGACTAACTCAAACTTCAACTAAAATCCCTTGATGGATTGTTGAGTTGTTGGAGTCTTGGTGATCTTCCTGTTTCTCCAAGAATTGTCCATCTTTGGACTGGACCTCCTTAGGTCTCCCCATGTGATTGTGCCCTCCCTGATCTACACCTCCTTCTGTGGTTCCTTCCCAAGTTTAGACCTCTCCATGTCCAAATCTTTCTCAAATCCATTGAACTCCCTCTCTGTGTATTTTGAACACCACTGTGTCCGCTTGGACTTGCCTCCGTTGCTTTAATCCTTGAAACTCTCTCTGGAAGTTTTCTTCGGTGCCAACCTGGTAGCACCGCCCGCACCTTGCGATGCTACCGTTTCCCAGGACCTCCCCCATGTCCTCTATGACCTGCCCTTACCTTTATTAGACCTCCCCGTGTCCTACAGGACCTCCCCATGTCCTCTAGGACCTCCCCTTACCTTTATTGGACCTCCTCGTGTCCTACAGGACTTTCCCATGTCTTCTAGGACCTTCCCTTACCTTTATTGGACCTCCCCATGTCCTCTAGGACCTCCCCTTACCTTTATTGGACCTCCCCGTGTCCTACAGGACCTCCCCATGTCCTTTAGGACCTCCCCTTACCTTTATTGGACCTCCCCGTGTCCTACAGGACCTCCCCATGTCCTCTAGGACCTCCCCTTACCTTTATTGGACTTCCTCATGCCCTTCAGGACCTCCCCAGGTTCTCCAGGACCTCCTCCTTGTCTATTTGCACCTATATCGCTTGTAAGTCGTCCGATTTGCATTGGACGGTTTGATCTTGGTGAGACGTTCGGATGGTCCAAACGTCCCACCTTCTCTGAGCTCTTAGATCTTGGCTGGACGATCCGATTTGTGGAGGCGTTCGGACGGTCCGAACGTCCCAACCATTTTGGACCACCCGATTTAGTTCAATGGCTGAGATCTAGCGCTAGCTCGGATGGTCCGAACGACCCAATCATTTTGAGCAGTTCGATTGAAATCCAATGGCCCCCGCTTCTCCCGCTTCCTATCTCGCTATCGCCCTCCCCCTTTGCAGATCTGGCCGTTAAGACATCTCCCTTGGAGATCTTAACCGTTCAGACCTCCCTCCTTGTAGATTTGGCCGTTAAAACCTCCCATTTGGAGATCTTAACCGTCCAGACCTCCCTCCTTGTAGATCTGGCTGTTAAGACCTCCCCCTTGGAGATCTTAACCGTCCAGACCTCCCCCTTTGCAGATCTGGCCGTTAAGATCTCCCCCTTGGAGATCTTAACCGTCTAGACCTCCCCCTCTGCAGATCTGACCGTTAGGACCTCCCCTTGGAGATCCTAACCGTTCAGACCTCCCCTCTGGAGATCTTAACCGTTCAAGACCTCCTCGTCTGATTAGATCCTAACCATCTAGACCTTCCCCTGGATTCAATCCAACCGTGAGGACCTCTCTTGTGGGTGAGGACTAACATGTTTTTTTTTCTACAGACATGCACTAACATGTTTTTTTTCTTCTCTTTTGATAACCTAGATTCTCAATCCTTGTGAGAGTTTTCTAAATAGTGGCTGCCTCCTCCCCGAGCCCGCCCCCCTCTTCTCTATTCTTGATCTCTTCTCTACAAAATCTCAAAGCAGTGACTGCTTTTACCTTTAAAATCGGCTTCACACACACACACACGCGCGCGCGTTCATCCTAAATGTTCAGATGAACTACAACCTACTTTATCGATCCTGACACACTAGAGTGTACGATTTGCTACATGCCATGGAGGATTGACATGAAGCAAATCGTACACTCCAGTGTGTCATCTTCGATGAAGTAGGCCGTGGTTCACCTGCATATTTAGGATGAACGGCCAAGGAGCGAGCTAACTAGCTGAATTCAGACATCGATTTAGCTAACAAGGACAATGATATATATATATATATATATATATATACACAAAGCGGTTTTAAAGGCAAAAGCAAATGCACGCTGGAGATTTTGTAGAGAAGAGGCTATCACTGACGGTTCCACCTACCAAATGCTCTGATGATAACTAGCTATCAGGCGATTTTATCTATAAAGCATGCGTGATACATAAGCTATCACAAATGGTTTTATTTATAAACCGTCTATGATAGTCAGCTATCATAGACGGTTCTGAGTTGATAATCATCTGTGATAGTATGCATCACAGACGGTTCGAAAACCATCTGTGATGACCTTATGTCATCACTGACCCATAGATTCAGACGGCTTACGAAACCATCTGTGATGACGTTTTTGAGCCATCTGTGAAGACCCTTTTTTTTTTGTAATAGTGGATATAGGAATCGGTGCTAGCACATTGCAGCAATCGATGCTAAAAAAATGCTAAAACCGGTGCATCTACTCGCACCGATGCCAAGCAAATAGAAAATTCATGTGGGCCCAGTTGTAAGTGAAATAGGGGGGAGAGAGTGTGGTGGAGAGAAAAATGTGTAGTGTTTTATTTAGTTGTGAATCCTACCTGAGAGAGAAAGATATGCTAAATATTGTAGTACAAGAATAAATCTAACGTCACCGTAAATAAAAAATATCTACATTGTACATGACCTCAGAGAATAAGGGAGCGATCGCTGCTATCTGAGTCACGGCCTCAAGGGAGACTTTTTCGGATGAACTCTGTCTCTGTGTGCGTGGCTCCCGTGTTGTTTACTTCTTCGGATGAACTCTCTCTGTGTGCGTGGCTCCCGTGTTGTTTACTTTGAGACCAATGGGTCGGTGGTGGCACGTGTGGCTGCCTGAACCCGTGTATCCACTTGCGCCCGCGCCTGCATATTGAGGTCAACTTGGAGCACTGCTTGTTATGCATCGCTAGGATGCCACTGGTTTCCACTTCATTTCTACAAGAGCGTTGAAATCATAGATATCAGACGGAAAATCTCGGTGAAGCCAGCGGGGCATGCAAGCGGGAGAACTAGTCGGCGAAGAGAATTCTCTTGAAGCAGCATAACAGAATATAAAAATTGTGTACATGAGTAAGAATATAGCCGCGGTAAAAACAAGCATCTGTGCACCAGTAGATAAAGCTAGAAGAAGACGCTCCTCTGGCAGCGACAGACCTAACAAAAGATGAGACAGACTAAAATGTTGTGTATCTCAATGCGAACATAGAAGGCAAAGCACAACATAAACATGACGGAGCACAAACAAAACGATTAACACAGCCACTAAAAAATGAATCATGCTCTGCGCACAATCCTGTTGCTGCACACGCATTAGTTGAATCAAAACCACATCAGAAAATAAATTGTGAACCCAAGGTATAAAAACCGAAATCTCGATGGGGGGGGGCTCGGCGAGCACGGATGGTGGCATAAGCCGGCGAACCAAGCCGAGGGCGCCGTGGCGCTGAGGACCGACAGTCGGGCACGGCAAGCAGGCCGGAGGCATAACAAAATCTCGATGAAGGAAAAGAAGGGAAGAGAGCTTGGGCGAGCACCGGGTGGTGGTGCATAGCGACCAGCCAAGACCAAGCCGAGAACCTTGGCCTTGAGGACCGTGATCGGGAATGGCGGCAGCGTCGGAGGCGGTCTTTGGAGGAGGCTGACAAGAGGAGTCGGCTGTGGTGGGGCTGCGCCATGGCGCTATGCGCTTTTTTCCTGGGCGGAGCAGCAAGCTCTAGGGAGAAAAAGTAAGAAAAGCAGTGAAGAGGAGAGAGGATATGGGGAAAGAATGAGGAAGAAGAAATCAAAACGAATTGCTTTCGGCAGCAAGCTCCAGGGAGAAAAAGTAAGGAAAGCAGTGAAGGGCCAATGTGTACATGTCGCCTCGCGAAGAGTGCTAGCAATCAACGAACGCCACGGGGCCGAGCTAGAACAGTGCGACGCAGATGGCACAAGGCTACCGACAGGCGGGTCCGCAATGCATGAGAGCGCTTCAAATCTGTCGCGTATAGAGATAAGAAAAACTTGTGAAAAATCTACCTTGCACACTCATACTCCGTGCAATAACTCCATTGGGCTTTCATCCGAATGTATTCAACCCAAGTATCGACTACACACGTAATACGGTTTTTTGGGTATATCTCTTACTCTCAGCTTTTCGTTCGGACTAGTGAAGCTGCATCAAACACTCAGCTTATATATACTAATATTCACGCGTCCAACCCATTCTAAACTCTGGGCTGCCGCCGTAGCCATTTTAAATAGCCAGTTTACTTCGAACCCTTATACGTAGGTAAATTAAGTGCTTGTCTCCGGATCGATTTTCTTGAACAAGTTATTGTTTTTGTAGTTTAGTTCCCTGTTGCCATGCTCTCTGAAACTGGCCTTGTCTGGTAGGCTAATTGGCAATTCCATACTTGTGGACTAGACTAATTGCCAGCAACGTCATCTGCGGGCTAATTGGCAGGTAGTTGAACAGTCTTAATCATGGTTTCATTATTGACCACGATGACCTTTGAGCTGTGTTTTAATTCGGCTTTAGTTCTTCTTTTAGAGAACATCTAGGTTAGCTTTCCTCCGTTCTGAAAGAGAGAGAGAGAGAGAAACACTTCACTTGCTATGTTTTTTAGGGGAAAACGGTAGGAGAACATCCTACTGTAAATATATATAAAAATCTTTTAAGAAAGAGAAAAACATAACAAATATACAGCATAATAAAAAAAGAGCGCAAAATTAAGGCAGGTCATTCGGCCATTCTGAAATCATAGGCAGGTACTTTCCTTTTGGGAAAAATTAGCTCAGTGACATCGCGTTAGAGCGTAATCGGAGGAATGACACTCCGTTCATGACTCACTGGAAAATAACATCGCGAACACTTAAAAATTAGATGAATGACATCGCCGTCAGTTACTCCCGTTTTAATTTTTTTAAAATATAGAAACTAAGCTAAAAAAATTATCAGTTTTTTGTGGAGCCTCCCGACACAGTTTAATTGCTTGTGTATTTTTTCAAAACTTTATACTTTCGATTTTGTCTCTAAAATTTATTTAAGTATATTGTTTGTAGAATTTTTTTAATATAGAAAATGAGGTACAAACATTATGAAAAAAATTATAAGCTCCTTACATAGTGGAATTGATTGTGTGATTTTCTAGAATTTTTACAAAATTAATTAATGCAATTTCATAATGTTCTTACATTATGAAATATTAGACTCCTCACACAATGGACATTATGAAATTGCATTAATTAATTTTATAAAATTATGAAAAATTACACAATCAAGTCCACTGTGTAAGGAGCTTGAAAAAAAATCATAATGTTTGGACCTCATTTTCTATATTAAAAAATTCCTATAAACAGTATACTTAAATAAATTTTAGCGACAAAATCATAATGTATAAAGTTTTGAAAAAAAATACAAAAGCAATTAAACTGTGTCAGGAGACTCCATAAAAAAATTGATATTTTTTTTAGCTCAGTTTCTATATTTAAAATTTTTTGGAAAAAGAAGTAATTGGCGGCGATGTCATTCATCTAATTTTTAAGTGTTCGTGATGTTATTTTCCAGTGCGTCACGAACAGAGTATCATTCCTCCGATTACGCTCTAACCAAGGTAGTTAGAATCATGATCCTACTCTTAGAGTCTTACGATTCTACGAACCCACGACAGCCTGTCAATCCAAATCGTACTATCGATCCTACTCATAGAGACTTAGGGCAAAAAAAAAATTTGCAATTTTTTTAGAGGCCAGGCTTTGCTGATATTTTGTTTTAGAGCAAAATTTGTTGATATTAATTTCTGTGAATGAAACTATAAATAAACAAGGAGCATGCAAAATATTGTATCAGTATAGTAATGCTAGTACAAATATCTATAGTATGGCATGAGCAATCTTGAGCTTGATAATGATAAGCTATTTTTATTCCTGTAGTATGTCTAACTGCTTTTAAGGAACATGCAAATAGTAAACTATATAAGAATCATACAAACTTATAATATAGATGTTAAATATGTGTATTTTCACAATTCTGTAGAATTGCCTATTCTATGATTCGATACTACGATTTGATCCTACCGAAGGCAAATCGATCCAACTTAGGATCTCGACTCTGACTACCTTGGTTTTAACGCGATGTCACTGAGCTAATTTCCCCTTACTTTTGCCCTATGGATAACTATAGCAAATTCCTTCTTAAAGCAAGACTTCTAATCTAAGAAAGTTGGAACAATTCCTTGAAATATGTTTTTTTGTTTCGAGTGATCTAAATACTCCATGAAGCAAGAATTATAATTTCCATGTAAAATGGCTTTGCCAACTGGTGCTTCACATCTGCTATAGCTTCATGAACTGATAAATTCAGGGTTCTTTGCTGACAAACATAATCCCAACAAGCTTGAAAAAAGGACAACCCCAGAAGAGATGATGTAAAGCTTCTTCTGTGTTTTGATCACATAGCACACAAGTGTAATCATCCATATGGAAATGCTTCCTTCTTAATAAATTCCTTGTGTTCAATCTATCATGAAGAAGGGAGCCAGAAGAAAAACTTTACGCCTGGATTGACATGTGCATTTCCAAAAAGCCATTTGAAAACATTGGACACCGGAACTTGTCCGATCAATAACTCTTACACTTTGACTGAAGAATAAACACCAGAATCCCAGATATAACTCCAAGCATATGCAGCCACTGTAAGATTTGTTTGTTGCACTAACGTCTGCAGCTGCTGATATTGTTCAAAAGCTTGAAAAGTGAGCGGCAGATTGAAAAGATCTTAAAAATCAGAGGTTTGACAAACCTAAGCCACCGTTCGCTTGTCCGTTGTCACTTACTTTGGTCACCAACGCTTTCTCTCGGTTTGCCTGTTTGGATAATATCTGGTTTATTCGTGGAGAGTGTCTTTTCCTAAGGAGTACGTGTCTTGTAAATTGTAATAAAAGTTGGTTGGGAATGACCACAATTTTTAGTGTAGGGAGATTGTAGGTTTTGTTCGGGCAAAATTAGGTTTTGTTTGGGCAAAATTCGCTCGTAGAGTCACAATAAACCTTTAGATGGCATGCATGCCTGTCTATTGAAAGAGCTTAGGGCTTGTTAGCTTTGAGCCCTGAGAGGCCCTGGAGGCTACCGGGTGCTTGTTTGGATGTCAACTTGCATCGCTGCAGGCCTAGGCAAGAGCTGCCAGGCTAGGTGATCAAAACCAGCGCTTGGGAGCCAGTCTACTTATCCATCGTTCGTAGCTTCGATTCATCGTCCTATTTTCCATTCACCAATTTCAGACACATGTTTCTAACCAAACAACTCATCTTCAGGTTTAACTTACCAGGCAAAATTCATCTAGTTTGCAGGTTACTTACATGCATCATTTTTTGACAGGCAAATTGTTCAGCATCCAACCAAACAAGCCCTTGACTTGCGATTGCTTTAAATCGAAGCACTGCCCGAAAAACAGAGATTGTTTTCACCGAAAATCCAAAGTATCGCTGAATTTAAGCAATGCTACAACGTCGTTTTCACGTGTTAAACTTGCATGATCGGTGCATACTCCGGACGTCGTGGTTATCCACTCGTCCGGAGTCGCGCGAACGCGGCAGGCAGGCAGTGTGGTTTGGAGTTTGGAGACGGCGCTTACATGTAATCTCTCTCTCCCTCTCTCTCCATAAAAGCGATTGCCTCCGCCTATGGGCAGGCTGGCGGGCGGCATTGAGATCTCATCTCAGCCGAACGAAGCGAACGACCGAGCCGAAGCACCAGTGGTGGGGTGGGATTCAGACACGCTTCTCTGCCAGAGAATGTGGCTGCATCTGCATAATGCACCCATCCAGTGTTGCCGTTCAAAGTCAAACACTCTTGGCTGCACGATCGAAACCCGCCACGTCAGCCGCGCTCACCTATCAATCATCCCTCTCCCCGCGTAGCCTCCAAACCGGAGACCGCGCATACCATTTTACCATGCTGCCCCCCACCACACTCCACCTCGAGATAAACAAACCAAAAAGAAAATCAGAGAGAGAGAGAGGGGAGAAGATACTGCCTTGTTCCAGGCTTCACCGTGGAGGCCGCGACGAGGCGAAGAAACGAATATATGGAGCGCGCAGCACAGCTACACAATAGAATATAGCGTAGAGACGGATAGATCGATGGAATAGGAGATTTTAATTGCTTCGGCGATTAGTTGTTGGATCGAATCAAACCCGAGGAAGAGGCGTTCGAATTCTCGGAACCCTCGCGGCGTCGCATCGCATGCCTCCTCGCCGCCGTGGCCCATGTCCCGCATGAAGCACCTACTCCGCAAGCTCCACCTCTCCGGCGCCGGCGGGGCGGGGCCGGGGCCGGGGCGCCCGTCCTCCGACCACCACCGCCCGCGGCACCGGCGCTCGGTCCACCCGCCTCTGCCGCCGCCGGGCGTGGCCGCCGCGGCAGCCGAGCCGCCGCAGCCCGCGCCGGTTCCGGCGCCCGCGCTTGCGGCGGTGGCGGTGCCCGAGACGAGGGGGCTAGGGGCGGACGCGACGATGACGCGGCTGGAGGAGGAGTACCAGGTGCGGCTGGCCCTCGCGATCTCTGCGTCGGATCCCGCGGGGCTCGTCGACCCGGACTCCGTCCAGATCCGCGCCGCCGAGCGCATCAGCCTCGGCGGCGCTGCCGGGGACCGGAGCCCCATGGAGGCCCTCTCCGCGCGCTACTGGAAACACAACGTCGTCAACTACGACGAGAAGCTGTCGGACGGGTTCTACGACGTCTGCGGCGCGCCGATGCATCCGGGCTTCCAGGCTAAATTCCCCTCTTTGGGCAGCCTGAGGGCGGTTCCCGTCGGGCGAGATGCTGCCTATGTGGCCGTTTTGGTGAATCGGGAGCGTGATCCCGCGTTGAAGCACCTCGAAGGAAGGGTTATGGCGATCGCCATGCAAAGTAGGACGGAACGCGGTGGAATTGCATCGGCGGAGCTTGTGCAAAAGATTGCAAACCTCGTAGTCGATGCCATGGGCGGTCCAGTGGAGGATGCTGATGTGATGAACATGGAATGGACCACGAAGAGCCGCGAGCTCTGTGCTGAGCTAAACAGTTTTGTCCTTCCTCTTAGTTCACTTCGGATTGGGCTCTCGCGCCACAGATCTCTGCTTTTTAAGGTTAGTACCTCTGCAGATGTTCTGCGTTTCATGTGATCATTAACCTACCATATTAGATAACATTAGTTGTAACAAATGTGAAAAGGGTGGATGTTGATAATTTCCATCTTATCACATAGTTTATATATATCGTGTAACTGTTATTCAAAGTATCTATGAGTACGTCTGGTTATATGATTTCGGATGGTTAGTGTCCTAGCACTCGTGATAACTAATTTAGAAGTTATGGAAACCCAATAAAGTAGCAAGTCTAGTTCACTGATATGCGCAAGTCAATTATGGATTTGCTGCACCAGATGCATAATTGGTGAAGGGGATGCTGTAAAAGAATTGCTTTTGAGTTTTGATTGCCTTTCATAGTGGAAAACTCACACTTCGGTAGGACTCTCTTGAACAAAAAAAACAACTAATCAAATTGATTTCAGGTACTAGCTGACCATGTTAATATACCGTGCAAGCTTGTGAAAGGAATATACTATACCGGAACAGATGAAGGGGCTATTAACATGGTTAAAATTGATTTTAACAGGTATTTGCCATGTATAATAGCTCTATTATCTTTCTATATTTGATTTTCGAATATTTTAATTATTGACGTACAAAAAGCAATCTTATGGACTGTAACTGTTGCAGTGCGGAATATATAGTTGACCTGATGGGAGCTCCAGGCACCTTAATCCCTTCAGAGATTTCTGGTAGTCAGTTTCAGGACTCCAGCAATAGTCAACTCAGCAGTGACGCCATTGAAGAGAGTGTTGCAGAACTATGCTTAGCTCTTGAGCAGATTAGCGGTGGATATGAAAGTAGAGATGACATCGGGGGAAGTTCATCTGATCATAGTTCTGTTCTAGCTCCTGCAACTTCACAGCTGGAAGATACATCTCACACAGAGAATTCACTTAAACAACGTGTTATCTCTGATAAAGGCCATTTCAATGTGTTCAACATTAAAGGCGATACTTCTCAGCAGATGAAAGACAATGATGCTTCCAAGTATTTAGTGCCTGAAGGAATGGACCCACAGTTTGCACAAAATTTGCATGAGGTTCTCCTGGAGGGTGGTGCTTTGCTTCCCACTGGTTTGTTATCTGATAAAAATAGTCATAATACCTATGAGACAACAGAAATGGGCAAAAACACTTCTCTTGAAGATGAAGAAACCGCCAGATGGTTGCTAGTTGCTGAAACATGTCAAAATTCGCAAAATGGTTTTGCAGCTAAGGATTCTTCGTCACAACTTGACAATACCAGAGCACTAACAGCATCGAGCTGTTACCAGAATATGCCCTTGGCACCTTATGAAGATGTGCACCAACCTGTAGAAAATACAGAAGCAATTACAAAAAGTTTGGACTTGCATGATCATGCATCCCGTGCTATTTCCAGTGAGGATCAAAGGGTTGCTGAAGATTCTTTGGTAAACATGTCAGGAAGTAGCAGTGGAAATTTGGACAAGTTGAACTGTTCTAGTACGAAAACAATCAGCTCTGTTATAGACGATGTTGCTGAATATGAAATACTATGGGAAGATCTTCATATTGGAGAGCGTATTGGTCTAGGTATGTGCATAAATTTCTAGTCCTTATCTTACGAGTAAGGCAGTAAATGACCAGTGAAGAGGTGGCTTCTTTTAGGAAAAATACAGCATTTTAAGTTTTAAATGAAAAAGCAACTCACAGGAACGTATGTGCAGCAAAACTGAATGTCTCTTGCTCTCTGCTGGTGCTAAAACTTAAAGAAGTAAATTTGCTTATTTGATTGGAAAGTCAGGCTCTGTGATGTTTCAAATCTCAACCTCTCTATGTATCTGTTTCGAACAAAATTGACTGTTCAGTTCTTCCTTTTCATCTTGGGTTTGCGTATTACAATCTCCAAATTGGTATAACTTTTTTATATTTTATCATTATTTGTATTTTTGAACTGGAGTACACCCTTTGCTATACTTATTTTCTTGAAGCTTTGGTTTGCTTAATCTATCTGGTTTCACACAGATTGGTCCATTGTAATGACTTGTGCTTGTCTCAATGCCTCCAATTTCATGATTTTACAGTATTTGCCATTTGTGTCATGAATTCGTTTCTTTTGTGTCAGTAACTTAATAAAAAAACCCTCCCAGCCCCTAAGTAAGTTCAATTCTAGAATGCTTGTGGTCAAACTTTTGCAATACCGCTTTCATTGCATTATAATTTTTATTAACAATGTTATTTCAAAGTTATCGGTCAAAACTGTATCTTGGAGACCTTTAAAGGCAAAAAAGCCTGCAATTATTTGGCGACAGAGGGGGTAATCCTCCCCATCATTAGTTCCTTCTAATTATCTTTTTTTAGCATAGTGGACTAAGCTGAATTTCGTGTTACGCTTTTGCAATTAATTGTTTTGCTCCTTTTTTTGCATTTTATTCTCTATTCAGTGTCATGAACTTAAGTTTTTTTTCTTTGCAGGTTCATATGGGGAAGTATATCATGCAGATTGGAATGGCACGGTAAGTCATATATTTGAATAGCAATGCCTTGTATGATATTTTGCTAGGAGTATTAACATATTATGCACTATAAGGTCTATAATTCATCTCGTAAGACAGTAAAAGGTGATAATTTGCTAATGCCAACGAATTGATGGTGTTCTTACAGAGCAGTTGCTTATAACTCTCTATACATTTTAATTCAATTTGTCTATCACTATTCATTTAACAAGTATTTGATAGTAAAACTGTGTATTATCTATAGTGAATCATGGTTACGTGAAGTTAATGATATACATTGTGCCTAGAGGCTCTAGACTATGCATGTTATTAAAAGTTAAGACATTACTGAGATTGACATAAGCCATTGTGTTAAAACACCATATTACCCTTCACTCCATAGCTTGCTAACCTTGTTTCACCTTCATTACCCTGGTAAGTTATTGGCTGTCTTCTCTTGATGACTGCAAGCTGGACAGCTGGACATTTGAGCAGGACACATGAAACTACTAACATTAATTCCGATACATTTGCTGACAATATGGTGCTGGAAAACTCATCTACATCAGCTCTATGTATAGACACTGTTGCAGCAAAGGCCACCAAGTCAACAAAAATGTGGAAGCAACCTGTGAAATTGTGATTATGGCATTATGCGACTGTGTTATGCATTTCATCAGTTCCTGCAGCTGTAAAAATCTTTAGCCACCATTATCTAGGATTATAATATCACATGCAAACATGTAAATTTTAGAGAGTATTGAATATCAGGTTTTATTCCTAGGAGGGCCAAGAAAACAAGAAGTTTACCTTCTTAGATTTAAGTTGTATCTATTTCTGCATAATGGAAAAAATCTTGAGCTAGTACATTTAAATACGGAAGTCAACAAATAATGTGTTCCATGTAGATCAAATTGAACTAGTCAACAAATAATATGTTCCATGTAGATCAAATTGAACTATCAGCATAACTGCTAACCCATATGGTTTAACATAATTAGGAAGCACCTTCATACTAAATATGGGAATATCTGGTCCAATTTATTAGAAAATTGCCAAGTCAGCGGAGGAAAATGTATACAATGTCACTCAAATTGCTGAACGTGTTCTGTGAGAGTTTCCTGCTGTCCTAATGTATTGTCCTCATTTATGCCAGGAGGTTGCGGTGAAGAAATTTCTTGACCAGGATTTATCAGGTGTTGCACTAGAGCAATTCAAATGTGAAGTAAGTTCACTTTTAATTTTTAATTTATTGCGCCCCGCTTACTTGACTGTAATTATCATTGAATTTTGCCTCAACTAAGTGCGTATTAGCTCCTCATCTTTTAGGTGAGAATCATGTCGAGGCTGAGGCATCCCAATGTGGTTCTTTTCTTGGGATATGTGTCACAACCTCCAAATCTCTCTATATTAACTGAATATCTCCCAAGGTTAGTGCGGTTCCCTCTTTTTTGTTTTGTCAAAATAGTCAATTATTTTTTCAACCTTTGTGGTATAT
Source organism: Phyllostachys edulis (assembly GCA_036346405.1). Taxonomy (NCBI): domain Eukaryota; kingdom Viridiplantae; phylum Streptophyta; class Magnoliopsida; order Poales; family Poaceae; genus Phyllostachys; species Phyllostachys edulis. Next base: position 18,364,294 of record CM070548.1, on the reverse strand, counting down.
TATTGTGAGTACGAAGAGCCAAAGAGTAATTACAGAAAATATAATATACTTTATTTTGCCAGAGGGAGCCTATATCGCCTACTGCATCGGCCAAATAGTCAAATTGATGAAACACGAAGGCTAAAAATGGCACTTGATGTGGTAAGCTTGGGCAAGTTGCTTTGTTTGCTTTCATCTGTTGTGACTTGTGGCTTGTTTTACACAGTAGTTGATAGTTGATATTGTATTCTTGCAGGCAAAAGGGATGAATTGCTTGCACGCTAGCCATCCTACTATTGTGCATCGCGACTTGAAATCCCCAAATCTTTTAGTGGATAAAAATTGGGTTGTTAAGGTGACTCTCGTCCTTGCAATCCTTTCATTCAATAAAAAAGGCATTCTAGTTTTCTTATTAGTGTACATTCACCTTGGATAAACCTATAGTCCTATACTGTTTGCTACCCTATCATACTGAGGGATCAAAGATTGTCTAAAGGTGATATGATGTTACTTTGATAAAAAAATGCACACCTCTTATTTTCCTATCCTTGTTTTTACCTGGAACTTCTGGATTGCACGCCCCCCTTTGTTATTTTATTAATAGACCTCTTGATGACTGCCAGTAATCTGCTTGTGTGATGCCCAGCTGTACAATGAAAATCTAAATTTTCCCTACTTCTGGGTATTCTTAGCTAAGAGCCAAAATGGGATGTTGCACTAAATGAGCTAATGTACGATGATGAAAAGGTGTACAAAAAGTGCAGGCTGATATTTAATGTTTTAGACTTTAGCCTGGATAGAACCAAGCAGTGTAACTTCTCTGCTGCTGTTTTAAGTGCTTATGGAATTTAGCAGATGGGTATTACTGGTTTGTAGCACCTGAAACGTGTAGGGTTTATCAGCTTAGAGCAAGAGATGTACTAGTCATCTTTGATGTGCCTTTATTATTCTTAGAGAAAATTGCACTGCAGATCTCGAACTTGCGAGGTTGTGCTATTTAGCTTTCTGAACTTGCATTTTACTTTCTCAGCCTCCTGAACTTGCGAGGTTGTGCCATTTAGCTACCTGAATTTGCGTTTAAGCGAAGTTTGTCGGATGTGATGCCAACGACTTCGTCCCCTTCGAGTTTGGTGGACTCGTTGGCTATCTCGTGTTCATCATCCCTGTCACCTTATATCGACAAAAACGGATTTTTCGAGGCCGGGAACGCACCGTGCTCGCGTCTTCGCCGGAGCTCCGCTGCCGCCCTCGCCCTCGCCTCCTGAGTCAGTCGTGAGAGAGAAGTATATTCCCAGTGCCAGAGCAGGGGTACAATACTTCTCTCTCTCATGGTGATTCGCCAACTTAGCCTTTTCTGTTAGCAAACGGCCAAATAGACTTCGTGTATGGTGAGTAGCTTCTACTTTGGCACTGAGAATGCACTTCTTTTTCTCTCACGACCGACTCAGAGGAGGCAAGGGCGAGGGTGGCAGCAAGCCGCGACGGTAGAGCTCCAGCGAATACATGAACACAGTGCGTTTCTGGGCCCAAAGAATCTATTTTTGTCGGTGTGAGGTGACGGAGACGATGAACACGGTCGGAACGAGGAATAAAACCGTACGCAGAATCGCGATTCTGCGCCGATAACCTTCTGGCCGAGGTCCGGATCTGGAATCCGGCCGGTTTTCCCGGGTTTTGCATGTTCAAATTCTAATTTTCGAATTTTGGATGGTTTTTAATCAAATTCGAGCGAATTTCATCCCAAAAAAACCCGGAAATTCCGGTTACTGTTCCTGGTGGTTGGTCGAGAAACTGCCCCTCTCCGGTTATGTGATCCTTGGTCGGAACGAGGCCGTTATGAGTCCACCAGACTCGAAGGGGACAAAGTCACCGACATCGCATCCGATGAACTTCGCTTCAACACAAGTTCAGGGAGCTAAGTGACATAACCTCGCAAGTTCAGAGGGCTGAGAAAGTAAAATGCAAGTTCAGGATGCTATGTGGTACAACCTCGTAAGTTCTGCGGGCTGAGAAAGTAAAATACAAGTTCAGCGAGCTAATTAATACAACCTCGTGAGTTTAGGGACCTACAGTGCAATTTTCTCTTATTCTTAAATCACAAGTTGCTGCTTCTATACTCGAGTGTAAAGTTGGTCTAACTGAACTTAAGTGTAGAATGTTGAATAAATTGCAGAGTACTTATCATTACAAGCTGTGTGTACCCACAAAATATTTCTTTGGAGGAATCCATGTTCGTCCTCTCTTTAACAATTGCATAACAAAAAACTTTATATATGCAGTTATGCATAGACTAGTATGAGTATCACAACATACATATGTATTTTTCCAGGTGTCAGATTTTGGCATGTCAAGGTTGAAGCATCACACTTTCCTTTCCTCTAAGTCCACAGCTGGAACTGTAATATCCTTGATCCTTTTATGATTTATTTATTCTTGTTTGATTTTTTTGGGTTCTTGTGTGATATCATTTAGATTGTAACCACTGTGTTTTTAGCCTCTTTGTTCTCTGGAAACCCTGAAACATTGTGTCACAACCTGTACTGGAACGTAGGCTGTGGTCGTGAGATACAGGCGGCTTAGGCCTATATCCTCTCGCAGGGGCTGTGCTGGTAGATTGGTTACCGTAGAAGCAGAAGCATGCGCTTGGAGGAGGGAAGCGCAGGAGACAGGAGGAAGAAGAATAAGCGAGGGAGGAAGATGTAGATAATCTCTGGCTTGATTCAATAGCAATCTGTCGTGTCCCTATAATAGGACAGGACTTACCTAGCAATAGTATCTAACTCAATCTCTTATCTCCTAATATAACTCTATCTCCTAACTTAACTCAAACTCAGCTTTACTATAACTTTCCTAACAAGAAATCAAGCCAACTAATAATCCTAGCTTAAGAGGAAGGAGCGGCAGCTAGCTGTCCTGGTTGCTGTCCGGTTGCCTATGCCTAGTATAGAGCTTTCCCCACATGGCACATTGGTTTGAACTTCAAAGTAAGATGTGCCTGTGCTGTACACCTGTACCTGACCTGACACTTTACTAGGACATGCAAATGGTTTGAAGTAACGTGTTGGGGTGCTGCGTCTGGTGTTTTCTCGACAAAATGTAGTTGCTGAGGCCTGCTCGTGCCTCGTAGCCTTTTATGGTTGCTTCATTTTGATTCCATATGCGTAGCTCAACTCAACCCATACTTTGCCCCCTTGTTATTCTCCATTTTTTTGTTAGATAGTGGAGCGAGCCTCACATCTTGAGAGATGAAAACTAATGTTAAGCTAGGGTTATGTGTTTGCGGAAAGTGAATATTTAAGGTTTAACAGCAGCAAAGGGCAACTGATTCATTTAAGGTTTAACAGCAGCAAAGGGCAACTGTTGAATATTTAAGGTTTAACAGCAGCGAAGGACAACTGTTGATGGTCGGGGCTATGAATAGGTTTTTTTCATAGATTTATACTCTGTTTAATATGGAGAGACTAAACTATTCGAGGTGCTGGAAACCTGGAGTATACTTCAGCCAGAAGCACAAATGCAACTCACACAGATAAACTTAAGCTAACATAAAAGACAGAAACATGCCCCAAATAGAGTGTCATGTGGGGCCAGGTTTATCGCCGGCGCCATAAGGGCCCGGTCCAACCGGTGGCACATGCAGTTAGACTGGCGGAAACCTAGGCGCGCCACATGGGCCAGTTTCTAACCAGCCTCTTTCCTTGCTTGCAAAGGTAATGTAATTTGATTATGATCTTTAAGATCGGATTGTTTAGAAAGATTAGATAGAGATCCTTCTGATCTCTTTAAAGATTAGATGGAGATCTTTACGATCTCTTTTTGTAAACTCTCCATTTAAAGGGAGGGAGAGAACAGAATAAAGCAAGCAAGATTAGTTTATCTAATCTCTCTTCCCCTCGCCTCCTCTCCTGCCGTGCGCCCCACGCCTCCTCCCTCTGCCGTGCACACGCTGGCCCTCCTCCCTGCCGTGCGCACCTCCTTTCCACCACGGCTCCCAGGCACAAGCCTAGGCCGAAGCCTCCCACCACCTACTCATATCCCATTAGATCAATTCTCGAAGCATACAACAACTTGGTATCAGAGTCAGACGCTGCCCCTTCTTCCATAGCGGGCGACGACGATGCTGTGTCAGCACAGCTTGCAATGATCCTAGCGCAGATGAAGAAACTCGACACCGTTGAAAACAAGTTACAGAACTTGGTGATGGCGCAGCACACACAACAACAAGCCATCACCCATCTCGAGAGCAGTCAGACGGTTGCCATCGTACTGGACGGCCACCTCAGGGCGACACGGGAGCCGCCGCCGGCTACTTTAACTGAACGTGCCGCCTTGCTACTACAAGCTGGACTTCCCGACCTTCGATGACAAAAGCGAGAGGGTGGCCTACGCCGAAGTTTGCCACAACGCCATGATCACCATCGCCGACGAATCTTTTGTCATTGACTTGTACACAATTCCTTTGGGCGGGTACGACATCGTGCTAGGCACACAATGGCTCGCTACTTTGGGTCCCATCCTCTGGGATTTCGGGCTTCTCACCATGGCGTTTTGATGACATGACCATCATGTACAATGGAGAGGTGTCCGACACAAGACACCCAACCTTACGTTGCATGCGTGCGATGGTTGCGAGCTCATGGATGAGCTTGTCTGGGAATTCGACGACATCTTCACCGAACCATCGGGGCTACCACCCGCGTGTACGCACGACCACCGCATCCATCTCCTCCCGGGATGGCGCCGGTGGTCGTTCGGCCCTACCGCTACCCGGTAGCCTAGAAAGACGAGATCGAGCGTCAATGCAAGCTTATGGAGGGTCAAGGCTGCATTCGTTGTAGCATGTCCGCCTTCTCCTCACCTGTCTTATTGGTGCGAAAACAGGACAAGTCATGGCACTTTTGCATCAACTACCGCACCCTCAATGACAAGACGGTGAAAGACAAGTTCCCGATTCTTGTGGTGGATGAGCTCCTCGACGAACTTCACGACGCTCAATTCTTCACCAAGCTCGATCTTCGTTCGGGCTATCATCAAGTCCGGATGCATCCCCTGGACATTGAAAAGACGGCGTTCCGCACTCACGATGGCCTATTCGAGTTTCTTGTCATACCTTTTGGTTTAACCAATGCGTCGGCCACGTCCCATGTTTCAAGCTTTGATGAACGACGTCCTATGACACTTCCTTCGTTAATTTGTGCTCGTTTTCTTTGACGATATTTTGATCTACAACACTTCGTGGGCTGCGCACCTTAGGCATCTTTGGGCCATTCTTGATGTTCTTCGCCGCCACCAACTCTTCCTCAAGCGCAACAAATGCTCCTTCGGTGAGCCGATCGTGTCCTATCTCGGACACGTCATCTTGGCTGCCGGAGTCGCTATGGACAACAAGAATGTGCAGGTGGTCATGTGTTGGCCGACACCCTCGACGACGCGGGCTTTGCGTGGGTTCCTTGGTCTCGCCGGGTACTATCGCAAGTTTATCAAGGCCTACGACACCATCACGACACCCCACAACCTTTCTCAACAAGGACGGCTTCGTCTGATCACCGGCGGCGCAAACCGCTTTCGACGCCCTGAAGACAGCTCTCACAACTGCTCCCATCCTCCAACTTCCGGATTTCTCCGTCCGATTCAATGTGGAGTGTGACGCCTTGGGGACGGGACTCAGTGTCGTCCTACATTAAGCAGCAGTGCTATTGCATTTTTCAGTCAGCCCTTTGCTGCCCGTCATCATTCGCTGGCCGCCTACAAGTGCGAATTGATTGGTTTGGTTCAGGTCGTGTGACACTTGCGCCCTTATCTTTGGCGACGGTCGTTCCTTGTTTGCACAGATCACCACAGTCTGAAGTTTTTCCTGGATCAACGCCTTGCAACCATACCTCAACATCATTGGGTTAGTAAGTTGCTTGGGTTTGATTTCTCCGTCGAATATTGTCCCGGGCGGCTCAATACGGTCGCCGACGCACTTTCACGCTGTGACGCCGACGTGGCTGCCTCCTACGCCATATCAGTGCCGCATTTCGACCTCTTCGACGCCATCCGCTCGGCAGCCGCCTCCGACCCAGCCTTGACTGCTCTCCATGACCAGATCGGCTAGGGTGATCTCGGCACCCCCTGGAAGGTGGTGGATGGGTTGGTGTTGTTTAACCGATGGATCTAATTCCACCGGCGTTTTCCCTTCTCGGATATGTCCTCGTCGCTGCCCATGATGTCGCCTATGAGGCCGTCCAGAAGACATTGCACTGCCTGCGTCGTGATTTCCACCTACCACAGGCCCGGTCCGTGATCCAGGATTATGTTCGGGTTTGTGTCACCTGTCAATGCAACAAGATGGAGCATTTACATCCCTCGAGGCTACTTCAATCCTTGTCGATTCCTTCTCGGGTTTGGGAAGACATTGCCATGGACTTCATCGAGGGCCTTCCTCATGTGGGCGGCAAGTCCATCCTGACAGTCATCGACTGCTTCTCCAAACATGCCCACTTCATCCCTTTGGCACATTCGTACTCGGCAGAATCGATGGCACGCGCGTTTTTCTTGGACATTGCACGTCTCTATGGCATACCGGTTTCCATTATCTCCGATTGGGATCCCGTTTTCACTTTGGCATTTTGGCGGGAACTGTTTCAGGCCTTCGGTTCCAAGTTACACGTGAGCTTCGTTTTTCACCCACAGTCTGATGGACAATCGGAAGCTGTCAACAAAGTCATCACTATGTATTTACGCTGCCTGGCGGGTGATCGACCACGGTAGTGGGTTCGCTGGTTGCCTTGGGCAGAATATTGCTACAATACATCCTTCCACACCGCTCTCAAGAATACGCCGTTTTAGGTCGTCTATGGACATGCTCCTCCTTCCATCCGCACATATGAAGATGGTGACTCGCAACGTGGCCGTCAATACCACGCTCCGTGATCGTGACGATTTCCTCACAGATGTCCATCACCGCCTACACCAAGCTCAGCATCCATCACCGCCTACACCAAGCTCAACAACATGACAAACTTTATTATGATGGCAAGCATCGCCTTCTCATCTTTGATGTTGGTGATTGGGTCTGGCTGCGACTACATCATCGGTCGGCTACCTCTTTAGGTGCTGTTCCCAAGGGCAAGCTTATTACGGTCCATATCGTATCGTTGCCAAGATTGACTCTGTGGCCTATCGTCTTCTGCTGCCTACTGTTGGAATGAGGCTTGTTGTCTATTCTAAAGGGCCAATATATAACATGTACATGGTTGTGAATATGCAAAGAATACCCTAGGCTAAATACATATCTAACACCTCCCTTCAAACTCATGGTGGATCAACAACACCGAGTTTGGAAGGTAGAAACTATGTTGAACTCTAGTCTGTGCCTTGGTGAAGAAATCTGCTAACTGAAGCTCCGAAGGCACATACTGAAGGTCAATGACTTGGTCTTGTACCTGCGATCGCATGTACGAAGCATCCACTCCAATGTGCTTGGTGATCTCATGCTTCATGGGATCTCAAGCAATACTGATCGCGCCAAGATTATATCGATAAGAGAGGAGTGCGAAGTGAAACACCGAATCCTCAAGTACCCAGTGATCTCGGTATCAACGACGCCATGGCTCTCAACTCAGCCTCAACGCTCGAACGGGAAACGACAGTTTGTTTCTTGGTCTTCCAGGCAACAAGGAGGAACCAAGGAAAACATAATATGCAGAAAGAGACCGGCGATCAGAATGAGCGCTAGCCCAGGTCGCATCAGAGTATGCCTGAAGCTGCAAGGAACTGGATCGAGGAAAGCAAAGGCGACGAGTGATGGTCTCGCGAAGATATCACAGAACACGAAGAAGATGACTGTAGTGGAGCTGAGTGGGAGCAGAAACGAACTGACTTAGGATGTGAACTGGGTTAGAGATGTCAGGGCGAGTGATCTCAAGATAGACAAGCTTCCTGACAAGATGGTGGTAGCGAGTGAGATCCTCAAGAGGCTCACCATCAGTAGGCCAAAAGTGAACACCAAGCTCCATAGGAGTATCCACCACATGCTGATCAGAGAGAAGCGCGAGTAAGAATATCCTGAATGTACTTCTCCTAGGAGAGATAGCAGCCCTCGGGCGTAGAAGTGATCTCAATCCCAAGGAAGTAACGAAGAGGACCCAAATCAGACATCAAGAACTGCTCACTGCGACGCTCCCTCACAAAGGCAATGTACCAAGAGTCATCTCCAGTAATGATCATATCGTCCACATATAGAAGGAGGAGCGTCTGACCCCGAGGAGAGGTGTGAACAAAGAGTGCAGGATCGTGATCACTAGCGGAGAAGCCGGCAACAGTGACAACAGAGGAGAAGCGGTCAAACCAAGCACAAGGGGCTTGTTTGAGCCCATAGAGTGCCGAAGGCGACAAACCATACCATCAGGGACAAAATACCCAAGGGGCGGTTGCATGTAGACCTCACGCAGCTCGCCATTGAGAAAGGCATTCTTAACGTCTAACTGAGAGATGGGCCACTGTCGAATAGAGGCCACAACAAGAAGAGTGTGAACAGTGTCATGTGAGCAATAGGAGCGAAGGTCTCATCGTAGTCACGACCATGCTCCTACTGAAAACCATGTACTACAAGACGAGCCTTGTAGCGCTCAAGGGAACCATCGAAGCAGGTCTTGATCTTCTACACCCACTTGCACGTGATGGGAGTGACGCGCAGGTAGGGACACAAGATCCCATGTGCCAATACGCTCCAAGGCAGCAATCTCCTCAGACATCACGAGCTACCACTCAAGGTGAGCAGCGGCCTCAAGGTAGACCGTAGGCTCAGAAGGAGCTGCGGCTGCAAAACCGTAGCGCTCAGGTGGCTTGACAGTGTGACGATCACGAAGATCGTATCTGGAAGAAGGCGGAGCGGGACCCAGCAAGGACGGAGAAGAAGAGCTGGGAACAGGGCCCAGCAAAGACGGATGCTCAACTGGAGGAGGAGGCCGAGGACGACGAGAGTAGTGCAGAGGAAAAGGTGGAATCTCAACAAAAGAGTGGTTAGGAAACTCCGGTGGAGGTGGAACAGGTGCAGCCGGAGGAGAGGGAGGCGAAGAAGGTGGAGGAGGAAGCGAAACAGTAGTGGAAAGCGGAAAATCAGGAAAAGTCAGAAAGGAGATCGACTCAACAAGAGAATCTGACCTGACAGTGGGGGAACGAGGGTAGTAAGGTCGGGACTCGTCAAAACTGACATCCTAAGAGATCCTCATCCGGTGAGCAATAGGGTCGTAGCAACGATAACCCTCATGCTCAAGACTGTAGCCAAAGAAAACATACTCAACTGACTGAGCGGTCAGCTTGGTGCGCTCACAAGGTGGAAGAAGGACGAAATAGACAACCAAAACTGCGAAGGTGAATGTAGTCTAGGGCGCGACCATAGAGGTGCTCGATAGGAGTAGAACCCTGAAGAACAGTGGAAGACTGCATGTTGATGAGAAAAACAACAGTGGAAACAACCTCAGCCCAGAAGTGAGGGAGAACAGAAGAGGCAAGCATCGCGAGCGGTCTCAAGCAAGTGACGATGTTTACACTCAGAGATACCGCTTCGGCGTGAGCACCGGGATAAAGTCTTGGGAAGAGTACCACCTTTCGCGAGAAAGTGACATAAGCGGCGGATAGATATTCACCAACAGAGTCGGCACGAAACACACGAATGACAGAATCAAACTGAGTATGGTGACGAACATCCGGTAAATAGAGAACTTGACCGCGAGAGGATATGAAGTAGATCCAAGTATGATGAGAATAATCATCAATAAAGATCACGTAGTATCGATGACCCCCTTTCGAAACGAAGGGAGCCAGACCCCAAATATCAGAGTGAACAAGATTAAAAGGACGAGTAGAAACAGAATCACTAGAGGGATCGGGGAGCTGCAGCTGCTTGCCAAGCTTGCAACTCATACAATGTAAAGAGGTGTCTCCAGAAACAAACCGAAGAACACCATGACCTACTAATGTCGATTGACGCGATCCGCGGAGATGGCCGAGATGATGGTGCCACTGAGCGAAGGAGGTAGTGGAGGACGCGGCAAGACCAGAGGTAGTGGTAGTGGCTGACTGGCTGGTGGTGACAGCGGAAGGAAGATGAAGCCAGTTGAGCTTCCAAAGACGCTGCGAATCACGACACCGAGGGCCAGTACCAAGCAGAGTCCTTATGCGACGGTCCTGAACACAACAAGAGTCAGACTTAAGAACAAAACAACAGTCGTGATCAGTGATCTGACCAGTTGACATAAGCTGCATAGTAAGCTGAGGAACATGAGAAACTGTAGTAACATGAAAAGAAGTGGAAAGGGTGCCTCGGCCTGCAACAGGAAAAGAGGTACCATCTGTAATATGAACAGTGGAAGGAAAAACTGTGAAACGAACGGAAGTGAGGTGGGTAGAATCTGGTGTCATGTGAAAGGAAGCACCAGAGTCCAAGATCCACAGAGACAAGATACCTGACAAGGGAGGAGGCGGAGGTGAGGAAGACTGTTGAGAGGCAAGAGCTAGACTAGTAGAACCCGAGGAGTCTGAGGACGAGCCGACACCGAGGCGCTGGAGCAGTGCGAGGAGCTGCTGAGTGGCGTCACCGGAGGAGCCCTGGCGAGAGGCGCAAGCTCCTGAATGGGAGGAACCTCCAGAGCCCTTCGGGGGACGTCCACCTTGATGACCATGGTCCCTTCTCTGCTGGTAGCAATCTTGATACTTGTGGCCGTCACGCTGACAGTAGGTGCAGTGGAGACCCGTAGTAGAGGCAGTAACCACTGGTGCGCTGGGAGCTGGAGGAGGCATCACGGTCGGTGCTGAAGAAACATGTGAGGGAGCAGGTGTTGAAGCAGACAAGATAGCCTGCATATGAGCCACAACGGTAGTGGGTGGGGGAAGAAACAGAGGAAGAAGACGGGGAGGGCGGTGGCGGTTGGCTAGCAAACCCTAACCCCAACCTTGCTCTTATACTATGTTAGAATGAGGCTTGTCTATTCCAAAGGGCCAATATATAACATGTACAGGGTTGTGAATATGCAAAGAACACCCTAGACTAAATACATATCTACCTACGAGTGCACGTATTCATGATGTTTTTCATGTGGGTCTCCTGAAGAAGTACCATGGGACTCCTCCAGATCAGTCACCCGATCTTCTGGTCTTGCTTCATGGCAAAGTGATACCAACAACAGACAAGGCCCTTCGCGCACGTCTTTACCGTGGTGTCCGTCAGATTTTGATTCAATGGCAGGGATAACCGGCATCTGTCGTGTCTTGGGAAGACCTCGCTGATTTTCAACATCGCTAACCGTCTTTTCAACTTGAGGACGAGCTGTTGGCTCGGGGAGGGGGGGGGATGTCATGTGGGGCTAGGTTTATCGTCGGCGCCACAAGGGCCCGGTCCAACTGGCGGCACCTGCGGAAACCTAGGCGCCGCATGGGCCGGTTTCTAACCGGCCTCTTTCCTTGCTTGCGAAGGTAGTGTAATTCGGTCACGATCCTTTTAAGATCAGATTGTTTAGAAATATTTGATAAGATTGAGATCCTTTTTATCTCTTTAAAGATTAGATGGAGATCTTTGCGATCTCTTTTTGTAAACTCTATTTAAAGGGAGGGAGAGAACAAAATAAAGCAAGCAAGATTAGTTTATCTAATCTCTCTTCCCCTCGCCTCCTCTCCTTCCGTGCGCCCCACGCGACGCGTCCTCCCTCTTCCGTGCGCCCCACGCGTCCTCCCTCTGTCGTGCGCATGCTGGTCCTCCCTGCCGTGCGCACCTCCTCCACCACGGCTCCCGGGCGCAAGCCCAGGCCGAAGTCTCCTACCTCCCACTCATAAACCATTAGATCAATTCCCGAAGCATGCGACATAAAGATACATAGTAGTTGGCACTCTTAACATGCTAAAAGAATTCCTACTTTAGTAGTTTTCTCTTGTTCTACACCAACTGAAAAAATGTCAAATGTGCTATGTAAAACATATCATGCTTGGTACAGCCTACTATTTGAAACGAACTCCAGTGTTGGAAAATATGCCCAAAATAACCATTTGGGTCAGCCTGGTAAAGGGCATGCACAATGCCTTGGCCAATGCACATGGATACCAAAAACTGACCATGGAAGCTCCTTTTTAAAGAGCAAAGCTATGCTTAAGAATGAAACTGCATAGGGGCACTTACTGACAGTAGAGACCTGCCAGAGGCAGAGTAAAGACACACTTCCCTTTCGTTTAGGAAGCTCCATGCTGCGTTATTGAATCCCCTGCATGATCATTGCTTGCTCTCTTGTTTAAATAATTGCTTTGGTTCAATGGAGAAGCAACTACTTGGACATTGGTTCTTCTATGATACTTTCCTCATTTATGGGTTATGTTTCACAAGTGGCATATTGCCTCCTATATTTTTCTTGTTCAGCTGGTGTGTGTTTGCTGTAAATAACCTATCATTCCATCTTCATGACCGTATTTCCTGTTGACCTGCAGCCGGAGTGGATGGCACCAGAGGTTCTACGCAATGAACCATCTAATGAGAAGTGAGTTGCTTAGTTTTCTCAAGACATCTTGGTCTTCTTGTTCCTGCCATGTCCTCATGCTGATTGAAAATTCAATGCTGGCATCAGGTGTGACGTCTATAGTTTTGGAGTAATCCTATGGGAATTAGCCACGTTGCGTGTACCATGGAGCGGGCTGAATCCAATGCAAGTTGTAGGAGCAGTTGGGTTCCAGAACAGACGACTAGACATTCCCAAAGAAGTCGATCCACTGGTAGCTAGCATAATATCTTCATGTTGGGAAAAGTAAGATAACAAACCATTTTATAACATGCTTTTCTTCTCAATCCTCATGATTTCTTTTACCTGCCACTTGCCTCGCTTACAATGACACCAACGTTCTTTTGTGCAGCGATCCAAGCAAACGACCATCGTTCTCCCAGCTCTTGTCACCGCTGAAGCAATTACGGCGGTTTGTTGTTACAGAAAGCTCTGAAAATTCCTGAGACAAATCTCGGGACAAACGAAAAAAAAATACAAGTATTTAAGCTACTACAGAGGCCAAGTTTTCCATGTGGAAGCCTGTGGAGATGTATTCAAAATCTCTGCAGTATGGATGTGCATGGACGAAGGTTCTGCCTATCCTTTTTGTGAAAAATGTGAGAACTCTCTGAAGCTGTGCAAAGGCGCTGCTGCTGGAGAAAGCGTAGTGTGTTAGTTCCAAGTGAAGAAAATGTGGCGCAACACAAAGTGCACTGTGCCACGGTAAATAATTGTTAAAGTTCTGGATTTGGAACGGTGATTCTGAGAATCAGAATTCATCACAAAGGTAGGATCTTGATTTTTCTTGCTTCAAATGGAAAATAAAAAAAAAGGAAATTGAAAGTTTGTGGCGTCCACAAAAAGTTTGCGGCGCAATGTTTACCAAATGCAATCTTGTATATCCTGTATACAGATGTTACTCTGCATCTTCATGAATATGCATCTTAATGCTTTTGGTTCTCTTGGGATAAAATTCACTCCTTTTCCTTTTTCTATCATATTTTATGGTCATTAGTGGACATATATTGTCATCGGTATCATGGCAATATATGTTAAAGGTTTCCTGAATGTGTTTCATGTAGGGATTGAAATCCCGGCCGGTAACGGTAACCGTTTACCGGAGCCTGGCCAGGATACGGGATCGCGGCGGTTTTTTCAAATTTTGGATGGTTTTTATTCAAATTTAAACGAATTTCATCCGGATTTGACCGATAACCGGCCGGTTACCGGGACCGTTGGGGGGCTGGGATCCAACACTAAAACGGTTAGTGATCCTGGTTTCCTGTCCATACCATTTCGGAGGCCATATGTATTTGGCTCTTGGAATGGTATCTTTCAGTTTCGGTCTATATCGGTGTACTGTTCTAGAGTTTAATATAATAATATATATTTATAAGTGTGTGTGTATAAAATTGTATGTACATTAAATTTCACTTGTAGTATTACTCTAAATACATTGTAGTAGTATCAAATATAATATATATATAGACACTTCAATGAGTTTAATAGACGGTATTTTTAATTTCACCGGTATAGTTGGTATTGTCCAGTATCGAAGTTGATATGACTAGCATCGAGTCGGTATTTACTAGTCGCGAGCCAGTATGATTGGTATTGAGGCTGGTATGGAATATAGGTCTACTCTGTACCATTTTGGGTATATTGATAAATTTGGTTTTATGTGCCCTTACATGTCTGTCTAGATCTACCGTATCATCCTCATAACGAGGAATTTCACTATTATTCTTTCTTTACGTTCCCTTACATGATAAGTTTGGTTTCATGTGCCCTTACATGTGGCATATTGGCATGCAAGGAATTCTCTCTTATTCTTTCTTTACGTTCCCTTCACGCCACCATTTTGCCTCCCATCAATCTGCAAGCGAATCACCGTTCGTTGACTATGAACCTATGGATCAGTCACATTCCCCGTATTCCTCAACCGGAAAAACACCAGTTCCATTCCAGTGTTTAAGAAAGTCACACAGCACGCTGGCATTGTACTCCATAATGCTCTTTTTCTATCATAACGCTGGCATTCAGATATGAAAGAGTGGCACTTCACATCTGAAGTAGACCTCACGCAAAACCATGAACAAAATGACACGTCTGAGCCCTTCTAACTCAACCTCGCTCAGAATCAGATACATTAATCCTCCGCTGAAAGACCGGTTGGCATTAAATCGGGATGACGACTGAACGGTAGGTAATTATATGGATGCAACTAGCGTTGGGACGTACGATAAGAAGTTCTGACGTGATTTTTTTTATCGTGTGCAATATTTTTTTCATCGCGTGCAACACTTTTTTTTATGCTCACAACAAAAAAAGTCCTGTTCGTCAAGAGGTGATGTGGATGATACAACATATCAAAGAAACCAGATGCAACATTTCAAAGAAGAATACATTTAAAAAATTCTCAGATGCAAAAAAAAAAGCTTTTAACAGTAAAAAGGGTTGGTTTTCAACATTTTTTTTCCAACGGTCGTAATATTTTTTTTTTCAATGTCGCAAATAAGAAACTAACTATCAAAAAGAAGAGGTGGAGCATCTGGAAACACCTATTGCGAACAAAGAGTGTGTAACTTTTTTTTTCAACGGCGGCAATATTTTTTTTCAACGTCGCAACAAAAAGAAACTAACTATCAAAAAGAAGAGGTGGAGCATCTGGAAACACCTATTGCTAAAAAAGTGTGCAACATTTTTTTCAACAGTTACAATTTTTTTTCAACGGTCGCAACAAAAACTTACAAACTATCAAAAAAGTAGGATTCCTCAGAACTGCGTGCCGCTATCAAAGAAGTATGACTCCTCGAAACTACGTGCTCCGGCTGTCGTAGATAGCCATCCTTGAGTGCGGGAGGGGGCAACCTCGGACCAAGTGGCCGACGGTGGAGCTTGGTATGCAATGAGGTAGAGTAGCGTCATTTGAGTTTGAGCGTCGGTAGAAGGCACGCTATTACCGCCTAGGCGCGGTGGCTTGCGCGACGTTAGGCGTAGCCGGCAGCTCGCAACAGCCTGACAGCCAGGCCGAGGTGCAGTGCTGTAGCGGCGGCAGATGTTGGCTCTGCCAGAGGGGAGAAGAGAGAGCAGAGAGGATTGAGAGGAAAGAGAGCTTCTAGAGGAAGAAGAGAAGAAAGAGAGAAGAAAGAAATGCGGAAGAACACTAGTGTTTAGTAATGTGTTGATTTGTGGTGGTATCGGCGGCTGCTGTACCTGTGGATCGCTTAACTTGCTCACGAGTAAACAGTGGGAGTGCATTAAAGGATAGGAAGATCAAATAGTACCCGAGTGTGTTGTGGGGCTTATGGGCGTGATCATTTCCCTAATTCTATATAAAAAGGCAAAAACAAAACACTGACAGCGCAAGTGAACTCATATCTACGCCAAGGAGCAAGCCACAATGCGTACACATTTGCTTCCTATTTTCAGACTAGCATTAAAATGACAAGGTCAGTACGCATACCGGTACCGTCGATACACAGAATGATTTTCGTGTTGCACATAACTTCTGAGAATTTCTAGTTAACATGTGGCCAAAACTCTTAACATAGAGCGAGCGAGCGTGGCAAGCGTCGCCGTTGAGAACGAGCTGCCCACCCGGGTTGAAGTATCGTACTCGCGTCTTACCAATAATTTCCCCTAGGAGTGGTTACCGGGTAAAAATAGTACACACCCGTGGATGCCGTTCAGTAGTAGTCAAAGTGTGTGTAGTCAAAGCGTGTGTACTCCGTGAAATGTATACCTCTGTTATAGATTAGAGATGTATAAAAACACAACCACATGCGTCCGTCCTACATGTACTCTTGAAAAAACTCTTTCCTTTTTTTTTTTTTGAAAATTATGTGACAATTATGAGAACCAATCAGGTAATATCAACTAATGTTGCAGCCATAAGCAGCGAGCATTTCCTTGTCCAGGATCATGAACTATTTTATAACTTTTGGTCCAAAACCTAAATAGTTCATTTTCCTCGGTTTCTCATTTTAAAAAGGGCTCACTTGAAGCATTTCGCGTCCAGCAATGCCTCGCCCTCAAACGGCTCCTGGTCCTCAATCATGGCGTTGACGCGCTCCTTCTGGGCCTCATCAGAGAGATCAACCTTGGTCCACTGATAGAGCTCCATGTCGTACACCTCATCCATAACAAACCTAGGGATCTCAGAGCCACGGAAGAGCCAAAGTCCCTTGACTTTGAAAGGTGGCTCAGAGCCGATCACAAGCATCTTGCCGAAGGCATACTTGCGGCACAGGTCCATTCGCTGCAGGAATCCACCCACCTTGTTCATGGTCACAAAGGACACTGTGTTCTCCTCATTGTACTTGTAGTCACAGAACCATAGGGAGTAACCCTCTGGGTCGTACATATCCCAGAAACCTGCGTTATACAAGGAGATGAGTACAAGTTCTTATAGCCCTTTATCCAGTTTCCAGAATAGTTGGTCTAGATAATTAAAACGTATAATTAATAACCAAGAAACAAAAACTGTTTAAAACATCAACTAAGGATATGTACAAAGATATAGATAGCTGTTGTCTATATAATCCCTCCATGTCATTTATAGATAACACTAAAGACAGCTTCTACAATATGTTGTCTTTTTAAATGTCTCAACCCAATTCTCTATGCTCTCCCTCTCTCCTCTACATCATCTCGTGTCCTACATGCCAGCTGACGTCACATCATTGTACATGCTCTAATATATGAATTATGGTATTTACTAAAGGTTGGGTCAATGCCATTTACTGAAAGCTAGACATTTCACTGAATGTTACTTCAAGTTCAGACTTCTAATTGGTATATCTTATGTAACCATCACCCTTGTTGAATACAGCAATGCAATCGACTTCAATTCCAGAAAGAAACCTACCTTTAATAGCAACCTCCCGGAAATTGGTTTTAGTGTTTGAGTATAGCCTTTTCCACTCATCGAGGATCATCTTGCTTGGAGGAAGCAAATCAAGAGCATTCTTGGGCTTTGGCTTTGGTGCCTCCTCTTCCTCTGGTTTCTCAACTGCCTTTGGCTTCGGGGCCTCTTTCGGTGTCTCCTTGGCTTCCTTTGGTGGTGCAGCCTTCTTTTGAACTGGTGGGACGGACTCTGCCTGCTTCACATCACCCATGACCTTCTTGAAATTTGGCTGATTAACCATGGTCCAGAAGTACCGCTCAACATGAGGGAACTCAGAGGTAAAACTCTTGGTCATGATCCGAGCAAAGCCGAAGTAGAGGTTGCATGTCATCACAATATCGGCAAGAGTCACGGAATGCCCAACAAGATATGTGTTTGATGCAAGGTGTGTGTTGAGGGCACCCAATGCTCTCTTCAAAGCGGCAATACATGCTTCTTCACTCTGTTGGGAAAAAAGAAGATTAGACTGATTTGTCAACATAAAGAAAACACAATACATGATCCCTACATGGCTGCACTTACCACAGCGACATAGGGAACAAATCCTAGCCGCGGGAACAGCCATTTTCCAATATTAGCATCAACCTCCGTGGCAGAGAAGTCATTCCATTGCTCAATGTGCGCCTGAAAGGAAAAAAAATTTCTAAGAAAAGGTACAAATTATAAGGAATGATCTTGAATGAATGTAAAACAACACTCACATATTCAATTAGTGAAAATCCATTAAGTGGGTTGTCGTCCTTGGAGCGAGCAACTTCAGGAATAAACCAGAGTTAAGTAATAAATCAAATAAATGTCCAAGAAAGATTTAAGGAACATTTAGTAGCTGCTATATTTTGCTTACCATATCGTGCAATGGCGTTGCTCTCAAAAACAGGGCCCTCAGGAGTCTCTAGAACAGGAACCTGCAAAAATAATGCCAGAATCAGATTCTGCATTATTCATACAAAACTTCTCAAGGAGTTTTTGTCCATACCTTCCCAATAGGGTTCATCTTGAGAAACTCAGGAGTCTTGTTGGATACACCCATCTGGAAGTTCTTCACCAACTCAACCTTGAAACCACTGTATTCAGCCACAATGAGTGCCTTCAATGCATTCTTGTTTCCACTGCCAGCATGCAACACCTACACCAATGCAAAAGGCAGATTACATGATTGATCATGAAAACGATATCACATAACAGAATTGAGATTCTGAAAACTATCACAAAGGGAAGCATGTTAACAGAACATCCAACACGAGTTGCGGAATCAAACAAGATAAACAGAATAAGTGTGAACCGCGCAACTGATTCAGAAATAGAAGTACTAGCTCGATAATATAGCAACTTTAATCATTTGATGTGCTACAGAACAAATGATTCATTAAATCTAATTTTAGTATAGAATTATATAAGCACAAATGCACAACTATATACGGTGTGCAATTCGAAACACGTCAATGCAAACTACAGCCAAATTATACTCAATAGATGCCTAAAATCTGATAAGGGTGAATAAGCCTTCGGTACTATACTATAAATGATTGAACTTATATTAGAAGAGCACCACTACGCAGATATCTGTTAAAAACAGGTCCAAATTCCTAAAACTATGTAGGAAGGACCCTCTTTTGGCAAATGGCGAACAATATTTGATGCATAGCGTTGGATAGCTAAGCAATACACATTTTTTACTATCAAAGAAGGCGACAGTTGCCTCGCCTCCTTATATCTTCATTCTAGCCCTAGCATTTGAACAAGTGACAGAAACCACCAAATCTCCATGTCAACGAGCTTGTACATGATCCACACAGAACAGCACCACCAAAACCAGAGAGAGGCCCTTGGCCTAAACCTAACCATGTCGCAGATCCAAACAACTTCACATCCCTAGCAAGCCAACACCCGATCAAACCCTCCTAAAGCCCACAGAATCATGACAAGAAGTGCATCGGTAAGCAATGTAGCAGAAGCAAACAAGCTAGCTATATCGCGAGTATGGTACCCAAATTTACCGCTCGGACCACATCAAATCTGATCAGCGGCAAAAAAGAAAAAACTTTTCGGTGCAGACTCTACCACAACAATCTACAGATGCCAAAAAAATCTAAGCAACTAAACAGGAAACGACTAAGCCTAACCATCTCAATTAATCAAGGAAATTCAGCACCCGCACAAATCAAATCTAGGCGCAAGAATCCACCTAAACTAAGCGGAACAACCAGTAGTAAACCGAACAGAGTAAAATCAAGAAACACTTACAAGCGCCATCTCGACGGGTCACTGGCTTCGCTCGATCTCAGATCTGCAAGAAATCAATACCAAAAAAAGAGAGTAAGATTCATCCAACACAAACAGACGCACAGAAAAATCACAAAAGCTACACATCTACACATTTTTTTCCGAGGAATTGGAGATCTTACGTTCGTATATATCGGGCGAGAAGCGCAGCAGAGGCGGAGCAAAAACCCTAGCGGAAGCAGCAGCAGCGGCAGTAGCCGGTAGCCGAGGAGGGCTTCGAGGCCGCGTACTTATGGAGGCGTGATCCTGGGGATCCCGCCTAGGGCTCCACGCGCGCGATCTCAGCCGTCGGATGATGGAGCGGGCGACAGATTGGACGACCTAGATGGGCCTTAGGCCATGACTTCCGCGCGAAAGTGGGCTGATTAGGACGGGCATTTCATGCCACTATATGGGCCTTGGAGTGCCCAGATGGGCTTAAAGTGAGCAAGCGATTTTTAGTTAGGCTGGGCTTCAACATGGGCTTGATTCATAAGTGAAATATTGAAGATTACGAGACCAGAGCAGAATCCCGTTCGTCCTGTTTCCTCGCCGCGTCGCGGCGGCGCTCTTCTCCGCGCGGCACCGGCGGCGCATCTCCGTGTCGCCGCCGGTATACGCAGGTGAGACGCAGCGGCCGCCGCCTCCTCCTTTTCCTCCACTCCTGCGTGACCTTGAGAGGGGTTAGTGTGACCCAATTGATGACTTAAGAGAGGAGCTCTGTGTTGTTCACCACGTGTTCGACGAAATACCCCGCAAAGTTTTGAAGGTTGAGTGGATCCTTGCAAGGCGCCGCCAGGACTCGGGAGGTTTGCGCACGTATCTATTTTGGTGCGTGCTTGATCTCGGTTTCTTGTGTGGATGCGGTGGTGGGAGAAACACCCGTTGCCGTCGGTGCTACAGAATTCTCAGCGGTATTTTGTGCGTCTTTGTACTAGTTATCAACCGTTCTAGTAAAGCATGGAGATTGTACTTTGTTTCTGTTTCATGAATGGATAATTGCAGTGGCGGAAATAGGAATTTGGGAGACCCGAGGCAAAGAGGAGTTTGAGATTTGAGGCTTGAAGATGAGACTTGAGGGGGCAAACCCGACTGATTGGTTGCTGTTGGGCTCACCGGCTCACCACTTAGCTCCTCCGTTGCCACACCTCCACCATCGTAGCGTCGTGGACCGCGGTCATGGCCTCGCCTGTCGACTATCCCCGCGCCGTTTGAAAATCAATGACAATTACCAAATACAAATTTCATCGATCATCGCTATACAACATCAACGAAACAATTCAAAAGTAATTGAGTAAAAGAAAGAATTAAGAAAATATACCAAAAGGCCAAAACTAATTCTTCACTCTTCCTAGTCCTTCGGTCCTTGATTCCTTCCCCAAGTGGCCAGAGCGGTAGAGCCTATCGGCAGGAGCGAGGAGCGTCGCCGGCCTTGGTCATTCCTGGCTTCCCCAAATGGCAACGGCGCAAGGCCGCAAGCAGCTCGTGGCTGCACCGTAGCACCCACTATGGCCTGCACCGTAGCCCTCGCGCCACGTCGTACTGCAGCACCCACCCTTGCTCGCACCGCAGCCCCTGCCGCTGGAACTGGAGGAATGGGGAAGGGGAATGGTTAGGGAATTAGGGATTTAGGGTTACCGTATTTGGCTTGGGCTGTAGCTGGGCTGGTTGCGGCTTGCACTCGGCGCGTCTCGGCCCACGGCCAACGTGGTTTCAGCTGTGGGGACTACGACACTAGCGGTTGTCTTCTGCGTCCTCATGGCAGCCTTAGCCTGTATGCCATGGTTCCCGTGGGTCCGCCGGAGACGAGGCGACTAATCCAGCTTGCCTCGGCGGTAGTTCCGCCACTGGATAATTGGAAATAGTCAAATAGGTCAAATAGGTTATGCTTGCTCAAAAAAAGAAAAAGAAAAGAGCAGTGTTGGAGTATGAGCATTGCAGTATTGCACATTATTTTACATTGGTTCTGATCAGCTATTTGTCAATAGTGTTCCCCTCAGTGCCCGCCTAGACGCTAGGCGCAGCCCTCCCGCCCAGCCTTGCCTAGGTAGCGATTAGGCGCTAGGCACTGGTCTGCTGTCAGACTAGCGCCTACGGGAACACTGGCTATCACGTGCTGGAATTACTATTCACGGGCGTGAAAAGTACCATAGGGGTACTGTAGAAACCGTTCACTGTTCATGCAGCCCACGGTTGCATTATTCATTGGGAAATAGATATAAAAATAGTTAGTTTCCTTGTTATGTGAGTTTACTTTCTTATAGATATATTCTATCTAATCTATTAGAGACAGGTTTCATCTATTAGAAATATGTTTCCAGTTATTAGAGATAGGTTGTCATAAAGATAGAGGTGGTTTTTTAGGAGTCAAGTCGTGTTTTCTCTATAAAAGAGATAAGAAGTATCTATTATCAATCAAACAATAAAAATATGAATTAGTCTCAAGTATCTCTCTCAAAGGTTCTTCCACCTCATCTATAATCTAATCACTCATCCTACTAAGCCGATGCCCTCCGGCCTTCATCCTATCGGTGTTTATCCCCCGATGAACTAAGGACCATCACATCAGCACACTCACAGAAATTGAGTTGCATCTTATTTGTTTACGAAGATCTGGGATAGAAGGACAAATACCAAGGGATCAACGTTGAAGAGAGGAGGTTGCTTTGCTTATTGAAACATGTTAGTACAGAACCTGGTGATACTGATTGACTTGCCCGTTTGCCAACTAAGCCAAACTTGCCAACTAAGCCAAACATGCGTAACTTGGTATGTGACGTATGTATAGTATATTATTTCACTCCTAATCTTCAGATGATAGAAATTCCAGTTTTCTTCCTATGCATATTATTTCTGTATTCCTAACACAGTCTTCTGTTATTTGAATCAGGATAGGTAGGCCACTCTGCAGATTCTGCAGAGAGATATGTCTGTGCTATTTGGTTGGAAGAGGAAATTTACACTCGAGTTCACTTGTATACGTTGAACGTTGGTATAACTAGTATTAAAATTATTCATATGTTGTGTGCTCACTAGCTTAAGCACATTTCAAACTTTTAGATCGTCATTATTTGCTTAATATGTTAAAAAAAGTTCTCTTTCTTGAGATCAGATATCTTTTTCCTGGTACCTTTCTGCTATACATGCATGTTCATTTCAATTGAGAATGTGATGAAAAATATTTTCAGTAATGCATAAACAAAATCTAGATGGTCTACTTTCTTAGCTTGAATAGTAACAATTAGTTAAAAGCTTATAATAAGTAGTATCAAACAGCTTGAGCGTATTTTTTCACCAAACAAAAGCAGCTTGTGTAGTTTTGTTCATTTTGTTGAAATTTGAAGGAAAAAGGAGACGCGATTAGAAAGGCTTCAGGAGGAAAAAAAATCGAAGACCTGAGCTTTCAACGCCTAGTAGGGTCAAGATCTGCTTTTAACAAAAAAACAAATAACAAAAATGAACAACTTATAGATTTGCCTGGTACCGGCAAATGGAATTTTTCGGTGCCTATTATTATAATCATATGTTAGGAAATCAGAATTCTGATGATTCTCCTCATCCTATCCATTAGTACCGGCAAATGGAATTTTTCGGTGCCTATTATTATAATCATATGTTAGGAAATCAGAATTCTGATGATTCTCCTCATCCTATCCATTAGCTAGTCTTTTGACTTGACTTGTCAATGCCATGTTTCTTTTCAGCAAACTGATCCTTCTAGTTTGCAATCCAGCACAAACACCTTAAATTGTTTCGATCTTTCTTGGGTGCGTTCTTATTTTGGTGCTGCTTGTTATAAAACACTAACAATTCTTCAAATATTTAGGAATTCTTTGCACAATTGTTTGAGATAGAAACACTACATCTGGTTGATGCAAATATTGCATTTACCTTTTTTCGTATACTGAAATTGCGCTGATGAAAAACAAGCATGATATGGCATATCATTAATGTCTCCATGCAAAGTGTGAACATAATCCATTGCTTGGAGTATGTGCAGAATGCAGCTCTATTATTTATTTCTATGTATTTTAGTTATTATGTAAGGCTTTTTATTCACAGCTTAAATTTTCATGACTATAGAAGTGAAAGTTTTAATGGTGAGGTGTCATGGTTGTAGTCTGAGGAACTTACGGAGAGCCAAAATCCAAAATAGAAAGGCACAAGCGCTTATCATTGTCTTAGGCCTTCCACTCTTACTCCTGTCCTGATATTGATTATTTGCTTTTGTAGCTCATGAAGTACTGGCAAGCCAGAGAAAAGGAAAATAAAATAAAGAAGACTAATAGCTTTCATGCTTGATTCGGCAACCCATCACCAAAAATTCCCTTTTACCTTTGTTAGTTTCTAACATCAGTTGATCCGTCATTCATGCCTAACATAATCCCAAAATCTTGTGGCATGGCATTTAGCCTGAAAATAAGTGGCTGTGGCTCAACCCTTCATCCCACCCCTGGGTTACCTTATCCACTTCCTCACAGTTAGTGTATTCTCTGCTTTCTTCTTCTGTCTGTTTGTTGTTTCTCTAATAGCAACTGGTTGTTGTGGGCGTGCCTCCTGCAACCACTTATTGCATTGTTTGGTGGTCACATTCTCATCTTATGATATTATCCAAGTAATACTTTTTTAATATGAAAACTAAACAAGATCATCTCGGGTGATACTGTTTTTGTTTGAGTTTTGTTGTGATTTAGTTTTTCGGAAATTATTCCTGTCAGTGTTACTGCAGGCCTTCTCTCTCTTTATGATAAACTTGGTATTGCATAATCTTTGTAAGTGCTGTTTAACTACGGGAGACTCCAGAGGTATTTTTCTCAAATATCTTGGCCTATCTTTTTCCTAATTAAGAGAAAGGTGCAAGAGTGGAAAAAGAAATGATACTTCGGAGCTGCCTGTTATGTACAAAATAGTTTCTTCACTTGAGTGTCATTGATCAGATCAATCCACTATGCACTGACGATGCTATCAAATTTCTACATTTGGCATAAGTGATTACTTTAAAATGAATATCATACTTCGGCCTGCACTCGATATTAACCCTTCACCTTCTTCACTCAAGATTACTGTTTAACTTAAAAATTTCTGAACTATGCTAGCTCCTTGGATTTCCTTTTTCTCATTTCAAGCTCTAAGTTTAAATTAAGTTTTTTATATGATACATTTAGAGCTAGCAGATATTATTTGTTGCTGGAATTCTTCAGAAAAAGTTAATGTTTGACAATAGTATATATTCTGGTTTCATTCCTGAAACTCTATTGGAGTGTGACAGCAACCCTTCAAAGCCAAACGCATTAGCGTTCCAACTGTCAGACCACGCTTATATGCTTCTACTGTTGGTATTCTTCTGCCTACTTATGTATGCACTGTAAGGTTTTATTCTTTAATTATGAAGTGCATGATTATATTAATTACACATATATACACTCTCACTTGTGTGTACACATGATCCCACACACATGAGGGATGGAGGGTCCACGTAGGCATGTAGTGTCTCTTTGCACAAAGCCATGATCCCATTGGATTTGCAGAGCCTTCTGAAAGCTACATTTTTGTTGGGCGAAGTCTATCATTGAGCTGGGCACCTTGCATCTTGTGACAGTGAGTGAACTACTCTCTCTCTCTCTCTCTCTCTCTCTCGAGGAGTGATTCAAAAACCCTATACGTATACATCTTAACCATCGTACAACCAGGGGCTGGCTTTCTATTAAAGTGAACATTATCCGGCTATACGAATGGTACCATGAGAAGTTCGATAGTGTGGTTTGAAGTTTTCATCTACTTATATGTGAACATATCGCACTACCTATCTCAAGTGCCGTATTAGCAAAAAGCTGTCATTTGGCTTACATGGTACATCTAGCTCTTCTGCAGCATACTTTTCCAGTATTTCTGCTGGACATCTCAAGGGAGACAAAAGTAATGGTGTCCAGTGAGATTTCATGGATAATCAGTCATTTTCGAGTAGATTATCCTATAGCTGAGAACTATTGCTCACTTCCATTAAGTTGAGAGAATGTATCCTGCATTTCTTGAACACAAACATGTAAAACTACTCTAGTAGCTTAAGCTCATGGACTGCCGCCATAAATAAATTAGTGGTCTAAACATGTCTGCAATTTACAAAATATGCTTAGATTGCAGTCGGTGTTTCATATTATAACCTAACTTTTAATAAGCTGACATTTTAAATTTAGGATAAATCTCGTTGAATATTGCCCAAGTTCTCTGTAAATTGCACCATGCATGCCCGTCATTAATGAATGATGCATCAAGAACAGTACTATTTACTGTAGTTTAGGGTCATTTGGTCACTTTTCGAGCTGACCATTATGCTAATAGTCCATTAAGATGCTTAATCATAGATAATGTACTACCTTGTCAATCTCAAAATGTCTCACTAATTTAATTCAGTGCGTTCTTCTTGCAGTAGATTTACTCATTCATGCATACTCTGCATAGACAACCATGGAAGGCTCTGGATCCCTTGTCCCAAAGACAACCTCTGCATTCTGGCTGAAGTTTGGATGATTCACTCCTGAACCATGCCCGACAGGTTTTGCGCAAACCAAGGCGAAAATGCCAGTGGGAGAGATCTGCTCGTCAAGAAGTTAACCCTAGGCGCTTCTCGAAAATATATATAAAAAAAACTGCAGTTACAATTTGGCGCCCACCATCCCTCTACACCTGCTTCTTCCACAGCTCAAAGGTACATCTCCGATCTCGACGCGCCCCGGAAAATGCCTACCCGTTTCTAGCTTGGAGATCTCTAATTCTCCCTGCATTGCATTGAGTTGGTCGATCAGCGATCTTCGCTGTCGACTTCTGCCTCCTTTTGTACGTACACCATGCATCTCTCTGTGATCTATACAATACATCTGACCGTGAAAGATGGTACACGTACAGAGGTGCGCAGTGGGCGCGGCATGCCCCTTATGCTCAAATCCACGCCATTAGTCGCTTGTTTGGGAGCGCGCCCCGCTGCGATTTGTCCCCCATGGGGATCACGAGATGGGGAGGAACGAGTTGCCCAGATTTTGGACGCACACCCATGGAAGTGTGTGGGCTTGTCATGTGGGAAGAGGCGTCGCTTTCAGGGTTAAGCTGTGCTTCTCTCCTTTTCATCGCAATAAGCGAGATCGATGGCCGGCTCATGCATGTGTGAGACTAACAGAGGAGCTAGTGTTAGAGAGATCGATGCAAGTGTGATGCAGATCCAGGACTAAATCTTAGGTATGGCGGCTCGTCGTCGTATTGTCGGGTGCCGCTTCCTTAGTGGGCGTACCGGCTACCGCCGCCTCCCCGCACGCCACTATAGCTTGGTCACTAGGCCCTTGCTCGATGGCTCCATACAGTGTGTCACTCAATGAATTAATAATAAGTTCAACTAACCTCTTTTTCCAGAGAACAAGTGCTCATTGAACTAATAAAATGGATCATTTTGGAATATACAAACATCCTAGATGCCTTAAGCACTCATGTTAGTATGTTACTCTATCAAGTAGAAATTTCACTAGCTCACCTCTATGTTTGCTCTCTGGAAAAATAAACACAATTCCTAGTACCTTAATGCGCTCAGATACTACTGGAAACTCTAAATCCATCTACCGATCTTGCGATGGTACGACATTTCCTCAAAGTAACAAGAACAAATCACACAAGGGGAAACTGAAGCACAAGAACAAATCACATAAGGAAAAACTGAAGCACACCGCGAGCGATTAGTTACCAAATAGGGAGAGCACGTGGGAGACAAGTAGCACAGGCTTGGGCCTCATGAACCGCCGGATCCCGGACGCCGCCCTCTGCCGAGTGCTGGCCCAGGAGTAGAGTCTAGCAAGGCGTCGGTTGCGCTAGCATTACTATGCTAGGGAGGAGCAGCCGGCAATGTCGCCTGCGCTTGGGTGGCGGGAGCAGAGCTCGCCGATCGCCTCGCCCAAGATCGCCCTCGCGCCATCACGCACCCAACCATGAGCCGCCCATGCCGCACCACCCGCGCTTTGCGCTTTGTGCTCATCGCTCGCGGCCTCGCCTCGCAAGGCTCAGTTGGCCGCCCACAAGCCAGCTCATGTTCACAAGACTCCGTCACCACAGGTGCCTACGCTGCGCTCATTGCCTCGCCCGCCACGCTCCGCCACGCCAAGGGCTAGGGTTGAGAGAGAGTGGGGATTGGATCTGCCGATCGCCCGATTTGGAAGGCCGGAGTGGAGGCAGTGATACTCGGTTGGTTTGGGCACTTGGTGTGGGTGAATTCAAATAAAAAATTGACCCATGGCCTCCTCCGTCGCTAGATCGAGCTGCTGTCTTCAGTGGCTCACTACCCGCCGCCGCCTAGGAGAGAAGGGGGGAGGGGGGGTTCCGTCGGTGTCGTCTACCTAGGGTGGCCGCCCAGCCTTGCCCTATTGCTAGGACCGCCCTGGGTGTGATGTGTCATGCTACAGCTAGCTTCTTACATGCCCTATCTGTAACATCCCAAAATTTTGGTTTGTTTTGAAGTTTAAAAAAATAAATAACCATTTGAATTTTTTCTGCTAAAGTTAAAGCTTAATTGGAATTTTCAGAGATCAAAAACAATTTAATATGAATAATCTCAACATCAACTTTATAAAAATTATTTTATTTGGGTTATTTGTGCTTGGATATATTTTCTACAATTTTTTCCGAGTTCAATTGCTATTTGGATTTTCAGTATTTTCTAAAAAGAAAAACTAATCTAAATCTCAGAAAATCCTTTGGGCCTAATCTCTTTTCCCCGTCCTGTTCCTATTTTCCTCCGGAGCTCCACAGTAGCCTTCGCTTTCATCCGACGCATGCACGCCATACCGACAAAGGGCCCACATGGACTTCGGTCGGTCCGATCGTCTTGTTACCGCTCACGCGCCCACTCCTTTCTTCCGCTGGCAAGTGGGCCCACCATCTTTGTCCTCCTTCGGCCTTCGTCTTCCTCGCGTGCGCTTGTCCTGACCACCATTGACGAAACTCGAGTTCGTTACGGCGAAACCAAATATGCAACTAAAATATCCTAGGAAACCGTGTCAAATTGCCTTCCTTATCTCTCCGCAACCGTATCAAATCAAATTTGATTCCGTATCGCCTTTTATCCTAAGTTCGTTTCATAGCCGGTTCGGACTCTTTTAGGGTTTTCCAAATCCGGCACGCCCCCAGGGTATAAAAGGGACCCTAAGTATCACATGGACCTCCTTGTTCTGAATTCCCGATCGATTTAGCCCCAAACCAATTGAAATCGACAGAATTTCAAGTTCTAGGGTTTCGAAGCCGCAACTCCAATCTTCAAAATCCGCCGTTGTCGGTAGTGCTTCGCCTCCATGGATTACGCCGTTGCCTTCCCTGCACCGGAGCTTTCTCAAGAACCCCTTCGTTGCCCCGGAGCGTCGTTTGTGCTCACCTCCGGCAAAACCCGTTCATCGTCCTTCGCTTCGTCACCAACTCCGGTGACCACCGTCAACCTCCTGAGCCAAAAAGCATATAGTGTGGGTGAAATATCATTTCCAACCCATTGCGTGCACTCACCGTCGCCGCCGTGCCCCGGTTCGCCGTTGTCGGTTGGTACAGAAACCCTCGCCGGGGATGACGTCATCTAATGATGTGGCATTCACGTGTGTAGTCGAGTCAACATCATTGCCCATGTGTCGCCCACATGTCATCCATGTCAGCGTCCACATGGCATAAACAGATCTACACCCAAACCTTGGTTCGGTGAACATAGTCCACCGTGAGCCATCTCGTTGACTTGTGGGTCCCACATGTCAGGATATTTTGAATTTCCTCTATCTTTTTCTTTTCGACTGAAATTCACTGCTGACGTCATTAATTGATTTTTCAGTAGGAAAGAAATTCCAGTAAATCCATAAATTATGATTTTCATTATTTCATGGATTTCAATCTTCCAAAAGCCATATCTTCTTCATCCAAACCCCGATTGAGTCCATTCAAATCTCTAAATTCGTATAAATTCAAGATCTATTTATCTCAGATTTTTATTTAATTTTTGGAGTTGATTTTATCTCTGTTATTTATTTATTTGCTTTGTTTGCGAGTAGACGTTGATACTTTTGGAAGCTTTGAGCAAGGAGGAGATCACCAAGATCAAGATCAATCCCAGGATTTATTCCAAGGCAAGTCGTGGTCCTTTGATCATATTGAACCTATGATTTCAAAAGTATATTGTTTTATACAATCACATGTTATCTTTATACAAATTGTTTTGGGGGTTAGTTATTACATATTGTCATTATGCCTTCCTTGATTATTTGAATACCATGAATCCTTTGTCACCCTAGCGTGGATAATTTTATTTGGACATATTTGTATCACCAACATGGGTATCGTATTGTTGCTTAGTCATGCTTAGTTACGATGGGTTCATTATCACGTGTCATAATGATCTTGAGTTAATGAAATATGGAATCATGGTGGTTAGCCACTCTTGTTAAAATTTGTGCACCATGAGAGGGTATGTCATTGGTCTTGGTCAAATAAAATGGTTTTCACTCAGGCGAGCGGTTGTGCAGTGGGGGTGTGGTTTAACACGTCGTGGGTTTATGGTAGACTCGACTGAGTAACTTGTCAAGGACTTAATCTTGTGCGCCATTGAACTGGGCCTTTCGTACAACTACATGTTTGATGGGACGGGCCTAACCTAGTAGGTTGTGGAGTTTTGGCTTTTGACTACTCAGGTAGTATATGGGTGGAGGTGTGTATCCTTTTCTAAGGTCACATCGTGGGACGGTTCAATGGTTCCTTGTCCAACGTTGTGCGTCAACTCACGGTGAGGTTTTGGGGTGGCTGAATGCACAACGGGAGAGTCAATTATTGAGATGAAACCTTTGAAAGGTTTTGTTATGATTAGTGATCGCTACACTAGTCATATTTTGTGGGTAAAGTGTACAACCTCTGTACAATATTAATTGATCTATTCGAATAGCCGTATCCTCGGTTATAGACATGTCCGGGGATTTCACACGAGAGATAGAGTTTCTTATAAAATGAGTCGGAGTGTGAATGAGAAGTTCACTTGATGAATATAATGTTTATTTGGTGAATAGAAAATTCACTTGGTGGTTGTCTTGGGAAGTGAATGGGTAGTTCACTGGTTATTTTAAAAGAAATTGTTCACTTATTTATTATTGTTTTCAATTACGCATTTCAATCTATTTATTGTATTTATCGTCAATGCTGCTTTCTGCAAAAGAACCATATAGCTAACCTTTGTTTAAGCCTTGCATGAATACTATTTGCATACATTTCCCCACGATTTGCTGAGTGCTTTATGTACTCACGGCTTTACGCCATTGTTGCTCAGTTGAAGAATATCAAGCTGCTCAAGAGTTCTTCGCCCAGGAGTACCATGAAGGTTTTGTGGATTATGATGTGTTCTCCACTCGATTTCCTGTAGGCATGTTGATTGGTCTTTTCAAGAGTTTCGTTCCCCTACAAGAGTTTATTTGTTTCCATAGCCCTACATGGCAAGTTAAGTAAACGTTGACCATAAGGTCTAGTTATTATTATTATTTGTTACTTTGAATTTTTTTTAGTTAAATCGAATAAATGGATAGTATTTCATCACTGTTTCCTGTGTGAGCTAGCTACTGATCTAGGACTAGTTCAGAATACACAGAGGGTTCCTGAATCGTATTTTTGGGTCTTGACACTATCTCAGTGATGAAAAGACCGGTTGTCGGACCCAGATTTTGTAAATCCAAATCCTCTGTGAAAACACTGTGCTATTCCCTATATCAGTAGATAGCACTCACAGATACATTGCTAAATCATTTCATACATGGCATGAACTAAGACATTCAATATATTACAAACATTAGATTGACATAGGCCGCGTCGGGTCGAGTTTTACAATAAGGGCCGAACAGGTCAAATTGATTGCATTACAAAAGTAGCGAAAGAAAAAGGGTAGAGCTCATCTCTCCACAAGCAAGCGACTGGGATAACTTGTGTATGACTGATATTAACCAAGGGTTTGGATAATATCGGTTGTACACAAGAACCGAACAAGCCAGCTAGACTGAGGCGAGACTTAGACTAACAAAACTAGACTACTCTTCATCGTTTCCTTGTCCATCGACTTCGGGATGCTCTTAGTAGGCATAATATCCTTGATCCACAGGGTCTGAAGGGTTTGGGAGAAAGAGAGAGAATGAACACAACTTCCGTGCTCGTGAGCCAACACACCAGATGCAATAATATACATGCAAGACTTAACAAGGATGGCTTGGGTTCTTTTATTTGCTAAAGCAATTCTTTCAATTATCATAATTGCAAATTCCTACCACTTAGCATTTTGACCAAATTGCATTTTATTAAAGAGAGTAATTGTGCAATATTTAATAACAGCAGAGGTTCTGTTGACGTCGAAACCAACACAGGAGGTCGCAATTGACCAGATTGCTTTGTTTTCGTAGAAGCGCACGACTAGTTTCCGAGCAAACTAGCAAAGGAGTAATTCTTCAATTACGACGAAGAACCGGCTGTTTTACAAGCAAGAACAACAAAGGATAACTACTCCAATGTCGCAGGAGCACGCGGCTGGTTTGCAGGCAAACTTAGCAAAGCATAGCTATTCTATTCTAGACCTAGATGCGAAAAGTAGATGAAAAAAGAAGAAACGATTCTATAGATTGATTTGTGTGTGTTGTCCTGTTGAATCGGCCTTGACCCTCTATTTAAAGGGCTAAATAGGGCAGCAGGTCTTAGCCGTGAGAAACAAGACTCCTAACCGAACAAGGTTACACAGATATAATTCGGTTATAACTCCTATAACTGGCAAATCTTTCCTATTCTATCACGTCTTGGACGTTCTGGCAGGAGATCTTTATGGAAAGTCTTGCAAAAGGTCTTCGCGGAAAGTCCTGAAGAAATCCTCGCTGAAGATCCGCGCGGGAGGTCCTGAGAAAACACGGTAGTTCCGTCAAATAACAAATGAACAATCAGAACGCAGTAGTACCGCACTTAGTTTGGCCGCATCGCTTTAGCAACAGCTGATTGTCTTGAAGAGGTCTTCATGACGTTCTTGAACAAAATACAGTAGTTCCGCCAAATAACAACCGGAATGACCGCAACGCGGTAGTACCGCACCACAAGCCGGTTGTACCGCCCTTTATAACCAATTGGCTATCTTGAAGAAATCCTTGTGGGAAGTCCTGAACGACCACGATTAAACCACATAGTACTTTGAACGTTCACGATTAAGCCACATAGCCCTCCGGAGGAGTTCCTGAATGGTTTGGTGCAGTAGTACCGCTTCATACTGCGGAACTACTGCTTCACAGAAATGTTCCAAAGTTTCAAAGATATACGCCTTGCCACGTGGACAGCCTAGATTGAAATGGCCAATTGGACCACGTGTTTTTAGCCATTAGATTTGAACATGTTCGGTGGTCCGATCGTTCACCTGCTTTTGGGCCGTTCGATTTCAATCGAACGTCTCACAAGTCCCTTCATGTTCGGACAGTCCGAACATTCACAGCAATCTGGACCATCCGATTTCAATCGGACGTTCACAAAGAACCCATTCGGATCTAGTCATCTGCGGTAGTACCATTTCATATTTGCGGTAGTACCGCTCAGCGGTAGTTCCCAAAACACGGTATTACCACCATAAAACATTCGGTACTACCTTTGTGCGGTAGTGTAACACCCCAACCCAACTAGGGCTTGGAATGCTACTGAATAAATATGATAACCATTTAAACATAAGGCATGGTTCTAAATTTCGGCATAACCTCCTTTGTATATCTAAGTATACCGGAGGTTTCAACAGATGCAAATATCATTATCACTATCTCAACATCCAAAGTTCATCAAGCATTCACAAATAATCTATTCAGCTAAAGCATAAGCAAACATAATCAAAATTTACTACTCTCATTAACTCAAATAATCCATGCAGTCAAGCATAGCCAAAATCAATCCTTAAGCAGTTTGCTTATTATTCTAGTACGATCTAAATGATATTCATCTTTAAAAGAGTGTGTGGTAGTGAGTGCATCCATAGCAATCCTACTCCCTCCCATGCATGCCGTTCTTGCAGGTGGTACCTAAAAGCACAACAAAAGCAAGAGTGAGCCCAAAGACTCAGCAAGTATCAAATAATGTGACATTATAAAACACCATTAAAACATCAAGATTCATTCTCACATCTTTATCATACATCATGCCATATGCTTATGCAATGCTCAATGCAACCTTTCTCTTTAACTCTTTTTGCATTTTATCGGTAATGTAAGGTATACAACCGTCGATGATATTCCATGCTCAGTGCTCACAAGCACAGGGACCAAGAGCCCAATACTCCGCAAGTAATGGGGACCACAAGCCCACACTCCACAAGTGGGGATTTTAAGCCCGTCATATACATGACGGGGACCTCAAATCATTGCTTGGTCATCACATGACCAAGACTTCAATAAGCTTTCATGATGCATATGTATGAAATCTCAAATTACCACAACCATACATCCGCAACAACATTGCATATGAATAACCTATTCATACTACCAATGTTCATAATCATAAACTTCATAACTTTCAAACACCAATGGATAGCACGTAACTCTTAACATTAGAAAACATGAGCATTACCATTCATTCCACCTTACCAGTCATGAATAACACAAATACTCATGGTATTTATCAAACAACGCCAATCATTAGGATCTATTCTATCCCTCATTATACTTGCCTTAACCACGAGAGAACGAGGAACGTGTAGAAGGTGCTGTCCCCGGGATCAATCCACCACCTGAATATATTTATAACACACGCTAAGACAACAGTAGTGGACCAAACAAACCATATAAAAGCAATCATGAACTTGCACAAGCGTCTAACTCGATCCCAACCCCAATTCCTAAACATCGATATGTCCCCTCTGTGGACAGTCATATTCTAAAATCTATATCTTTTTTTACAGGAGTCCAAATGAGGTGTTCTTGGACTTCCTGGAAAGGCTAACAAATTCTCCAACTAAGTCTAGTTGCTGAGCCTCTCCGAATCAGCCATCTAATACCCCTACCAAGCCAGTTAATAAAACATCGATTTCACGTCGGGTTCTCTGGATAGTACACTAAAAATACCATAAATTCCAGTACGAGTGTCCAAATCTCGCGTTCTTGAGCTTTCTGGAAAGCTGAGACAATAATATACAACTTTCATTATACTAAGATTCTATAATTCTCCCTTTAACTAATTGCTTAACCCAGATTACTAAAACCTGTCAGAAAACCAACAAATCTGCAGAACAGTCCCACTAATAAAATCATAACTTCTGCTATAGAGGTCCAAACAACGTGTTCTAGCACTTCACGGAAAGATGGTGACGTCCTCTACATTACTCTAGGAGATGTCCAGAACTGAATCTGCCCGAAAATAAATCAAAACATCGATCTAACACGAACTGTCCTGAACAGGCCTAATTACCGACATTGCTAAATAATCAATAAATCGACTAATCGAAAGGGCATCGGATCTTACCCTTGAAGAACCGCTGAAGATCACGTACCGAGGCCACAATCTCTCCCTTTCCCTCTCTTCTTCCTTTCTCTTCCTTTCTCTTCCCTTCTTCCTTGGCCGGCAGCAAGGGGCGACATGGCTTGGGCAAGGAGGACGGCACGGAGGGGATGCGCAATCAATGGGGAGGACGTGCTACAGTGCTACAGTGACGGAGGCGGTACTGTAGCACGGAATTACTGTAGCAAGTTAGGGTTCCCTTCCTTCTTTTGTTGGTGGCTGATTTCCTCATGGGCCATGGGTCACTTTGGCTAATTCCCCCCCCTTATGGCCGGTCACCACCTCCCACCTTTGGGCCAAATACCAATGGGCCTGAGGCCCCGGCCCAGGTTGTCCAAATTTCGCTGTAAACCCCCTCTTTAACTGCTTAAATAACTATTTTCTATTTAGTCCTTCTCCTAATTTAATTATTCTCTCCCGAATAATCTTTCGAATACTTTTGGGGTATTACAGGTAGTGCCACTTCATACTGCGGAACTACCGCTTCATAGAAATGCTTCAAAGACCTCAGAAACGTTTGGCGGTCGGAACGTTCACTTGCTTTGGACCGTTCGATCTTAATCGGACGACTCACAATCCCTTTTACGTTCGGAGGTCCGAACGTTCACCGCAACCTGGACCACCCGATTTCAATCGGACGCCTCAAGGAATCCTATAGACAAAGTGACTTCTGGTCGTACCGCTCACTCACTTGCGGTCATACCGCCCAATGGTAGTTCCACACTTAACACGCCGGTACTACCGATGTAGCTGTCATTTGCTGAAAACCACAATTTCAACAAAACTCAAATACGATCCGAATCGGCATACGGTACTACCGCCAAGGAACTTACGGTCGTACCTCTTTGAAACCAGAAACTCCCAAGATGTCTTTAAAGCCCTTTTTTAGATGCCTAATCTTGTCATCAACAGGTTCCCTCCACCTTATGCTTACTTTTGATTGGGGTTATCCCCACTTATTAATACTACTGAGTTCGACGACCCAGGAAAAATCCAATCTCAGGGCTAGGTGAGCTCTACCTGATTTTCATCCCACCCACAAAGGTTTTTGAAATAGAACTAACTCTAGTAAGTTCCCATGTCCGCCTTTTGACCGTAGGCACGGTTGTTTAAACAATTTAGACTCTCTAGAGATTTGTACACTGTACCCACAAGAGATAATCAACTCATTGCCCTACATGATTCCTTAGTCATGTGGTTGAAAGACCATCACAATAATTTTTCAACTCACCTCGCCCCTTTCGTCATCTCACCCATATGGGGTTACGCCCATACGTTGTGCGGGATGTTCACCTCAGCGACTAGCATAGCTGGACTACATGACAGCGACTGGCAACTTCACCTTGCATCGGTGTCCCATTCAAGCCGGACATATCCTGAGCTTGCAATACCTTATTCCCCCTCCAGCAAGATGACTTTCAGGGTTTAATAAATTTACTAAGCCAAGTTGCACTTTACAGACTTGTGGTTGCACATGTTTTGCAATGGGAGGTCATGACAAGATTAAGTCCTTAAGCCATCCGGGCGGTTCATACCACATACCAACCAATCTCGTACTCCGTTAGCACCCACCATCATACCATCCGCCCAGATATCATAATAGTAGTTTAATAGGGTTTTAGGAGTAAAACCAATTTATCTCATTTTACTTCAGTCATGTACCCCCAATGACTGCCCAAAACTATTTCATGTTTGAAGAGATGATGATTAGGGTATTTTAATGCCCTGGTTCTTAAGCAAGACTAGCATGTCACTTAAGTACAACCTATAACTAGTAATTACCACATAAATACTAGGGTGACATGAAATAATGCATTCAATTGTCGAGGGATGGCATAATAATGAATTAACCATCAAATGTGTATTTAACTACTTTAAGATTTAATATACATTTGATTAAATAATTAAAGCATGCAATTTTGGTAATTTAAAGGAATATAATTTGCATAAAATGTATGCTCAAAATGATCAAAGTATCGACTCACCTAGATTGAAGGTAAGAGAGTCTTGGTGGCCTTGTGCTTGATCAAACTAGAGATTTCCCGCGTCTCCGAATTCTACTCAGACGGACGTACTGGAAAAAGGAACAAACAAGCAAGAAGAGCAAATAAATACTAAATAAATATTAAAATGAACTCTAAATTAAATAAGACCAGTGCCATTAGCAAGGTCTTGAATTTAGACAAATTTAGAAACAAATTTAACTAAATTTGGAGTTATAACGGAGAAGAATGGAGCTTCCGAAGTTTGAAATGGAATTAAATCAGGAAAATAAAAAGAGGATAGAGGAATGTCTCACTGGCATTTGGGACCCACTGAATAGTGCTTGGTCCGTGTGTACAGTGCATGAACTGGAGGTCAACATGTACTGTGCACGTGGTCCACAGGTCTATGGGAGCTGCACAATGCATCGGGGCCCACTTGTCATTGAGTCACTGAAAGCATTAGGGTTAAAGTCGGTCATAACTATTCACTCGGGCCCACATGGCAGTGATACAAACGGCAGTTACGGCCGGTTATTAACAGTGCTAATCATTGCTTTGCCTTAAACAAAGCGGTGATTGGTGGTTAAATCGCAAGATCTTAGGGTTGAACGTTCATCGCGTTGGTCCGAACGTGTTAGCTCTCGGGTGCTCGCTACTCCAGCTCACCGGCAGCGAGGGCGGGTGAAGAATCTAGGCCCCATTTGTGGTGTTTTGGTAATTATAGACAATCATGTGTTTTTGTACTAACTCGTTTTATCAAGAAGTTACTAGGTTTTTCTTGGACTATGACGGAAGAGCGCTAAAGGATCTCATCTCACTAAAGGTAAAGGTATCTAGTTGATAGTACCTTTTCTTAGTTTTACCGGTCTAGGAGAATGAAGGATAAAAGACCGGATTGTTAGCGTAGAAGAGGGTTCAAAAATCTAGTAGCTTGAAAGCGAATGATGCTACAAATGATCATCTTACTTGATTTAAATCTTGGATTTAATTGATTTAGTTTGGCCTTAATTTAAATTTGCTATGAAATTTTGAAGACTGGTCTAACCGGCGTTGTTTGGTCGGACTGACCAGCCTCCCGGACAAAAGGGCCAGTCAGCTTTTTCCAGTAGGGTGCTTTTCTTGAATTGCTGAAGATTTTCAAGGCCGGACTGACCGTCGGTTAAATTCCGGACTAACCGGGGTCCCGGGTCAAGGACCCGGTCAGCTTTTTCCAGAGAGATGCATTTTTTAGCATGCCACCTTTTTCTTAAAGGCCGAACTGACCGTAGGTTCAACCCCAGACTGACCGCTTCCCTGGGTTGGCAGTGCGATCAGCTTTTTCCAGTAGCACTCTATTATCTGGTTTGGAATTTTTAAGGCCGGTCCGTCGGCTCACTAGCTATGATCGACCGGGCTCCCCATGCGGATAGTTTCGTGCATTAAATGCGTGTGACGATCGTTATTTTCACAGCCCGGACTAATAGGCCACATAATTGCGGTCTGACCACACCTGCTGATTTCTTCAGGGTTTTGTGCTCCAACAGCTATAAAAGTGGCTGGAGGCTATAAATACCCCCCTCACTGCAGCAAATGAGCCTTGACGAACCTCATTGAACACACTTGAGCCCTTTGCATTGTCTGTTACTCATTGAGAGCATTTAAATCCTTTTGCAAAGGTAGTTGAGGTTTTTCAAGAGCATTGATTAGGGTTTGATCTTTGTGGCATTTGAGCATCTTCAAGCGAAGAATCTTTGTTCTACTACTCTTGGAGATTGCCATCTCCTAGACGGTTTGGAGTTGCGTCGGTGATCTTCTCAAAGGAGATTGCGAGAAGACCCAAGTATTCGTGAAGGTTGGAGCTCGCCTATCCGGAGTGGAGAAGAGCTACCATTAGTGATTGAGGGAAGTGCTTGTGTGAAGCCGGCTTGAGTTGATCAAGCTTCCTCAACGTGGATTAGTGGAGACCGGCAAGTCTCTGAGACCACGGGAAAAACATCGCTTGTCTCCCTAGTGTGGTTTATTCTCTCGCTCTTTACTTTGTGCATTTATGATTATGAGCTAGTTGTTTATCTTGTTTAGATTATTAAGCTTGT
This sequence comes from Phyllostachys edulis, assembly GCA_036346405.1. NCBI lineage: Eukaryota > Viridiplantae > Streptophyta > Magnoliopsida > Poales > Poaceae > Phyllostachys > Phyllostachys edulis. The sequence continues at coordinate 18,325,041 of CM070548.1, read as the reverse complement.
CTTGATAGTGTAGTGCACTTAGTTAGCCTTAGACTTTTTAAGCTTTAAATTGTGAAATTAATTTTCATAAGCTTTATCTTTGGCAAATTTAGTATTTAACCAAAAGAATTTAAAAAACCGTCTATTCACCCCTCTAGTCGGTTATCCTTGATCCTACAGCGGGCATGGCGACGACGCCTAAGACCAACAACAGAATGCTCAAGGGGAGGTGAAGTTGCTCACGGCGGTGGCGTGGCTGGAGGATCATCGGAGCGGCGGCGAGACAAAGGCGATGGTGCATGGCTTTAAAGCCAACAAGAAGTCCAGTGGGGCTCCATGCAAGAGAGGGAGAGCACAGGCCTTAGGAACTTACCAAGCCCAAGAAGAGGACCAGAGGTGGGCTGTGGGAGGAGATCGGCGGCGGGGAGGAGGTTGGTCGGAGGCGGGGAAGAAATGCAAATCCAAGCGCGGTAGAGGATCAAAATCAAATCCCTTGGGGGATAGCTTCCTTGGCGCCTAAGGCTCAGGGTGACGGGGTTGGCGTGGCGGTGGCGACGCCGGAGCATCGAGACGATGGTGAGGCGGCGCAGCCGAAGGTGGAGCGCGGCGGTTCTTTGGTTTTTCCCCTGGGTAGGACTTACCAGAGAGGAGGGAGGTGGAGTGGGGAGAGCAAGGGTGCATAGGGGAGCCTCTTATAACCGCGCAATGAGGAGGGAGGTAAAAGGAGCCGTTGGGGGCTCACACGGTCCCGAGGCGGCCATGGCATGGGCGGCTCTGGCGATGGCGGCAGTGGAGCGGGCGGGGCAGCAGGGGCAGGCGAGTCGTCTTTGGCCACAACGACCATGAGGGGCGGTTGCAGGAGGTGACAAGGGCAAGAGAGTTTAGCGCGCATGCGCAAGTCTGCAACATGGATCGAGGCGTGATCTTGTGACGACAAGGTGCACTAGTGACGGGACAAGGCGAGGGAGGTGCGCCGGAGTCAAGAGGGGGCAGGTGGGAAGCTGACGGGGGCGACGCAGAGGATGGCGTGTGCAACGCAAGCAGAGCTAGAGCGCATGGGACGCGCTCTAGTGGCAGGGGCACTCGTGGTCGGCACGAGGAAGAAAGGAGGGGTAGGAGGAGGGGAGCTAGGCCGAAAGGGAGAGGCCAAGGGGAGCTGCTGGACCGGGCTGAGCCAGGCAGCATGCCAAGGTGAGGCGGGCTGAGCCTAGGAGAGAGAGAAGTGGGCCAAACCCAAGAGCTGAAATTTGAACCGAGATTCAAGTTGTGGTTTTGAATTTGAATGCAAAATTGAAATGTGGGAGCCCCCGGGTTACTCCCGTAAGACCGAGACCCGCCCGACCTTAAGGAGGTAACTCGGGGTTCCCAAGTTAATGGATTCTAAATTAACTCCATCAATTGAGAGTTCTTCATTGAACTAGAGCCCCGGTGATCATGCGCACTACTCCTCTGCAAGCACTACATGATTAACGGTTCTCTAAACAATCGAAGACCACACTTGATGAGTTAATATGGAATCCACGAACAACAAGCATGAGATCATGTTGGCTCCCAAGATCAGCGACCAACATGTCCCAAATTCACATAAAGCATTGATCACATCCATACACAAACATACATTCATAGTTCCAGAAGATATACAACATAATAGTTCAAGTCTATGACTATTACAAATGGCTCGGTCGGCCATAATCAAAAGAGAACATTAAGTGACAGCGGAAGCAAGTAAATAAACCAAAATGTCCAGCATGGTATGCCCAATACCCATCGGCAACCGACTGGGGTTAAAGAATAGCACTACTCGTTAGCGTTGCCTAAATCAGCGCTTACGAGCTCAACGGTCTCACAATCTTCCTCACCTGAAATTGCAGCAATCGGATTGAGTACAAAGTTGTACTCGCAAGTCTTACACAAATAAAAATTAGTTATGCATAGAGGTTGTTCCAAGGGATGGCTCATATTGGCTTAGTTTTGCGAAAAGACGCAACAATTTTAACAACATACACATACTAGTTTTTCAATTGCCATTTTGTAAACAGATTTGAAGTAGAAGTAAAGCATGTGAATAAGTAATCAATTGAATAACAAAAAGAAAGAAACAAACAAACAGCAAAGTGGCTGCCCACTTTGATACAACAAATTGCATGAATATCCATTCATGCCGAACCAAAAGTGCCCACATTTTAAATACATAGTCTAACAATATAGTAACTCCCGAACTCAAGCGGTTGTCCATAACCATGGACACGGCTATTCGAATAGATTTATCTCTGTAGAGGTGTACTACTTTACCCACACGACTCGATTAGCCCGTAAGCCTCCAGATGTCTCCGAAAATAGCACACTTCCTTAGGTATGCCGGCTGGGGAGAATTGAGATATGGTCATTTTCAGCAAGAAGACCCTACTGAGCTAAGTCCCCATTGTGAGATGGTTCCTTTCCTAGTACAAGCATCTGATAGCACTTGCTAGGGGGCTCATAAGTTGTATTAGAAATACCAATGCAATGAACATAAATAAAAATGGTGTGTCTCCTGCACTCTATAGAAAAATTACATCGGCTCCTAAGGAACATAGGATTTCACGGTCGCTATGTCCTTACACCACCATAAGACTTAACACAATAAAACCTTCCCCCTACTTAACCGTACAGCACCCATATCCCGCATGTGGTAGTACGAATGTACTTGAATCAATGACGTTACCAAAGTTCGGTCCTTAATGGTTAGGACAAGACATCCACATACCCAAATCTCGTACACGAAGGCACCATCACTAACCAACACTTGCCCAGACCCAAAACTCATTTAAAATGATAAAATTATCTCACAAAACAGATATGAAGATCTGGAATAAAATGAATGTGAGAACGTGTATGTTTTTCCCAAAATTGTCGGGTTAATCCCGACAATCAAACTACCGTTCTAGACTTGCATGGCTAAGCAAACTTGAACAATATATTTCACACATCCTAACTTAAGCATGTGGTACTGGAATAATTTAAGGATAACCTCAATGAATAGGACATAACTATTCTACACATCACAATAATAGCGATATTATCAGAATAACATGCAAGCAATTATCATTGCACTAACTTAACCAAAACTGGGATCAAATATGGTGCAAAAGAAAGTTCAAATGATGCTTGCCTTGCTGGTAGCTTAGCTACTCACTCTCAGTAGCGTAGGAGTTGATATCGATTTCTTCGGAATATAGAGAAATAACGATATCGATAAACACCGAAAAATACCTCAAAAATCAAAGTGCTCAAAAATGCATGAGTTTTCTACAGTGGCTAGTGTAGGATTTTAGATGAAATTAGGTGAAATATTTATTCCAATTGGAGTTAGTATGTAGGAGTTAAGGCTATTTGAAAATCAGATTTCGACATGTTCAAATTTATGTAATTTAATTATTTGGCCAAAATTTGTAGAATAGTAGGGGATACAAGGATTACATAGATAAATAGGGAATATTTTTATAAGTCCAAAACATTTGGGTTACTCATTTGGTGTTTCCAAGAATTAGTTATGCACTTTCCAAGTTAACAACCTTTTCTATTGTAAAGATAATAGTTTTATAGATCATTCTCCAAAATAATAATTTTTGCTATAGAGAACTGTTTGAAACCAATTTCATAATAAAGTTCATCAAAAATAAAAATTATCAGAGTTGGTTTCATCCATTTTGGAGTCAGGAGAATAAGTTATGTATTTTTGAAATTATTCACGTTTTCTAGTGTGCACAATAATACGTTTTGGATTTTCTAAAGTATCTATTCCTTTTCTTACCGAGGGCGGTGCTAGCCTCAGTCTCTACAAATGGGGCCCTGCCCAGCGTCAATTCTTAAAGGGTTTACCGATTCAAACACGCGCTGACCAGTGGGCCTGCCTTGTTAGTGAAACAAAGTGGCGCGGGCGCGCGAGAGTGATGATCGGACCATGCTTGTGAGCCGTTGGATTAAGATCCAACGATCTACAATCATGGCACGTTTGGATGGTCCGAACGGCCCAATGGATCTTGATCGTCCATTTCGCACCGAACGGTCCAGATTTGTGGCACGTTCAGACGGTCCGAACGGCCCAATAGATCTGGAGCATTCATTTCACATCGGACGGTCCACAAAGGTTCTAGTTGGGTTTGGGCTGGCTATGCGCAAAGGCATGAGGCTGAAATGGTTTTGGGCCCACATGACAGAGACAACTTAACCCGTTAAGACAGCGTTTTAAAGCTAATCATTGTAATTAATTTCTAATGATGAGCTATAGTGGCTGTCCGAGAACAACAACAGGATTTCCTTGTCTCGCGCGCTTCAACGGTGGCTCGCCGGCACTGTGCACCCCAGTGGCGTGAACTAAAGGCATGGATACTTGCACAATAGTGTTGCGCACCCGTTGGTGATGTTCTCAATGACGGCGCTGGCCTGTACCGGCGGTGAGCCGGAGGAGAGCAACAGTGTGCAACACGGCAATCATGCAAAAAAGCGATAAAGCTCTGCAGCGGTTCTGATAAGCGGGTGCCCAGCATCTAAGGACTAATAAGAGATTACTTAAGCTAGGAATAGTGCTCGAGGAAGCTTGGAGCAATAGGAGCAGTGTCGGCGTCGGAGAAGATAATGACGACGATGTGGCTCAAAGTGAAGAGAACGTCCTAAGCAAAATGAGACACAGTGAATGCTCTGGATAGCTCAAGGACCCTATTAGGAGGCTCCATGAGCAAGGAATTGACAAAAGTCTTACCGAACAAGGTGGGAGATGAAAAGATTGTTCTTCGGTTGACAAAGTCCAATCCTTTAATTCGTGAAATCCTGCCATGCATTGCCCCAATAGGTTTAGGGGTTTTCAATGACAAGTGAAATGGCACAAAATGACGCAAAAGATTGATCAAGAACCTTACCAGAGATGAAAATGGCAAGGTGATGCTCTCGGGTGCGCGCTTTAGAGCTCCAGAGAGCACAAGGATGGTCCAGAAGCTACAACCAACAATGGAAACTTGCATTAGCAAAATGGACAAGGGATTGAACATAGAATCCAATGGTACCACTCAGTGGAAGCTTACTCTAGCGATGCAAACGAGAGAGCTCCCTTTTCCTCAGCCACCGGGAGGAAAAGTGAGGAAAATGCTAGGGTTTGGAAGCTACTTATGCTCGGATAAGTAACGGAGTGGAAGCGGCGTTCACCGGAGGAGCTCCACGATTGGCTTTCAAGGGTGGTGGCTCATGGTGGTGACGGAGATGGGCAGAGCATGACCGCGACGTGGCGAAGAAGCTCTGCGTGAGTGCCAGCACGAGGAGGGAGAAAGAACTGACAGGTGGGGCTGCCTTGCCAGCGAAAGAAAGTGGCGCAGGCGCGTGCGTGAAACACTCCACTCACATCTCCGCCGTTAGATTCAAATCCAACGGTCCAAAATTGTGGTGTGTTCGGACGTCCGAACGGTCCAATTGATCTGGATCATTTGTTTTGAATCGGACGGTTGATATTTGTGGGGCGTTCGGACGGTCCGAACAGCCCACTAGATCTGAGCCGTTGATTCTGAATTGGACGGCCCAAAAACGCTAAGGTGGCGTGGTGCAACTTGTTGGCTCAGCCAGGTCAAGTGGCTTGGTCGGTCATGAGCCCAAGGAACGATCTTGGCAGAGGTTGAGGTTAGGTTTGACTGGGATTTGAAACTAAACCCTCAACTTTGACCAAAGGTTTAGAAATAGAAATAAAATTCCTAAAAATATGAAATAAATCAAAGGTGTTCCTGGGATGACCTAGTACCCAGATAAAATTTTAAACCCCTCTGTTCATGTCATATTTTGTGCAGTTTAAATCCACAACCAAAATAGGTTATTGGATTGAGTTTAAATTTTCTAGGGTTTGAAACCTTTCCCAAAAATTTGGGGAAAATTATTTTAATTCTTGATAATTAATTTAGTATTTGTATAAATTATTTCCAGAGAAAATTTTGTAGCATTTGTTTCAGTTTTTGTTTGAAGTTCATTTCTTTTAGTGTAGGTTCAAGACTTGCACAAGATTTTCCAAGTGCAATAATTTATGCAAATGCTTGAAAACAATGATGCATGCTCATGAGATGCACAGTAAATCTCTTTATTAAATTGAGGATGTGACATGAAATGAGGTAGAAGCAAGTGATTTTGAATTAAGCAACTAGTTTAAAATAGGTTTTTGAAACCAACTTGACAAAAGTAATTACTATTCACCGTCCGAAAAACGGGAATGCTACAAACCTACCCACCTTAAATGGAATATCGACCTCGAGATTCGAGCTGCTCTGGGAACAGGGATGGGAAGTCCAACTTCAGCTGATCTTCGCGCTCCCAGGTGGCTTCTCTTGCTGAGTGGTTGCTCTCTTGAACCTTACAAAGGCGGATGATCTAGCATCTGGTTTGCTTCTTCATGACGTCAAGAATCTTGATCGGATGCTCTGGATAAGTCAAATCCTTCTGCAATGCGATGGCTTCAACTGGAGTCTGTTCTTCAAGCACTCTGAGACATTTCTTGAGCTGGGAGACGTGAAACACGTTATGGACGTCTGACAAATTTTCAGGTAGTTCTAGCTGACAAGCTACTTCTCCATGTTTGGCGGTAATTGGGAACGAGCCTATGTATCTTGGTTCAAGCTTACCTTTTACTTTAAATCTTCGAGTTCCATGAAGCAGTGACACTTTGAGATACACATTATCTCCAACTTCAAAGGTTAATTCCCTTCGACGGTTGTTGGCATAACTCTTTTGTTTGGACTGAGCTGCTTGTAGATGATCTCTGATCAGTCTAACTTTCTCTTCTGCTTGTTTGAGGGTATCTGGTCCGAATATATAACATTTTCCTTATTCTGACCAATGTTGAGGGGTTCTGTATTTTCTTCCATAGAGCGCTTCAAACGGGGACATTTTCAGACTTGATTAAAAACTATTATTGTATGCAAACTCGGCATATGGTAGACATTTCTCCTAGTCTATGGTAAATTCCAAAGCACAAACTCGAAGCATTACTTCTAGAATCTGATTTGTTCTTTCTGTCTGGCCATCAGTCTGAGGATGATACGCTATGCTGAAAGCAAGGTGGGTTCCAAATGCGTCATGCAGACTAGCCTAGAAAATGCGAGGTGAACTGAGAATCTCGATCCGAGACTATCCTCTTGGGTACTCCATGTAAACACACAATACGAACGATATACAACTCTGCTAATTTGTCTTCCTTGTAGGTTATCTTGACGGGGATGAAATGGGCGACTTTAGTTAATATATCAACTATGACCCACACTGAGTCACATATGGACTTGGTTCGAGGCAGACCTGTAATGAAATCCATTCCAATTTCTTTCTATTTCCACTGAGGGATCTGTAGCGGTTGAAGCAATCCTGCTGGTTTCTGATGTTCGGCTTTGATTCGCTGGCATACATCACAACAAGCTACAAACTCGATGATGTCTCTTTTCATTTGAGGCCACCAATATAGGATCTTCGTGTCTTGATACATCTTGGTGCTGCCTGGATGCAGGGTGTACGCTGAGCTGTGAGCTTCTTTTAGTATCAAATCCTTAAGTTCCTTTTGGTGGGGAACAAAGAGACATTTCCTATACCATAGGACTCCTTGTTGATCTTCGATCATCTTAGGGGCTTTTCCTTTAGCCAGGAGATGCTTGAATCTCTGGACTCCAGGGTGTCCTTCTTGAGCGGTCTTGATTTGCTCTTCTAGAGTTGGATGCGCTTCCACAGCGTCTATAGTGCCTTGTTCTATTAACCCAAAGTTGAGTGCCTCAAATTCCTTGTAGAGCTCAGGTTAATGCTCTTGAATCATGACATTACTGTAGTAGGACTTACGGCTTAATGCATCGGCAACTACATTAGCCTTTTCAGGATGGTAATGGATATCCAAATTGTAATCTTTTATTAGTTCTAACCATCTTCTTTGTCGAAGGTTGAGATATGATTGAGTAAAAATATGCTTGAGACTCTTGTGGTCTGTGTAGATATCACAATGATTTCCAATCAAGTAATGCTGCCAAATCTTTAGGGCATGCACTACTGATGCTAACTCTAAATTATGAGTTGGATAGTTGTCTTCGTGAGGGCGGAGTTGTCTGGACGCATAAGCTACAACTTTTCCTCCTTGCATGAGTACGTAGCCAAGACCTTGGCACGAAGCATCACAATAGACTTCAAAGTCCTGGTGTATGTCCGGTAGGATTAACACTGGTGCAGATGTTAACTTCTTCTTTAGCTCTTGGAAACTCTTTTCACAGGCTTCTGTCCATTCATACTTCTTTTCCTTTTTAAGCAGATGGGTCATCTGTTTAGAAAGCTTAGAGAATCCTTCTATGAAGCGTCGGTAGTATCCAGCCAAATCGAGAAAACTATGCACTTCAGTTACTGAGGTAGGCTGCTTCCATTCCAAAGTAGCTTCTACTTTGGATAGATCAACTGCGACTCCTCCAGCGGATACAATATGTCTGAGGAAATTGATTTCTTGAAGCCAAAATTCACATTTACTATACTTGGCATAAAGCTGGTGCTCTTTAAGCTTTTCTAGGACCAAATGCAGATGTTCAGCATGCTCTTCATTGGTCTTTGAATAGATCAAAATGTCGTCTATGCACATGACTATAAACTTGTTCAAGTATTCCATAAATACTTTGTTCATGAGATTCATGAATTAGGCTGGTGTATTAGTCAGGCCAAACGACATAACTATGAACTCATACAGGCCATACCGGGTGGTAAAAGCCGTTTTAGGAATATCCTCATTCCTGATCTTGAGTTGATGGTATCTTGATCTTAGGTTTATCTTGGAGAAAACTGCTGCTCCTGACAACTGATCGAACAGGTCATCAATGCGAGGCAAGGGATACTTGTTCTTGATGGTCACATCATTAAGTGCTCTATAATCCACACACAATCTGGCAGTGCCATCCTTCTTCTTCACAAAAAAGTACTGGCGAACCCTAGGGAGAGGAACTAGGTCTAATAAATCTTTTTTCTTGTAAATCTTCAATTTGTGTCTTAAGCTCTTCAAGCTCGTCGATGGCCATTCTATACGGTCTCTTGGCAATTAAGGCTATCCCTGGTTTTAAGTTGATTATAAACTCAACCTCTCTGTCTAGTGGCATGCCCGACAATTCTTCTCGGAAGATTTCGGGGTAAGCTTGGACTACAGGCGTTGTCTCTAGGGATAACTCTTCAAGGTGGAGGATTGCTTGATCCAAGGGAGAGGAACGATCCACACTAACCTTTATTGTGTTTTCTGTGTTCTTGGTGAGCACCACTTTTCTGTTGGCATAGTCTATTAATCCTTGATATTCGGCCAACCAATCCATCCCTAGGATGATATCCAGAGTTTGGATTTCTAGCACTAGAAGGTTTGCTAGGAATCCATAATTTTCCAAAGCAATCTCTACTCTAGGACTTACTGAGGTAGCATATAGGGGTCCCCCGGTGAACTAAGTACCACGGGTTTCTTTAATTTATAGGTCGACAACTTAAGCCTTTCAACAAACTTTCTCAAAACAAAAGAAGTGCGAAGCTCCAGAATCAAACAAAACTTGTGCAGGTACTAAATTAACAAAGAACGTGCCCATTAGCACTCCTGTGGCATCCTGGGTTTCCTCGGCTGTGATATGGTTCACATGGCTGTGATTTGGTGTTAGGGTAGACTTTGAGGCTTGCGAAGTCTGATGACTCTTGCTTTGATTTGATGCCTGGCCTTGAGTTGGTGTGGTTCTCGAGTGGAACTTTGCGCTAGTGTTCTGACATTGAGGGCACATGTTGGCGAAGTGTCCTTTTTCCGCACAGTTGCAGTAGTAGAGATTAGTTGCGGGGTTGACTACTGTAGTTTGCCTGATGGGGCGAAGGGTATGGAAACCACTCCCATGGGGACGTGGGGCTGGAGCTGAAGTTCTTTGTGGCAAGGTTGCAAATGATCTGAATGATGAGCTGCCATGGAATGTTGATTTCTGCGGAAAGTTGCCTTGTGGCCTCTGAAACGTCATCTTTCTTTTGTGACTGACTTCTGCCATCTTTTTCTCATTTTCCAACACTAAGGCTTTGTTGACCATGTGGTGAAAGCTGAGAAAATCATGAAGGATAAGCTGGACTCTCATGTCTTCACGCATTCCTTCTACAAAATGGTCGATCTTTTCCTCTTCATTAGCTATGTCATTGGGAGCGTAGCGGGCTAGTTGGTTGAATTCGGTCGGGTACTCGTTGACTGACATGTGACCCTGCTTCAGAGCTCTGAACTTATTCTTCTTCATTCTCATGGTACCTGGTGATGCACGGTTGGTTCTGAAGCGGCTTTGAATTCAAACCGAGGAATTGTCTCGCTATCGAGTTCTATTTCTTCTATCTGTACTTTAGCAATTTCTCCTGCAGCGGCGAGGTCTTGTTGATCTCTAGTCGCAGACGCTGCTGCTTCTGCTTCTTCCTCCTCCTCTTCTTCTTCGGCCACTGGACTGTCACCACCTCGGGCAGCGAGGTAGTTCTCCCACCAAGCAGCGGCGGCTCCTTTTAGCTGATGGGTGGCAAAGTCCACCTTGTCTTCGTCTGAGCAGCAGGCGAGACAAAGCTTCTTCTCAGTATCTCTGAGTCAATCTTTAGCTTCCAGGGATTCATTGGCTGGAGCAAAGGTGAGGGGCCTGGTTCTGGGGAAATCTGCAAGCTTGGAGTTGCGACAGGCTGCTCCAGTCTATTGATTGGTTAGCAAAGCCTGAAGAATCTGCATCCGCTGGAACATGACTTGTACCATTGTTGGGTTTGCTGGTGGCGGGGGAGGTAGATCTTGTCCTCGGCCACGGCCACAGCCACGGCCATTGCCATGGCCTCTTCCTCGGCCTACTACAAAAGCTCTACGGCTTGGGACGGCGGCTCTTCTAGGTGGCATCTGAAGAAAACCTGAGGCTTAGAACTAGAGGGACTATATGAGGGTTTACTAGCCCTCTAAGCACACAAAGAAGAACTTTAAACCAACAAGAAGATCGAGTAAGTACAATACAAAGCCTAGAATGACTGCATTATATTAAGGGGATTAGGTGTTACATGACTCCTGAAACATAGCATATATGCTAAGCTAAGTCACGACACAAGATACAAACACAACGCCTACAAAAGAAGGAAACAGAGAGTGCTTGCAACCCAAAAGACTGCATAGCAAGCACTGCTAGCTAACCTAGACTAGCTTGACTTCTCCATCGGGGGCTGACCACTACTAGCGGTGTAGTTCCCCGGGGAGTGGAAATGGGAACGACTGCTGTCGAAGCTGAGCGAGCGAGAACCAGAGCGGGAATGGCTAAGGCTGTGTCCACGGCTGGACTCTCCAAGGTTGATGATGGGCTGTGGACAGGGGCGTCACACGCTTTTGCGTGTAGTCATCCTGGTACAGGCTCCTTTGGGTCGGAGTGGTCGATCAAGCATTCAGTCGCTGGAGGGGATGGCTGGCAGAGGAGGAGCTAGAGCGAAGATCGTAGTGGCGGCTGTGAGGTGGGCCAACTCTGCAACGGCGACATCTCTCTCCTGTACTGCAACAAAGTGGGCCTCATCTCTCCTGATCATGTTGTTGCGGAGGGTGTCAAAGTGGGCGTAGCTGCCAGTGAGAAGCATCCGAAGCTGCCTAATCTCTTCAATGGCAGTGTTGATGGTAGCTGTCATCGTCTGCGTGAGCTACACCTGGTGGGTCAAGCGGGGATCATCGTCTTTGATGTCGAAGACCTCCGGAACACGCTCTCCATCGGGGAGATAAAGGTGGAAGCAGAAGGGTGATCTCAATAGGAGATCCTCGTGCATCCAGCACAAGCGGGTGGAGGCGAAGCGGGCTGCGTCCTGAACTGCATCAGAACAGTTGCGCCGGGGTGCCTCGGCCTTGAAGGTTTGGGAAACAAACTCTCCAACCCTGGCGTAGAGGTAAACCTCCATGGTCCAACACTCTCGGTCCAAGATCTTCATCTTCCGGCCCCTGAAGATAGGTGGGCGGGAGTAACCAAGGTACTGCATCAGCTGGCGGAGGATGTCCGCGAATCCTCCTTCACTCTCTCCATGAGAGCAAAGGTCCCACGGGCCATCGGACGACGGGGTAGCCATCTATAATTTTTTGAAATAGGAGAAAAGGTCAATAAAAACTTAATGAAAGCCGAGATAAGTACATAACTAAGAGTGATGAGCAGAAGCAATAAGTACTCTATATCTTTGTCAAAGTTTTTCTTAATTTTCTTGAAAATAAGACCCAAGCCCCAAGGCAACGATCAATCTAACTAAGGATTCTACAGTCGCATTCAGCTCTGTCGGACCTAGATTTTGCAAATCCAAATCCTCTGTGAAAATACTGTGCTATTCCCTGGATCAGTAGATAGCACTCACAGGCACATTGCTGAATCATTTCATACATGGCGTGAACTAAGACATTCAATATATTACAAACATTAGAGTGACACAGAACGTGCCGAGTCGAGTTTTACAATAAGGGCCGAACAGGCCAAATTGATTGCATTACAAAAGTAGCAGAAGTGGTAGCGGAATAAAAAGGGTAGAGCTCATCTCTCCACAGGCAAGTGATTGAGGTAACTTGTGTACGACTGATATTAACCAAGGGTTTGGATAATATCGGTTGTACGCAAGTACCGAATGAGCCAGCTAGACTGAGGCGAGACCTAGACTAACAAAACTGGACTACTCTTCATCACTTCCTTGTCCATCGACTTCGGGATCCTCATAGTAGGCATAATCTCTTTGATCTGTAGGGTCTAAAGGGTTTGGGGGAAAGAGCGAGAATGAGTACAACTTCCGTGCTCGCAAGCCAACACACTAGATGCAATAATATACATGCAAGGCTTAACAAGGATGGCTCGGGTTTTTTTATTTGCTAAAGCAATGTTTTCAATTATCATAATTGCAAATTCCTATCACTTAGCATTTTGACCAAATTGCATTTTATTAAAGAGAGTAATTGTGCAATATTTAATAACAGCAGAGGTTCCCTTCACCTTATGCTTACTTTTGATTGGGGCTATCCCCACTTATTAACACCACTGAGTTCGACGACCTAGAAAAAATCCAATATCAGCGACTAGTGTAGTTGGAGTATACCACAGTGACTGGCAACTTCACCTTGCATCGGTGTTCCATTCAAGCCGGACGTATCCTGAGTTTGCACTACCTTATTTTCCCTCCAGCGAGATGACTTTCAGGGTTTAATAAATTTACTAAGCCAACTTGCACTTTACAGACTTGTGGTTGCACATGTTTTTACAATGGGAGGTCATGACAAGATTAAGTCCTTAAGCCATCCAGGCGGTTCATACCACATACCAACCACTCTCGTGCTCCGTTAGCACCCACCATCGTACCATCCGCCCAGATGTGATAATAGCAGTTTAATAGGGTTTTGACGAGTAAAACCAATTTATCTCATTTTACTTCAGTCATGTACCCCCAATGACTGCCCAAAACTATTTCATGTTTGAAGAGATGATGATTAGGGTATTTTAATGCCCTGGTTCTTAAGCAAGACTAGCATGTCACTTAAGTACAACCTATAACTAGTAATTACCACATAAATACTAGGGTGACATGGAATAATGGATTCAATTGTCGAGGGATGGCATAATAATGAATTAATCATCAAATGGGTATTTAACTACTTTAAGATTTAATATACATTTGATTAAAGAATTAAAGCATGCAATTTTGGTAATTTAAAGGAATATAATTCGCATAAAATGTAGGCTCAAAATGATCAAAGTATCAACTTGCCTGGATTGAAGATAAGAGAGTCTTGGTGATCTTGGGCTTGATCAAACTGGAGATCTCCCGCGTCTCCGAATTCTACTCAGACGGACGTACTGGAAAAAGGAACAAACAAGCAAGAAGAGCAAATAAATACTAAATAAATATTAAAATAAACTCTAAATTAAATAAGACCAGTGCCTTTAGCAAGGTCTTGAATTTAGACAAATTTAGAAACAAATTTCACTAAATTTGGAGTTATAACGGAGGAGAACGGAGCTTTCGAAGTTTGAAATAGAATTAAATCAGGAAAATAAAAAAGGAGAGAGGAATATCTCACTGACATTTGGGACCCACTGAATAGTGCCTGGTCCATGTGTACAGTGCATGGACCAGAGGTCAACATGCACTGTGCACGTGGTCCACAGGTCTATGGGAGCTACACTGTGCATCAAGGCCCACTTGTCTTTAAGTCACCGAAAGCATTAGGGGTTAAAGTCGGTCATAACTATTCACTCAGGCCCACATGGCAGCAATACAAATGGCAATTACAGCCGATTATTAACAGTGCTAATCATTGCTTTGCCTTAAATGCCGACAGTGATTTGGCTGGTTAAATGCACACAACGCCTGTCCGAATGTGTTGGTCCGAACATTCCAGCGTTGGTCCGAACGTGTTGGCTCTCATGTGCTCGCTGCTCCAGCTCGTCAGCGGCGAGGGTGGGCATGGCGGCGACGCCCAAGACCAAAAATGGAATGCTCAAGGGGAGGTGAAGCTGCTGACGATGGTGGCGTGGCCGGAGGATCGCCGGAGCGGCGACGGGACAAAGGTGACGATGCACGACTTTAAAGCCAACAAGAAGTCCGGTGGGGCTCCATGCAAGAGAGGGAGAGCACCAGCTAGGGGAGGGCCTAAGGAACTTACCAAGCCCAAGAAGAGGACTGGAGGTGGGCTGTGAGAGGAGATCAGCGGTGAGGAGGAGGTTGGCCGGAGGCGGGGAAGAAACGAAAATCCAGGCGCGGTAGAGGATCAAAACCAAATCCCCTTGGGGGATAGCTTCCTTGGCACCTAAGGCTCAGGGTTATGGCATCAGCGCGGCGGTGGCACCACCACATCGACGAGGCGGCGCGGCTGAAGGTGTAGCGCGGCAGTTCTTCGGTTTTTCCCCTGGGTGGGACTTACACTACAACAAAACTATCACGTAAAGTCGCTTTTGTTTTGACGCTTTTATGTCCGTCTCTACACCAAAAAAACACCTCATATGTAAAGACACTTCTCAAGATGTTTTATATGACACCACAAAAACTCTTACCGTAGGCATCTCTCCACCTCCCATGCCTCCGTCTCTCCACCTCCCCACTTCTTCAACCTCCCTCCACGCCCTTCCTCCAATCTGCTGGACGGTGTTGTGTTGCCCTCGTGCCCTCCGTCCGCGCCCCCTCCCTCCACGTCTGGCGGCCACTCCTCCCTCCGCACCCTTCCTCCACGCCCGGCATCGCGCCATCCCTCCATGCCCTGTGGCCACCCCTCCCTCCGCGCCCTTCCTCCACGCTCGGTCCTACACCCTCACCTCCCCGCTCGGCAGCCACCCCTCCCTCTGCGGCTCCACAGCCCTCGCGAGTCATGACCTTGCCTGCTGCCCCGCACACTCTCCATCCGCGCCGTCCCTCCCTCTGCTGCTCTAGCGGCGGCGGCGGCGTCGCCGCCTCGATAAAGCTCCGGTGTCACCATAGGGAGAGCCCATCCCATCCACTTGAGACCTCTAGTGAGTGCTCATCGACATCAAGGCCGACCTCCAAGGTACGCACACCCTCATGCATCCACTCTGCTCGGTTTGGGGTTCTAATCGAATGAGCTCCGGTTCGAATCGGTCGCGGCGTGCGCGGATGCAGACGGATCCGACGAGCACAGGGCACCATCCCCCAGGACGTGGATGGATTGGCAGGCCGCCGCCACCGCCGCAGTTGTCCTGTACCGAAAGATTAAAAATTTTGGTCATTTGTTTCAGATGTTGGAGATGCCATCACTGGTGGAGATCTATATGCTGTGAGTTAGCAAGACATCTAATTTTCCTTTTTATAATTTACTATCTTGCATTCTTGCTAAAGGTTTATCATGTCCTACAATCTATGGATGTCTGTTGTTTACTTCTATATGCATCTTTATATTGTTTTACTGTCTTGCAGACCGTAGTTGAGAATACACTGATGCAACACCATGTTGGCCTTCCTCCTAGTTCTATGGGGAAAATAAGTTACATTGCGTATGCTGGTTAGTATAGTTTGTAGGTTAGTAGATGTTACTTAACGACCTTTCGCTTCTGTGCTAAAATGACTCCAGCTACCATGAAAATGTTCTCTACTTCTGTTGAGCATCACTTGTATGAATCTAAATGAGGCACAGTCAAAAAGTCCAACACGGATGCTACTGTATACACATTCTTGAAAGTATATATTTTTAGCAGTATAGCTGGTCTTTACGACTATGTGTTATTCATAAAGGGTGTGGCATTTAGCAATCTAAGAAAAACTCTTTCAAGCTTCAAATAGTCGTGTTACCTTTTGTTTTTGCACCCAGCATGTTTATGCCTTGTTTATGTAGGGATACGGGTAGGCGATGATAGCAACAATTCAAAATTTCTACCGCGTAAACCAGGAAGCCAAGCAAGAAGATGATCACAGATCGTTACCACTAGACACACAGAGCAGCGAAAGAAGCGTCAAAGCAGCCTGGTCCGACGAAGAGTGCGTCGATGTACTGGTCGTAGTCGATCGTCCAACATCAAGCACGTTGATGCAGTGGTCGTAGTCGATCGTCCAGCATCCTCGCGAGTCGATCGTCTCCTCCAGCACCTCTGCAGTTCCTTGCGAAGATCGCGGATCGTCCTCAAGCGCAACAACGTAGAAGCGCCTTTATGGTATCCACATGTCCAGGGAAAGAACAACCGTACACCGGTGTGCTAGGACCAAGTCGCATAGCAAGGCTCTCAAGAAGATGGAGGCTAGGGTTTCGGGAGAGCAACTCTTCTATTTCCCAACAGCCTCATGCATCTTCTTATATAGTGCCCGTGACGGATCCTATCCGAACACGCTTTACGAATCGTATCCGTACTGGTTTGTTCCAACCCATTAAGTGTGTGACCCATTAGGTTCATGCGTAGTTCGGTTGTGACTCGAAAACCCTTTCCGACCACGAGTCGTAGCGGTTCCTAGCAGGACATAACGATTCCTGAATACACACAAATTATATCGGACGAACCTTAATGCAATATGATCTACGACCAAGTCCCCATCACTTACGACCAGGCCCTATCTCTATACGATCAGTTCGTATTTGGTCATGACCAACTCGTAACTCCTTACGACTTGGTTTCGACCACTCTGTGATTACGTTCGACCGATCTCGACTTGCTTGTATCTCCATCGACGATCATGAATCGTCGAACTAAGTGACCTACTCATGTATTCTCCTTTGCCTCATGATATCCGGTTGAACTCGGGTGAGATGTTTGGTCATCCATGGGTATTCAATACTTTCTCGTCGAGTATCGGATAACCTTATGTGGTCGAACTCTTGACCACCGAAGGGTATGGCCATGCACTTTCTTTATCGACCACTTTGAGGGGCCCAGAGATATCTTTCTGTTATGTTAGGAGGGCAAATCCATATCAGGCCGATTACATCCTCTGCATGTTTCATAGCATGCCCGAAAGCTACCTTTATAACTACCCAATTACGAGTAGCGTTTGACAACCCCTAAGAGTGCTATTACACATGTAGGAAACCATGCTAATCTCAGGTCTAAGGATTATACATCATCATTGCTTGATACCAACTAACGACACATAGAATCATAACAATCTCAATAGTGTCTCAAGGTGGGTCTTATCCAACACCATGTTCTCTAACAGGTATCCACATTATCGATTCGATATCCCTATATCCATGACCGGTGAAACATGGTCATCAATCAATACATGTGCTGGTCGTAGAGTCACTAGCGTTCCGACTAGTGACATTCGACTAGGGATACATTTAGAACGACATCATCATAAGTTAAAAGAGCTTCACCAACAAGTCACATACTCATTTAATCTTCATAGCTGATGATTCATTCATGGAACAGAATAACATTTATCCAATATTATGAACATAAAGAAATATAATCATCTCTATGATTGCCTCTAGGGCATATTTCCAACAGTTTATACCTAACATGATGTTAAAAGATTTGCATGTTTTGATAATGTAGGATCATTTGCCGAGGAGGATGTTGGTAGACATGGTGTAACATCATTTGTAGGTTACGCTAATGCAAGCCATGGATTGGAAGTTCTTTGTTGCAAATCTTCAAGAATATTGTAATGGTCGCTTTTCTACCTTTTAGCTTTCTGTAGCTATTCTATTGGAATCTGGTTATAACTTCTCATCATATGTTGAGTGGAGAATAGATTGTTAGCTCGGTTTGATCTTTTGCATCACAAAGGCGAGAGTTGTCTACTATGGCGAGAATGTGCTAAAATCTTATCACAGGTGTGTATTCTGTGCAATGGACATGGTACTATTTTTCATGCTCAGATTGGCTGATTAAAGGTGACAAACCTTTGTCGTACCATCGCAATGGACTAATGGAGGTCTACTGGTTTAGGACTATTAGAACAATCACTGGTTTTGATATCCTTGAGTTTACATTTCTTAAAGTACCAAAAAATGAGGAAGGATTGTGTTTGGTCCTATTTAGTGTAGCCTAGGCTCAGGTTTCCTTATCTTATAAACCCGACTTACTGGGCTTATTGCTTACAAGCTCAAGCGGTTCTTGATTAGATTAGATATGAATATGACCTAAAGCTATTCGGATAAAACTTATAAGCCTCTGCAAGCTTATCAGCCTCATAAATAAACCTCCCACTGACTTCCAAACGTTAACTTTTTTTTTTTGTGGAAAGGAGCTTGGGCTTATGAGTTCATGCTAAAAATAATTTGGTTGTTTGGTCCTGGTTATGCTTGTTTTCCTGATAATTCTAACAGTAGGCGCAAGGCCAAACAGGCATGTAGTATTATTCAAGGGTTGACTTGATTTGACATACTTTTTCTTGGTACATTAATTGCAGGTATTGCAGGTATTTATAAGTATACTTTTGACAATTAGTGTTTATAAGTTACACTTTGATGTTTTTTGTTTATAGTGTCGATTATCCTTCTGTTGTTTGAATCGTGAAGAAAGATGCAACTACAAATAATGTATGTCTTTCCTTCTCCAAATGAGGTCATGTCAATTCTTGTGCAGGTATGCTTTATTAAGCAGTGTTCTTTGTGTGATCATGATTTATCAATTTTAAAAAGTAAGACTATTGTACTTTTTCGTTTTGATTTGAGTTAGCGGAGGACTTAACCTTAATAAACACACTATTTCTACCAACTTAAATTGAAGAGACTATTTCTTATGCTTATCCTTGCGGTTCCTGTGCTTTCGATTTTGTATTGTGTATTTCCCTTGTTTTCGATAAATGCAACCCTTCTTATGTCATGCTTGTATGATTTCTTTTTGGGACATGAAGAGACATAATAAACAAGTTTATCACTTGAATAGGTACTAGGCTTTGTTATTTGGAGGTGGATTAGGTTGTTTGTTCCTAAAAGACTTGCGCCGCGCCTCTAACCACTCATACTTTGATTCAGCTTGTAGGATTTGTAGGAATTTTTGGTTGTGTTTGCAACTTTGTATGTGGATGCCAGATTCAGTTGTTAACTCACTCCGCAACGGAGTGTCTATGTTTTTTTATTCTAGTTTTTTAATATATCGACAATGTAATTCTACATTTGAAATGACTTTACCTAAGATTTGAAACTTCTTATGAAAATATGTGATACTATACCCTCTAAATCATTGTTGTTTAGCGATAAAATATTACTACTGAACAAAATAAAAATGGACATCTCTAGCTCAATCTAAATACATCTATGAATGCGTATCTATGTTTCTTGGCACACAATAAAGCGTCACTAGAGAAAGTAGAGACGATATGAAAATGCATATATGGAAGCATCTCCAAGCTTGTAGAGACGCAATCTAAATGACTCATATCATTGTAGACACGCTTAACAATACATATCTATGATCTTTGACACGGTAGTGGGGAGACGCTCTAGAGATGTTTTACAAAAAATGACTCTATGATGCTATAGAAATGATTGAAAACGTCTTTAACCCATAAAATAGGCATCTCTACAGGGCTTTTGTGTTGTAGTGTTACCAAAGAGGAGGGAGGAGGAGTAGGGAGAGCAAGGGTGCATAGGGGAGCCTCTTATAGCCGCGCAAGGAGGAGGGAGGTAGAAGGAGCCATTGGGGGCTCGCACGGTCCCGAGGCGGCCGGGGCGGCTCTGGTTATGGCGGGCAGATGGAGCGAGGCAGACGACGAGACGGGGCAGGAGCATGCTAGCGTCACGACGACCATGAGAGGCGGTTGCAGGAGGTGACGCGGGCAACACGGGCTCTAGCACGCGCGTGCGCAAGCGCAGTGCGGACGCAGAGCGCGGACCGGACACGGGAGCGTGATGCTGATGCGACGAGGCGCGCTGGTGATGGGACAAGGTGAAGGAGGTGTGCCGGAGTCAAGAGGGGGCAAGTGGGCAGCTAACGGGGGAGGCACAGGTGGAGCCAGAGCGCACGGGACGCGCTCTGGTGGTAGGGGCGCTCGTGGCCGACATGAGGAAGAGGGGGGGGTTGGAGGAGGGTAGCTGGGCCGAAAGGGAGAGGCCAAGGGGAGCTACTGGGCTGGGCTGAGCCAAGGAGCAGGCCAAGGTGAGGTGGGCTGAGCCCAGGAGAGAGAGCAGTGGGCCAAACCCAAGAGCTGAAATTTGAACCGAGATTCAAATTGAGGTTTTGAATTTGAACGCGAAATTGAAATGAGGTAGAAGGAAGAGATTTTGAATTAAGCAACTAGTTTGAAATAGGTTTTTGAAACCAACTTGACAAAAGCAATTACTATTCACCGTTCGAAAAACAGGAATGCTACACCGGTTGAAAGGCAGAAGGCTGTAGATTGGCTAGCATTGTACTGTCATGTTTTTGAGTCATGGAAAAGATTTGTCATATCGATGGACCTATGTCTCCTGTTCCATACAAAGTTGGTGAAATATTTTGCCCAAATAGCTTACATCTAATTTGTCAACGGATTTTAGTCTAACTTGTAAACCACCCGGTTGTTTTAGGTGCAAGAGATATCTATCGTTTTTTGGAATTTGATCCATAACATCTCCGCGCATGGCTTTTTAAGGTATTTGCTCTAAACCCACTCCCCTTGCTAGACAAATGGTAGCTGATATGATTAATATTGGTCTGGTAGTACATTACTACCTAAGATTAGAGGCAAAACTACCATTCCATTTGCTGCCGCCGGTAAATCCAAAAGCCATGCTTGCATGGGGCCCCAAGGCGCAGGATGTGTCTCATTGCCTGCTCATGTCTTTAATGTTTCTTTGTCTCGACTGACAGAGAGAGATAGCAGAGAGAGGTGCCTTCATGCAAACCTTTCCATGATAGATCCGCTGCATCAACCCGATCTACCCCAGGCCTTCCTCTGAAGGTTTCCAGCTTTTGTTCAACCGATCTGTCGTTTATACTACAGTGCTGGGAAACGTGCATGCATGTACTGAATGTACCTGTTCGATGTTAGAAATTCTACCTGTGAACGTACACTTTTACGGATGAGAGAGACAAACTCACGAAGAGAAAGAACACATAGAAGATTTTTGCGTAGCATTGCAACTGCCTAGTGCTACTTTTCTCTTATCTATTCTTCTCTCTTTTTTGTTTGGCTCAATTTACTACTACAGAAAAGACCTTTACAGACGGTTCAAAACGCCATCACGAGCGGTTTCTTGAGCCGCCTCGAGTTTCTGGTCGATGATGACGAGGTCATCATGAGCGGTTTTCAAACCATCGTGATGCATACTATCACAAATTTCAACCACAAACCGCTCATGATGCATACTATCACAAAGCGGTTTGACCACAAACCGCTGCGTGATGTCGATATATCCTGAGCGGTTTTGACCACAAACTGCTGTGATGTTCGATATATTATGCGGTTTGTGGTCAAACCATCTGTGATGACTTTTCTATAAAGCCACCAGCGAAGGGCTTGTGCCTTTAAAATCGGCATCATATATATATATATATATATATATATATATATATATATATATATATATATATATATATATTTCTATTGTCTTAGTCCTCGGCCATTTTAGGGGTTAGTCCCATGACATGAGGAAGAGAGCTGACAACCACGGGCAACCTCATTGAGCCCTGCAAATTTAAGAAAGTATGGTGCCTAGAAAGCATCGGGACATCAATTACTTGGTTGCTAATACATGATGCCACTTCGGTCAGAGTACTGCCCACGCCACTTTCTTAACGCAGTACTCGACTAGAAAGTGGTATCATGTATTAGCAACCAAGTAATTGGATGTCCCGACGCTTTTAGGCAAAAATTGCATTTAAATTTGCAAGGGCTCAATGAGGTTGCCCGTGGTTGTCAGTTTCTTTTTCCTCATGTTGCGTGGACGCCAATTTCCTAAAGTGGCCGAGGACTAAGAACAATACATATATATATATATATATATATATATATATATATATATATATATATATATATATATATATATATATATATAATGCCGCTTTTAAAGGCACAAGCAACCACTGCTTGGAGACTTTATAGAGAAGAGATTAGGAATGGAATGGTAGGACGTACCTAGAACGCAAGGTAGGAGAACTTGACCAGCATGAACACAGTTACACAGACAAATGTAAAATGAATGGCGAGAAGCAACAGATGACATCTTGACAAAATGATAAATCAACAAATAAGTCATAACATACATATCACACATTTTATACATCTATTTTTGTAAATCATCAATCATACATATCAACAACCCGTGATTCACCAAGCAAGTTTCCACTATCAATAGCAGACAACACTTGACACTTCTGAATAAGTCATAACTCATAACAATATAACATATCAACAGCTCATACATATCAAAAACCCAATAAGTCATAACATATCAACAGCCCATACATATCAATAGAAGAGACAACACTTGACACTTCTGAATACTTCAATAGAAGACAACACTTACACTTCTGAATTCACTCATTCATCATTCAGCAATCAGCACAAGTGCACAATCATTGCATTCATTTATAGAGAAGAGATTATGAATGGAATGGTAGGACGACTTTACAAATCTGAAAAGTTAATTGCAGCCCAAGCCCCATCCGAACCCACAAAGATGAACTAAGCAAGATGCATAGAATGCACATACACCAATAGCCCTCAAGAGTAGCCTCGGCATCATCGCAGAGCACTAGCCATTTTCATCACAGAGCAAGGGGTAGAGACAGAGAGGGAGTAAGGTAGGGTGATACCTCAAGACAATAAGAACCACCATGGGCGACCCCACCACCAAAGACAATCCACATCCATCTCCTTCACCTTACATAAATCACACAAACATCAGACACAACTTAAGGCTCAAGCATAAAAATCAAACTCAACAAAAGACATTAAGCTAACAGATCTAGAGGAGAATAGAGGGAGGATGGGGAAAGCAAAGCCCGGCCATGGCCCGAGCGCAGGAGGCCGAGTAGGAGAACCGAGCCATGGAGGCGCAGGCGGCATGCGGGGCCAAGCCCAGTGGCTTGGGTGGTGGCATCACCGTAGTTGTGGCACGGCCCTTCAACTGCACAAGACTACTATCGTACGAGTGTCTTGTGCAGTTCAGAGTGGTGACGGGGTCGGGCGGCGGCGTCGAGGTAGAGTAAATGTGCTGGGGAGTGATGAGAGTTAGGGCGCAAACCCTAGCTACTGGGAGTGACGAGAGTTAGGGTTAGCGCAAACCCTAGCGGCCGGGCTCCTACTAATAAAGAGACTTATCACGAGCGGTTCTATGATGGAACTGTCAATGATATTATCCTGACGGTTTCATAATGGAACCGTCTGTGATATATCTATATCACGAGCGGTTCCATTATGAAACCGCTCGTGAAATGGTTTTTCTCAAGTATATATATTTATCTTGTATATGAACTTACATGACATGAAGAAATTACATGTTTATATGTCAATTTTGTCATTTAAATATCTTGAAAATTTGCTTTAACTATATACATACATACATACATACATACATACATACATACATACATACATACATACATACATACATACATACATACATACATACATATATATATATATATAGACACACACACACATACATACATATACATATATACATACATATATATACATATATCATAGATGGGATATATATATAATTAATTAATTTTTTCCACTAAACCGTCTCTGCTTTCAGTACTCTAGGAGTATGTACTCCTACTTCTAATATACCACTTAAACACACATATTATACTTCTTTATCATTTTCAAGATACTTAAATATCAATTATAAGGTACTCCAATGCGATTTGATTGAAAAAATTCATTTGAGCCCTTTGTTTTTTGCTATATACTTTTTTTCATATATAAAAGAAGCATATACACAAAGTTTGCTATAAAAAGTGGAATTTAAAGAAATTTTTCATGGAACTCACTTTGGGGTATCTTATAATCATTATTGAGTATGCACAAATAGATAAAGAGGTATCATCATACGATTTAAGTAATCGTATATATAGTAATAATTCAACATATAATTAATATAGTAACTTCACCTCCAAACTTTTTTTTTTCATTTTGGAATTTTCATATATATATATATATGGCCAAACAAAGATGGCCAGCGCTTACAAAAAGATTAAAAAAGTAGAAACCTATAAATAAAGAAAGTTTTTCTAGTGGCGAAGTAGGTCGCTATCTCATCTTCAATACTTCGAGGCAAGGCGTGGCGGGCGGTTCGTGATCGAACGAAGCTCGAATCGCCCACTCACGACGCTCGCTCGAGTATCTCTTGAAGACCCTCGATCGTTAAACTAAGAAGAATTGAGCCCATAGGCTCTCTTCCCTTGCTTGAGGGTCTCTACCGTCGATTTTGGCCGCCGCCGCCGGTCATGATCAAGTGACGACAAGCCCCCGAAAATGTGCAACGTCGTTTTGGAGGACCACGTCGACGACGCGGTAAACTCATCGGGAGCCGTAGCGATTATCACAGACGGTTATAACAAAAACTGTTTGTGATATATAGCAATATCACGATGGTTATTATTAGAACCGCTCGTGAGGTTTCACAGACGATTTTTTTAGAACCGCTGCGTGATATGTAGAATTATCACAAACGGTTATAATGAACCGCTCGTGATACTTCATGACGGTTTTAGTTATGAACCGTCGTGATATTACCTCTTCACGAGCGGTTTTAACGCACCTTAAGAATACGCATTTCGGTCTCTAAACCAAAACCGCTCAGGATTGCATGTAATACAAACGGTTTTGGTCAACCGTCTGTGATGAGGCGTCCAGTATTAGCCTTTTTGTAGTAGTGATTGAAGACAAAGATTACAGGAGGCTAAATAGCTAGTGAACATGCACCAGGATTATTACCCACTAACCCACTAACAAAACATTAATGCAAAAACACTAACTCACGATGCAGATGCAACGACGCACTAACTACCTAATCAACTACATGTACCACATGCGGCCATGCAGCGATCCACTAAGAAACTAATGCATGAAAACCGCCACTTGATTATTCCTAACAATCTCTCCTAATCAATATGACTTCACAAAGAACATCGGTTCATTGCGGCATCGCCTCCATGAGATCGCTGTTCGTCCTTCTTCTAAGATTCAAAGCAAAATGCCCATAGTCGTTCTGCTTGTAGCATCTTACTTTAGCCTTGTCGAATTTGCAATTCTTCGAGCCGAGCCGCCTTCCTTGTTCTTGGCCCCGACTCCCATTGGGCGTGAGCAAAGCAGATGCTCACCTTCCTCCTCACTAACCATGTGGCGCCTCGAATGCCTTTAGTCGCTTGAACATTTCTTCAACCGACATCACATCCAAATCCTCGAGGTTCTCGAGAGTGCAAACGATCGGCAGAAACTTCGATGTTAAGACCTAAAGCACCTTATCCACCACACAAGAGTCTTCAACCCTCTCTCCGGCGTTAGTCAGATCTTTCGAGAGCGAGGTGACCCTCATGGTAAATGCATCGATTGACTCACCTTTGCATATGAAGGTTGTCAAATTTTTTCTTGGCGGTTTGGAGCTTGGCCCTCGTCACGCGCTCAACTCCAACGTACATGGATTTGAGAGTCACCCATGCCTCCTTTGCCGCCCTCTTGCCGCTGAGAGCAAGAAGGGTCTCCTCGCCACACCATGGTAGATGGTCGCAAGTGCCTTCTTGTCTTGGCACCTCTCGACGCCGTCTTCTTCAATGGCATCCCATACCCTTGCGCCCATGTACACTTGCATCTTCATTGACCATGCAAAGATAGTTGCTATTAGTCAACAACGGCACTGGAGCGACGCTCCTCCTTCACGACTCGCGCCAACGGCTCATCATGAAAGCCACCGCCGCTTCCGCTAGCCACATGCATGCCGCCTGGTCACCTCCTCTTGGCCATCGACGACACGCCTCGACGTCAACGGAGACAATGATCTCGCCATCCTCGCCATCACAACATAGGCTTTGATACCAATTATTGGAAATTCTACCCGTGGACGCACACTTTCACGGGTGAGGGAGACAAACTCATGGAGAGGAAGAACACACAGAAGATTTTTGCGTAGCACTCCAACCGCCTAGTGCTACTTTTCTCTTTTCTATTCTTCTCTCTTTTCTGTTTGGCTCAACTGAAGACAAAGATTACAGGAGGCTAAATAGCTAGTGAACATGCACCAGGATTATTACCCACTAACCCACTAACAAAACATTAATGCAAAAACACTAACTCACGCATGCCGGATGCAACGCACGCACTAACTACCTAATCAACTCCATGCAACCACATGCAGCCATGCAACAGTCCACTAAGAAACTAATGCATGAAAACTGCCACTTGATTATTCCTAACAATCGACTGCAAGAGAAATAAGGGAGATCGATCGGCATGTGACACTTAGTTAACTAGCCCTAGCTAGAGATGATCATGTCTCGATATTAGTGATCTATATGCATAATGATTGCTGATTATATGACATGAGTAGTGTCAAGGTTCAAGAGAGTGCTAGACAATAGTCGGGTGGTAGCCCAGCGCCTAGCGTCTAGAGGTTCATGGGTGGCCTGGTCCGGGCTCGGGACTCCATTTCTGGTCCGGAAAGCCCGCAGAAATGTAATAAAAATAATAAAACTATTTTTTATTCTTAAAATGAATTAAACATTCCTTTTTATTCCAAAAAAGAATTAAAATATTATTTTTTAATGGAAAAAGTCAGTTTCGGGCTCAAGTCGGGCTCGAACCTACCCGTTTGAGGCCAACTTTTCAGGCCCGGCTTGGTATTTGAACATGTCTACTAGCGCATAAACTGCCTAGGCGGCCGACTAGGCTACAGTGTAGAGCAACCGACAACAGGTTGAATGCGATGAATTGAACAGGTAGCAGACATCCAATTGAGTAAGATAGAAGGAAAATTACCTGAAGAAGCAAGACATGAGCAGTTTGATGTAGTCATGTAGATTATCTTCCCTCCAAGATCTTGATGTAAATATGTAATCAATCAACTAATTATATAAAACTACATATTTAATCAGCGGTGAGTTATTTGCTATTTTGTGAGAAAGAATGTATGAATGAACGATGATCCATTGTTTGTGCTGAATATAGATGCTATTTCTTTCTTTCCACAAACTCCATAGCGTGGCCGAAGGCACCATATTCAGAATTGCTTGAATTGGGTTTAATTTGGCTCCTTTGTAAACACTAGTTTGCGTGCACCGAGCAAAAACCGATATTATAGCATCAACAATTGAACAACACAATACAGAGAACTTTTTTTATATTAATTAACCTATTTTTAGTTTATTTTTATTATTAACCTCTCGCCAACTTTATTTCTAATTCTGACCCTTTTGGTCACACCACCAGTCGTGCCATGACAAAACAATATTGCTACGCTACTACCATGGCATGGCCAAATCCTGTCACTCTACCACCAGTGGCGTGACAAGAAGTGCTATTTAGCCAGACTTACCCTATGACGTGGCAGTGTTGTGTTGCCACGCTATGGGTGGTGGCGTAGTCAAAAGGGTCAGATTTGAAAATAAAGTTGGCGAAGAGTTAGTAATAAAAATAAATTAAAATAGATTAATTAATAAAAAAGTTCCAATACAGAGTAGATAATGGGTGGAGGTGTGCAATGCCAACTGGGGGCGTTGGATCTATGTTGGGCGGCTTGGATCGAGGCAGATGGAATCCCCCGTTCCACTTATGCGTTTTGGCACCTGACCCACTGAGCAGTCCTATCATTCTTTGAGTGTACGTCTCCTTCGATTCCCATTTTTCCATTCCCTCACCGTCTGTGTTGCTCTCAACCTGACCCTGCACCGCCATGCCTCTGCCTCACCGAGCCCCTCCCCCAATCCTCTCCTTGCACAACACAACACATGGGGGCGGCGCTGGAGCAGAGAGCAGAGTGGGAGCGAGAAGAAAGTGGGGGAGACATACCTTGATTCAACAGTCGGTGATGGGGGAGGCGATATCGACTGGCAGCGGGGATGACCGGAATCCTGGCAGCGATTCGCCTCATCGCCGCATCACGCCACCTTGCCGAGCGCCTCCTAAGCCGCCTTACACCGGCTTTGACTACCTAGCTGGTCCTAGGTAGCCAACCAGCCTAGCCTGCCGACTTCGTTGAAGTCGTGGCGGCAGGGCACCGCCGACCACCTAGACGGCGCCTAGGTCTGATTTCTTGAGCCTTGAGTAGTGTAGGTTTTGCAGCACCCTACAAGATATGTATAAGGAGGTCCGGGTATGCATCTATACTTCCCCAAAGAGAATATCTATACAAATGCAAACAACCGAAAGCAACCGGTAAGATTCAATGAAACTCCCTCACTTTGAGGGCAAGAAAATCCCACAACAATCCTAAAAAGAAGAAGAAAAATCCTAGAAATTATCTTGTTAATCGAGAGAAAAGATAAGCATCTACACCGCTTATTTTGGTGGGGCCAAATTATAACGGTGCATATTAATAATAGATATTAGAGTTGTATAACAAATACAATTGCATTTTCAACAATAGACATCATAGTCGTATAACAAAGACCATAATATCTAGCTGCGCAATTGTGCGGGTAACTCTGCTAGTTACACGTCTAATTACAAGGCATTTAAGTACATGGTGAGTTGGGGACAGTGAACTTTTCCTTTAGTTGAGTAGATGAGCCCTCCTCTACATCATACTTCTATGTACACCCTCAAACTCAAAAAATTAACTCGTAGGAATGACTGTGTGAAAGATCAGATAAATTTTTTTAGCCAAGCATTACACAGAAGTCCATTTCTTGTTCAATTTGCAATAAAGTTCTGATTTTGCTGGCAAAGTTAAATAGCTATTTGATATGGTTTAAAATGAGTTTAGGAGAAAAAATAACTAAGTTATCTAAGCAAGAAAATCCTTTAAATTGGAGACAGTTGCACTATCAACTAGTATATGCAGATTTACCTAGTGCCAACTGCCAAGTACCTTTAGTAGTTAGTACTCCAGTAAGTGACACTAAAAAACACTAGGAAATTTTGTTTAAATTAGCTAGTGTATTTTTACGTTATTTAGTGAAATTCTAAAATAATTTTCTATTGCGTTGTTCATCACCTGTTTGATTGCTAATAGCTGAAAATTGCCATTAAAACACACAAATCCGAACACCTGCCAACTATGGTTTGCTATCACTATCCATAATAGCTTTTGGCAGTCAGCTATTTGTATAATTGTATTTCATGTCAAAAAGTAGTTTTTAATACCAAGAGGACATCATATCCTAAGGGAAAGAATAACACGAGTATTGGGATCTTCATTTTGACCACTTCAACCTTACCTGTGTGTAGAGCCAATTTGAGATTAAGGAATTTTATCCCAAAGGGACTAGCTAGCTATTTACCCATGGAGAAACTTCTACTACTGCAAATCCATATCTGGGTGTTAACTTACTAATTCCTCATGTAAGCCGTTGAATGAGAATTTGAACATGGGATAGCATAACACAGTAGCACTAGATATAGGGTGTAGCATGGTTTGCACTTGGGGGGGGGGGGGCATGCTGCAGTTGCATGAAATCTCGGTTGGGGCTTGGGAATGAATGTTTGCATGTACAGTGTCCAATAATGTGTTTGTTCGACTGTTTCCCTTTGGTTCCTCACCCCTTTCATGTGCTGTGTGCCTGTCCACCCTCTTTCTCACACACTAGGAAAGGGATCACACATCACATCCTTCTAAATCCCCCTAGGCCCGAGAGACATGGCTAGATAGCATCTCTTGGCTCCTATTGCTTCCCTTTATAAAAAGGACATGCCCCTCTCCACTGTCCATGATCACTCTGGGCCCTTGTAAATTGCCCCTCCAACTGCAGATCCCTACACTCCTCTCCACCTCTCCATCTTCCTTATATCCATCCTGATCTCTATCATTCTGCCCACAGTACTAGTACTTGCTACCTTGCTAGATCTCAATCCTCTTCCTCCTCTTTCTCCTCTCACATGTCTACCATCTACATGAGCCAACTATCTACTCTCCCTCTAATGGAGGGAGATCAGGATCAGGGACACTTTCCAGCCTTCCATCTGCTAGCAAAGGACCCTCCTATCTTGTTCCCTTTCATGATCAACAGCCCTGTGGAGCACCAAGGGCAAAGCTATGGAGACCAGCACCTGAGGCACCAAGTTTTGGGTGAATCTAATCAGCAGGTGAGGGGATCAACTATATATACATGTTTAGAATGTAGATGTGCTAGCTCAAACTTTCTTAGTACTATATGCTCTTATAATCGTACTCCTTGCCTTGTTCTCTCTTATTTTCTCTTGTAGTTCAATGATCACATGATGATGGGCGGATCAGACGCCTTCCCTACGCCGGCACAGTTTCGGCCGACCATTCAGAGCATCGGCAGCGACATGATGCAGCGATCCTCATATCATCCATACGATATCGAGAACAAGCGCGCCGACGGATCGGCCAGCAAGTGGACATCCACCACGCCGCCAGCGAAGATGAGGATCGTGAGGAAGGCGACGAACGATACCGAGGGTGGGGCGGCGAGAAAGCCAAGGAGAAGAGCACAAGCATACCAAGCTGATGAGAGCCAGAAACAGCAACAGCTGGCTATGGGTGTTATTAGAGTGTGCTCGGACTGCAACACCACTAAGACCCCCTTGTGGAGGAGTGGTCCTTGTGGCCCCAAGGTGAAATTGCTATCTAGGCATCCTCTTAGCTTGATCTTTATGTGTTCTATGTGCAATTTTGCTTCATACAGAGTACTACAAGTTGTTACACTAATACCTAGTACACACATATTTGAGAGTGTTTCCTTGTGTGTGTGTGTGTGTGTGTTTTTTTTGTTGCATGGTGCAGTCTCTTTGCAACGCATGCGGCATAAGGCAAAGGAAGGCGCGGCGGGCGATGGCCGCGGCGGCGGCCGCTGCTGCCAACGGCGGTGCGTTGGGAGCGGGCACGGTGGGGAGCGACGCGTCGCAAGCGAAGCCGGCAAAGAAGGAGAAGAGGGCGGACGTCGACCGGTCGCTGCCGTTCAAGAAGAGGTGCAAGATGGTCGATCATGCTACAGCAGCGGCCCCTGCTACCGCCGCCAAGGCCGAGGCCGGGGCCGCCGCTCCGAAGAAGGATCGCGATCACGTTGGCGAAAACGTGGCGGCTGGCCTGAGCAAGGCCGGTCCTTCTCCGGCGTTCTTCCACGGTTTCCCTCGCGACGAGATCACCGACGCCGCCATGCTGCTCATGACCCTATCTTGTGGGCTCGTTCGCAGCTAGCTACATAGCTGATCGAGCACTAGTAGCCATGCATTGATGAGTGCAACTTTGCAACTGAGTTCTGCTCTTTTTATATTTCGTGTCTTGTGATCTTGTTGTTTTGTGTTGTTGAGGAGATCAGAAGGAAGGAAGAAAGAGAAAGTGATCACATGTCTAGGGAAATAAGCGGACAAAGCTCGCTAGTAATTAGCTAGTAACCCCGCCGGATTTGCTATATGAGTGAGTTTTTACTCTCTTTTTTTTCTCTTTTTGCTGCTGCGGCAAGTTAACTAAGCCACTATATATTATGTTTGTTCTTTGTACTATTTATGTTTTAGAGCTAATAATATGGAGAGGATTGATCAAGAAGAAATACTAGCTAGTACTATTCATTGGTTGTTGTTCATGCCTGTGTTGTTCTTCCTATTGTATTTGTCACATTGAGTCTTTATTTTTTTAGGGGGCAATTGTGTGTTTTGCCACATTGAGTAGCATATATTAATATGTGTGTAACACTGTCTTTCACTAATAGGAAAACCGGCTTAGCTAAGCTAGTTTTTTTTGCACCGCTACATTTGCTGTGAACTTCTTACTCCATTGGTATGGTTGTATCTCATCTTCCTCTTATGTACACTGTGCACATCTCCAGAAAGAACCTAAATTACTGCAAAAAAGGAAAATTATAATTGAGGAATAGTATATTGATAATTGTCCAATGGATCAACATATATGATCGATGAATATATACCCACTGTCAATTACGTGACAGAAGAAAAAAATTCCTTCTTCTTCAAAAAAATTATTTTATGGCCCATGAGAGTATGAGACCATGCATGAATCAATATGCACATCCTAGCTTACTCTAGCCAGTTGTGTGTGTGTGTGTGAGAGAGAGAGAGAGAGAGAGAGAGACGTGTATGAACTCGCACAAGAATTTGTGCTTGCGTTGTCAGGGCGGGCTCAATGCTGTGTTTTTCTTCTCGCTTAACTACATAGATCGATCGATGACTAACTTTCATGTTATTTGCAGATAGAACCAACACTATTTTCCATGAGCCTGAGTAAAAGTAAGTCAGGCAGAGGCACACAAAGCTGGCTCATGGTGCAGCTGTATCGACTGTCGAGGCAAAGTGTCGTACTGGATTGTACAAATTCATCAGTATTTTTGCAGCATGCACTATTACGTTTGCGATAATCGCACCACCTACAAACCTGTGTCGCATGAGTATGCCAAACTAGCGGTGAATTCCATGCAATTGCACGGTTATAAACTATACAAGGATCTATATATCTAAAATAGACTTGCATTAAATTAAAAGAAATAAGATAGAGCTGTATTTGTCATTAGATTCTAGTATTTAGCTCAACCTTATATCTGATTAATCCGCTCATCAATTATAATATAGGCCCAGCCTATAAGTAGTGGAGATTTTGTTTTCCTTTTTTTCATCTCCGATTAATGTAGGAGTTTCTAGCCCCTCAAAACAAAAAATCCTTTTAACATCATTTTAAAAAAAATCTTACAGATAGATAGATATGTGTGCAATCAAATTTATCAACTCCAACCACACATATATGTTAAAATGCATACAATGGTTATGTTAAAATGAAATTTGTACCATCTCTGTCACTAAATATAGGCTCCTATGGAATCCTTCCAGTCAAACCTTTAGAGCTTGTTTGGGAGATCAAATCCGTGGCGGGGATCCCTACTCAGTCCTAGCGAAAATTCCACCCATTGCCAAATTCCCTGGTCCATCCTGCTGGTGCGTTTGGTGTTTGGTTGACACCTGAGAGCGGGAAATATTGGCCCATCCAGGCCTAATCTCCGGGATAAGAAAAAACTCCTATCAACACGTGGATTTGTTCCTGGTCTCGCGACTCCTTGCGTCACCTGTCGGACCTGGATTTTCAAAATCCCGAATCTTCTGTGAAAACATTGTGCTATTCCCTGGATTAGTAGATAACACTCACAGGTACATTGCTGAATCAATTCATACAGGTCGTAAGACCAAACCATCCATTATAATCCAGACATCAGAGTGACCTAGACCACGTCGGGTCGGTTTTTACAGTAAGTGCCGAACCGGCCAAATGATTACATCACAAAAGAACAGTGAAAACTGCAAACCGGTTCCGACCACTTGGTCGAAAAGAGGTTTCGACCACTTGGTCAGAAACTACAGCGGAAGAAAAAGGGGCAGAGCACATCTCTCCACAAGCAAGCGACTGGGATAGTTGTGTACGACTGGTATTAACCAAGGGCTTGGACAATACCGGTCGTACGTGAACACCGACGAGCCAGCTAAACTGAGGCGAGACCAAGACTACTCGAAAACTGGACTACTCTTCATCACCACCTTGCTCGTCGACTTCGGGGTCCTCATAGTAGTCGTAGTCACCGTGATTCGTCGGATCTGAAGGGTTTGGGGGAAAGAGCGAGGATGAGAACAACTTCCGTGCTCGCGAGCCAACACACAATATGCAATAGTATACATACATGGCTTAACAAGGGAGGCTCAGGTTCTTTTATTTTCCAAAGCAATGTTTTCAAATATCATAATTAGCAATTCCTATTACTTAGCATTTTAACCAAAATGCATTTTGTAAAGAGAGCAGTTGAGCAAAATTGAAATACAGCGAAGGTTACCTCCACCTTACGATTAATTTTGGTCGTGGCTACATCCACCACTTCACAACACTAGGTACAACCACCCAGGAACAAAACCAGGTCAAGGTTACATCCACCCGACCAGTTTTCAGCCCACCTACAAAGGTTTTTGAAATAGAACTAACTCTAGTAAAGTTTCCATGTCCGCCTTTGACCGTAGGCACAGTTGTTTAAATAGTTTTACACTCTGCAGATGTTGTATACTTTACCCTCAAGAGATAATCAATTCGTTGCCCCACACGATTCCGTGGTCGTGTACGTTGTTGAGAGATCATCACAGTAACCTTTCAAATTATCTCACCCCTTCCGTCATCTCACCCATATGGGGTTGCACCCATACATTGTACGGGATGTTCACTACAACGACTAGCGCAGCTGGCCTCCACTCGCCACAACGACTAGCGCAACTGGCAAAATTCACCTTACCTCGGTGTCCCTTTCAAGCCGGAACACATCCGTCGCTTGCACTACCCCGATCCTCTCCAGCAAGATGACTTTCAGGGTTCGATATCTTTACTAATCCATGTTGCACTTTGCAGACTTGTGGTTGCACATGTTTTACGATGGGAGGTCATCACCGGGTTAAGTCCTTAGGGTCATCTGGGCGGTTCAAACCACATTCCACACATTCTCGTGATACATCCGCACCCACCATCATACCATCCGCCCAGGTGTGGTGATAGAAGTTGGGGTTTGAGGAGGAAAACCAATTTATCTATATAAAAAAACTGCAATCATGTACCTCCCACGACTGCCCCAAATCATTTTCATGTTTTTAAGAGATGATGATTGGGACATTTAATGCTCCGGTACTTAAGCAAGACTAGCATGTCACTTAAGTACAGCCTATAACTAGTATAGTTACCACATAGTTACTAGAGTGACATAGATTAACAGATTCAATTGTCAAAGGATGGGATAATAAATTAATTAACCAATAAATGGGCATTTAACTACCTTAAGAGTTAACATACATTTGCTTAAAGAATTAATGCATGCAATTTTGGTAATTTAAAGGAATATAATTTGCATAAAAAGTAGGATCAGAATGATCAAAATATTGACTCGCCTGAGCTAGGGGCAAGAGAGTCTTGGTAGTCTTGTGCTTGATCAAACTAGGGATCTCCCACTTCCTCGAACTCCACTCAGATGACGTATCGGAAAAAGGAACAAACAAGCAAAGGGAACAAATAAATACTAAAGAAATAAAATAAATGAACTCCAAATTAAATAAGACCAGGGCTAAAAGCAAGATCTTGAATCCGGACAAACTTAGGAACAAGAAACACCTCAACTGGAGTTATAATGGAGGAGAACAGAGTCCTCGAAGTTTTGGTCTCGAGCACTACTCATCCTACTACACGAGACCAGAAGAAGGAGAGGTTTGGACACCCGAGTGGTCGGAAGGACTACCCGAGTGGTCGGAAGGAGTTTGACTACCCGAGTGGTCAGAAGGACTTTGACTACCTGAGTGGTCGGAAGGAGTTTGACTACCCAAGTAGTCGGAAGGACTTTGACTACCCGAGTGGTTGGAAAGACTACCTGAGTGGTCGAAGAAGGTCAGTGTACGGTGAACGGCGGTGAGGAAGCTTGCGGTCGAGGGGTCAGCCGAAATCGAAGGAGAAGAGGAAATGTAGTAGCTCCGGAGCGGCGAGGACCGAGAAAAGGTGCGCGGTGGCTTGAACTCAGAGCTCGGGGCTTTAGGCAACCACAGCAACTAAAGTGAGAGATGGAGAGTGGGGGGGGAACAGGAGGCAAAAAAATGGCTCCTTGGTGCTCCATTTATAGAGGAAGGAGGGGGACTAGGCGACAAGATGGAGCGGCGGGATTCATGGCATTGTGGCCTGGCCGCACGGCCAGCAGGTGGGAGAGAGGACGGGGGCAGGTTGGGGAGGAGTCAAGAGGGGGAACGAGCACGACGGAGATGACAACATTTAATGCACACGTCGCTACGGAGACGACGACATTTAATGCGCGAGGACTTTTATGGCGGGGGAAGGACGGGAGCAAGTGGGGAGGAGATAAGCGGGGCTAGTCGACAACGAGAGGGTGGTCGACTAAGAGGAGGTGGTCGACAATGAGAAGGTGGCCAACTACGAGGAGGTGGTCGACAACGAGAAGGTGGTCAACTACGAGGAGGTGGTCGACAACGAGAAGGTGGTCGCAAAGGACGCCGGGCGGGGACAAATTGCAAGGGGTGCAGCACAGTGGGCACGTGGCCGAAGGAAAGTTCTGACCACATGGTTGGGATGAGCTTTCGACCTGGTCGGAAGGAGGTATCCGACCAACTAGTTGGAAGAAAAGAAAGGGGGCAGGGGAAGGAGAGGGCGAGAGGAGGTTGGGCCCAACTAAGAGGATTCAAAGAGAAACCGAGATGCAAGCTAAAGCTTGAAACCTGCGATTTGAAATAGGGCATTAATTGGGGAACTTTACAAAAACACTATAATTTGAAATAGGTTTTGAAACCAAGAAGACAAATGGGAGCTAATAAACAACATCCGAAAATGGGATGTTACATCACCTCACTTGTGTCCTGCTGCCTCCGCCTCCACCTCGTCCACGCTGGCCACCTTGACGAATGAGGTCTCCACCACTTTCCTCCACCGTGGTTCCATGACTTAGGCGATAGCCAGACTGGAGGGAGTATGAATTGATGTATTTTCACTACACTGTATCAGTACTACGGATCACCTCATCACAGCGGTTCGAATCGTCATCACGCAGCAGCTTCGAACCGCTCGAAAAAGTTCGTCTGTGATAAAAGCGTTATCCTGCATCGCTCAAAAATCATCTATGATACGAATATCACGACGGTTGAAGTAGAACCGCTCGTGATAGTAGTTATCCTGAGCAGTTCTACTTCGAACCATTTGTGATTGTATAGAGCTGAGCGGTTCTAAACAAGAACCGCTCAGTGATAGTTTTTTCAACCGCAAAAAAATACTAAATGTATAGCTTGCGGTGGCCACGACGGCCTTCCCTTGGCCGTCGCCTCTCCGCCTCGCACCTCGCCCACCTCCGCTCCACTCGCTCATGAGCCTTCAAGAAGGCTATGATCTTCTCCTCGCCGCAGAGCTCCTCGAAGGCACATCCTTCTCCTCATCCCGCCCTCCTTCCTCCGGCGCGTCACTTGACCTTGAGCTTTCGCCTTCGCCGCCTTGGCCCGTAGCTCCTGGATGTCGCGGAGAAAGTTGCTGGTCTATCCCTCCTCGATATCCCTGGCGTCGATTAGATTAGTCACTACAAGGGCTGCAAACTGAAGCATTTGTCAGATCATCAAGCCACATTGTTCCCCATCCATTCAATCGCAAAACTATATTCAAGCACACATTCAATCACAAAACTATATTCAAGCACACATGTATACCTCGATCTAGGAGAAGTCGGCGGGAGGAAGGACAAAGGTATTGGAGGGAGGAGGGTCGGGCCGGACGAAGCGGCGGGAGAGGAGAGCAGTGGGGAGACGCCATGGTTGTTGGGAGGACGAGCGACGGGAGGAGGAGGCCCGGTGGAGGGAGCACTAGGCGATGGCGGGACGAACGGGAGGGACGAGGACCGGCAGCGGGAGAAGGGAGCCCAGAGGTCGCGCTGGATTTGGGGGAGTCCTTATTAATATATAAGGACTCCTGCTACTCCCGCGCACGCATTCAAAATATTCGAACTCCCGCATTGTGAATCACATATCACAGACGGCTCATATCACAAACCGTCTGTGATGAGGTACTTATCACAGACGGTTCGTGATACGAACCGTCTATAATAGTATTACAGACGGTTCGTCATACAAACTGTATGTGATGAGGTACTTATCACAGACGGTTCGTGATACGAATCGTCTGTAATAGTATCACAGACGGTTCGTGATATGAACCGTCTGTGATAATTAGTATCACAAACGGTTCGTGATACAAATCGTCTGTGAAGGACAACACAAACGGTTCCAAAGGAACCGTCTGTGATGAGGCATCTAGTATGACATGTTTTGTAGTAGTGATATATTTTTCTTTGTCTGTTTTAGTTCTGCTCTGCATGTCAACCGTAGAGGTAGCTTAGTGTTCTGCACGTTTTCTATTTCTATTTTTAGTGGACCGATTCAATCAGGTCATGGAGTGATACTGAGAGTTTGTCGGGCCACTAATCTGCACGTAACTGATTCATGGAATCAACCAGTAATAAAAGGGAAGAAAAACAGAAAAGCCGCAGTTGGTTGCGCGACGTAAATGTGCGTTCTCTATTGTCTTCTGAAATCTACTTAATTTTTACTATAACCAATACGAAACTCTTCAGAACTCTGAATCTTTTCTTTAGAGGCTTTTGAAGTTCAATAGTTAAGCTGTCATTTGGTATCAAAGCCGGTGACAAAACTGGCAACGATGCCACGTGGTTCGAGACCAGCATCCCCTTTTGGTATCCATCCATGACATCCTCCGGTGGCAGCTAGGACATGGTGGCGCAGACGGCGCCAAAAGAAGCTGGGGTCTCGCTTCGCTATCCAACTCTCTCGCGGACCAACTACCATGAATGGGCTCTTCTGATGAGGGTCAATCTCTAAGCTCAGGGAGTCTGGGGAGCGATCAAGCCGGGCGGCGCCGAATACCGCTTGGACCAGATGGCTCTGGCCGCGATTCTACAGGCTGTTCCACCAGAGATGCTTGCTTTGTTGGCGGCGAAGAACACGGCGAACTCGGTGTGGGAGGCCATCCGCACTATGCGAATGGGTGGTGGCCGAGTCTGAGAGGCGAGGATGCAGACTCTGTGTCGTGAATTTGAGGCAATCCACATGAGGGATACAAAGACCATTGATAATTTTTCCATGCGCCTGACCGTGCTAGTGAATTATCTTCGCTCTTTGGGAGATTCCCTGGAGGAAGGTCAAGTAGTCAAAAAATTTATGAGGGTTGTGACACCAAAATACTCCCAGGTGGTCATCCCCATTGAACAATTTCTTGATCTTGACTCCTTGTCAGTCAAGAGGTCACTGGCCGCCTGAAATCTGTTGAAGACTGCTAGGATGTGAGTAAACATGGAGATGCTGGGGGCCGGCTACTTCTCATGGAGGAGTGGGCTGCACGGTGCAGAAACAAGCAACTAGGTTCCGCTTCTTTCATTGGCGCCAAGGGTCAGAGACCAAGCCGTGAACAAGGCCATGCCAAGCAAGGTGTCCAGCCCAGAGGGTACCCCGATGGGAACACTACTGCAGCACCGAGATACAAGCGCGACAAGTCTAAGGTAAAATGCTTCAATTGCAATCATCTTGGGCATTTTGCAAGGGACTGTCGCAAACCTTGTTGAGAGCGCAAAGAACAAGCTAATCTAGTGCAGGCTCAAGAGGAGGAACCACAACTGCTTATGGCACAGGTGTGTGCTATTACCGAAGTCAATGAAGAAGCTCCTAGAGATGTGATTCTCAATGCAGTGCATGCACAAGTGAATCTTGGACGTGCTGAAGAGAAAAACAATGATGAGTGGTACCTTAATACTGGGGCCACGAACCATATGACTGGATCAAGGGAGAACTTTTTCGAGCTTGATACCGCAGTGAAAGGTTTGGTAAAATTTGGAGATGGCTCCGTAGTGGACATTTGTGGAAGAGGGACTGTGATGTTCTCTTGTCAAAGCGGTGAGCATCGGACTTTGACCGATGTTTACTATATATCAAGGCTACGAAGTAACATCACGAGCCTCGGTCAGCTCGATGAGCATGGCTGCCAAGTCCTCATCGAAGAGGGTGTTCTCTGGATACGTGACTAGCAGAGAAGACTTCTAGCCAAGGTAACAAGAACAAGTGGTCGCTTGTATTTGCTGAATCTTAACTTGACAGTGCCCATATGTTTGGCGGTGAGGTGCACAGAGGAGGCGTAGCGTTGGCATGCTCGCTATGGCCGCCTAAATTTCCATGTGTTTTGCAAGTTGGCACAACAAGGCATGCTGCGTGGGCTGCCAAACATTCAGGCCATGGAGCAAGTCTGCAATGGTTGCCTTGTGGGGAAACAACGCCAAACATCATTCACGCATGAGGCTAACTATCGTGCTGAGAATTTCCTTGAATTGGTACACGGTGATTTGTGTGGTCCGATCACGCCGGTTACGCTAGGGGGCAGGAATTTTTTTCTTGCTTCTTGTTGATGACCTCACTCGTTTCATGTGGATAACTCTGTTGAGGACCAAGGATGAAGCAGCAGAAGCCATCAAACAGGTCCAATCCGGAGCAGAACTAGAGAGTGGTGCCAAACCCAAGGTGCTCCGGACGGACATAGGAGGAGAATTTGCCTCTACGGATTTCAACCGATACTGGACAAATCAAGGAGTCAAGCGTCATCTAACGACGCCATATTCTCTATAGCAGAATGGTGTCATTGAGCGGCGAAATCAAACAGTGGTCGCAATGGCGAGGAGTCTTTTGAAGGCCAAAGGAGTCCTTGGTCGGTTTTGGGGAGAGGCGGTCACTACGGCCGTCTACATTTTGAATCGCTCTCCAACACGCAGCGTCGACGGCAAGACGCCTTTTGAGGCATGGTATGGAAAGTGTCCGAATGTGCATCATTTTCGTACATTTGGCTACCTGGGATATGTCAAGGTGGTCAAGCCGAGTCTCAAGAAGCTGGATGATAGGAGTACACCAATGGTATTCATCGGGTACAAACCCGGATGCAAAGCCTATCGTATGTTTGATCCAGCTCATGAGAAGGTTCATATTTCTCGGGATGTGGTATTTGATGAGGAGGCTAGATGGGACTCGAATACAACGGAGCAAGAAGACCCAGCAAATGCATTGTTGGGTGATGGTTTCACTGTTCAGTATATATATTTATCACTTACTTGCAGGAGACCGACGTGGTGATGTATCGGTTCATGGGAGTGGCTCTGAGTCACTGTCTC
The DNA here is from genome assembly GCA_036346405.1 of Phyllostachys edulis. NCBI lineage: Eukaryota > Viridiplantae > Streptophyta > Magnoliopsida > Poales > Poaceae > Phyllostachys > Phyllostachys edulis. Next base: position 18,283,858 of record CM070548.1, on the reverse strand, counting down.
CAGCGCCGAGTCCCTCACCCGATGATGGAGTGCTAATGCCGGTGTCGGTTCAAGGGATGTCTTCACCAGTAGTGCCCACTATAACTGCACCTGGGGGAGTGAGGTTTGCGACTCCACCAAGCGTATCATCTTCTACCGCATTAGAAGGACCACAACACTCTCGCTCACTGGAGAACCTTTACGAGAACACCACTGTACATGAGCTAGCTGATTCCTTCAGTGAACTCTGTCTCATTGCAGCTGAGGAACCCGACTCATTCACTGAAGCTGAGAAGCACAAGTGGTAGAGGCAAGCAATGCAAGAGGAAATGAGTTCCATTAAAGCTAATGAGACTTGGTGCTTAGTTGACCCTCCTGCAGGCCACTGCCCAATAGGCTTAAAATGGGTTTTCAAGGTAAAGAAGAATGCTCAAGGAGAGGTGGTGAAGCACAAGGCGCGTTTGGTGGTGAAAGGATATGTGTAGCAGCAGGGCATTGCTTTTGAAGAAGTTTTTGCTCCGGTTGCATGAATGGAGACAGTCCGGTTGATGCTAGCTCTAGCAGCTAGAAAAGGATATGAAGTGCATCATATGGATGTGAAATCTGCTTTCTTGAACGGTGAGCTTCAAGAGGAAGTGTATGTGTGCCAACCGCCGGGGTTTGAGGACAAGAACAATGGCCATAAGGTGCTGCGGCTCAATAAGGCATTGTATGGGTTGCGATAGGCACCAAGAGCTTGGTATACTAAATTGGACAACTGCCTTTTTTCGCTGGGTTTTGAGCGAAGTCCTTCGGAGCACGCAGTGTATAGAAGAGGTATCAATTCATCTTGCCTGCTTGTTGGAGTATATGTTGATGATCTTTTAATTATGGGCTCACATAAGCAAGAGATACACAAGTTCAAAGGTGAGATGAAGAAACTATTCAATATGAGTGATTTGGGATAGCAGAGCTATTATCTTGGAGTGGAGGTACACCAAGGGGCAGATGGGATCACTCTAAACCAATCTGCATATGCTCTGAAAATATTGGAGAAGGCTGGCATGGCATATTGTAACTCGTGTGAAGTGCCCATGGATTCAAGAATCAAGTTGAGCAAGGTGAGTAAACATTCTCCGGTTGATGTTACTCTTTACGGGAGCTTAGTTGGCAGCTTGAGGTATCTGATCCATACCAGACCCGACATTGCATGTAGTGTGGGGTATGTGAGCCGGTTCATGGAAGCGCCCACAACCAAGCATATGGCTGCTGTAAAACAGATTTTGTGCTATATAAAGGGAACAAGGACTCTTGGCTGCTGTTATAAGAGATGTCCTGAAGATGAACCTCAGTTGGTTGGTTTCAGTGATTCCGATATGGCCGGAGACTTGGACGATCGGAAAAGTACAACTGGAGTGCTATTCATGTTAGGGAGTGCTTCGGTCAGTTGGCAATCACAAAAAGCAGAAAATAGTTGCATTGTCGACTTGTGAAACAGAATATATTGCAACTACAACTACTGCATGTCAGGGAGTTTGGCTTGCTCGGCTGCTTACTGACATGGTTAAGGAGCCTGGAAGCATCAAACTTCTAGTGGATAATAAGTTGGCCATTGCTTTGTCCAAGAATCCAGTCCTACATAACCGAAGCAAACATATTGATACACGCTACCATTTCATTAGGTAGTGTATTGAGGAAGGGAGGATTGGAATTGATTTTGTTAGATCTGAGTTTTAGCTGGCAGATGTTCTGACAAAACCACTTGGGAGAATAAGGTTCTTGGAGCTGCGAAGCAAGCTCGGCATGGTGGAGGTGCAGTGAAAATAGGGAGTGATTGTTGATGTATTTTCACTACACTATATTTTCCTTTGTCTGTTTTAGTTCTACTCTGCATGTCAGCCGTAGAGGTAGCTTAGTGTTCTGCACGTTTTCTGTTTCTGTTTTCAGTGGACCGATTCAATCGGGTCATGGAGTGGCACTGAGAGTTTGTCGGGCCCGAACATGCTATATTCAATCGGATTCCTTAAATTTTGACCTCAGTGCATTTTCTCAGGATATTTACCCAACATATAGTTCCAAAAAAAGCAGTTAGCTAGCACTAACATGCTATATTCTGGAGAATAATTCGGGGTGCATTTATCAACCAAGGGTGGGATGGGATATGCGACGTGGTGAAGGGGAAAAGGATGTCGTCAGGTGAGCAGGCTTGGACGCTGCCAGATACACACACATATATGTTTGAGCAAACTGAAGGCGTTCAATATATGTTACCACTGCTAATATTTGAGGCTGAAGAAGGGCGGAAGCTGGAGAGTCGAAGATATAATCAAATCTAGACATGAAAAAATCTCACTCAGCCTATATTAATCAGTACAAATGTTTAGCTATATATATGGGGTCCATGACTATGATGGTTCATTCGATCGTAGCGCAGCAGCAAGTACCTGGCACTGTACCAGGCTACGCTATATAGGTAGGTAGCTAGCCAAGGTCTAAGCCAATACGCGAAGCCAAAAACTTATGGACGTCTCTGTTGTGTATGGATCAGTACATGCATATGGACAGTAGGGATGGTACGTATTGATGCTTTCCTCGCATGCATCGCTACCAGCTACGCACAGTACGCTGGCTAGTAGCAGGAAATATATCCTTTGATATTGTATAGCAATATTACGGTGCTATAGTATTATGATATTGTATAGTAGTCATCGAATTATAAAGAAAAAGATGACATCGAGTTTTGCAATTGTGGGAAAAATAAGTGCTCAGAGGATGCCAATCCTAGTAGTAGTAGTTTGTTACTTTGTTGGCCTGGCTATATGGCGTTTTTATAGGAGCTGACGTGGATTTCTTTGGCTCAGGATATTGTCGATGCAAACACCCGTCTATTTAGTGGGAGAATAAGAGACACGGCGTATGTCGATATATAAGGGATTTGTATGTAGTACACGGGAGTATGTGGGCGGTGAAAATACCCTAAGGCCATATTTGGTTGGGCTATAATCTCAGTCTAGTTCAAAATCTCGGTCATCCATGCAGATCTAGGTCGGGAATGAGCCTTTCAAATAAAACCTAAGAGTTGAAAACTTGAAAATTTCAACATGAGTCATCCGATCGCGAGCCAATGGTTAGATCTCCCACTTCCTTTTACACCTCTATGCATTTTTACAAAAGGCTCCCTCTTTTTCTCTTCCTTCCCCTCCTGTCCCCAGCCCCGCTCAATCTATACATGTGCTAACGGATTTATTTTTTAAAAGGTTATCAATCAATTTTTGATCTAGCTATTGGATCATATACCTCGAGACTTGTGCTTCGATAAGATCTTTTAAGAGTTCGCCAAGATGCTCGACCACCATACATTACATAGTGCATAGTTTTCTACAAAATTGTTGTGAGAATTTCTATGTTCCAAATGGACCCCAAGTTTTGCACCAGATGAGCAAAGCAGGTAGACTCTTCTACTACGGGTACTCCTACTGCTCCACCCTGAACCGTTTCTAAAGGTGTCCACGTAGGAAGGAGGGTAATGTGGAGGGGGAATTAAAGAGGACAGAGAGGGAAGTTGTATCTTGCATGAGATACGGCTCTCTCACAAGGACCAAGACACTAAGATACAACATAAGGCTGCATTTGGGAGGGAGAGTTGTACCTAAATCTTGCCTTTTGTGGGCTTGTTGCTCTAGACATTAAAAAAAGCACCTTGGCGCCAGATGTTGCCATCACTGCATGGTGTCAGCCGCCACACCATGGTCACCGCATGCTAGCCACAGCGCTAGCCTCATCGTGTCGCCGTGGTTGCGCCGTTGTGGATCTGAGAGCCCACAATCATTGTTGTCATCTCCGCGTTGCCTATGGCTTCCAAGCCATCACCATGCACCGTTGCCATCACCAACTGCTGTGTCACCTTGTGCCATCACGAGCCGATGGCCACGACTCAAATCTGGTTGCACTACAACAGGACTAGGTTATATCAACATGTATATATGATGCTATATCTACAAATATGTGTTGCTAGGATGGATAGCAACACATGTGATAAGTGATATTATTGGTGGTGTTATTGTATGGTAGGTCTACTGCAACACAAATTAGGTGTTGTTATACAAAAGAAAAGGTGTCGCAAAGTTGCAACACATTTTTTTATTTGTAACCACACATGTTTTCGAAACATAGCTAACACCTGTTAGCAACATATAATTGATATATTGCAAAACAATTTAGTATACAGGAAAAATATGGTTCATTTATGTGCTACGTATTACAAATTATAATTGCTGCAAAGAATTTTTATTTGCTAATTAAGCATGTCATATTGCAGAATGTATAACACAACTCAACATGATCAATGTTCAAAAGGTAGATTGCATTGCATTAAGAAAATAAATATAGGTATTGTTAACATCATTCCACATTACAAAAACAACTGATTTGTTGTCAACATAAGAGCTTTGAACAAGAGTAAAATTTGAGTCTTAAAATATAAAATCTAACTACTACTTTTCTTTTCTTCATGAAGTTCCTTGCTTCTTGATCTGTCGATCAAAGAGATAAACATTCAAATATAGTAATTCAACTGTTGATTTTGTCAACCTACAGGGATAACAATAAGTTACAAGGATGTAAATATGATGTAGGACAATTGAATCTAACATAAATTGAATCTAGCTAAAATTAACATACACAAATTGAAGGTTAGACAATCGCTTTTCCTTTGGTTTGGCCAATTGTCTTGTAGTTCTCCCATGGCCTTATCAGCACCTCATGTTCTTTAATAAGATAATTAACACACACGTTCCAAAATTGGTTACCAAGCTTGAAACCACCAACTTGTGCATCTGATCACTATTCAAGAAAGTAGCATATGCCACAGGCTCTTTGTTTGGATATCTGTTGGCAGACTTGAAAGTACTATCTTGTAACTACAAGCATACTAGTTTCACCCAGGAAAGCAAGAGTTCGATAGATAAAACTCATCTATAATGGTTCAAAATTATAGTGATAACAACCCATGAATTTTAAAGGAACACACAACTAGAATAATGGTTCCTACGGACCTACCAGCACATGGCCACATATGATAAAACTCATGAAAAGATTACGGGAGGATGACAAAAGCGCAATGATAAAGCAATAGGTCCTGTTTTTACAGAAAAAACTTTGCAAATGAATGGCATAACCGTAAAATGTACATATGAATTGACAGGCAAAGATGGTGTTTGCTTACCTCATGTAGATAGGGAGCGGTACAAAACACTTATCCTTAATGTTCGTATACAAAATGTCTTATTTTGAATCAAACGTAGAACACATGGGCTACTGTAGATGCTTAGAGTTTTGGCTCGATGTTATCTTGTTAGGAACACACAACCTGTAAAGAAGATAGGAAAAAAAGTTAAGAATATGGTGTGGCCAATCCTTGGACAGCTTTTAAAAAGACAGGACGAGGGGCTTTTAATCAGTTGTATTGTAACATGGGAAGATACTTGCAATTATATGATGTGATCATAATCAAAATGCTCTACATTACAGAAAACTAAATCTATTCATTTATAGACATCCCATTCTACTAACCTACTTTCTGCAAGAACGATGAATCCTCTGCATTACACAAAAATAAATCCAATCTTATCCAGCTAATGCAGCAAAAGGACAGCACAATAGAATGTGCCTAGCATGCAAAGTTGTTCTTTATTTGATTTTGCACCAACAATCAGATTCCATGACATCTCATTCTTATACAAAACAATCCCTAGTCTATTATGAAATTATCAATTAAAGCATAACGATCAGATATCGAGAAGGGGGAAAAAACTGGCTACAAGAGTAGAGTTTCATGAGGCGATACCATGTAGACTGCAATTGCAACCATTTCAATTGAAGCTTATGTGGGAATGCCATTTCATTTGTAACATAGAACAACATGGTATACGGTTTGTAACAAAAGATAGGGAAAACAATGGTGCCTGCACATAACAGATGAAGAGAATGAGTAAAAAAACTGGACTCAAAATAGTAAATATAGTTAAATAGAATGAAATCTCAAGTGTCAGAGAACCAAAGCTTTCGTCAAGAATCTGGTGCCATTCCACTGCCATCTAAATAATGCACAATCACATGTCACCAATTCAGAACGTAAGTGTTGAAACGCTTGCAACTAACTGAATCAGAACTTACTCTAGAAAACTTGATGCTATGTTGCCGAGATCAATGGAAAAAGGGAACAGTCTGCTATTACCAAACCGATCAAACACCTTATCTACACAAGATAGGATCTGCTAAGCGGAAAAAATTAATCTGGGAGGGATCGCAGGTGAAAACAAAAGATAACGCTGGATGGAACTAACTACAAATCAATGCTCATAAAATGAAAAGATGATATAGTTTTGTCATCGCAACAGCAGCAACAGTAAGAATCTCACATTTGAAGACCTCAATGTTTTCCTATATTGAGCATAAAAGAGTAAATCCTGGCAAATTTTAGAAATACAGAAAGATAAAGATTTTATCCTATACATGCTAGATCATTATTAGAAATCTATAATTTCCAATACCTTTTTCTTAAAAATTTGTTAAACAACAGCTAAAGAAAACTCCATAACCAGATAAATTCCCTATATGTTCCAATAGTTTAATTAAGCAACAGATGTTTACAAATTATATGTACTGTTTGTATTCTCTCTCAAGGAGTATCTTAACAAACTGCAAGCATCACGTAGGCTAGTCTCAAACTAAACTATCTAGATCAAGCACTTATGATGTATGCAGCTTTGCACATAGCCAACCAGGTTGATCTTTTGATCCCATAAAGACAGCTTGATATTAGCTTGCCTCGTGACTCACAGAGCAGCAAGACAAAACTGCATATAAATTGTTCACAGGAGAAACAAACCTGCATATCAAGAACAACCAATGATTTATAAAATACCACAAACTGAAAAAAAAAACTAAACTGTTATTTACGTGAAAACTGGGAGACAAAGAAGCGCCAAGTTGCATGCTTATAGCAATTCATAAGAGGGAATGCTACTTGAGTAAAAGAGGCTAGTAATAACAGGCCCAATAGCTCTGTAGCTTCAACATTTTGGCAAACAGTAGTTTGCTTTACTATTAGCAGCAGCAAGATAACCAGCTAGAAAAAGGGCCAACACAGTGTACACACCGGGAGCCGCATCTTACCTAACCCTAATCATGCGCGTCGTCCCCAGCAAGGCGAAGCCGCGTTGAACCTGGACCCAAACGAAGCAATCGGATTAGAAAGGGCGATCAATCTCTCACTTGGAACCGAAGAACCAATTAATGTTGCATAGTTCAAACCAAGATTTGTTGTTATTTCCTGCATGCAGCAAGCTTGTCTCCTTCATTTACCTGTCTTGGCTGTCGAGCGCGGCGGTGAAGATGCCCGTCTGGTACGATGTGTGGTCGACGCCGTCGGCGGCAAGGAGCCTGTCCATCACGATGCACACGCCAACATGCTTCTCATGCCAGTGGCCACGGCTGCGATGGCGAGGAGGAAGGCGACGACCTCGGAGCATTGGTGTTTCGCCCGGCCTCACTCCCTCATCCTCGATCTCGATCCACCCCACGTTAAAGGTGGGCTGCGGCGGTGTGGGAGAGGGAGGAAGAGAGCAGGTGAGGAGCTAGCTGGGGGCGACGGCGGCGCCAATGGTGGCACGGGTGGCGTGACAAGGTGTGGTAGTGTCGCAATGTGTTGTCTTTTCGGTCTACAAAGGTGGCAGCGTGTGGCGTGACAGGTGTGGTCTTTTCAGACTGAAAAGGTGACGTGGTAGAGTGTGGTCATTTCGGTCTAAAAAACTAGCGTCGCAATGTGTTGTCTTTTCAGTCTGTGGTATTGAAGTCTCATTTTGTAATGCAATTGTTCCTTATCATGTTATGTTCATACAGATCCAGCTGCTAAAAGTTGAAGACGTCTTGCAATTCATAAACAAGCATACAACATCGTTCATACATGAATCCGTTATGCAGACAATGACTACTACCTAATACATATTGAACACACTATCAGTAAGATACACACACACATAAGTTTCTCAAGCCACTTCAGGTGGTCAAGAATCATGTCCAAGCGCTCGTTTGCAGGTGGCATGTTCACCATGGACCATATGGAACTACAGGTGGATGTTCAACTGCTCTTTCTACCATGGCACCAACAGAGTCCACCCACTGAAATTACTAGCAACCACTGGTTTGAAAACCACATGTTCACCGTGGAAAAGAAGTGACAAACAAACCCAAAATGCAAATACCAGCATTCGCGGAAATCAAACTCACTAAGAAATACGGACACTTGTAGAACACACGCCTCCTGTTCTCTCCGGTGTTGGAGTATATGACATTTGCCTAGACCCTGCAGTTCGGACAGTTCACGCGCCTTGTATTTGCCAACGCCACCGCTCTTCGGCTCATTGAATTAGACAACTGAGACATGGCACTGAGTTGAGTTCTGAGACAAGTGTAAGTAGATGAGAAGAGAATGGCTTGCAGTTTAGTTGGTTGGACGGACTCTTGTAGAGGTGGGGTTCGACATGTTAAGTAAAAAAATTTAATATTAAAAATTAGGCAAATTAATCGTCATTCAAAATTGTAATGTCCCAAAATTTGGCTTTTCAAAAATCTTTTGAGTAGTTTAGGTCCCTGGAAAATTTCACCAATTTTATTTGAATTAATAAAGCTTAATTGGGAATTTTCTAAATTAAAATATTTAATTTGATTAATGTCAACATCAACTATTATCAAAATTATTTTATTTGGATTCTTTGTGCTTAGATATATTTTCTAGAATTTTTCCAAGTGCGTTTACTATTTGCTATTTGGATTTTATGTTATTTTCTAAAAAGGAAAACTAATTAAAATCTCAAATCATAATTCGAGTCGAATTTCCTTTAATCCAGCCCAATCCTATTCGCTTCCGACCCAGCCGCCTTGGCCTTTGCTTTTCCTTTCAGTCAAACCCGAGCCGGGCTGTCTTCTCTCGGCCCGCATCCTTTTCCTTGTGAGCGCAAGACCCCGAGCCAGTGCTGCCCTTTTCCAATCACTTCAGCGCCGAGTCAACCCGGCCCGTACCCCTGCTCCTTTGGTCTCCTTGCGCGTGGCCAAAGGCCAGCTAGCCGAGCCGGCCTTCTCCTCTCTCTTCTTCTTTTTGCTGGACCATTTCTTTCTTCGGCACATAGGCCCAGTCGCATATCCTTGCACGTGCGTGAGCCAACCTTGGCCTTTTCCCTCTTCTTTCACTGCCCCGTGGCCCAGCTGCTAGTTGCCACGTGATCTTCTTCTTTATCCCGTCCCCGATCAGGACTCCTTGAGTCTGTGTCTTACACGAACGACTATGCCAGCCGTGCTCCTCTCAAACTCCTCCCTCCAGCACAATATAAAGAGCCCGATCGCGTCAATTTGTTCGTCCGGAGCTCCTCCCCTCAAACCCTAAATTCTCCGCCCAGGATTCAACTTGGTTGCGCCGCAATCGCCAAAAAACCAAAGATGCCCAAAGCTTCTTGTTCATTGAAATTCGTCGCCGTCCGATCTACTCAGTTCGCATTGTCTTTGCCGTCGGGTTCGCATCAACGTGGTCTACAACGTGATGCCTTCACCTTCGCTCGAGGATCCATCCTTCGCCGTTTTCAATTTCGTCGTCAAAACCGATCGCCGGCCACCTTGTTGATCTGCACACCGATGAGTGCTCCTGGCTGTCCAAGCGTGTCATCATGTGCTTAACGTTATTCTGTAGGACCAGAAAGGCGACTAGAGGGGGGGGGTGAATAGACGCTTTCTCTATTTTTCGCCTCGATCAAACTCAACACTATTTTCACTCCAATAGCTATGAAAAGCTATGAAGATCTGTATACATGCACAGCGGATGACCTGTGTTGAATCCGATCAAACCCCAAAGCACAAGACTAAAAACATCTCACAACTGCATGCACAAAGACCATCAAGCAATTTTCTTCGACCGACACAATACACAGTCACAGCCGACCTCTGTTCATGAGCACAAGACCATAGCCTCCAGAAGCTGGTAACAGAGATGACAAGCATGTACAGGAGAGCTACTATGTGACTGCTGCCGCTGTACGCACAGAACGCATCAACAGGCTTCAGACGCATCAACAGCAGCCAAGGCAATAATTAAAATCGGTCAGAGTAAAGATGGCTGCCACCGCAATTAAAAACAAGGATTCAGTCGGATCAAAGATGGCAACCAGTAAGAGAATATACAAGATGCATCCACTAGCACTTCTGGGAAATACAACCGAGCCGACAAGCACGCAAGGAGAGAAAGTCGGCAATCACTACTGGCTCATCAATCCACAAGAAGCTGATCCGATAATCAAGCACAGAGGGCTGTAGACAGGCAATAAAATAACCAAAGCAAATAAGCAGGATCAACTTAATGAACCATCAAATCATTCCGGTTTACAAAACACAGCCACAAGCAGCCACTTTGATCTGGATTTCTCAGGAGGACGCTGCTCCTACAGGCGCTCATTTCTCGGGAGCACAGGCGCCGCCATTAACTCCTAATTCCTACAGGCGCTCACATTTCTCAAGGTAGCTCATTTCATACCGCCGAACTCCTTTTTTCCAGTGACGAGGCCGCCACACACCTATTTGGATTTCTCTTTTACGGCCACCAAAGAACATTTCATTGTCGCTGGGACATCTGTCTCTCCGTGGAACAAGCCACCCAAATGAAAAAAAAAACTACTTTTTTTTTTGCAGGACTACACCGACGCCGACAGCCAACACACAAATTGATGGCAGAAGCAAAAAGCTAAACAAAACGCATTTCAACACAAGCACAGTAAACTACCAGATCAAAGGATTTTTTTCCCAGAAAAACAGGCCGCCAAGATCTTCGGTTTTTTGCTGGGTGAACAGGCTGCCGCCACCAGATCCTTCTATACTCGCACACCAGGAAAAAGTGCCGATCAAATACACACAAAGAAATAGCAGTTACCCAAGAGGCAAAACAGCAATCAACTATAGGATCTGCATTCCCTTGATTTTCCTGTTTTCACTAGACTGCAAGCCGCCGCACGGCTCCAATTTTGCGGACACTCCACACGCGCCGCCATGGACTCTTCATTTTTGGGGAGAGAGGCCGCCGCCACAGGGTATTCTCTTTTTTTTCAGCAGCAGCCCTAGAAGACCTATCTCTAGATCCTTTTATAGGGCAGCCTCTAACCCTAAAAAACCTTCTAGAAGATTTGCCCTAATGGGCTTCCGTTAAGGCCCAACAACAACGGAACACATACGCACATATTTTAAAGCATTGTCTTCACTTCTCTTGACCTAATCCACTTCTTGACGCACCGTCTTGCGCCGCGGATTGGCATTAGGTCACCAAGGCGGTATTTGGTAAAATTACCAAAATACCCCTTCTCGATCTTTTCCGAAGACCGAGTCCAATCCAGTTGAAGCAATCGCCTGCTCCGCCACGTGTAGGTTGATCCAGTGACTCTCATCGTGTCGGCAAGTCTCTCCCATCCGGATCCCACCGGACCACCTTGGCACTTGCACCAACCCCCGCACTGCTTGATCCAACCAGTCGCACCGAACTGCCCGTTCGGTCATCCTTGTCTATTCTGCGCCATGCTTGAGTCACTTGACCTCACCCGGCATCCATGATCGTTCTGGACCTCAGCTCTCCAAGCTTAGTCCTGATCCTCCTCGCCGTTGACCATCATTGACCTGCAAGCCACCTGCACAGCAATAGACAAGCAAACACGAATCCGGGAACAAGTTCTTCACAACTTGACCCACGTTAGTGAAAACATGCAACATGCAACACATATGCACTATAGCCTATGAACTCAATCTATCCCAAAGCCAAATTTCCAAAATGGCTGAAGATCAGACTTTTAACTTTGCCGAAAACGCGTGAAACTTCAAACCAAAAGCAACATTGCCAATTGTTTCATCATCCTAAGATCATGGGCATATCCCCATGATATCCACATATTCTCAACCGAACCCCTCTCTTGGTTTTCTCTTTTGGTCACTAGAGTGCCGTTGTCGCCCTTCCCTTCTATCTCCGGTCATCTTGGATTTGCTGCTGCTCCGGTCATCTTCTAGCTGTTCCGAGCTCACCTCTGTGACCCTCTTGTCGATGACAAGCTAGTGCTCCCACTTGTTTCTCTTAGGCGCCACTCCTTTGCCAATGCCACCATGGCCGTGAGCTCCTCTGTCGCCCAAGTCATCGTCGCCGATGAACCCTTGCTGTCCTTGCCAAGCCACCACTTCTAGTAGCCTCGTCTCCTCTTCGGCATCCCGTTTTTGTCTTTGGCTCGGCCTGAATCGTCGTTGATTGCCTTCGCTGCCGCTAGCCATGATCGCCGGCCATGGCTCTCTTCCTTCTCTCGGTTTTCTCTTTGCTGATGTGGCAAGCTAGCTTAGCGTCCACATCTGCACCACATCATCTATTTGCTTACATGGAGCCCGCGTGTCATTTGCCATGTGGCATAGCCAAACTCCACCTGAGCCAAATACCCATGAACCGAGTCCACCATGCACCATATCAATGACCAGTGGGTCCCACCTGATAATTCGATTTCCTTTATTTCTTTCTCAGCCGAATTTCCACTGCTGACGTCAGTTAACGTCATAAATCCAATTTCCATCAGGAAAATAATTCAGTAAATCCATAAATCTGATTTTCATCAATTTATGTGATTTCAATCTTCCAAAGCACATATCTTTTGCATCTGAACTCCGTTTCAGTCCATTCAAATTCCTAAATTCAAGATCTATTTATTTGAGTTTTTTATTTAATTTTTGGAGTTTATTTGATTTGTCTTTTTGAATTTTTGTTTGTTTTGCGCTTTCTTTCTCATTAGATGTTGAAGTCCCGTAATCATCCGAAGGAGCTGAAGATCAAGGAAGTAGAAGATTGAAGATAAAATAAGATCATCATTGCTATAGCAAGGCAAGTTGTACCTTTAATCATATTAAACCCAGTTTTCTAAAATTACTTTGATTTAAATTATTGCATTTACTTTAAGTATTTATTTAAATGCTTTTGGGTTTAGTTATTAATCCAATTTGTTATGTCCATCTTGTCTATTGTTATGTCATAATCTTTTATCACCCTAGATCGGTTTGTTTAGTTGGTATTATTGTAGCACCAACATGAGTTGGTTAGATACGATTAGATTGCTTAGCCATACTACGAGTCATCATTTCATGTAAGTTGCAATTATAAACTTGACTAAGTGATTATGGAACTTTGTGATAAAACTGTGTGTACTTTGTACTATTACTCGTTGATGGCATATGTTGCACTTAACCAACAGGGTGGGAAAAGATTTAGACGGAGGCAAGTGGCACTGTGTGAATTGGTGGACTTTGCGAATAGGAATGGTAATCTCCGTGGCATAGTTAGAAATTGGAAGTCTTGCCTTGGTCAATTAAGGACTTAACTTTGTACGCCATTGAACTGAGCCTTACTGTACGACCACATGCCTGGTATGGGAAGGGCCTAACTTAGTAGGTTACAGAGTCTTGACATTGATTTACTCAGGTCGTAGGTTAGGTACTCATTGATGGGTGGAGGTGTGTACTACCAAGTAGTCGCATCGTAGGACGGTTCGCCGCTTCCCTGTCCAATGGTGTGTGTTATGCCAAAGCACTGTGTTAGGGTTGGTATGAAGACAAAGCACACTGGGAGTGTCAATGCTTGAGATGAAGTTTCTGAAAGGTTTTGTTGTGATCAGCTCCGTACAAGTTGATTGCATCTTGTTGGTAAACTGTACAACCTCTATAGAGTGTTAAACAATCTATTTGAATAGCCGTGTCCGCGATCATGGACATACTCGGGGATTTCACACGAGGGGTAGATTTTCATAAAAACAACTGGGAAGGGACAACTGTGTGACCTAAGTCAGATGGCTATGTGAATAACTTGATTAGGCTATGTGTCTTTGTGAAAACAACTAATAATTTAATATTGACTATTTGTTTTGAATTATGCTTTCAATCTATTATTCATATTCAATTGCAAATGTTGTATTTCTGCAAAAGAACCTGTGACGTCCCGGCCAGGGGCCTCACCCGAGAGGTCCTCCAAGACCTCCCTGGGGGTCCACCAGGACCTCCCAGGAGGTTCCAAGGACCTCTTAGGCAGTCCACCCAGGCTTCCCAGGAGGTCCAACAGGACCTCCTGGAGGTCCAGGGAATTGACCCGAGGAGGTCTTGAGGCTCAGGACCTCCCCAAGAGCCACGACCAGACCTAGAGAAGGTCCAGAGACCAACCCGAGGAGGTCATGGGACTTGAAGAAGTCCTAACCCTCTTGTGATCCGAACCAGTCCCAAGGATCAATGGCTGGTTCACACAGCAAACACGAGTGGTAACATACATCCACGAGATACTTTATTAACAGCAAAAGAGTTGATTACAAGGTTGCTTACAAGCCAAGACAACAAAGCAAAACACACAGCGGAAGCAAAACCAAGTCCATCCAATACACTACAGGTAATTGGCTGGAGGGCACGGCCTAATTGATCTGGTTCTCATCATCATCAAAGAAGTCTTCTCTTGCTCAATTCATCAATCAAGTAAGAATGAGCACAACCACCGTGCTTGTAAGTTACACATGTCAAATAACAGAATGACATGCATAATGGATATCAAAGGGAAGGCATAATATGGTTGATTTGCGTAAAGCCGAGTTTCTTTTAAATACATATACTAAGTTCCAAGGCAGTTATACAATAATTAAAATTCATTTACCAAATTCCATTTTTCAGTTGGATAGCATTCATCATCAAATGGTGAAGGATACCCTCCTGTCACAAGACTCCCTGCCCAACCATGGGATAGACATCCCAAAATCAGTTTATCCAAAACCTTTTGCAAACAAAACCAATATCTAACTTTGAGTGGTCTTTGCCAGCACGTCCATGACCGTGGACACGGCTATTCGAATAGTTTTCACTCTGCAAAGGTTGTACACTTTACCCACATGACATGATTCCTCTAGTTTGTTTGGCATTTGTCAATGCCACCTCTCACTGCCAAAGGTAAGAGGTCTAGAGTTCATGACAAGACCTTTACAATGCATCATTCCACCGCAGCCCCTCCTTGCTAAGGATTCGCTTCCTTTGGATAGAAACGCGTCGGAAAAGCCCCCTCTTGCGCCAGTGGGAAAACATAGGTTATAAAAGACCATAAGCCATGAAAGACCTCCCACACATCAAAGTGGAACAACCGCGGTGGAACTTTGCAAATTAATTGGCCAGGTCCCACGCCCTATTCTGGAGACATGTGGTTGTACGGGGGTGGCATAGCCCATTATAGGCTTAGCAAAGGGATGCTCAAAGGCCGGTCCTCAAATGACTAGGGTGACATCCACAGAACCCTGGGACTCAACCATAGAAATGGATCGATCCCGTGCATTGACATGCACCAACCAAGCAACCAATTCGCCCTAGTCCAAACCAATTTTCCTTTCATTCGCTTTTCAAAAACATTTAGAAGCTTCCATGACAACCCAATGCCATGGTTTAAAACCTTTAAATAGCAGTTGGTCATGTTGGTAAAATTTTCCCAAATCAAATACTTTTGGTCTAAGTAAGACTAAGCATAAGATTTCGCAATTGCTCCTGGTTCACACTATTGTATCAACCAGATTTTATCTAGGGTAACAACAGGTTTGGTTCAATTTTAATGTTGGTCATACAAAGGAGATAGGCATAGCTATGAGTTTAAAGACATGTATTGAAATAACTTAGTAAAGCAAGCATGCATTAACATTTAAAATGGAACATATATAGGGTGAAATAATGGGTGCAATATGATCAAGAGTGTAACTTGCCTTGCTCAAAGGCCTGGATGTCTTCTTCTTCGGAGAGCTCTTGCTCCTCAGTGCCTTCAAAATCTACACAAGGAAACCAAAGCAAACTCAACACAAGGCTCAAATAAGATCCACAGAAACTTTAATGAAACTCTAGAATAAAACCAACAGAGAGGCTAGGTCAGTTTGGAGGAGATCCAAAGAGCTTGCTGGAGGGGGCAAGAGTGTAGAAATGAGCAAAAGGGTAAAGAATAAGGGCTGCCCAAATCAATATAGCTGGAGCCATTGAGATTTCCAAGGATACACATGTTCAAGAGTTGGTGAAAAGGACAATGAAAGCAGACAAGGGATGTGACAAAAGAATAGCACGGGTGCTGCAAAAAGGTAGAAGCATTTAATACGATACAACATGCATTAAATGTGGGGAGACTCCCATGCGCAAAGGACACGGTCAAAGGATAAAGAAAGAGGAGTGTGACTGCCCAATAGGGCCAATCAAAGCGCAAGGGGAGGTCCTGTGGACAGGAGATCCAAAGGAAAGGAGAGGTCTTAACGGCCAGATCTAACAAGGGGGAGGTCTGGACGGTTAAGATCTCCAAAGGGGAGGTCTTAACGGCCAGATCTAACAAGGTGGAGGTCTGGACGGTTAAGATCTCCAAAGGGGAGGTCTTAACGGCTAGATCTAATAAGGGGGAGGTCTGAACGGTTAAGATCTCCAAAGGGGAGGTCTTAACGGCCAGATCTAACAAGGGGAAGGTCTGAACGAACGAGAGGGAGGTCCTAAAGGACGTGGGGAGGTCCAATTGAACAAAAAGGAGGTCCTAGAGGACATTGATACCGCGAGTTGGGGGCGGTAATACTGAGTTGGCAGAGAAGGGAATTTCTAGAGAGAGTTATATGGATCAAAGCAAAGAGGAATTCCACGCGAACACAGAGAGGTTCAAGAGAGTGTAGAAGGAACTCAATTGAACCCAGGGAAGGATTAGGCCTAGGGAGGTTTAGGCCAGAACAGGACCAAAAAGGGAGGCTTGGACCAAGGGAGGTCCAAGCGCTTGGGAGGTCTAGACCTAAGGAGGTCTGGTCCAGAGGAGAACAAAGCAAGCTCAGATGGGGAAGAATCACCAAAGCTCCAACACACCCAACAAACCAAGAGAGTTTTTAATTGAAGTTTGGTTTAGTCAATTGAAGTCCATTCTGAAATTCTCAAGTTAAGCTTTGAATTCTCATCCAAACAAAACGGTTCTTTTTATTTTGAAAATTCAAAAAGGCTCTAAAAATCAAGGTGTTACAGAACCTCAAAAGCCATTCCTTTGGAATAAGCCATCATGGATACATTGCATTTTGTGGTATGACTTGCGAGTACAATTGTGTACTCATGCTTGCTATAATCAATTAACAGAAGTGAAGGAATCGTCGGTCAATAAGGTCTACTTCAAGGATCGTGGAGAACTAGGTCACGCTACCCCAGCCGATTGTCTGTGGGCATATGGATGGGCTTCACTAAAGTTATTCCGTTACGTTTCGCTATAGCTTCATTGAGCTATTCGCCTTCTGCGGCATTAATTGTAAGTTTTGACCTTAAGGTCGTTACTCTGATATTTATTGTTATGTGCCTATTTATTAGTCATCTTTGTATATGGAAATGATATTTCATCGATGTTGCCACTGTGTGTACTAGCGTGATCCTGGACTGGTGCAGTATACACAGAGGGTCCATAATTGTATTTTTTGGTCCCGACAAAGGTGGTATCAGAGCCATATCGACTGTAGGTCGTGACCTTAGTTAGAATTACTGTTTTTAGGAAAGACTTCAAAACTTATTTTACAAATGGAAAATCTTAATGATGTGCTATTCTCATCTTATCTAGCTTCTATACTCTTCCATTCTATTCGTTTCTCGTCTATATTCTTCCTCACCATTTTGAGTGTTAAATTGGACTCCCTCTTCTCATAACTTCTATAGCTTGTCGTTATCCGAGCCAAATGTCTTGATGGATGCCCAAGAGTCTTTCAAGCAACTCTTTGAAGACCATTCAACCAACAACAACGTATCAATATATCTCCATGTGTTCAAGACAACTTCATTGCAAGAATTGAAGACCAAGAAGAAGTTGTACGTCGCCCCTGTCTTTTTCCAGGATTCGCCTGCAAGGATCGTAAGCAATCAATGTTTGATGAAGACTGTAACCATATCGAGTTTTCTTCAAACTAGCCATATAGGATAAATCAGCGTTGGTTCCTCCTGTGTGTTGAGCCAAGTCACCTAGTTAAGTTAGAGCTTAATCGACTAGACGATTAGATTTCGTCTTCTTTCTCTTGTGTGTAGTTTGTGTGTGAGTTTTGTGCTTCTTAATATCTTTCCGGCTATTTGTGCATTCTTTGGTGTTGTTTGGGTTAAACCTGCTCCCCTTAGTAGATTGTCTTCCTGTACCTTATGCTTTTCCCTCTCATCTATTAGCCTTGGTCAACCAGCAGATGGAGAACCCTAGTGAAGCCAACCTTGTTAGTAATCTTGAGACAGTCTATGCCAGCTCAAACCTTGTCAACCCCAGTGGATAGTTGCCAGTATCAAGAGTAGCAGATCCAGTCATGGAACAATTCTTGGTAGCTCAGACTCAATTCATGAACGTGATGATGCAAAATATGAGCAACATGATGATACAACAGAATCAAACCACTGCTACTTTAGTCAATCTGATGAATCAGGATAATCAAGCAAGCTGTCATTCCATCGCCGATGTCAGTACCAGGGCAGACACTAACCAACAACTATCTCCAGTGCCAGTAGTGACACATCAGAAACCGAGCCAGATTCCTGTCACCCAGAATCAACTCATGCAAGCGATGATGCAACCATTGGATAGTAGTAATGTTGTAATGATGCACAACTCGTTGCCATCCCAACGGCACGCCCTCAGTTCAAGTTTGTGAAGTTCATGATAACCAAGCCGTCTAGCTTGGAAGGGTCAACCGTACTCAAGGATGCAGAATCTTGGATTCGCACCATAGAAGAAAAGCTAACTACTATGCAATGCAACGATAATGAGAAAGTTTTCTATGCTACTCATCAATTGAAAGGAGTTGTGTTAGATTGGTGGGAAAAATTTCGCGCCGCCCGTCAGGACGAGCAGACCATCACTTGGGCAGAGTTCACCGCTGCTTTTTGTCAACAGCATGCGACATCAAGCAAGAGTGATCAAGAGAAGTCTGCTATTCCGATATCCTACACCAAATCTAGCCATTGTCTTTTGAAGTGCTACCAACCAGATAAGTCAAAAGAGTGTGCATGTATCCGTTGTGGAGAAATAGGCTATAGTGCCGATGAGCACAATATCAATTGTTCCAGTTGCGAAGGAAACCATTCCGTTGGAGAATGTTCAATGAGCAAGATCACATGCTTCCTATGTGAATGTGATGATCATTGTCTGAGTCAGTGCCCCATGTATGCAGTGTTGACTTCTGCAATACAACGTCAGCGAGGAAATTTTCGAGCTACTGTTAGAGCTTTAGCAAAAGAAGGCAAACCATTGTTAGTACAAGATTTGTCAAATAAAGAATCACAAAAGCAGAATGTTGACCTTGGCAACCCACCTCAAAAGAGAAGCAAGTCAATATCGCTAGTAGAGTGTTTCAAGTGTGGTAAGAAAGGCCACTATGTCAAGAGATGCCCTGCAAAGCGACAATCTTCAACCTTTAAAAGGGATAGTCGTTCTGCCATAGTGTTGTCAGGCAAGTCACAATATCCGCCACGTGCCTGTTACAATTATCGCGAAGAAGGTCACTATGTCAGCCAGTGTCCTCAGAGGAACCAATCACCACTCTAGATGCAAGAATGCCAGAGGTCATTTCAGTCAAGATTATAACACCCAGAGCAGGTGGTAACACAGCAGGATTCGTGTGTCCAACGAAGCAGTCAAAGAAGAGACGTTTGTGCGATGATGTTACCAAGAAAGCCTAGTTTGACCAGATTATACAACGACATGCCTCCTTTCGTAGCAATAAAGTCAGAAAATAGTTGTAATCTTTTCTTTTGTTTGAGAGCAGAAAAGTAGACATCTTTGGATGCCAGTTACGAGCAAAAGGAATTGTTGGATATTAAATCATTGGATACCTCTCTAAGCATATGCCTCCGCAAGTCAAGTAATCAAGCATTGAGTCATGTTGATTGAAGGCCGTAGAGCCGTAATCATGGAACGTGATGTTGAATTCCAGCTCATCATTTTACATAGCTATGAGATAACCGTAAATGGTTGAAGAATCTAACCATTGGATAATGTCCATATCCGCAAGAGAGTATGCAGTTGTCATTGCAAATGATCTATACAGCATGCAACTATATTAGAAGTCAAGTTTGTCGTTGACTTGGTACCCAGGATCAGCTAATTTCAGAAGGAATTACATCAGAGATGAACTATGACAAAAGTTGTTAAAAGAGTTTATAGAAATGATAGGGCGGATCCAAGAAATTCTCTCAGATAAAGGCAATGTCAAATCAAGTTTGTCAGTTTGGCAAGCACCAATGCGAGTTGATATGGTAAAATGGTAGCACAAGAGGTGCGAGAATTTAAGTATATCCAAGAGCTAATCTTCAGGACCTCAGAATCAGCTTGTTTGAGTTTTGAGTAAGAATTTCAGTTTTCCCCATAATCATCTGTGAACAAGACAGTGTTAGTTGAAGATAAGTGAGACAATCATTTCAAGATAGCCAAGACCCCTCACTCGTTGTGAAAGGACCGGTTCGTCCAGATGGCTAGAAGTAAACTGAGTTAGTGAGAATTTCAGAAGAGATCGATCACTCCTCCAGTGTTCGTACTGCCATATACTAGGAAGAACCTTAAGCACGAAACATCCTGGAATCAGTGTGTTAAGAAGTTTTGTGTGCACTTCCTAATAATTGGAGTTTCAAGCAGTGAATTATCTTAGTCATAATTTAAACTTTGTTGTCGTGAAGAAACTAAGAATGGTTTTATTGGATTGAGAACCACGAGGTCAAAGTCCATTCCCTCAGGACAAATTAGTATAGTGGCGGATGTTTCGAATCAGAAGGGCTACCACAAGAATCTATTGTTCAGTCAGCTAAAGTTACTTATGAAAGTCAGAAGTCGAGTCTTGAGTCAGTTTCAAGAGGATATTTGTTGAACCCCAAAGTTCAAACCGATGCTAGAAAATCAGGCTTGACCGGACAGTTTTGTTAAAGAAATCTGTCGTTTCAATTCCTATTAATATCACCAAGTTTGGAGACCATCACTACTACAAAACAGGCTATAGTAGACGCCCCATCACAGACGGTTCCTATAGAACCTTCTGTGTTGGGTGTATCGGGACCAGGCCTATCACAGACGGTTCTTAACAAGAACTGTCTCTGATTGTTGGGCGGGAAACGAAAATTTGGACATAATGGGCGGGTTGCCGAAACTTGCTTTATATAACCTTGCGCCTCTATCGTCTCTCCTCCTCACACCTCATACCTCCATCTCCTTCTCTGTCATTTCTCCTCCTCACACCTTGCGCCCCGGCCTCCCCCGAGCTTGTCGCCCGCGGCCTCCTCCAACTCGCCCCGGCCTCATCGTCACTAGCCTCCCACGACCTCGTCGCCCCCGGCCTCGTCGTCACTGGCCTCCCACGACCTTGTCGCCTCGGCCTCCTCCACTTGTCGCCCGGCCTCCCACGACCTCACTCTCTACTCCCCTTTGCTCTGTGATGTGGATTCTTGAGAGCTAGTGTTAGTGCTCCGTAAATGGATTCAGATTGATGCTCTTGTGATGTGGGTGATCTTTGTGGTTTATTGTTGGAGGTATCGGGACCAAATTACAATTCAGACCCTCAGTGTTCAACGACTAGCCCAGGATCACGCTAGTGCACACAAGGGTAACAAAGGTGAAATCGATCCATACAAGCGAATAATAGCATAAACGAATAACTTTGATTAATAACTAATGGTTTTGACCTTAAGGTCGAGTTTACATTTATTCAAGCCACGCAGGGCTAACAGAGAATTAAAGCAGCGGAAACAAAAGCGGTAGCGGCACCCCATCGATTCACCACAGGCAACCGACTGGGATCAAGACCTCGCGATCAGGCACCTTCGATAAACTCGTCCTCGAAAGCTGGTGAAGACTCCTCCTCTTCTGCTTGATTCGTCAAAACAAGCGTGAGTACACACCGTACTCGCAAGCCACACCACAGAAATGCAATATATACACATGCTGGCATTTTACAAGGAAAGGCATTACGTGGTTCTTTTGCGTAAATGCAAGTTTGCAATTGAATACCAAGAATAGATTGAAAGCAGTAAAACAAATAGATAACAATAATTTTAACATTTGATTTCACAAAGACACACACACCCTAGACAATTTTATTCACATATTTGGATGATTCAAACCACAGCCCTTCCCACACGTTTTAATAAAATCTACCCTAGTGTGATATCCCCGAGCATTGTCCATGATCATGACGCGCTATTCAATAGATTAAATTACACTCTGCAGAGTTTGTACACTTTACCCACAAGATACAATTAGTGTAGCTAGCACTAATCATAACAAAGCATTTCAGATACCTTATCTTACTATGCTAGGCCTGTCTCAAAGCAGACATGTGGTCGCACAGGGGCTCAGTTCAATGACGCACATGGTGAGGTCCTTAATTGACCGAGGCAAGACTTCCACATGCCAACTAAACCACTGACCACACAGATTATTATTCACACAGATCACACAGATTATTGTCCACACAGATCACACAGATTCCACCATTTCACACAAGATCCACCACTTGCCTCACCCAAATCCTTTTACCACCCAGTTGATTTACGTGCAACACATGCCACAAAGACACATAGTACACACAGATTATTTAAGATTGCATATTCACTTAGTCGATTAATAATTGCGTCTCACATGAATAAGTGATTAGGGGCATGGCTAAGCAATCTACTCGTGCTAACCAACCCACGTTGGTGCTACAATATTTACCAACTAATAGTAACTAGGGTGACAAAGGATCAGGGCATAATAATTACACAAGGATGGCATAACAATTTGGGATTAACTACTGCACCTAAAACATTTAAATAAATACTTGAATTAAGATGCGAGAATTTGAATTAAAATACTTTTGTAAAAGCTGGGAAGCAAAATGGTCAAGGGTATAGCTTGCCTTGGAATAAGTTTAGGTCTTGGTCCTGGTCTTGGAAAGCTCCTTCTTCTTCAACTCTTCCAACAAATACAAGGTCTACTCATAAAACGAAGCACAAAAACAAAATAAATAAATAACAGAGGCAAAACAACTAAAAAAATAAAAAATCTCCATTAGGTAGATCTTGATTTTAGATGAATTTAGAAATTTGAATGGGCTGATTTGGAGTTAGGATGCAAAAGATATGGGGTTTCAAAGTTTCAATCTAAAGAAAACCCTAAAATTGATTTTCGGAATTCGAATTATTTCTTAATGAAAAATCAGAATATTGCGTCAACATGACATCGAGATGACGTCACCAGGAATTTCGGAAAAGGAATAATAAAAAGAAAATCGACATGTGGGACCCACATGTCGTTAGCAGACAACTCACGGTGGACCAAGTCCACCGAGCTCGATCTGAATCGGCGCACCTGCGTTTACGTGGCGCCGACGCTGCACTCCACGCGGTTACGGCACCAGCGTGGCTACGCGTGCCCGCAGGCGATGGCGACGAGGTGGAGGGTGGCGTGGGCGGCGGCGGGCAAGACGACCCAATGGTCGGCGAACGGCGGCGATCTGGTGGCGGTGGGTGGTACCAAAGGGTAGAGGCGTTATGCGAACCTCTTGGTGCGGCTCCGGGTGGTCGGGGTGGCGGTGGTGGCCGTGGCGAGGTTCAAGCGGCGAAGAGCGGGTTTTGTCTGCCAAGGCGCTCGATGTGGCTCGTGTGGCGAGGGTTTCGGGGTAGCTCAAGGCGAGGAAGGCAGTGTGCACTCCCGGAGGCAATCGTCACCGACGGCGAGAGGATCGGAGTTTTAGGGTTCGGTGACGGCGCCCAAAACTCCGATTCTTGGGGCGCAAGGGCTCGAGAGGGCAATTGGTTTGGGGTTTTTGGAAAGAAATGCGGCGATCCTCGAGGTGCTACTTATAGGGTCTAGGCGGCCTCGAGCGGCGGCGTTTTGGCGGAGGTTGAAACCACCCGAGAAGGGCTCGCGGAGATAAAGGAGATAGAGGCGGAATTTGAATTTCAATTTTGTTTGAACGAGTCCGGGGAGGATAGGGCTTCTAGAAGCGATCATCCGCGCACAAAATCGGGGCTGGTTGCGATATTGTCGGACGGAGCATGCAGCGGCAATGGCGACGCGCTGGCGCTTCAGCGAGAGGAGACAGTCGGAGACGACGACCGCAGCTGCCCCAGCGTCGAGAGAGAGCGAGTCTTGGCGTCGCAGCGGAGATCTGAGCGTCTAGTCCTGATCCAACGGCGAGGAATGAGTGGGCCAAGTGGGCTGGTGCGCGGGAAAGGAGTTGGGCCAGAGAGATTCGGCCCAGTCACTATTTGGAGATTTAACTACCTTTTTCTTTTTAAGAAAATAGCAGAAATTCGAATAAGCAATAGAAAATAGCAAATGAACTTGGAAAAATTCCAGAAAATTCTAGAAAATATATCCAAGCTCATAGAATCCAAATAAAATAGTTTTGACCATTGTTCATGTTGACTTTAATCATATTAAATTGTTTTGTTACTCAAAGTCCAATATTAAGCTTTTAAATTAAAATCAAATAAATCCAAATGGTGAATTTTCCCACTACAACTTATTTAAAAGATTTTTAAAAGCTCTGAAAATTGGGATGTTACAAACCTCCCCCCCTTAAAGGAATCTCGACCGAGATTCAGCTAACTGGAGAAAAGGTGGGAACTCGGCTTTTAACTCTTCTTCATGCTCCCACGTTGCTTCACCTTCCGAGTGGTGGCTCCATCGCACTTTGCAAAAACGAACCGTCTTGCTTATACGGTCCGACGCTCTGCGACATCCGAATCTTGACCGCCATTTGCTCTTTGTAGGTGAGGTCTTCCTTGATTCAATTGACTCCAACGGGCTTGTTCTTCTAGCACACGAAGACACTTCTTGGTGTGAGACGTGAAAGACATCGTGTACTCTGCTAGCGATTGCGGCGGCTCAAGCGATAAGCTACTTCTCCGACGATCCAAAATCTTGAGCGGACCAACATACCGAGGGGCAAGTTTCCCTTTGGCATGGAACCTTTTCACACCTCTCGAGGCGTAACTTCGAAGATACACAAAGTCCTCTGGCTCAAAAGCGAGATCACGACGGCGATTGTCGGCATAACTCTTCTGCCGATCGAGCTATCTTTAGCCTCTCTCGATCATGGACACTTGCTCTTACCTTCTTGAATAATATCTCGACCAAAGATCATGCGTTAATTTGTTTACATCCAATTTAACGGGTTCTCTGAGCACGACCATACAAAGCTTCAAATGGTGACATTTGCGGACTAGCTTGATAACTGTTGTTGTACGAGAATTTCGCATATGGTAAACTCTTATCCCAACGGTAGCATTTGCTAGCGCACATGCTCTCAACATATCCTCCAATATCGATTAACCCTTTCGATCTGTCCATCCATTCGAGGATGATCTACGATCTTGAAATTGGTGAGTCCCTAGGGCTTCGTGTAAACTTTGCCAAAATCGGAGGTGAACCGAGATCCTCGATCGACACTATCTTCTTAGGTACCCCATGCAAACCGACAACCTTTGACATATATAGCTCGCTAGACGATCTCTGAGTACGTGATCTTGGTGGCAAGAAATGGGCAACTTTAGTCGACGATCCACTATTACCCAAATCGAATCATAACCGGATTGAGTCTTGGGTAAACCGTAATGAAATCCATTCCGATTTCTTCCCACTTCCACTCTGGAATCTTCAAGGGTTGCAGCAGACCGCCGGCCTCGATGTTCTCGCTTTGACTTTCGACACACGTCGCACAAGGCAACGAACTCGCGGCGTCCGCTTCAAATTCGCCACCAAAACTTATTCTTAACATCCCGATACATCTTAGTACTACCGGGGTGAATCGAATACTTTGAGTCATGGGCCTCCTTGAAATTAGCTGTCTCAATCCATCAATATCTGGAACACGATATCGTCCATTGATCCACAAGATGTCACGATCATCCTTTGTGAAGTCCTTGAACTTCCCTTCGTCATCTTCTTCTTGATGTCGGAGAATTACGAATCTTTATTTGAGCCTCATGAATCTGCTTCTCCAAAGTAGACCGCACTTCCAGATTGGCTACAAATCCTCTCGATACTACTTCTAGTCTTAGCTTCGAATTCCTCTTGAAGTTCTCGCACAAGGCTCTTCCACTTCCAAAGCATTGCAATGGCTCTTCTACTCAAAGCATCAAGAGCGACATTGGCTTTACCGGGATGGTAATGGATTCCAAGATTATAATCCTTTATCAATTCTAGCCATCTTCTCATCTCATATTCAGATCGTGAGTAAAAATGTATTTCAAGCTCTTATGATCCGTGTATATCTCATGGCGATGACATCGATGAGGTAATGACGCCAAATCTTCAAAGCATGCACTCTGCACTAATTCGGATCATGGGTAGGATAATTCTCTTCATGAGGCCTTAAGCGCCTTGACGCATAGCGGCTCTTCCTCTTGCATCGGGACACATCCTAATCCTTGACGTGAAGCATCACAATAGATATCAAAATCCTTACGAATATCGGCAAAATCAAGACAGGGTGAAGTCAAACGCTTCTTCAATTCTTGAAAACTTTCTTCACAAGTGGGGTCCAAGTAAACTTTTCTCTTTCTTCAACAATTGTGTAAGAGGTTTAGCAATCGATGAGAATCCTTCAATGAAACGGCGATAATATCCTCGCTAATCCCAAGCTCGCGAATTTGAGTAGCAGTCTTGAAATTTGTTCCCAATGTATCTTGCTTTAACCTTCTTGGGGTCAAGCGCCACTCCTGCAGACTATCATCACATGACCAAGAAAATCCACTTCCTTTTCCGTAAATCACACTTACTAAACTTAGCATACAACCGATGCTCTCTGAGTTTCTCTAGGATTAATCTCAAATGCTCAGCATGTTCTTCTTCTGACTTGGAGTAAACCAAAATATCATCGATGAATACAACTACAAACTTGTCCAAATATTCCATGAATACCTTATTCATCATGTTCATGAAGTAGGCAGGGGCATTAGTCAAACCAAAGGACATGACTAAGAACTCATAATGCCCGTACCGTGTTGAGAAAGCGGTCTTAGGTACATCCTTGGGACAAATCTTCAACTGATGGTAACCTGATCGCAGATCGATCTTCGAGAACACTCCGGCTCCTTTCATCGGTCAAAGCAGATCATCTATCGGGGCAATGGGTACTTATTCTTGATAGTGACTTCATTAAGAGACCGGTAGTCGATGCACATTCGCATGCTTCCATCCTTCTTTTTGACGAACAAAACTGGCGCTCCCCATGGCGACGAACTAGGTCTCACAAAACCTTTCTCCAAAAGTTCTTCTATTTGCTTCTTCATCTCCACCAACTCATCGACTGGCATCCGGTAGGGTCTCTTGAGATAGGCATTCTGGCACTAGATCGATGACAAACTCGATGTCACGATCCGTGGCATTCCCTGTAATTCTTCTGGGAACACATCTGGATATTCTTTGACGACGGGCACATCTTCCAAGGTGATAGTCTTCAGGCTATTGACTAGCAGATGTCCATTACGCACTGAGGTAGCTAGAAACTCCACTTTGTTTCCTTTGGTATCCTCGATTATAGCGGCTCTTGCCACAATCTAGCACGGCTTTGTGCTTGGTTAACCAATCCATGCCAAGGATGACATCTATGGTTTGGGTGTCTAGAATAACTAGGTTAGCTAGAAACTCAACTCCAGCTATGAGCAACTTAGCCCCTAAACAACCCAGTATTAGAACTTAGCTCTGCTCGGTGTTGGACTAACAGAGTACGCTTAAGAGGCATAACTTCCAACTTATTCTTAGTTGCAAAATTTCCGAAACAAGCGAATCGAAGCTCGAATCAAAGCGAGCGGATCACAGTCTTGAATTTATTAAGAACTTACCCAATACAACGTCTGGTGCTTCCTGGGCTCCTTCCAAAGTGACGTGGTTAACACGACCTCTAACCATTGACTGAGGCGTTCCTCCTGGTTGATTGGTTCCCTGAGAAACTCTTTGGTTGTTCTGCACTGGGGTCTTGGTAGGTGTTGCTCCAAGGTTGAAGCGGACTGGAGTGATAGCTCCCTTCTGAGGACACTGATTAGCAAAATGCCCTCGTTGACGGCAATGGTAACATACTCTTGGTTCATTCTCGCGATTGTCGTTCGGGGTGGGGTTGGTGGTGTAGGGTTGCGAGGATTCGAACAAAAGGACGAGTCTTGAGGCGGTGTAGGTGTTCGAGCGAACTCTGCGGTGAAGCGAGTAAAGCTGTTGTGGCACTACTCTTGCCCTCTCGGCATTGCGGTGGTGGCTTCCTATTTGAATCATCCTCGCTGCGGTGATCTTCCGGCTCCTTGCGTTTGTCCTCCATGACCAACGCCTTGTTAATCAACTCACGGAAATCCGGAAGGTGTGGGCAAGCGATTGACTTGTAGTCTGAGTTCAAACCCTTCAAGAAGCGGTTACGGCGAGACCTTGTCGATGGCGACATCCTCCGGAGCATAGCGAGCTAGTTGAAAAACTTATTTAGGTAGTCGATCAGCGACATACCCCTTGCTTGAGAGCCTTGAACTCATCCTTCTTGAGATCCATAATGCCTTGGTACATGATATTGGCGAAAAGGTGCGGAGAATTCCTCCCATGTGATATTCTGCGGTGCCTCATGCTTATTCTTGAGTTCTCCCACCATTCGGCGGCTATGCCCTCCATCGATGAGTGGCATATAACACCTTCTCGTGATCATTGCATTGGGTGATCAGCGGCTTCCTCTCAATCACATGAAGCCAATCATCGACTTCTCTTGGTGAGACATGTCCAGAGAAAGTTGGCGGACGAGTCCTCATGAATTCACCAACTTGGATGGTCCCCGATAACCACGAGTGTGACAGGGCTCCTCCTGACGATTATTCTTTGTTGTTGTTGTTCATGGCTTGCATCTGGTTCATCATTGTATACATCATCGAGTTTGTCTTTGCCATAAAGGCTCCAAAGTTCGCAAGTCAAGGGGTGGTGCTTGGGGTGTACTTGTCCTGCGGGGTTTGATTATCATCGGTCTTTGGGTCTTGGGATCCACTTGCAGCTAGGCGGCGTGTGAGTCTGAACCATCTGGTGAAGTTCCATAGGTTAGAGAAGGTAGCAAGCACGAGATGAGTTTAGAACTAGGCAGGGAATAGATTAAACCCAACAAACCTGACTCAAGAAACTCGAATGCAATAACCTTTTATTAATAGCTTACTAGCATGGGTGCAACAAATGCCTAAGGGCCTTTTGTACTCATACTTGCACACAAGAAAATAGAGCGAACCTAAGCACCCAAGCTACCGCCTAAAGGCGACTCAAAGGGAAATGGCTAAGCGACTAAGCTGGAACTTAAGCGAACTACTACTCGAGAAAGCCTCCAAAGCCACGGCGGCGCTCTCGCTGGTGTAGACTTGAAGTGGCGGGCATCCTCATGGCCCGGTTCGATGTCTGGGGCTAGTGCGGCTAGAGCAGTGTCTTTGGAGTGTGGTCTGGTGGCTCCTCTGGTGTCTGAGCTCTGCTGGTCCTCCAAGGCTGTGCAACCTCTGCTGGATTCTCAGGAATCTCCTCGGGATCCTCTTGGTCCTTCGAATCTTCCTCTTGATCATCCTCGACCTCATGTTGACCGTAGAGAGCTTGCTCTAAGACGGCGATCCTCTCCTCGGCTTCTTCCCAGGCTTGATAGGCGCACCTCAGCTCGGTGGCGGCCATCTCCAGCGACTCCTCTGAAATTGCGAATCGTGCTAGATGCACCATCGAGGCATTGCCTTCCCGTGCGTGAAGCGGAAGCGCGAATATCTCCCCGGCGGCTCTGGGATGGTAGCGATAAGCAGTGTGTTGCGTTCTTCGCGTAGATGTGGCGGACTCGGAGTATGGCCAAGCGTGACGACTCATGGATTCCTTGCGTGAAGGTGATCCTCTGGTGAGACATCCAAAGGTGGCTGCCTCTAGTGTTCCTTCGGCGTGAACCGTCGGCGGCAGACTATACCACGATCCGTCCGTTGACCATGTACTCCCGCCCACGGTACATCGGGCAATCAAAGCCTTCGGCGTCTGCGGCAGAGCTTCAAAGCTCGGCGGCAAGTCCTCCGTTGCAATCTCCAAAGGTTTGAAGGTGCGGCATCTGTCGAGCGGACAAAAGGTAAGAACCAAGTTTTAAGCAAAGTGAAAAGAGGAGAGATTATAGCAAGAGATGAGTCGAGAGAGATATGAGAGGAGTTAAGCGATCAATTTAGTCTTGCGAGATAAATTTTCTTTTAGAAAATAGTTTGGACATTTAAGCGGCCGATCTAACTAAGGTCTAGACCTACGGTCAAGTATGGCTCGATACCACTACATCGGGACCGAAATTACAATTCAGGACCCTCGTGTTCAACGCACTAGCCGGGATCACGCTAGTGCACAGTGGTAACAAAGGTGAAATCGATCCATACTGGCGAATAATAGCATAAGCGAATAACTTTGATTAATAACTAATGGTTTTGACCTTAAGGTCGAGTTTACATTTATTCAAGCCACGCAGGCTAACTAGAGAATTAAAGCAATGAAACAAAAGCGGTAGCGGCACCCATCGATTCACCACAGCAACCGTGGGATCAAGACCTCGCGATCGGGCACCTTCGATAAACTCGTCCTCGAAAAGTGGTGAAGACTCCTCCTCTTACGCTTGATTCGTCAAAACAAGCGTGAGTACACCGTACTATAAGCCACACCACGTAAATGCAATATATACACATCTTTGGCATTTTACAAGGAAAGGCATTCGTGGTTCTTTTGCGTAAATGCAAGTTTGCAATTGAATACCGGTAATAGATTGAAAGCAAGTAAAACAAATAGATAACAATAATTTTAACATTTGATTTCACAAAGACACACACGACCTAGACAATTTTATTCACATATTTGGATGATTCAAACCACACGCCTCCTTCCCACACAGTTTTAATAAAATCTACCCCTAGTGTGATATCCCGAGCATTGTCCATGATCATGAATGGCTATTGAATAGATTAAATTACACTCTGCGAGTTTGTACACTTTACCCACAAGATACAATTAGTGTAGCTAGCACTAATCATAACAAAGCATTTGGATACCTTATCTTACTATGCTAGGCCTGTCTCAAAAGCAGACATGTGGTCGTCTGAGGCTCAGTTCAATGGCGCACATGGTGAGGTCCTTAATTGACCGAGGCAAGACTTCCACATGCCAACTAAACCACCTGACCACACAGATTATTATTCACACAGATCACACAGATTATTGTCCACACAGATCACACAGATTCCACCATTTCACACAGTATCCACCACTTGCCTCACCCAAATCCTTTTACCACCCGGTTGATTTACGTGCAACACATGCCACAAAGACACATAGTACACACAGATTATTTAAGATTGCATATTCACTTAGTCAGATTAATAATTGCGGTCTCACATGAATAAGTGATTAGGGGCATGGCTAAGCAATCTACTCGTGCTAACCAACCCACGTTGGTGCTACAATATTACCAACTAATAGTAACTAGGGTGACAAAGGATCGGGGCATAATAATTACACAAGGATGGCATAACAATTTGGGATTAACTCGCACCCAAAACATTTAAATAAATACTTGAATTAAGATCACGATAATTTGAATTAAAATACTTTTGTAAAGCGGGAAGCAAAATGGTCAAGGGTATAGCTTGCCTTGGAATAAGTTTAGGTCTTGGTCCTGGTCTTGGAAAGCTCCTTCTTCTTCAACTCTTCCAACAAATGACGTCAAGGTCTACTCGCAAACGAAGCACAAAAACAAAATAAATAAATAACAGAGGCAAAACAACTAAAAAAATAAAAAATCTCCATTAGGTAGATCTTGATTTTAGATGAATTTAGAAATTTGAATGGGCTGATTTGGAGTTAGGATGCAAAAGATATGGGGTTTCAAAGTTTCAATCTAAAGAAAACCCTAAAATTGGATTTTACGGAATTCGAATTATTTCTTAATGAAAAATCAGAATATTGCGTCAACATGACATCGATATGACGTCACTACAGGAATTTCGGAAAAGGAATAATAAAAAAAAATCGACATGTGGGACCCACATGTCGATTGGCACGACTCACGTGGACCAAGTCCACCGAGCCTCTGGATCGCTGGTTTGGCCGGTGGCCTGCGATACTGCGTGGCGCCGACGCTGCACCCACGCGTGGCTGCACGCGCGTGCCTGAGGCGATGGCGACGAGGTGGAGGGTGGCGTGGACGGCGGCGGGCGGCAAGATGGACCCAATGGTCCCGTGAACAGCGGCGATCTGGTGGCGGTGGGTGGTACCAAAGGGTAGAGGCGTTATTGCGAACCTCTTGGTGCGGCTCCGGGTGGTCGGGGTGGCGGTGGTGGCCGTGGCGAGGTTCAAGCGGCGAAGAGCCGGGTTTTGTCGGTAGGCGCTCGATGTAGCTCGTGTGGCGAGGGTTTCTCGGGGTAGCTCTGGCGAGGAAGGGCGGTGCACTCCCGGAGGCAATCGTCACCGACGGCGAGAGGATCGAAGTTTTAGGGTTCGGTGACGGCGCCCAAAACTCCGATTCTTGGCGCAAAGAACTCGAGAGGGCAATTGGTTTGGGGTTTTTGGAAAGGGTCATGGCGATCCTCGAGTGCTACTTATAGGGTCTAAGCGGCCTCGGAGCGGCGTCTTGGCGGCGGAGGTTGAAACCACCCGAGAAGGGCTCATGGAGATAAAGGAGATAGAGCGAATTTGAATTTCAATTTTGTTTGAGCGAGTCAGGGAGGATAGGGCTTCTAGAAGCGATCATCCGCGACAAAATCGAAATTTGGTTGCGATATTGTCGGACGGAGCCATGCGGCAATGGCGGATCGCGGCGCTTCATGAGGAGGAGACACAGTCGGAGGCAGCGACCTACTGTGCCCCAGCGTCGAGAGAGCGAGTCTTGCGCGTGCAAGCGGAGATCTGGCGTCTAGTCCTAATCAACGGCGAGAATGAGTGGGCCAAGTGAAATTTGGTCTTGAGGAAAGGAGTTGGGCAGAGAGATTGGCCCGATCACTATTTGGAGATTTAACTACCTTTTTCTTTTTAAGAAAATAGCGTAAAATCGAATAAGCAATAGAAAATAGCAAATGAACTTGGAAAAATTCCAGAAAATTCTAGAAAATATATCCAAGCTCATAGAATCCAAATAAAATAGTTTTGACCATTGTTCATGTTGACTTTAATCATATTAAATTGTTTTGTTACTCAAAGTCCAATATTAAGCTTTTAAATTAAAATCAAATAAATCCAAATGGTGAATTTTCCCACTACAACTTATTTAAAAGATTTTTAAATGCTCTGAAAATTGGGATGTTACAGAGGCTCTCTGTGCATGTGTAGTTCATGTTGAGTTATTTGGTTTGGGCAAAAATATAGATCGTAGATCGCGCACTGTCCGGTAAAATCGCCATAACTTTTGCATACGAACTCGGATTGTGACGTTCTTTGGCTCGTTGGAAAGCTAACGAAAAGTTCAATCCGAAAATCCATAAGGCCATATCAAATTCATTCGCAAGGCTCAGGAGGGTCCAGACAAAGTGAAAACCCCCAAAAAAGGTCGTTTAGGGCCTCAAAACAGCCTCCGAAGTTTTAGCAGCCGTTTTCGGTTTTTTTTTGCAACAGGAAAGGCTATCACAGATGGTTTTAAATAAGAACCGTCTGTGAAAACTCATCACGAGCGGTTCTTGTTGAACAAATGCATGGCTTTCATCACGAGCGGTTACGAACAAGAACGAAATGCGTGATATTCTCGATCACGAGCGGTTTTAATGGAAACCGTCTGTGATAATAGCCTTCATAGATGGTTTCAACAAAAAACCGTCTATGATAGTGCGTATCACAGATGGTTTTGAACCGTCTGTGATAACTACCTGTTATCACAGACCAACAAATATAGACGGTTCGAAAACCGTCTGTGATGAGGCTTCCTGTAGTAGTGCGTCTAGCAGAGTGGTATACGATAGAGATGGTATTCATCAAAATGGGTATAGTGCCAGATTGACAAAGATGATCAATTTGCACGATGTGTTAGAAAAGTTAGTGTCGGACCGAGGATCTCAGTTTACCTCGTATCAGCGATAGAGTGTCTATGAAGCCTTGGATGCTCGTTTCAGTTCAGTACTGTGTATCACCCTAAATCTGTGGACAAATTGAAAGAAATAGTGAGTTGTGCCTTAACCCAAAGTACCAAGTCGAGTAGGTAAGTGTTCGGTGCAGAGTTCCCCGACAGCACCAGTTGTTAGCCAATTCACAGTTGTCACCATATGAAATTCACAGTGGTTGATCGTAAGTCATTGCTCAGCTAAGGGCAAATCAGATCGCGAAGTTTATGGATTTTTCTGTATTAATCATGAAGCAGAAGACCAAGAGTCTTTAATCCTAAAGGGATTGTAAGTAGCTTAGTTCAAGCAAAAAAGCTATGCGGATTATGCAGATTATCACCCTCGTAGTCAAGTCTATCATCAGGATACTTCTTGAAGATCTGTGTTAAGGATTGTATGACAGAGGTGACAAAGATATGTCAGTCTATTCAAATTCTGAAGCTCAGAAGAAGAGTTAGTTTTCAACCTGAGTTAATAAGCCAGGCAGCCTTGTTAGAAGCAATCGAGTTTCAAGATGCCTTTCTTGCCAAGAGCTAGTTTGTCAAGTTTTCGTTGAAGCGAGAGGTTCAGCAAGAAGCAAGGCGTTTGTTCCGTAAGTGTTCAAAAGAGCAGTTCTATCAAAGTCAAAGCAAATTGAAATCAAGAAGAGAACCCAAAGGTTGAGTTCCCTAACCTTTTCTATAGCCAGCCTGAATCTCGGGGTCGAGATTCCTTTAAGGGGGGAGGTTTGTAACGTCCCAAAATTTGGCTTTTCAAAAATCTTTTGAGTAGTTT
Organism: Phyllostachys edulis; assembly: GCA_036346405.1. Lineage (NCBI taxonomy): Eukaryota > Viridiplantae > Streptophyta > Magnoliopsida > Poales > Poaceae > Phyllostachys > Phyllostachys edulis. Next base: position 18,248,980 of record CM070548.1, on the reverse strand, counting down.
AGGTCCCTCGAAAATTTCACCAGTTTTATTTGAATTAATAAAGCTTAATTGGAATTTTCCTAAATTAAAAATATTTAATTTGATTAATCTCAACATCAACTATTATCAAAATTATTTTATTTGGATTCTTCGTGCTTGGATATATTTTCTAGAATTTTTCCAAGTGCATTTGCTATTTGCTATTTGCTATTTGGATTTTCTGTTATTTTCAAAAAAAAGGAAAACTAATTAAAATCTCAGATCATGCTTTGGGCCAATTTCCTTTAATTCGGCCCAATCCTATTCACTTCCTACCCAGCCGCCTTAGCGTTTGCTTTTCCTTTCGGTCGAACCCGAGCCGGGCCGTCTTCTCTCAGCTCGCATCGTTTTCCTTGTGCGCGCAAGAGCCCGAGCTAGTGCTGCCCTTTTCCTATCACTTCAGCACCGAGTCAGCCCAACCCGCACCCCTGCACCTTTGGTCTCCTTGTGCTCCTCTCTCTCTTTTTTTGCCGGCCCGTTTCTTTCTTCGACACCTAGGCCCAGTCGCATATCCTTGCACGTGCATGAGCCAACCTTGACCTTTTCCCTCTTGTTTCACTGCCCCGTGGCCCAGCTGCTAGTTGCCACATGATCTTCTTCTTTATCCCGTCCTCGATCAGGACTCCTTGAGTCCGTGTCTTACATGAATGACTACGCCAGCCGTGCTCCTCTCAAACTCCTCCCTCCAGCACAATATAAAGAGCCTGATCGCGTCAATTTGTTTGCCCAGAGCACCTCCCCTCAAACCCTAAATTCTCCGCCCAGGATTCAACTTGGTTGCGCCGCAATCCCCGAAAAACCGAAGACGCCCAAAGCTTCTTGTTCATTGAAATTCGTTGCCATCCGATTTTCTTAGCTCACGTTGTCTTTGCCGTCGGGTTCGCATCAACGTGGTCTACAACGTGATGCCTTCACCTTCGCTCGAGGATCCATCCTTCGCCGTTTTCGATTTCGTCGTCAAAACCGATCGTCGGCCACCTTGTTGATCTGCACACCGATGAGTGCTCCTGGCCATCCAAGCGTGTCATCATGTGCTTAACTTTATTCTCAACCGAACCCCTCTCTTGGTTTTCTCTTTTGGTCACTAGAGTGCCGTCGTCGCCCTTCCCTTCTATCTCCGGTCATCTTGGATTTGCTGCTGCTCCGGTCATCTTCTAGCCGTTCCGAGCTCACCTCTGTGACCCTCTTGTCGATGCCAAGCCAATGCTCCCTCTTGTTTCTCTCGGGTGCCACTCCTTCGCCAATGCCACCATGGCCATGAGCTCCTCCGTCGCCCAAGTCATCGCCGCTGACGAACCCTTGCTGTCCTTGCCAAGCCACCACTTCTAGTAGCCTCGCCTCCTCTTCGGCATCCCGTTTTTGTCTTTTCTCAACCTGAATCGTCGTCGATTGCCTTCGCTGCCGCAAGCCATGATCGCCGACCATGGCTCTCTTCCTTCTCTCGGTTTTCTCTTTGCTGATGTGGCAAGCTGGCTCAGTGTCCATATGTGCGCCACATCATCTATTTGCTTACATGGAGCCCGCGTGTCTTTTGCCATGTGGCATAGCCAAACTCGACCTGAGCCAAATACCCATGAACCGAGTCCACCATGCACCATATCAATGACCAGTGGGTCCCACCTGATAATTCGATTTCCTTTATTTCTTTCTCAACCGAATTTCCACTGCTGACGTCAGTTAACGTCACATATCCAATTTCCTTCAGGAAAATAATTCAGTAAATCCATAAATCTGATTTTCATCAATTTATGTGATTTCAGTCTTCCAAAGCACATATCTTTTGCATCTGAACTCCGTTTCAGTCTATTCAAATTCCTAAATTCAAGATCTATTTATCTAAGTTTTTTATTTAATTTTTGGAGTTTATTTTATTTTTCTTTTTGAATTTTTGTTTGTTTTGCGCTTTCTTTCTCATGAGACGTTGATGTCCCATAATCATCCGAAGGAGCTGAAGATCAAGAAAGTAGAAGATTGAAGATAAAATAAGATCGTCAATGCTATAGCAAGGAAAGTTGTACCTTTGATCATATTAAACCCAGTTTTCTAAAATTACTTTGATTTAAATTATTGCATTTACTTTAAGTATTTATTTAATTGCTTTTGGGTTTAGTTATTAATCCAATTTGTTATATCCATCTTGTCTATTGTTATGTCATAATCTTTTGTCACCCTAGATTGGTTTGTTTAGTTGGTATTATTGTAGCACCAACGTTGTTTGGTTAGATACGATTAAATTGCTTAGCCATGCTACGAGTCACATGTAAGATGCAATTATAAACTTGACTAAGTGATTATGGAACTTTGTGATAAAATTATGTGTACTGTGTGCTATTACTCGTTGATGTTGGGTGGGAAAAGATTTAGACGGAGGCAAGTGGCACTGTGTGAATTGGTGGACTTTGTGAATGGGAATTGTAATCTCCGTGGCATAGTTAGAAATTGGAAGTCTTGCCTTTGTCAATTAAGGACTTAACTTTGTGCGCCATTGAACTGAGACTTACTGTACAACCACATGCCTAGTATGGGACGGGCCTAACTTAGTAGGTTACGGAGTGTGGAGGTGTGTACTACCAGGTAGTCGCATCGCGGGACGGTTCGCTGCTTCCCTGTCCAACGGTGTGTGTTATGCCAAAGCACTGTGTTAGGGTTGGTATGACGACAAAGCACACTGGGAGTTTCAATGCTTGAGATGATGTTTCTGGAAGGTTTTATTGTGATTAGCTCCGTACAAGTCGATTGCATCTTGTGGGTAAAGTGTACAGCCTCTGTAGAATGTTAAACAATCTATTCAAATAGCCGTGTCCGCGGTCATGGACATGCTCGGGGATTTCACAGAGGGGTAGATTTTCATAAAAACAACTAGGAAGGGACAGCTGTGTGATCTAAGTCATATGACTGTATGAATAACTTGATTAGGCTACATGTCTTTGTGAAAACAACTGATAAATTAGTATTATCTATTTGTTTTAAATTTTGCTTGCAATCTATTATTCAAATTCAATTGAAAATGTTGCATTTTTGCAAAAGAACCACAGAAGCCATTCCTTTTGGAATAAGCCATCATGTATACATTGCATTCTATGGTATAACTTGTGAGTGCAGTTGTGTACTCATGCTTGCTATAATCAATCAATAGAGGTGGAGGAATCGTCGGTCAACAAGGTCTACTTCAATGATCGTGGAGAACTAGGTCGCGCTACCCTAGCCGATTGCGTGTGGGCATATGGATTGGCTTCACTAAAGTTATTCCATTACGTTCCGCTGCAACTTCATTGGGCTATTTGCCTTCTGAGGCATTAATTGTATGATTTGACCTTAAGGTCGTTACTATGATATTTATTGTTATTTGCCTATTTATCAGTCATCTTTGTATATAGAAATGATATTTCATTGATGTTACCACTGTGCACTAGCGTGATCCTAGACTAGTGCAGTACACACAGAGGTCTAGAATTGCATTTTTGGGTCCCGACAGAAATAGAGACATAAATCTCGCAAGTCTCAATCATCAATCCAAATGGCGACACAACCTTCCCTATAAAAGACCCCAAAATTCGAGCATAAGTCACTTTCATTTAGAAAAAAAGAGAAAGAAGGGAGGGATGAGAGAGGAATAGAGGGGAGGAGAGGAGCTAGCAAAGCGCTGCCCGTCCGGTCATCACCTTGTAGGTAAATTTTTAAACTGAATGGATTACAAAGTTTTAAATGTATGGTTACGTAGTGTAGTATGTTGTAGTATACCTTTTCGGTGTGTAGTTTAGTTTTAGTTATGTGATTAATCGTCGAAATCTTGTTTGCGGTGCAGTACATCGAATATGTCAGACGTAATCAGTTTCAAAATTTACTACAGTTAAGGGCCTGTTCTACAGGGCCTCGAGGGGTTGATTTGCGTTATTTCCAATCAGCGCTTGTAACCGTAACAAGACTAGAGCAGCATACATGGGGCATTGTGATGCGGTGGTTATTTCACACATTCGATCTGGACATGTTGTGTACGAAATAACATTAAGTTGTTGTGCCAACCGAGCACCACAAGGCACATATTGGAAGTTAGTGCAGCTCAAGGGAACAATGTAATGGCAGTCATATGTACATAGGGCGAGGGAGCAAGGGTGGGATTTGGTCCTTCTCGCTCAGGCATATGCCAAGACCATTCCTGCATCTGCGGCTGAACAAGAAGTTAAGGACTCCAGCCACTGCGCGACACACACAATGACTGAAGGTCAGAGAGTTGCAGATGTTGCCAATGAAGACCGTGTGGAAGAAGCTTCTTTGGTCCGAGAAGCAAGTGGGATTACCAACGAAGGTGAGGAGATCGAAGCTCTAGTAAAAATGATGACTCGCAAAGATGAGGACTACCAGGCATTGTCGAAAGATGAAGGATCCGACGAGGAGGATGCAGTAGAACAACAATCGGTTCTATCCGAGTGGAATACAAACCAATTTGACAACCTCGTCGTGGACAAAGGCTACCGTGTACCGGGGAGTACGGCCAGAACGAGGTCAGGTAAGGAGCCATGTACAAATGCAAGGAAGTCGTGTAGGAGACTGTCAAATTCTGGGTCTTATCGCTGCGTCGTACATTCACAGTAGTGAAGTCTAACCCAAGATGCTACGACGTGAAGTGCGACATAGAAGGATGCCTTTAGCGAGTGCACGTATTTCAGCCTAAGTAGGACACCTACTGGAAATGCTCCATAGTAGTCCCTCACACATGTGTCGTCGCTGAATCAATGTAGTCCCACAAGAACTCGTCATCAAGCTTCATCACGAACATCATGTATGATGAGATTGTGGATAATCTGGATTGTGAGCCACGATCCATCATTCAGGCAATAGAGGCAAGGTTACAGTACACAATCATCTATGCTAAGGTGTGGAGAGCAAAGCCAAAGACATTGGAATTAAGGTTCGGTACTTTCGAGGACTCCTACCACAGCCTGCACGGGCAACTCCGAGTCATACAGGATAGGAATCCCGACACTCATGTCGACCTTCAAGAAGGGAAACATCCGCGGTGAGCTGACAAGAGGGTACTGAAGCGAGCATTCTTATCCTTTGGTGCATGCATCAATGCATTCCGGTATTACCGTCCGATCTTGTGCGTGGATGACATATTCTTGGTTAGGAGGTTGTAGGATCAAGGATGACCCACTTGAGGGGGTGAATAGGAGGTTATAAAAATTCTTGTGCTCTAATTAACAATTTTAACAATTATGATCTTGAAGAGGAAATTTTAGCACAAGTTAAACGACATGTTAAGTATTTTGCTAAGGCAACCCAAAACTATACTAACACAATTCTAGCAAGAGTTCTACACAATTAAGAACTAGAAATATAAATACGAAAACGTAAAGACAATAGAGAAAAACCACAATGAAGACACTTGATGTTTTTTTCCGTGGTATCGAAGACTTGCTGGTCTTCACTAGTCCACATTGAGGAAACTTGAACTAATCAAGTCGGCTCCACACGAGCTCTTCCCTCGATCACTATCGTTGCTCTTCCTCCTCTCCGGAGATGGTGATTACGCAACCACTTCATAATTTCTAACCGGGTCACTTCATAATCTTCTTTGAAGAGATAACCACGCAAATACTTCTCCAAACCGTCTAGGTGCCGTCAAGCACCAAGAGTAACAAACCACGGTGTTTGCTTAAAGAGAACAAGTGTTAAAACAATCAACTAATAATGCAATGCACTTGAATGCTCTCAACTACCTCAAAATGAGAAATATGACCACATGGGTAGTAGAGAGTGCACTAGATGCTCAAATGTATTCAATGAGGTTCAATGTGCTCAAAGGTTCTGAGGTTGATGCAGGTAGGGGTGTATTTATAGCTCTCACGAACAAAACTAGCCGCTTGAGGCTTTACTCAGAAAAAAAATTTAGCATTTGCGATAGTACCGCTGAACAAACCCGGTACTACCACTCTTCATGATCAACGGTCGAAATTGTTGTATTTAATGCGCTGAACCAGCCGTTACCAAAAAGGTGCGGTACTACCGCCAACTAGAATTTGGTACTACCGCTACAAGGTAGGATCGTTCAGCTTAATCAGTACTACCGATTTCCAGAGGTTAAAGAATCATGAGAAAACATCTTCTCTGGAAATAACATATTGCCATGTAAAATCTGGTACTACCGTACTCCGGTAGTACCACTCAAGAAATACGGTCATACCGATTTTGGGAAAAATAAAAACTCCCAAAAGCACGCTCTCTAGAAAATACATACCTCCAAGTAAAGATTGGTACTACCGCCTTGCGGTAGTACCGCTTAAGAAGTGTGGTCATACCGATTTCCAAGAGAGAACAAAAACTCCCAAAATGAGCTCTCTGGAAAAAACATACTGCCAACTAGAATCCGGTACTACCGACCTGCGGTAGTACTACTCATCACATGTTGTCATACCGATTTTTACTAAACAGTTTCCAGAAGCTATTCTAAATGCAATGCATAACTCTTGGTTGATCAAATTGGCACAAAATAAACTTTCAAGCTACTAGCCATGATCCCTCTTTATAGTTCGGTATCTAACCTACAAATCCGATATTTTCTCCAAACATCAAGACCGGTAAAAACTATAAAAGGATCCTTAGGCTATACAATACCTTTGCTTTGAGCCATGTCGATCTTTTACCATCTTTGCATTGCCTTCTTCATGTCATCATTCAAACTCTGGGACTAAACCTTTAAAACATCTTAGCACACATATTAGTCTCATAACACATTGTTGACATTAATTACCAAAATTATTTTTAGGGGTCTAGATGCTTTCAGAGGTACAAGGGGCAAATACTTACTACAATTGCGATGGACGGGAACAATCAGGTTATTCTCGTGTAGGAGGACGTGCAAGAAGCTGTCAAATTCTGGGCCTTGTCGCTGTGGCGTACATTCACAGTAGTGAAATCTAACCCAAGATGTTACGATGTGAAGCGTGACATAGAAGGATGTCTTTGGCGAGCGCACATATTCCAGCCTAAGTGGGATACCTATTAGAAATGCTCTATAGTAGTCCCTCACACATATGTCGTCGCTGAATCAATGCAGTCCCACAAGAACTTGTTATCAAGTTTCATCACGAACATCATGTACGATGAAATCATGGATAATCTGGATTTTGAGCCACGATCCATCAGTTCGGAAAATAGAGGCAAGGTTACAGTACACAATCAACTTTGCTAAGGTATGGAGAGCAAAGCGAAGACATTGGAATTAAGGTTCGGTACTTTCAAGGACTCCTACCACAACCTGCATGGCAACTCCGAGTCATACAAGATAGGAATCCCGACACTCATGTCGACCTTCAAGAAGGGACACATATGCGGTGGGCCGACAAGAGGGCACTGAAGCGAGCATTCTTCGCCTTTGGTGCATGCATCAATGCATTCCGGTATTGCCGTCCGATCTTATGTGTAGATGGCACGTTCCTGACTGGGAGGTACAAGGGGCAGATACTCACTGCAATTACGACGGATGCGAACAATCAAGTTCTTCTCGTGGCCTTCGCGTTTGTTGAAAACGAGAACACATACTGTTGGTTGTGGTTTCTAAGGAACGTAAAGATTTTTGTTGTACAAAGCCGTCCAAACGTATACATCATACATGATCAGTATGCGGGTCTGTTGAGTGCAATAACTCAGCTACAACAAGGAGAAAATGAGCCAAATTTTATGGGTGGATCTACAGAGCAGGTGGTGCATGAGGCACTTGGGTGCAAACTTCTACAAACAATTTCACAATAAGAACTTGATGAACCTGTTCAAGCTGCTGTGCAACCAGAATCACCAGAGAAAGTTCGATACACTCTGAAAAATTCTGGATAAGTGTACGAGGATGCATATAAGGGAGGAAGTGAAAACGCCCACTACAAGCACTGGCAATATCCCCAAGGCATTGCCAGAGTTACCCATACACAGTCCTGGTATGACGAGGAAGACGGGAGGGGGGGTAGGTGAAATGCTTCTCAGACTAGATTGAGAACGAGCCTAAGGTGAAGTGGTGATGCTACTCGGTACAGTGTCATGACAACAAATCTAGCCGAGGTGTACAATTGGGTTATGCGCGGCGCAAAGTGCATCCCTTTAGTTTGTATTGTGGAGGCAATTTTGAGCGGGACCACAGAGTACTTTGTTGACCAAAGCAACAACGCGTCGCTCTCCATGGCAAATGATAGAGTACTGTACTCAGTCATGATCACCAAGTACATAGAGGAGAAGAGCAAGAAGGGTGAGATGCATCGGGCATTCAAGATGGGCACAAGGGAGCTTCGCTTTGAAATATTATCAGGGAGAAAGGACGCCGCAGGACGAACCACTAGAAGATCATCCATGAGTGCATGCTACGTTGCGCTAGTTTCATATGAACTTGCAACAAGCCTGTTCTTCTGCATAGGCCATGATCACGTGTTATGGCCGTATGTTTGATGGTGGCATAGCATCCCGGTCAGTATCTTTCCGAATATTTCATCAATGAAGAGGTGATGCAAACCTGGATTGCAAAGTTGCATGGTTACGATGTGGTTGGCAATTTTATTGGCCATCCTACCTGGGAGCATCTGATCTGGGCCGCGGACATTGCTAGGCTGAAGGGAAAGATTGGTCGATGGCAGGTACGATGTATCAGGAACGACATGGACGAAGAAGTGCTCAATTTGAAGGGAGTTCAGGCAATCCTTCAAGAAATCCCTACGAGAAATGCACGGGATGAATGAGAGGTCGGCCGTCTAGACGACGCCGCGGGACCTCATCCAACCGCCCTACTCGAGCGAGCACCGTGGAGGTCGACATGGCAGATGTTGAGGTCGCAACAACATGAATGGTTTGTTTTGTTGAAATGTGTTGGGCCGAATGTTTTGTAATATCATTGTGATTTGTCATCAAACTGTGTGATGACGTTGTGCGGAAATATTTTATAATATTATTGTGATTTGTCGACAAACTATGTGATGACGTTGTGCTGAAATATGTTGTGCTAATATTGTTTATTATTACTTTCTGTTTTTTGTTTCTTATTATGTCATTACTTCTAATTTTCTTTTCCAAAAAAAAAACCCTTGATCCTGTCGTCATTCGAAATGACAAAATTTCTCTAACGCCATTTGGAATGGCGACACTATTGTTCTATTGGCAACAGGATTCCTGTCGCCATTCTAATTGACGACTGGATCATATCTCCAATTAGAATAGCGACAGGAGCCTATTTCTGTTAAAAAAATGACTATTTATTTTTGCAATTGTTTTTTAAAACAATATTATTAAAAAAAATCGATTGTACACCGCACATTTGGCAGAAGATGGTCTCGAAAAATATTTTTCTTCTTCCCTTTTTAAAAATATGGTATTGAACAATCTTCAACAGATATAATATGTGGTATTTTCATCTTTGCTATAGTTTCGTCCCATTCCCTTACCCTTTGTCCCCGTCTTTTTTGCAAAGAGCGCTAGAACATGTAGCTAATTAATTAGTCCATCCAATCAAAAAAGAGTGACACGTTTTGGAAATTGACATGGTCTCCAAAATACAAATTTGACTATTAATTCATATTATAATATATTTATAAAACCTAATAAAACTACAATATTATAAAATTATTTTTCAAGACAAAGCTACACATATCATTTTATTTAAAGTGTTTAAGTTAAATATTTACAAAGATATTGATCTTGAGAGTTTAGAAAGTTTATTTGTATGTATCCTAAAACGTTACTCTTTTATGACTGGATGGAGTAGTTACTAGCTAGCGTTGCAGCACCGACTGCATTTTTTTTTTTTGAATGGAATAAATATTGCGGAACACCATTTACAAAAATGCCCCTAAGAACATTGAACAGAAGCAACCATTTGAATGCAAGAAAAAGACAAAAGGAAAATTGTTATTTTAACAAAAAGAAGAAAGGACACGTTACACGGAAACGTGAGCAGCATGACGAGAAACCCTTCTAACAATGTTCTGATTCCTTCATAGAAATCTGAAAAATCGCTCGTTTCATTGACATATCATCAGACCATGCATAAAGTCGAATTAAGCAGAGTGCTTTTTGGTTGTCCTAAAAAAATTCGCCCTGCACAATTCATTCATGCGTATACCTTGGAGAAGAAAAAGGAAAACCTAACAAAAAAGAAAGGGCAATCACAATCCGGAAGACCAGAACGACTCCTATTTGAATCAGCATTCAAATGTACAATTTTCCTGCGTGTATGTATGTTCTAAAACAAGAGGGGAAAAAAATCAAAGCTCTTCTTTTAATCAGCATTTCAGCTTCTCACACGCTACTTTGCTTTCGCCCTACATTTTCTAGGAAAAAAAAAGAATCCCCCAAAGAACCCAGCCAGTTCTATCAGACGCCTATACTGTGCACTCTACAGGAAAAAAAATCCTCCCATGTTGCTGATGGATTTTTGTTCGTGAAAAACAAAATCACAGACACTTGCTTCCGACCGAAATGCTGCCGGCCAACTACGCGGTTGCAGTGCCAGTCGCCGCCGCCAGCAACGGGAAAATCCTCTGCCCCGGCGATAGTATCGCGTGAGGGTCGTAATTGGCCTTCAGTTCGGCGACTCTGCTCCACTTCGCTCCGAAATGTTGCTTCCATCCGTCCTGTGATGTGTAGTGCGGTAGGTACTGCCTGCACCCGATGCCCGCCTGGTCGCAGAACGCCAGCACCGCCTCGTTCTCCCTCTCCAGCCGATCTACATCGCCGGCGGCCACCGCCGACCGGAGCAGCCCCACGGTGTAGAACACGTCATCCTCACCGGCGGGCGTCACCGCCGTCATCCTGTCGTCCCACCTACCCTTGTTCATGGGGTACATGAGGATGAGCCCGACCGGGTTGGCGTCCCCGAGGATGCCCTTGAGCACGCCGGCGTCGAAGTCGAGGATGCGCGACCGGGGGACGAAGAGGTTCAGCCACGGGTGCGGCACGTCCCACACGCCGGCCGACCGGAGCACCGTCTCTTCCTGGCGCACACGGTCGAGAAACTGCACGTACGTCACGTCCTTCGTGAACACGAACCCCGCCACGTAGCTTAGTTGCTCTAGCAGTGCCTCCAATTTCTGCAAGCAAAGCAAAACCAAATTAATCTTTTGTTTACTCATAATGGGCTGGGTTAATTGGAACCAGAAAACAGGTTGGGATTCCGTAGCTACCTGATCCACGGAGGCGGCGGTCGCCTCGTTGTAGTACATGGCGCCTTCAATGCAGTAGATCGCGCCTGACCCGGACTCCGAGGCGAGCCCGGCGAGCCTGCCGAGATCGGTGCCGGAGAAGAACGGCGTCGACTTGGGACCCTCGGTTAACATCCGGTTGAGCTGGACCTGGCCTTCGACGTAGTCGAACCCGGCTTCGCTAGCCCGTTTGGATATGAGCAGCTCCTGGTCCCTGGTGAACGTGGCCACGTCCGAGTAGGCGAGTCGGACCCAACGCACCCGCTTTGGGGCCGGTTCGAGCCCGATCCGAGCCCGAGTTATGACTCCGAACTGACCCAACCCGCCCAACGCCGCGAAGAACAGGTCCGAGCTCTTGTCCCGGGAGCACGTCATTATCTCACCCGTTCCTGCATTATTATTAAACATGTTCATTAGTTAGTCAATTAATTGTTTAGTTAGTTGATGATTAGCTCTAATAATTATTAATTAACAACGTTGACCTAGGCAAGCTGTGGTGTTGTGTGATAGTACCTGTGACCACGTCGAGCTCGAGCACGTTGGCGATCTGCGGGCCGTGCCGGAACGCCTGCCCGCCGATGCCTGCGTTGGAGAGCGTACCGCCGACGGTGAGGCGGAGGTAGTCTGTCCACGCGGGTGGCGCGAGTCTGTGCTCGAGCGTCGCGCGAAGGACGTCGATCCATAGCTGCTCCCCGCCGGCGTCGACGTACGGCTCCCCCGCGCCCACGGACACGTTGATGCGGCGGTGGCCGCGCCCCAGCGCGCGCATGTCGACCACGACGCCGCCCGGGGCGAGCGATTGCCCGCGGGCGGGTGGCCCTGCCCGCGCGGCGCCACGGGGAACGGCGCCGGCGAGGACGCGGAGAACCGGATGAGCGCGGCGATGTCGGCGGGCGTGGCCGGGTGGAGGACCGCCTCGGGCGCGGCCTCGACGATGCGGCCAAAGTCTGATGACACCCTCACCGTCGAGTTGCGGTCGGCGCGGATCCTCGAGGCGATACCCAGGGCGAAGAGATCACCGGGCAGGCCGTCGGCCGACATTGGCCGGAGCTGACCAGCGACGATGGAGAGGAAACCAGTGGCGACGAGAAATGCGACGAAATGAGTTCTTGTCATGTTGGAGCAATGCATTTGTATTTGGCGGTTGATGAGTGCAAGCTAGAGACTTATCTATCTGCTTTAGGTGAGTAGGGAGAGAGAGAGATTGATGCTTGTGTGTTCTTTCACGTCAAGAACTCCATGACATTTTATAGGGTAGCATTATGCCTTGCAAACGTTGACAAATGGAAGTTCTGCAGAGTTTGTTGGATTGTTTTTGTGTTCAATATTTTGAAATGGATTGACTTTTGGAGGGATAAATAACTAAGGGTGCTGGAAACATGGTTAAGAAAATCAAAAGTTAATTAGTTCCAAGGGCGGAGCTGTGCCTCGGGCCTCTCGGGCCATGGCCTCAGGCCCAGTGAAAAAACACCAGCTAAAAAAAATAAAACATGAAAACTCAGTGTAATTTGATACTTGTGAAATCGTCTTTGGGCTAACCCGGACACAGCTCATACGATTAGTTCCATCCTGGTTTTTGACTTGGAGAGAACTTAATGATATATATATATATATATATATATATATATATATATATATATATATATATATATATATATATATATATTGTCAGAGAGTATGAGCAATATTTATTTCTGAGTCTGAGCAATATTTATTTCTATCTTTTTTGGAAGATCATGTATGCATGATCAGACCCAAAGGATTAAATGAATATATATTTGTGTCTGCAGGTTGAGACACATATAAATTTATGCACACAGTGGCAACAATGTAAGCTTATGTCAACTTGGTCAGCTCTTTTTTTTGTGTGGGGTGGGTTTGGGTGTGTGGGGGGGTGGTTATCAAACTATATCCAGCTATGTGAATTGCCAAACCTCACTCAGCGCCGCATCATAGTAAGCATAATAAAATCAGACGGTAAATCCAAACTTAAAAACATAAGGTCATTCGGAACACATGAATTTCACGGTAATTTTGCATGAAACAGGTGATCGCAGAATGAACTGACGGTAGGAGAATTTGTCAACGACCCTGGTCAACAAATAATGTTAGTCAGGAAAACTAGAAACTGACTCTTAATTTCTAACACGGCATGGCTTAGGACATATACAACGGTGTCTACATCTATGCATCCACGTCATCTAAAATCCTAATTAGAAAGAGAGAAGGTGATAAGAGAGAATGTCGTGACCCAGACCCAGGAGGTCCGAATCCCCTGTGCAAAACCGAGCTAGTCCCAAGATCAGCAGCTAGCTCACATAGTAAATAAATATGGTAACATCCATCAACGCAACTTTATTAATTAACAACAGAGTTGATTACAAAAACGGCTTAAGAGTCGACAAAAACAAACACAGCGGAAGACAAAAGCAGAAGACCACACAATTCTCCACAGGCAATCGTCTGGAGGGTGCAGCCTAGTCGACCTGGTCCTCAGACTCCTCGCAGACGTCCTCTCCTACTCAAATATTGAATCAAGCATGAGTGAGCATAACAACCGTGCTCGCAACTCACACCTGTCAAGTAATAGAATGCAATGCATACATGGATATCTCAAAGGAAGGCTTATAGAGTTGATTTGCATAAAGCCATGTTTCTTTCCAAATACTTGTACTAGGTTCCAAAGCAGTTATACAATAACTAAAATTTATTTTTCTAAAACTCAGTTTTATAGTCGGATATCATTCATCAACAAGTGGTGAAAGATACCCTCCTATCACAACGCTCCCTACCCAAATTCCCATTTGGATAGACATCCAAAACCATTTCATAAAGTCTTTTGAAAACAAAACCGAAATCTAACTTTGAGTGGCTTTGCTAGCATGTTCATGAACGTGGACACGGCTATTCGAATAGTTTTACACTCTGTAAAGGTGTACAGCTTTACCCACATGACACGACTTCTCTAGTTTGTTTGGCATCCGTCGATACCACCGCTTACTACCGTAGGTAAGCGGTCCAGGGCTCGTGAAAAGGCCTTTACAATGCGTCATTCCACCGTAGTCCCCCCTCGCTGAGATTTCGCCCCCATTTGGATAGAGACCCACCGGGTTCCTAGCCCCCTCTTGCGCCAGGTGGGAATAAATAAAAATAGGTCGTCAAGACACCCACACAACCAGATGGAGCGACCACGGTGGAACGTTGCAAATTAGTTAGCTAGGTTCCGCCCATTCGGAACATGTGGTAGTACGGTGAGGCATAGCAAGATGCAGCTCGAAGACCAGTCCTTAATTGACTTGGGCAACATCCAACAGAACCCTGGGCCTCGATTATAGAAATGAATCGATCCCGTGCATGAACATGCACCCATCCAAACAATTCTCCCAAGTCCAAACCAATTTTTCTTATGCTTTACTTTTCAAAAACATTTGCAAACTTCCACGACAACCCAATGTCATGGTTAAAACATTTTGACAACATTGGTCTTTGGCAGTAAAACTCCCAAATCAAGATTTTTGGGTCTAAGCTTTGACTAAGCATAGAGTTTTGCAACATGCTAGTTCATACTAATGTACCAACTAGCTCTTTACTACGGTGACAACGGGTGGTTGAATCAATAATCAAGTTTGGATGTACAAAGGAATTAGGAATAACTATGAAGTTAAAACAGGGATTTAAATTACTTGAATTTAAATAAGCATGTAATAATAATTTGAAACAGAACTTAAATAATTTAAGATACTGGGATCAATATGATCAAGGGTGTAACTTGCCTTGCTCAAAAGCTTGAGGGTCTACTTCTTCGGAGTACTCGGGCTCTCCGGAGTAGTCGAAATCTACACGTGAGAAAGAAGCAAATTCAAATAAAGATCAAATAAAAACCAAATAAACTCTAAAACAAACTAACTAGAACCAACAGCAAGACACTGAATTAGATGAATCAGGAACGGGCTCTCGGGAGGAGGCTCGACTAGTCGGGAGGAGGTCCAACGACCTGGTCGGAAGAGGTCCGACGGGTCGGGAGGAGGTCCAACGACTTGATCAGAAGAGGTCCGATGGGTCGGTAGAAGGTTCAACTGAGAGGGAGGTTGAGGGAAGTCCTGAGGAGGAGGTCCTGAAGAGGTCAAGGGAGGTCCTGAGGTCCAACGACCTAGTCGAAGAGGTTCGACTGGGCGGAAGGAGGTCCAATGAAGGGTACGACTACTCAACATGGTCGTACGAAGAATACAAAAGGATACAACTATGCAGCGTAGTCGTAAGAAGGAATATAACCACGCAACGTAGTCGTAGGAACAAGGGAAGAGAACAGGGCACGGAGAAACTCACCAAGGCTGAGAGAGAGACTAAAGGAGGAGGGAGAGTCAGGATGGCGGGTGGCGATCAAAGACGGTGCAGGCACTCTGGTGAATCCTTGGCGTGAGGTGGTGAAGATGGCTTGAGCTCAGCGGACTCCTTGGCGGCAGCCGGGCCAGCAGAACTCCTTGGCAACGGGAGGCGGCAGCCTTGAGTTCTGGCGGACGGCATGAAACTTGAAGCACGGAGGAACTGGGCGAGAGCAAGAGAGTTGGGTGCGGAAAAAGGTGATGAAAGAGGGCTGCTCAGGCTTTTATAGCCAGGGGAGACGGAGAGAGTCGCTGAGAGACTCAGAGGCGCACACGATCAAGGGTAGGTGTGCGACAGGATAGAGCACGGCCGACAGGTGAAGGAGGAGATAGGGACAGGTACTGCAGAAGCAACAGCATTTAATGTGACACAACGACATTTAATGCTCAAGGACTATTGCGTCAGCAGTGACGCAACAGGAGGAAGAAGAAGGTGAGGAGGGCTGACAGGTGGGGCTAGTCAAAACTCGGGAGGGTGATCAAACCAAAGGGGAGGTCGTGACCAAAGGGGAGGTCGTGACCAAAAGGGGATGTCGTGACCAAATGGGAGGTCGTGACCAAAGGGGAGGTCGTGACCGGTCTCCAGGACCACCCGGAGGTCTCGTAAGACCACCTAGGAAGGTC
Source organism: Phyllostachys edulis (assembly GCA_036346405.1). NCBI lineage: Eukaryota > Viridiplantae > Streptophyta > Magnoliopsida > Poales > Poaceae > Phyllostachys > Phyllostachys edulis. The sequence goes on along the minus strand of CM070548.1, from coordinate 18,232,782 downwards.
TCTCAGGACCACCCAGAAGGTCTCTCAAGGCCACCCGGAGGTCTACCAGGACCACCCAGAGGTCTCTCAGGACCACCCGAGAGGTCTCCTAGGACCACTCGAGAGGTCTCGGACTGAGAGGGAGGTCTAGAGCGAGAGGAGGTCAGACGAGAGAGGAGGTCAGGTGAAGGGATGTCAAGCGAAAGGAGGTGCGGGTGAGGAGAGGTCCAAACGAGAGGGAGGTCTAAAGAAGAAAGAGCTAGGCCGAGGGGAACACGGAGCAAACAGAGAAAAGGGGACTCCAACACCAGAGAAATCCAACAAACTCAAAAACCCAACTTTGGATTAGTTGAAGTTCGATTTAGTCATTTAAAACACTTTTAATTCTAAAGTCTCAAGTTAAGCTTTAGAACTTCAATAAAATCAAATGGTTCTTTTTATTTTGAAAATTTTCAAAAAGGCCTGAAAAAAACAGGATGTTACAAACCTACCCCCCTTAAGGGAATCTCGACCCCGAGATTCGGACTTGGTTAGCAAAAAGGTGGGGATACTCTGCTTTCAGATCTTCTTCTCATTCCCAGGTGGCTTCTTCTTCTGAGTGGTTACTCCATTGAACTTTACATGAACGGATAATCCTGCTTCTGGTGACGCACTCCGCGACATCAAGAATCTTGATTGGCTGCTCCACATAGATGAGGTCTTCTTGAAGATCGATGCTCTCAAGCGGTGTCTGCTCTGTTGGAACTCGAAGATACTTCTTCAGCTGCGATACGTGGAAGACGTCATGAACTGCAGATAAAGACATCGGTAGCTCTAGCTGATAGGCAACTTCGCCTTTTCTTTCCACAATCTTATATGGTCCAACAAATCTTGGTGTGAGCTTTCCTTTAGTCTGAAATCTTCTTACTCCTCTGAGTAGAGTTACTCTAAGATAGACAAAATCTCATGTCTCAAAGGACAAATCTCTACGACGATTGTCAGCATAACTCTTCTGTCGGGATTGAACCACTCTCAATCGTTCTCTTATCAGCCTCACTTTACTTTCAGCATCCTTAATTAATTCAGGTCCAAAGAACTAATATTCTCTAACTTGATCCCAAAGGAGAGGGGTTCTACACGGTCTGCCGTACAATGCTTCAAAGGGAAACATTTGCAAGCTGGCTTGATAGCTGTTATTGTAAGAGAATTCTGTATAAGGAAGGTTCTGATCCCAACTCTTCCCAAAGTCTATAGTATAGACTCGAAGCATGTCTTCAAGAATCTGATTCACAAGCTCTGCCTGTCCATCTGTCTAGGGATGGTATGCTGTACTGAAGTTGAGTCTGGTTCCCAAGGCTTCATGCAAGCTTTTCCAAAATCTAGACATGAACTGTGAACCTCTGTCAGATACTATCCTTTTGGGTACTCCATGTAGACAAACAATCCTAGCCATGTATAACTCTGCTAACTTGTTGCTTCTGTAGGAGGTCTTGACTGGTATAAAGTGTGCCACTTTAGTCAAACGATCAGTCACCACCTAGATGGAATCATGTCCTGATTGGGTTCTAGGCAATCCGGTGATAAAATCCATGCTGATCTGTTCCCACTTCCACTCGGAAATGGGTAAAGGCTGCAACAGTCCAACTGGTCTTTGGTGTTCTGCCTTGACTCTTTGGCATACATCACAGTGTGCGACGAACTCGGTAATCTCTCGCTTCATACTGACCCACCAATACTTTTCCTTTAGATTCTGGTACATCTTGGTATTGTCTGGATGAATAAAGTACGGTGATTCATGGGCTTCCTTCAGAATCAACTGCTTTATCTCTTGATGATCTGGCACACAGATGCGGCTACGGAACCAAACTGTACCTTGCTTATCTTCGAAAAATTCTAGGGCTTTGCCTCTTCTCAAGTTCTTCTTGATTTCCTTGGTGTCTTCATCTTCTTTCTGCTTCTCTCTAATTTGATTCTGAACAGTCGGCTGCACTTCTAAGGTGTTTACACAACCCTGGTTAACAATCTCCAAGTTCAGATGCCTCAACTCTTCATACAATCTTGGCTGACTCTTCTGAACCAACGCAGTGTTGCAATACCCTTTTCGACTTAGGGCATCTGCCACTACGTTTGACTTGCCTGGATGGTAATGGATTCCAAGGTCATAATCCTTTATCAGCTCTAGCCATCTCCTCTGCTTGAAATTGAGTTCTGGCTGAGTGAAGATGTACTTCAAGCTTTTGTGATCTGTGAAAATCTCACAGCGATTACCGATGAGGTAATACAGCCAAATTTTCAAGGCATGCACAATTGCAGCTAGCTCCAGATCATGCGTCAGGTAATTTCCTTCATGAGGCTTCAACTGTCGAGACACATAAGCCACTACTCTTCCTTCTTGCATTAATACACAACCAAGGCCTTGACGACAAGCATCACAAAAGACTTCAAAGTCCTTGCGGATGTCTAGTAAGACTAGCACAGGAGCAGAAACTAGTCTCTTCTTCAACTCTTGAAAACTTTGCTCACAAGCAATTGTCCATTCAAACTTCTTCTCTTTCTTCAAAAGCTGAGTCATAGGTCTGGCGATCTTGAAGAAACCTTCAATGAATCTTCGGTAATATCCAGTTAAACCAAGGAAACGTCTGACTTCAGTGACAAACTTGGTTTGCCTCCAATCCAATACGGCTTCAACCTTTGCGGGATCTACTGCAACTCCTCCTGCTGACACGATATGTCCAAGAAAAGCTACTTGGCTTAGCCAAAATTAACTTTTACTGAATTTAGCATAGAGCTGGTGCTTTCTGAGTCCTTCCAACACTGCCCTGAGATGCTTCTCATGCTCTTCTTCATCCTTCGAGTAGATAAGAATGTCATCAATGAACACGACCACAAACTTATCGAAGAACTCCATGAATACTTTATTCATCATGTTCATGAAATAAGCTGGTGCATTCGTCAACCCGAATGACATTACTGTAAACTCATATAGTCCATATCTTGTGGTGAAAACAGTTTTGGGATGTCTTCTGGTCTGATCTTCAACTGATGGTAACCAGATCTCAAATCAATATTGGAGAAAACACTTGCTCCTTTCAACTGGTCAAAGAGATCGTCGATCCTGGGCAAAGGATACTTGTTCTTGATTGTGACTTCATTGAGTGATCTGTAATCCACACACATCCTCATACTGTTATCCTTCTTTCTGACAAACAGTACTGGAGCTCCCCAAGGTGATCAACTTGGTTGAATAAAACCCTTGTCTTGTAATTCTTCGATCTGTTTCTTCAATTCCACTAACTCATTTGCTGGCATTCTGAAGGGTCTCTTTGAAATTGGAGCTGTCCCTAGGACTAAGTCAATTAGGAACATAATGTCCCTATCTGGTGGCATACCGGGTAATTCCTCAGGAAATACATCCGGGTATTCATTGACCACTGGGATGTCTTCTAACTTTACTTCCTTCAGACTGGTCAGGATAGGACTCACTTGCACAGAGGTCTTGGGTCTGAATTCTACTTAGATTCCTTGATCATTGGTGAGGGTGATAGACCTACTGGCACAGTCTATCTGGCCTTGATTCTTGGCTAGCCAATCCATTCCGAGAATCACATCTAATCCTTGGGAGTGCAAGACTATCAAGTGTAGGATCAAGGATAACCGACTAGAGGGGGGTGAATAGGAGGTTTTTAAACTTTTTAATAATTTAACAGTTTAAGCCAATTAATAACTTAGTCTAAACAAGTTATGCTTCTAGCTAGGCACTTTAAACACAATAAGCAAGCTAGAAATGTAAATGCGGAAATGTAAAGACTAGAAATAACCACAATAAGACAACGATGTTTTCCCGTGGTATCGAAGACTTGCCGGTCTTCACTAGTCCACATTGAGAAAGCTTGACAACTCAAGTCGGCTCCACGAATTAAGCCTTCCCTCGATCACTATGGTTGTTCTTCCTCTGCTCCAGAGATGGCGAACACCAAACCACTCACAAACTTGCACCGGGCCTCTTCACAATCTTCTTGAAGAGATCACCGTGCTACACCGCCAAGGCCGTCTAGGAGTTCGGCAAAACTCTAAGAGTAACAAACCAAGACCTTCACTTGACGATGCTCAAATGCAATAGGATCAATCTAGAATGAATTGATGCACTTGAATGAACTCAACTACCAACCAATGAATGGACAAGAGAATTTTGGGTGTTGAGTGAATGCACTTGGCTCCAAGGCTCTAAGGATGTTAAATATTCACTAGCAACCTGTCCAAGGGCGGTTGGGGGGTATTTATAGCCCTCACTAACGATTATGACCGTTGAGGACCAAATCTCAACTTTGATATAATCGGTACAACCGGCGTTAAGAGCCGGTTGAACCGTATTTTCGTCGAAGCCATGAACGGCTAGAACAGCGGCATTTATTACTCGACATAGCTGTTGGAATTTGCCGTCGGTACAACCACCAAGTAACTAACGGTACAACCGCATCGCCTTGATTGAACCGCATTGAGCGCAGATACAACCGCTCGTAGGGTTTCAAAATTGCTAAAATGACAAGCTCTCTGGAAAATATGAACCGCCTTATAAGAATCGGTACAACATGTGTTGCAATTCAACCGCTTCCCAAAAGCGGTTCAAATTAAAATCACAGAGAGCTCTAGGTCGCATTTACACCTATTCTGGTTTTCTTGAACCGCCGTATAAAAATCGGTTCGGTAGAAAATCAGATGCAACCGATTCTCGGTAGCGGTTCAGCGAAAACCAAAGAGAGGTTCGAGTCGAGATCTGCTTGGTTTTGTTTTTATTCAACCGCCAACTAAATATCGGTCATACCGCATAGAGCGGTACAACCGTAGTGAAAACTACGGTACTACCGATTTTAGACAAAGTGCACAAAGCTTTCAAATTTCAAGAGAATTCAAATGCATGCATGATCCTAAATTGATCCATATGGCACAAGAACATGCTATCAAGCTACTAGCCAAGACCCCTCTTAATAGTACGGCATTTAACCTATAATCCAGTCTTCAAACCAAATCTCCTAAGACCGGTAAAATAGAAAAGGATCCTAGACTATTTGTACCTTGTCTTCAAGCCATGTAGATCTTCATGTTATCCTTTGGCATGCATCTTTACGTCATCAATTTCACCAATGGGACTTAACCTTGTAAATACTCAATAAACATGTTAATCTCATATTCACATATTATCATTAATTACCAAAACAATTTTTAGGGGCCTAGATGCTTTCATCAAGTCTGCCACGAAAGGTACTCCCTATATTTCCAAGGTAAGGTTTGGGCATAGGGAACTAATCCTCATCGCTGAGCTCGGAGAATGGATTAACATAGGGTTAACTAAGGGAGAGATAGATGACCCATATTTTCCCACAAACTTACTTGAAACAAAAGAATACGAAACTCTAGAATCAAATAAAACTGATGCTGGTACTGGATTTTCAAGGAACGTACCAAGGACTACATCCGACGCAGTCTGAGCTTCTTCAGGTGTGACATGATTCACACGTCCCTTTGTGTACTACACTAATGGCTTTACGGTTGAAGTGCTGCCAGGTGTTGGAACTACCTGATTTGGTCGGGTCGGGGTTGCTGCTTCTTCGGGCACTTATTGGCGTAGTGCCCCACTTCATTACAATTGAAACAGGTGACTCCTACAGAGGAGGTAGCAGGTGCCTTCTTGAGCTGGCCTCCAGAGAGGTGTTATGAAACTGTGCCGATCAAGGCTGAGCTAGCGCCGGTGCCTTGAGCGGAGAGGACTGGAATGTCCTACGCTGAGGTATCTGCAGCTGAGCGGTGCGGGGCTTGGAAAAACTCCCAGAGTTGAATTTCTGGGATGCCTTCTTCCTTTTGCGGTTCTCTATTTCTAGGTGCTTGCCCTCCTGGCGGATAGTCTTGCTTACCAGCTATTGAAAATCTGAGTAGTCTTTGGCAATAAGGAAGACTGCGAGGTCATCATTGAGTCCTTCCAAAAAATGCTCTTACTTGGCTTCATCAGTTGCCACATCTTCTGGTGCATAGCGGGTTAACTGGTTGAACTTGTGCCAATACTCATTGACTGAGCGGTTGCCTTGGCGCAAGGTGTGGAACTCTTTCTTCTTCAGGGAAATCATGCCCGGAGGAATGTGTGCACGGCGGAAAGCCTGCACGAACTCGTCCTAAGTGATGGTCTGAGCATCAGCGTGGGACTGGGTGAAATTATCCCACCACTCTGACACTGGTCCATTCAGCTGCTGAGAGGCGAACAGAACCCTCTCACGATCGGTGCACTGGATCATATCTAGTTTCTTGCCGACTACCCTCGGCCAATCATCAGCTTCCATTGGCTCAACGCTGCTGGAGAAAGTCGGTGGACGCAACCTCATGAACTCTGATATGTTGGCCCTTGGTGGAGGTGGAGCATAAACTTGAGGTTGAGCTGCTGCTACTTACAAGTTCTGTGTGTTGTTGATGGACTGCGCAAGCAGGTTGATCAGCTGAGCTTGGTTGGCCATCATCTGGTTCCAATCGGGTCCTTCAGTTGGAGGGGGTGGTGGCGGAGGAATTGGGTGAAGGATACCCTCCTATCACAAGGCTCCCTGCCCAAATTCCCATTTGGATAGACATCCAAAACCATTTCATAAAGTCTTTTGAAAACAAAACCGAAATCTAACTTGGAGTGGCTTTGCTAGCATGTCTATGACTATAGACACGACTATTCGAATAGTTTTACACTCTGTAGAGGTGTACAGCTTTACCCACATGACACGACTTCTCTAGTTTGTTCGGCATCCGTCGATACCACCACTCACTACCGTAGGTAAGCGGTCCAGAGCTCGTGACAAGGCCTTTACAATGCGTCATTCCACCGTAGTCCCCCCTCGCTGAGGTTTCTCCCCCTTTGGATAGAGACCCGTCGAGTTCCTAGCCCCCTCTTGCGCCAGGTGGGAATAAATAAAAGTAGGTCGTCAAGACACCCACACAACCGGATAGAACGACCACGGTGGAACGTTGCAAATTAGTTAGCCAGGTTCCGCCCATTTGGAACATGTGGTAGTACGGTGAGGCATAGCAAGATACGGCTCGAAGACCGGTCCTTAATTGACTTGGGCGACATCCAACAGAACCCTGTGCATCGATCATAGAAATAAATCGATCCCGTGCATGAACATGCACCCATCCAAACAACCAATTCGCCCAAGTCCAAACCAATTTTCCTTTTGCTTTGCTTTTCAAAAATATTTGCAAACTTCCACGACAACCTAATGTCATGGTTAAAACATTTTGACAACATTGGTCTTCGGCAGTAAAACTCCCAAATCAAGATTTTTGGGTCTAAGCTTTGACTAAGCATATAGTTTTGCAATATGCTAGTTCATACTAATGTACCAACTAGCTCTTTACTACAGTGACAAGGGATGGTTGAATCAATAATCAAGTTTGGATGTACAAAGGAATTAGGAATAACTATGAAGTTAAAACATAGATTTAAATTACTTGAATTTAAATAAGCATGCAATAATAATTTGAAATAGAACTTAAATATTTTGATATACTGGGATCAATATGATCAAGGGTGTAACTTGCCTTGCTCGAAAGCTTGAGGGTCTACTTCTTCGGAGTACTCGAGCTCTCCGGAGTCGTCGAAATCTACACGTGAGAACGAAGCAAATTCAAATAAAGATCAAATAAAAACCAAATGAACTCCAAAACAAACCAACTAGAACCAACAGCAAGGCACTGAATTAGATGAATCAGGAATGGGCTCTCGAGAGGAGGCTTGACTAGTCGGGAGGAGGTCCAACTGGTCGGGAGGAGGTCCAACGACCTGGTCGGAAGAGGTCCGACGGGTCGGGAGGAGGTCCAACGACCTGATCGGAAGAGGTCCGATGGGTCGGTAGAAGGATCAACTGAGAGGGTGGTCAAGGGAGGTCTTGAGGAGGAGGTCCTGAAGAGGTCAAGGGAGGTCCTAAGGTCCAACGACCTAGTCGAAGAGGTTCGACTGGGCGGAAGGAGGTCTAATGAAGAGTACGACTACTCAACGTGGTCGTACGAAGAAAACAAAAGGATACGACTATGCAGCGTAGTCATAAGAAGGAATATGACTACGCAACGTAGTCGTAGGAACAAGGGAAGAGAACAGGGCACGGAGAAACTCACCAAGGCCGAGAGAGAGACTGAAGGAGGAGGGAGAGTCGGGACAGCGGGCGGCGATCGAAGACGGCGCGGGCACTCTGGTGAATCCTTCGGCAGCGAGGTGGTTGAAGACGGCGCAGGCTCCAGCGGACTCCTTGGCGATGAGGAGACGATGGTGCGGGCTTCGGTGGACTCCTTGGCGATGGGGAGGCGACGGTGCGAGCTGCAGCGAACGACGGCGAAACTTGAAGCACGGAGGAACTGGGCGAGAGCAAGAGAGTTGGGTGCGAAAAAAGGTGATGAAAAAGGACTGCTCATGCTTTTATAGCCGGGGAGACGGGAGAGTCAGCGAGAGACTCGGGCCTTGAGACGATCAAGGGTAGGTGTCTGACAGGAGGACGAGCCTGGCCGGCAGTGAAGGAGGAGATGGGGGCAGGTACTGCAGAAGCAACAACATTTAATTCGACACAACGGCATTTAATGCGCGAGGACTATTGCATCAGCAGTGACGCAACGGGAGGAAGAAGAAGGTGAGGAGGGCTGACAGGTGGGGCTAGTCAAAACTCGGGAGGGTGGTCCAACCAAAGGGGAGGTCGTGACCAAAAGGGGAGGTCGTGACCAAAGGGGATGTCATGACCGGTCTCCAAGACCACCCGGGAGGTCTCCCAGGACCACCCCGGATATCTCCCAGTACCATCCGGAGGTCTCCCAGGACCACCGAAACCACCCGGAGGTCTCCCAGGACCACCCGGGAGGTCTCGGGCTGAGAGGGAGGTCCAGACGAGAGGGAGGTCTGGACTGATGCGGAGGTCCAAACGAAAGGGAGGTCTGGACTGAGGGAGATGTCCAAACGAGAGGGAGATCTAAAGAAGAAAGAGATGGGCCGAGGGGAACACAGAGAGAACAGAGAAAAGGGGATTCTAGCACCAGAGAACTCCAACAAACTCAAAAACCCAACTTTGGATTAGTTGAAGTTCGATTTAGTCATTTAAAACACTTTTAATTCCAAAATCTCAAGTTAAGCTTTAGAATTTCAATAAAACCAAATGGTTCTTTTTATTTTGAAAATTTTCAAAAAGGCCTAAAAAAAGGGGATGTTACAGAGAACGTGTCATCTCTCTTCGTGAACGGACAACCTCAACTCTGCTCTCCACACGCGAAGGGACGACCTGGGCACCGTGGTACGTAGAGGTGACCAAATGGGTCGCGCTAGCCGGGCTGGACCGAAGCACGCCATTGTTGGCCCAGCCCAGGCACGATATGGCCCACCACCTAAACAGTTGTGTCGGCTTGGACTGACAACCCATGTTGTGCTTGGGTCGAGACCTTGGCCCAATGGGCCAGCCTGGCCTGGCCTGAATAGTACTGGGCCTGACATGACATGGTCTAGCTCGTTAGGCCCGTTCAATTTTATATTTGTATGATTTTATTTCAACACCAGCCCGACGGTCTAACCGTGTCTGGGCTAGCCCGACACGGCCTGTGAAGCTCTCGTGTCGTGCTTGGGTCGGTGTCTTAGCCCTGGGTCGGCATGGCACGACCGCCAGGCCAAACGGTCCCGTGCCTAGCTAAATGGATCGTGCCTACATCTAGTTGTATGGGTTGTCATCTGTCTCCCATGTGCTTTGTGGGACCATCGACGCAACAACCCATGTACGATCGGACCACGATGGGTGCGACAGGAGGAAGACGATGTGATGATGACACTGGAGGACGACAATGACTACGATGGAGGAGGACGGAGCGGCAATGACCACGGCCAGAGGTGGGAGAGGCGCCGACTTCCATTCTTGGCCGAAGGGGGGGAGATGGGGACAATGGCGATGGCTAGGTCTATAACGGAGGGCCGAATCCTTGAGCTTGGCGGTGACCCTTGCGCCTTGGGTCTCACCAGCCTGCCGAGACATCACTCTACGCCACCATGCACCTGCCTGGCTACGATGCCTTATCCTCATGCGCCACTACGCCACCCCAGTTGGCTCAAATGCCAACGCCGATCACCTCCTCCCATTGCTAGCTCCCCTCTATGAAACATTGAAACCTTTATGCATGTGAACGATACTAAGGTCTTGTTTGGAAGCCTAAATTATCGACCCATCAACGGGGATGGATCAGAAATTTGGGCTTTCCAAACAAACCCTAACATGGATGGAAAGCTTGAGCAATGGGGATTCTAGTGATATAGCATGCACGAGTTGAATTTGTGTTCTTGTGTGAAAGATTGAGGAGAGAAGACAACTGAGCAACAGGGATTCTTTTTTTAGACGCAGGCACGCAGTGACGGGGATTCTAGCAGTGTTGATTGTCGAGTATTGACGATTGAGAGAGAGAACGTGAGGAAAGACTAGATTGACTCGTGGGCCAGGTGTATATGGAAATTATAAAGTTTGTTGTATTTATCTTGCATGTCAATTCTTAAAGACAGTCTATTGTAGAGATTGTCAAATAGTTTATTTTTAAAAAATATTTTAAAGATAACTTCTCTCTAACTTTATTTCTAATTCTTACTCCTTTAGTCACGCCACAACGCGTTGTGTAACAAAAGCACATTGTCACGACAGAGACTTCGGCTTGGCAAACGAGTGTTGTCACGCCACTCTTCTTGGCGTGACAGGATATAGCCTAAAAACGGACGTGTGTTGGTTTGGAGGGCTATCGTGACAGGTTTGGCCACACCATGGTTGGTGACGTGATAACACAGTTTGATCGCGTCACGGGTGATGATATAATCAAAGAGGTCAGAATTAGAAATAAAGTTAAAGAGATGTTATCTTTAAAATATTTTTAAATAATATATAAAAAAGTTCTATCAGACACTATCAGTTGATGACGTGAAGGGATACAGTAGTAACGGTTGTCTATACCAGCATGCTCTTATAATTACGCTGGTGCCTCGGTTGACCTTCGGGTTTGTTGATTCCCGACACAAATAATTAATGGACCGTCCGGAATGTAAGCACAATATATCAATTTTGAGTTCATGTGCGGTCAGATTAGGATTTTAAACTGGAGACTTAGAAAAATCCCTGAGACACGGCCGACATGTAAAGTATAAGTAAGGTAGAGGAATATAGGACTATATACATTGGGCCAAATCAAATCCGCAGATACGTCAACTGCTTCAATAATCTCCACGGGGTGGTGGTGATCACTTGAGAATTTCTCTGGCCTTTAAAGAAGCTGACCCAAGGGCAAAACAAAGGCTAAGCTTGCTGCTGGCTCATCGTTGTCATGTGCAAGCCAGAAACTTGAGCATTTCTCTGTTTCCGGAGTAGTATATACTACTACTACTAGATATACCTGGGACTTGGGCCGTGCCGGTCCGGTCCGGTATGGCACGGGGCCGGTGGGCTGTGGGCTAGGACCGTGTCGTACCGTCTTAACATGGCCAGCCTGCTTTGCTGTGCTGGTACAGCCCACCTCACCTCCAACGAGTCTAAGCACGGCCCACTGGCACGCCAGGCCATCGATGTGCAATGCCGGCCCAGGCATGACCCTTTTGCACCTTGGTGTGGTGGATTAGAGGGATTAGAGGGAGCGAGGTGGTGGGCACCTAGGCAAGGCTCCCACGGCCGCCGCCGTGGCCATGGCCCCCCAATAAGCCGTCGTCGAATCATGCCGCCTTTGACCACGCGGGCGACAAATTTGGTCGTTCCCAACCACACTCATGTCGGACCCGACTGTTCCCGACCACACCAACGCTAGATCCACCTTGCACTCCTTCCAAGCTCCGGCGTCTGCGAGCTCTAGAGGGTACACCTCCCCGGTGGCCACAGAGTTGCGGAAGAAGATGCGTGCGTAGCTCCAGCCACGACAGCGCACGCTAGCGGCTCCGAATGTGACGGGTGTGTGCTCGTGGGAAGAGCCGCACCCAATGTTGGCGCCATTGATGATGACAGCATAGCAGGATTCCTCCTCGCTAGGGTGATCAACGACTTCGGAAGGCCGTTGTCGACAAGTCAGAGAAGGTGAAGGAGCCAAGCTTCTGGTCCTCTCCTCCCAGCGCCAATAGAGAAAGTGAAGAGTAAGTAAAGAACAGAGCGAAAAAGAAAGAAGCCGGGGAAAAGGGAAGAACAGAAAAAGGTAAAAATAAATAAAGGAGGAAAGGTAAAAAAAATGAGAAAATAAAAGACGGTGCAGAAAATAGAAAAAAATAATTGTGTATAATTGTAATGGACATTAGACAAATATTTGGGGGAAAAGAAACTAAATTTTATTAATTGTTGGGTACAGATACAAAGTTATTGCCTCATTAAAAACCTTAAACCTCAGTGTGGGGTACCCCCAGTAAGGAAAAAAGTACCATAACTACATGCACATACTGACATACATAGACTAGTTGACGTTGAGATTCTCCTAGCCAGCTATCGCCTCCGCAATCTACGGATCCTCGAGTTGATGTTGCGTCTGTTCATCTACATTCTCCCAGTCTTTGAGGCATGCGAGTGCCTCAACCATCTCAGGTGTGAGAGATGACCTGGCTTGAGTATCCTCTCCATCGTACTAAAAGTGGCTTCCGTTGACACAGTCGACACCGGAACCATAAGTACATCTCGTGCAAAATGTGATAGCACGTGATAAATACGCTAGTGGTTCTTTCACCACAACAGGAGGTTGACATTATTGCCCTCTGTGAGGCCAATCTCGGTGTCAACAAAAGGTGTGTCGAGGAAATGATTGATCTCTACTCTCGGATTTCATTGCGACTTGGTCGGTGCATGAGAGGACGAACCGGATGTCAGGCCTTTCAACTTCTTCCACATGTTGGAAACACTCAAATTGTGTTGTCTTTGTTACGTTGTTGAAGTACTTGTTCTCGATTAACTTGTGTGACCAAACTTTTCATAATACAAATCGAAAACTCAAAAAAAAAACACATCATTAATGTGACTGTAAGCCTTAGAAAAATCAAGATAAAATGCTTCCCCAATTCCATCATAAGCCCCTTCAGATCTACTAATTTTCTCTAAGGATCCAAAATAGTACCCAAAAAAAGATATGTGGAATAGCTTAAAAATATTTTAAAATTTTACTCTCCATTAGTTCAATAATATGTTTTAGAAGGCATTGTTTATGTTTTCCTTGAAAGCATTAGCAATAGTCCAAAGCCACTCGATGACTAAGCAAAAAGTATGATAGTAAACACCAGATAAAATTGTGGTTGCAATGTAAAAAAAACTTTCAAAAATTCATGAAAATGACAGCAACTATCCAATCCTTTTCAGTAACCAACTGCTTACCAGAATTAGTACCGACGAAGAGAGTGATGATGTACTCATACTTCACGCACCGCTCCAACATAGTATACGTGGAGTTCCACCTTACCTTCATGTCCAAGTTGAATCTTCTTGGCCTCTTATTGTTGGCCCCACAGTAGTAAGCAAACTTGGCGTATCTTGGGACCGAAGATGTAATGAATTAGATAGCATCGCGTATGTTGTCTAAACTAGGTTTTATTACCTTCAAACCTACCTGCACGATGAGATTAAGGATGTGGCACATGCATCTCTGGTGGAGGACGAAACCGCTAGTGTAGGATTGCAGATGCGGTGTGGGAACCTCCATGACCATTGTGTTAGCTAAGGCATTGTCAAGAGTGATGGCAATAATTTTGTTCTCTATTTTAAAATCTTGAATGACCTCTAATACTCGTTGTGCGATAGCCTCTCCGGTGTGTACCTCATCGATTGGCCTAAATCGTATGACTCACTTGTTCAAGTTATAATCGTCATCCAAATAATTTGCAACAACATTAAGATAGCCTGTCCTTTGGTGGGGATGAAGTCCATATATATGAGGTTAAAGCAAAAGAAAATGTAACTTTCAAGAAGTTCTCTTTCAAACTTGTTAGTTTACACTGGTAGAGTTCTACTATGTCACACGTAGTTGTTCTCCTACTGATGTGTCGGTATTGTGGGCAAAAACCGCATTGGATCATTCTCTCGAAACTAGAGCTTTCACCCATCCTAATCGGAAGATTCTCGGTAACTATATATCTAGCAATTTTATCTCTAGCTACCCGAGGGTTGTACATCCATGTACTCAGCGAAGCATCGACCCCAAAGTTAAGCTTGGTCTAGACGTTTCCCCCTTACATTCGCCCAGCCGCCATCTTCTTCAAACATGCCTCTGCGTGCCGCTTGAGATGACATGTTCCTTCACCTGAGCGTGTAGATAATTTAGCATGACAATATTTACAAGTGGCATATGCTACCTGATGCTCATCCTCTATTTCTGTATTGTACTCCATATGTTGCCAACACCATGCACGTCAACCGCCAGAGCCTCCACCTACTGCTTGCACAACCTCCGGGGTGGACAAGTGGGCAGCCTTGAAGCCCTCTGTTCCGTCCATATGACGATCATACATGCCATAGTCTCTCATGCCCAGGGAGAGTTGGAGAGGATCGACCTCTGGCTCTTGCACTTCCTCTTGGGGAGGACTAGGAGTGCGAGGGTGTGCTCTCATACTCGCCCTCCTGACTTCTTGATAAACATGGTGGAAAAATAGAAATTAGACAGCAAGGAGAGAAGAGAGAGCATGGCTGCATGTGTGGTGAAGAAACGAGGAGAGGAAGGGATTTTATAGCAATAGAGGTAGTGTACGTTGCCATTTGCCCGTTGCAAAAGCTGTCTACTTGTGGCGCCCATTGCCTCTCTGCCTCACCCACGCTCCTCTGCTCATCCGTCATGTCATTGCAAAAGGTTGAGCTTGCCGACTCTGCCTCTCCCACTCCCACTCCCTCTCCCTCTCCCTCTCCCTCTCCCTCTCCCTCTCCTATGCTACCGCCACCGCCACCGCCACTCCCACTCCCTCTCTCTCCACCACCAGTCCTATCCTCTTCCCTGGTTTTCTTCTCAACATCTCCCTCTCCGCCACCTCCTCCTGTCCAACTCCGCCACCCGCTTTCGTATGCTCTGCCTTTCCCACCGCACCACCGGCACCCGCCATTGCTCGCCGCCCACCTCTCCACAGCTTCACCTCCCCCGCCAATGCCTCTACCGGCCAAATAAAGGGCAGATCTGGAAGGAGGTCACGATATGGGGGCAGGATCCGGTCGACGTGGCGGATTCGGCGTTGGGCGGTGACCGAGGTGCGGCAAGGGATGACGCGTGGTGGCCTCGGGCCCTTAGTGCGGTATGGGACGGCGCACGAAGTGGCCTCGTCGGCGCGGGCGGTGAGCCTGGATGTGGGGCACCGGGGCTCAACGCGGGTGGCAAGCGTGAAGGCGGGGGTGGTGGAGGAGAGCGGCGATGGTGAGGTGGGGGTGTGGTCGGCGATGCTGTAGCCATGGATGATGAGTAGAGGTGGTGTTGTGCATGCGCATGCGCCCTATATGTGTCATGTGCATGGCGTCAGTAGATGTGGTGTGGCCTCGCTGCGGCATGGGATGGCACCCATGAGGTGGCCTTGGTTCCCCACGACATCGACGCGACATGGGATGGCGCACGCAGTGGCCTCATCAGTGAGGGCAGCAAGCGTGGATGCAGGGCATCGAGGCTCCATCATGGAGGCATGGCACCGAGGCTCGACACGGGTGGCAAGCGTGAAGGTGGGGTGGTGGAGGAGAGCGACAATCGTGACGTGGGGGTGCGGTTGTCGATGTCGCGACCATGGATGATGAGCAAAGGTCAGCGACGGATTGGGAGTGGGTGTGGCGACGGAGGTGGTGTCGTGCTTGCACCTGCGACCTGTAGGTGTCGTGCATGCGGTGTCAGTGGCGCGGTCACAGCACGCGCGGCATCCGTAATATCGTGGCGTCGTTGCAGCATGGGACGATGCCCATGCGGTGGCCTCAGTTTCCCACGGCATCGACGCGGCATGGGACGATGGTGCGTACTAGCACATGTTCTCTCTGCTGCCTCTACTTTCTCTCTCCACGGGAACTACGTCAGCACTAGCGTGGGTGACGAGGAGCTAACGACAACAATGGCAATGGCGACAGCCTCCCTTATGCCGTGTGCCCTACGCCCCAACTGCGGGTGGGTCATGCTGTCTTCTGGCCAGACGAGCGTGCCTTGCCAGCCCGAGTTAGGGTGCTAGACTGGGTTAGGGTGTTATTTGAACCAGACAACAAAGTTCGAGGTGTTGGATGGTCTTTCGAGCAAAGTTCTGGTGTTATATGGACTTTTCTTCCTTAATAGAAAGAGTCCATATCAAGTATAACAAAGCTGAAATTCAGAGGAAAAAAATATAAGCCAACACGTTCACTCTCAAGAGCTAGAAATCCCCACGTTAATCAGTGGAAAAAGACAAAGACCTACACCGTCGACCGTGCTAGGTCTAGATTAAAAGAAAGAGTACATGTCAAGTACAATAAAACTAAAATTCGGAATAAAAAAATTAGCAATTTGAGTTTTATACAAATTTCGTGGTAAAATCCTTAAATAACTGCAATTCAGAATAAAAATTAAATAAATTTGTATTCGAATTCTAAGAAAAATAATTGAAATTTGAAATAAAAAATAAACAAAATTTGCAATTTGATTTCCAAACGAATTCCAAAGTAAAATAACTAAAATTTGTAATAAATTAAATAAAATTAGCAATTTGATTTGTATACAAACTCTAATAAACAAGAACTGAAGTTTCGAACAAAAATAAAAGTTATAACGAGGATAGCACGAATGGTGTCGGATGAGACCACAAAAGATTGCAATGCCATTTATTTGTCTTGCAAGAAGACGTTGACCCATGGGAAAGCAAAGAGCCGAGGTGGCGACGATGAAGATTAGGACAATGTCGTGCTGCTCACCTTAGCCGTTCAACGAGAACAATGTCGTGTAGCTCATCGGAGCCATTAAAGAGAAAGTACCGAGCTGAAGGAGCCAGTGGCTGCGATGACAAGTTGTGAGCATCAGTGTTGTTGAAGAAGTTAGTGGCCAAAGAAACTCGATGATGGAGAAGCCCTAGCAGATAGGAGATGAAGTGTGCATTGAAAGAGGAGATGAAGTTTGCATTGAAAGAGGAGATGAAGCTTTGCGTTGAAGACAAGCTATGGATGATATGGGGTCATCGGGTAGTTAGAAGCGTGTCATCACTAGTGAGGGGACGACATCACCGACGATGGTGAGAAGATTTTCTATAACATTAGACAATGACTAAAGCAGACATGCTGGCATCAGTGAAGATGGGAGGTCGCTGCGGTTAGTGAGGAAGTCACAACATTGAGTTAGCCAACATCAAGAAGTGGAGTGACCGACACGAGAGAAAAGGACACCAAGCATGTATAATATCATGCATGTGTATGTATATACATGCATCCATATGAATAGAAGCATGGTCGTACAAAGGCAGACAAGCAAAATGCTTGGAGTAGAGTTGGTGCAGTTGTAGCCTCGTAGGGAATAAGCACGGAGCCACTGGAGAGAGCATAACAAGTGTCCACGACAGGGATCGATGATGGTTCCAAGTGTATGCGTGTTAATGTCGTAACAGTTAGCAATAAACAATAATTAGGGAGAAGTGGAAGATAACTATGTTGTAAAATATTGTATTGGAAGGGGTAGCAGCTGAGAGGGATCGATAAAGATTTAGGCTTGCTATTGGAGGTTGAAGCAAAAAAGTTGTGACAACGAGAAGAGATAGAAGACACACGGTTCGGTGGCGCAGCCGGTGTGTGAGGGAAAATAAGTTCAAGGTAACTCGCCTATAGTGCATCGGTGTATGCGTGAGCAAGGTGTTGTAAAAAATGTGGTTTTAGCAAATAATCATCATTTATTCTAGCAAAAATAAATGATAGTGAAGCATAATTTAACATGCATTTAAATGTTCAAATCAACATATATAAATGAAGTTTCTTCAAGTCATTTAAAAAGAATAATATGCTTAGCATATACTACATGTATATTAAAGAAATCAGCAAAAAGCTAAGATTTAAAACATTAATGATTGCTCTCAGACGGCTAGTTGCACAAGACATAATCTTGGCCATCACAGCACTTATGCCAATATTCTTCATCAATTGAATATGATAACTCTAAATCAGACTTTGAGCTCAAGAGGTTAATGCTTTACTACAATGTCAAGGAGAAATTCAAGACTGCATAAAGAACTTACAGCCAACAAAGTTCTTTAGATTAACAATGCACAAAGACACTATTTCAGCATATTGTCTTTTCGGCAAATAGAGAATTGGACATTTGTCATAGCATAGGATGCAACAAGTTTAGCAGTACGAGACAATCTGATAACAAAGCATCAACAAATGATCAAGTTCTGTCTAGTTTCAGCCGAAAACAACACTAGACCACAAAAGACAGAACAAGAGTAATCCTTACAGAGATAAAAGACAACAGTAAGCATTCTATTTCTTGCTCATGTCTGATCCTAGTCACCAATTCAATTTCATAATATGACAGCAATCATCCTAGAGCGAACAACACCCATCAACAGATAAACTTGTAATATCTCTCAACACAACTATCAAACCGAATTAAGACGTTGATAAGAGTAGCTCATATATGCAAAGTGAATACAAAATAGGTAATAGAGATACTCACAAACCAGTGACAAATAAAGCCACTGGGAAGATGTCGGGACTCAAAAATACAATTCTGGACCCTCTGTGTATTCTGCACTAGTCCAGGATCACGCTAGTGCACACAGTGACAACATCAGTGAAATATCAATTCCATATACGAAGATAACTAATAATTAGGCAAATACAATAAACATCAGAGTAAAGACCTTAAGGTCCAAGCTTACAATTAATGCCACAGAAGGCAAAAAGCTCAATGAAGCTGCAGCGGAACGAAACGGGATAACTCCAGTGAAGCCCATCCATATGCCCATAGACAATCAGCTGGGGTGCGCGACCTAGTTCTCCACGATCCTTGAAGTAGACCTTGTTGTGGCGATTCCTTCAGTTCTGCTTGATTCGTCAAAGCAAGCGTGAGTACACACCGTACTCGCAAGTCATACCACAGAAATGCAATTATACATGCAGGTTTATTCCAAAGGAACGACATTCTGTGGTTATTTTGCAGAAATGCAACATTTGCAATTGAATACAAATAATAGATTGAAAGCATAAGTAAAACAAATAAACTATAATAAGTTTTATCATTTGTTTTCACAAAGACACACAGCCTAATCAAGTTATTCACATAGCCATATGATTTAGATCACACAGCTCCCTTCCCACACAGTTTTATGAAAATCTACCCCTAGTGTGAAATCCCCGAGCATTGTCCATGACCGCGGACGCGGCTATTTGAATAGATTAAATTACACTCTGCAGAGTTTGTACACTTTACCCACAAGATACAATTAGTGTTGCAAGTACTAATCGTAACAAAGCATTTCAGAAATTCATCTTACTATGCTAGGCCCGTCCCATAACAGGCATGTGGTCGTACAGAAGGGCTCAGTTCAATGGCGCACATGGTGAGGTCCTTAATTTACCAAGGCAAGACTACCACATGTTATCTACAAATCCCTATGCACACAGCTTAATAAGCCCATGCACACAGCTCCACCATAAATAGCACACAGCTTATAAAGCCCATGCACACAGCTCCACCATATCACACAGTATCCACCACTTGCCTCAGTCTAAATCATTTCCCACCCCGTTGGTTAAGTGCAACACATGCTATAATAGCACACAGTGCACATAGTTTTATCACATAGTTCCATAGTCACTTAGTCAGGTTAATAATTGCAACTTTATATGAACAGATGATTCGTGGCATGGCTAAGCAATCTAATCGCATCTAACCAACCCACGTTGGTGTTACAATAATACCAATTATTAAATAACCAAGCTAGGGTGACAAAAGATTATGACATATCAAATAGGCAAAGAGGTTATAACAAATTGGATTATTAACTAAACCCAAAAGCATTTAAATAAATACTTCAAGTAAATGCAATAATTTGAATCAAAGTAGTTTTAGAAAACTGGGATTCAACATGATCAAAGGTATAACTTGCCTCGCTAGCAATGATGATCTTGTTTAGACTTTATTCTTATATTTCCTTGATCTTTAGCTCCTTCTTGGTCAACACTTCTCGCAGTATCGACGTCTACTCGCAACAAGCAAATAAACTAAATAAATAACAGAAAGCAACAACTCCAAGTAAATAAATAATAATCTCAGACAACTGAATATTGAATTTGTATGAATTAGGACTTTGAATGAACTCAATCGGACTTCGGATTGAAAGGATGTGACTCTCGAAAGAATCACAAGAAATGATAAAGTTGCGAGAGAAAAGAATATTAAGAGAATATTCCTTTGGATTAAATATAATGAGTTGGAGGCTTACAAGTGGGGTCCACTGGTAAGTGAGAGAGATCAAAGATAGTGAATGACAAGTGGGGTCAACTGGATAATTGGATTTTAAATCAGTTAATTCGAAAAGGATCGATGGATGGCGGTGGGACCCTTGAATAAAGGGTTTCGAAATTAAATTAATTCTGGAAAAGATTGAGGTGAAAGGTAAATGGGCTATTGGTCTATAGACCAAGTCCACGATCTAGGGTTTAGGTTCACGGTGAACTGGGTTTAAAGAACAGTGCACTGACACGCGGGACCGGCTTGACATAAACTTGATTTGCCTGAGTCAAGTCTATACGGTTTGGTCTAGGGTTTGGGTTTGACCGAATCTGACCCGACATGTGGGGGTCCACCAGGCATGGAGTAAGTTCATATGAACTATGTCCATATGGTTTGGTTTTCGGTTTAGGTCAGGGTTTAAGGTTTGTGAACATGTAGGTGTCTACACGGCCATGGTCGCTGAGGTGGCACAAGACACGGCGACAACATGGCAGTGAGGTGGCGTTGGCAATGCACAGAGGCAAGGTAGCATGCTGATAGGTGGGGTTTAAGTGGCATAGACATGGCTTATGGTGGACCTTGTCCATACAGGTTTGAGGTTAGGGTTAGGGTAAGGTTGACGGCTTAGGTGGCGGTGATACCTGTGTGCCAAGCATGTGGCAACAACGTGGCGGCCATGGAGGAAAAAGGGCTGAGGTGACGACTGATGAGGCAGGTGACGTGGCCAGGTGGTTGATGTGGCAAACCGTGCTGACAAGACGCACAGGTGTCACCAATGTGGCTGCCACAAAGGACAACCGGTGATGTGGCAGCGCTTAGGAGGCACCAAGGAACAAAATCGCACGACACAGGCACAGTGGCGCACGCCCATTGGTGGCGCTCGGCCATGCCGGCTCGCCGGAGCTGTGGTTCATGGCGGAGGCAAAGGAGCGTCAAAACGACATCGGCGTTCCACCGCGAACTTGATGATGCAAGTGCGACGACAAGCAACACCGGCAATCGTCGACGGTGAACCAAGAAGTGGCGGATGAGGCGGTTTGCACGTCGGGGACGAGCTACGGCCACACTCCGATGAAGTGGATGAGGGCATGATGTAGAACATGACGCGGGGAGCAAATTGGTGTGGCCTACGTGCACCAGAGATCAACTGAAAGGGCGGACTCGGGTCAGCGTTGACGGCGACGAGCGGCGATCGACTAGATCCGGCGAGAACGAAAACGGGGCGGGGCGCTATTCTAGAGACGGAGAGAGAGGGGGCACGCTGCTGCCCACATGGAAGGCGCACTGAGGGGGGACGTTGCTGCCATGGCTTTCTTGGGTCATCCACGACGGCGACTCTAGCTGTGGCGACACCGTGGTCGAGCTCAAGCGAGCGGATCGGCATGGCGTCTGGCGGTGAGACGCCTAGCGGCGGCTCAAACAGAGACGAAAAGGCGAGTGGAAAAAGAGGAAAGGGGATCTCACCCGTGACGGTTGGGACGGGGACGAGCTTGGGGCGGCCCAATGGTGATGGTGGCCCGGGTCGGGAGCGGGAGGGCACCGGCCGGCGGCGAACGGCGATGGAGCGCGGCGACGCCGCCAGAAGAAGGAGAAGGACTCGGCTGGCGGCGCGCTGCCCAATCCGGCGAACTCGCATGGTGCGACGGCGGCATCTCCAGCGGCGGCACCTAGGGCTTTAGGGGCGGCGTCACCAGGCGTGGCGGCCGCGCACAGAGGCGGCGCCTGCTAGGGCTCGGGCACCACGCCTAGGAGCGGAGGCGGCGGTGGCTTGGAGAAGAAGACCACGGATGGCGGAGGGCGTCGATGCGGGCTCGGCTCTGAGGAAGACGACCGGGGCAACGACGCTTGGTGGTGGAGCCTTGGCCATCTCAGATGGAGGCGAGCAAGGGAACAGCGGTGGCGGCACAGGACGAGGCAAACACATACAAGGGGCGGGGCCTTTGTACAGCCTCGGGAGGCGGGCCCCCATGGCGGCAATGGCATGGCCGGGCGCGATCTGTGTGAATGGCGGCGCGGCTGACTCTGGCAATGATGACCGCGTCAAGACACGCTGCTTAGGGCGGCGGCATTGCGGTGACAGCGAACTCAGGTGCGATTAGGGTTTGGTGGCGGGATGGGCGGATGAGAGGGTGGCGAGATCGCCGGGAGGAAATTTGGAGGAAGGAGAGGTGAAGGAGAAGTGGGCGAGTCAAATTCGGTCCACGAAGGAAGAAGGATAATATTTGAATTTACAATTAAGAAAAGGATGGAAATTCAAAAGAGGTCAAATAAATAGCAAATAAAATCAGAAAAATCTCAGAAAATACCAGAAAATTCCTTGGAATACGGAAGCCAAATAACACAGGTTTTATTTAATTGATGTTTAGATTAGTCAAATTAAATATTTTAATTTAGGAAATTCAGGTTAAGCTTTATTAAATCAAATAAAAGCTGGTGAAATTTTCGAGGACCTAAACTATTTAAAAGATTTTTGAAAATCCAAATTTTGGGACGTTACAAACCTCCCCTTAAAGGAATCTCGTCCCCGAGATTCAGGCTGGCTATAGAATAGGTTAAAGAATTCAGCCTTCGGGTTCTCTTCTGGCTTTCAAACTGATTTGACTTTGACAGAACTGCTCTTCTGAACACTTGTGGGACGACGTCTTGTTTCTTGCTGAACTTCTTTCTTCAACAAAAACTTGACAGGCTGGCTCTTGCTAGGAAGGCATCTTGAAACTCGATTGCTCCTGTCAGGCTGCTTGATCGGTGCTTGAAGACACTTCTAGAGTTGAGGAGATCCTGCTGCTGACTGGCATCTCAGGTTAACAAACTCTTCTTATGAGCCTCGGAGTCTGAACAAACTGATACATATTTGACACCTCTGTCATGCAATCCTTAACACAAATCTACAGCTGGTATTCTGACGATAGACTTGACTACGAGGGTGATAATCTGTATAATCCGCGTAGCTTTTCTGCTTGGACTAAGCCGCTGACAATCCCTTTAGGGTTAAAGACTCTTGGTCTTCTTGCTTCATGATTAATGGAAAAATCCACATACTTTGTGATCTAACCCTCTTTTAGCTGAGCAATGACTTGCAATCAACCACCGCAACTTCAGATGGTGACAACTGGCGCTGTAGGGGAACTCTGCACAGAACACTTACTTGCTCGACCTAGTACCATGAGTTAAGACACAACTCATTAATCCGCTTCAATCTGTCCGCGGATGCAGGCTGATACACAATACTGAATTGAAATGGGCATCCAAGGCTTCATAGACACTCTGTTGCTGACACTAGGCAAACTGGGCTCCTTGGCCTGACACTAGCTTCTTTGACACATTGTGCAAATTGATCATCTCTGGTGAGCTGACACTATACCAATTTCTGACGAATACCATCTTTGTCGTATACAATCTCTGTCATATACAATCTCTGTCGTATACCATTTTGCTAAACGGTCTCCAAACTCGACGATATTAATAGGAATGAAATGGCAGATTTCTTTGACAAAACTGTCTGGTCAAGCCTGATTTTCTAGCATCATTTTGAACTCTAGGGTTCAACCAATATCCTCTTGAAACTGACTCAAGACTCAACTTCTGACTTGCACAAGTAACTTTAGCTGACTGCATAATAGATTCATGCGGTAGCTCTTCTGATTCAAAGCATCTTTTACTATACTGATCTGTCCTGAGAGAACGGACTTTGACTTCATGATTCTTGATCCAATAAAATCATTTTTTTTCTTAGTATCTGGCAGTACGAACACTGGAGCAGTGATCGATCTCTTCTGAAATTCTCACAAACTCAGCTCACTTCTGATGATCTGGCGAACTTGTTCTTTTACAATGAGGAGGGGTCTTGGCTATCTTGAAATGATTGCTTTACTGATCTTCAACTGACACTGTCTTGTTCACAGATGATTCTGGGGCAAACTGAAACTCTTACTCAAAACTCAAACAAGCTGACTTTGAGGTCCTGAAGATTAGCTCCTGGATAGACTGAAATTCTCGCACATCCTGTGCTAGCAATTTATCATAACAGCTCACATTGGTGCTTGACAAACGGAAGAACTTGATTTGATACTGCCTATATCTGAGGGAATCCTTCGATCTGCTCTATCATTTCTGCAAACTCTTTTAACAACTTTTGTCATAGTTCATCTCTGATGTAATTCCTTCTGGCATTCTGGTGTCTCGAGTGAGTGACTGATTCCTCTGAGGACACTGGCTGATGTAGTGACCTTTTCTGCGACAACTGTAGCATACACGGGTCGAATCTCGTGACTTTTCTGATGAGACTATGGCAGAACGACTACCCTTCTCGAAGGTCGAAGCTTGACGCTTTGCAAGGCATTGCTTGGCATAATGACCTTTCTTACCACACTCGAAACACAATACTGACGATATTGCCTTGCTTCTCTTTTGAGGCTGGTTGCCAAGGTCAACATTGCACAACAGTTAACTTTTCTTCTATGGTGCGAATCCAAGATTTTGCATCCTTGAGTGCGGTTGATCCTTCAAAGACGGGTGGCTTGGTCATCATGAACTTCACAAACTTGAATTGAGGGCGTGCCGTTGGGATGGCAATGAGTTGCGCATCGTTGCAGAGGTTACTACTGTTCAACGGTTGAATCGTTGCTGGCATGAGCTGGTTCTGGATGGCAGGGAACTGGCTTGGATTCTAATGTGTCACTACTGGCACTGGAGATAGTTGCTGATTATCGTCTGCTCTGGTGTTGACACTGGCGACGGTGCGATGGCTTGCTTGATTATTCTGATTCATCAAATTGACCAAGGTAGTGGTGGTCTAATTCTGCTGGGTCATCATGTTGTTCATGTTCTGCATCATCGCGTTCATGAATTGAGTCTGAGCTACCAAGAATTGTTCCATCACTGGATCTGCTACTCCTGGTTCTGACAACTGTCCACTGGGATTGACGGGATCTGAGCTGGTACAGACTGTCTCAGGATTACTAACAAGGTTGGCTTCACTAGGGCTCTTCATCTGCTGGCTGACCAAGGCTAATAGATGAGAGGGAAAAGCACAAGGTACGGAAAGACAATCTACTAAGGGAGCAGGTTTAACCCAAGGAACACCGAAGAACACAAATAGCCGAAAAGCTATTAAGAAGCACAAAACTCACAGACAAACTACACACAAGAGAAAGAAGACGAAAGCTAATCGTCTAGTTGATTAAGCTCTAACTTAACTGCGTGACTTGGCTCAACACACGGGTGGAACCAACACTGATTTATCCTATATGGCTGGTCTGAAGAAAACTCGGGCTGGTCACAGTCTTCATCAAACGTTGACTGCTTGCGATCCTTGTAGGCGAATCTTGGAAGAAGACGGGGCGACGCAGGACTTCTTCTTGGTCTTCAATTCTTGCGATGAACTTGTCTTGAACACTTGGAGAGATATTGATGCGTTGTTGTTGGTGGTTGAACGGTCTTCAAAGAGTTGCTCTAAACAGCTCTTGGGCATCCACCGAGATATTTGGCACAGGTAACGACAACTATAGAAGTTATGAGGGAAGCGAGTCCAATTTAATACTCAAAACGGTGAGTAAGAATATAGATGAGAAATGAATAGAATAGATGAGCATAGAAGCTAGACAAGATGAGAATAGCACATCATTAAGATTTCTCATTTGTAAAATAAGTTTTGAAGTTTTTCCTAATCAACGGCCATTCTAACTAAGGTCACGACCTACAGTCGATATGGCTCTGATACCACCTCTGTCGGGACCCAAAAATACAATTCTGGACCCTCTGTGTATTCTGCACTAGTCCAGGATCACGCTAGTGCACACAGTGACAACATCAGTGAAATATCAATTCCATATACGAAGATAACTAATAATTAGGCAAATACAATAAACATCAGAGTAAGGACCTTAAGGTCAAAGCTTACAATTAATGCCTCAGAAGGCAAAAAGCTCAATGAAGCTGCAGCGGAATGAAACGGGATAACTCCAGTGAAGCCCATCCATATGCCCACAGCAATGGTCAAGTCTTGCGACCTAGTTCTCCACGATCCTTGAAGTAGACCTTGTTGTGGCGATTCCTTGATTACGCTTGATTTGTCAAAGCAAGCGTGAGTACACACCGTATCATAAGTCATCCCACGTAAATGCAATTATACATGCGGGTTTATTCCAAAGGCGGCATTACGTGGTTATTTTGCAGAAATGCAACATTTGCAATTGAATACAAATAATAGATTGAAAGCATAAGTAAAACAAATAAACCATAATAAGTTTTATCATTTGTTTTCACAAAGACACACGGCCTAATCAAGTTATTCACATAGCCATATGATTTAGATCACACAGCTCCCTTCCCACACAGTTTTATGAAAATCTACCCCTAGTGTGAAATCCCCGAGCATTGTCCATGATCATGACGCCGCTATTGAATAGATTAAATTACACTCTGCGAGTTTGTACACTTTACCCACAAGATACAATTAGTGTTGCAAGTACTAATCGTAACAAAGCATTTCAGAAATTCACCTTACTATGCTAGGCCCGTCCCATAACAGGCATGTGGTCGTACAGAAGGGCTCAGTTCAATGGCGCACATGGTGAGGTCCTTAATTTACCAAGGCAAGACTACCACATGTTATCTACAAATCCCTATGCACACAGCTTAATAAGCCCATGCACACAGCTCCACCATAAATAGCACACAGCTTATAAAGCCCATGCACACAGCTCCACCATATCACACAGTATCCACCACTTGCCTCAGTCTAAATCATTTCCCACCCCGTTGGTTAAGTGCAACACATGCTATAATAGCACACAGTGCACATAGTTTTATCACATAGTTCCATAGTCACTTAGTCAGGTTAATAATTGCAACTTTATATGAACAGATGATTCGTGACATGGCTAAGCAATCTAATCGCATCTAACCAACCCACGTTGGTGTTACAATAATACCAACTATTAAATAACCAAGCTAGGGTGACAAAAGATTATGACATATCAAATAGGCAAAGAGGTTATAACAAATTGGATTATTAAATAAACCCAAAAGCATTTAAATAAATACTTAAAGTAAATGCAATAATTTGAATCAAAGTAGTTTTAGAAAACTGGGATTCAACATGATCAAAGGTATAACTTGCCTCGCTAGCAATGATGATCTTGTTTAGACTTTAATCTTATATTTCCTTGATCTTCAGCTCCTTCTTGGTCCACACTTCTCACAGTATCGACGTCTACTCGCAACAAGCAAATGAACTAAATAAATAACAGAAAGCAACAACTCCAAGTAAATAAATAATAATCTCAGACAACTGAATATTGAATTTGTATGAATTAGGACTTTGAATGAACTCAATCGGACTTCGGATTGAAAGGATGTGACTCTCGAAAGAATCACAAGAAATGATAAAGTTGCGAGAGAAAAGAATATTAAGAGAATATTCCTTTGGATTAAATATAATGAGTTGGAGGCTTACAAGTGGGGTCCACTGGTAAGTGAGAGAGATCAAAGATAGTGAATGACAAGTGAGGTCAACTGGATAATTGGATTTCAGAAATCAGATTAATTCCCAAAAAGGATCAGTGGATGACAGGTGGGACCCACTGAATAAAAGGGTTTCCAGAATTAAATTAATTCTGGAAAAGATTGAGGTGAAAGGTAAATGGGCCATTGGTCTATAGACCAAGTCCACGATCTAGGGTTTAGGTTCACGGTGAACTGGGTTTAAAAACGATTAGCGACACGGGGCAAGCTTGACATAAACTTGATTTGCTCGAGTCAAGTCTATACGGACCACGCCTAGGAGCGGAGGCGGCGGTGGCTTGGAGAAGAAGACCACGGACGGCGGAGGGCGTCAATGTGGGCTCGACTACGAGGAAGGCGGCCAAGGCGGCGGCGCTTGGCGGCGAGCCTTAGCCATCTCGAGATGGAGGCGAGCAAGGGCACAATGGCGGCAGACAGGCGAGGCAAACACACACAAGGCGGCGCCTTTATGCAGACCTCGAGGCGGGCCCCATGGCGGGTGGCGGCATGAATGCGGGCGTCTGACGATGAATGGCGGCGGCAACCACCTGTGGTGACCGCGTCAGCGCGCATGTGCTAAGCGACAGCATTGCGGTGACAGCGGGCTCGGGTGCGATTAGGGTTTGGGGGCACGACGGGATGGGCCGGATGAGAGGGGTGGTGAGATGGGCCGAACGGGGGGGGCTGGAGGAAGGAGAGGTGAAGGAGAATTGGGCCGAGTCAAATTCGGTCCACGAAGGAAGAGGGATAATATTTGAATTTCCGATTTAAGAAAAAGGATGGAAATTCAAAAGAGGTCAAATAAATAGCAAATAAAATCAGAAAAATCTCAGAAAATACCAGAAAATTCCTTAGAATACACAGAAGCCAAATAACACAGGTTTTTATTTAATTGATGTTTAGATTAGTCAAATTAAATATTTTTAATTTAGGAAATTCCCGGTTAAGCTTTATTAAATCAAATAAAACTGGTGAAATTTTCCAGGGACCTAAACTATTTAAAAGATTTTTGAAAATCCAAATTTTTGGGACGTTACAGAAGAACCGGCAAGGCACGCCAAGAGGCGTTGTCTCAGAAAACCTATTGCCTCGCTGTGCCGGGAATCACCAGACAAGGTTGACAGAGATACAATGCCACTCTTCGCAATTCGGGACACACTAGAAATACGAAGCCGAGGTACAGGGAAGTGTCGCACAAGACCAACAGAGGTGAGCCGGCCAGAGCACACCACCGAGCATTAGAACCGAAAGAACCAAACCAAGGTTCTTCTTTCTCACAGAAGCTAATACAAGGACTATCAAACCAAACCCAAATGTACCACTTCCTGGTTCCAAACCAAATGCCCACCAAAGAAAGGAGCAAGAAGGGATCCAGATGAAAGAGCACATATGGGAGGTACTGAACTCACATCCGACACCACCAAGTCAAGCATGGTAGTGAGTGAAGTCTCAGGTCCCCAAAATCAAAGCAAAATCGGGAGAAGAACACCAAATTAGGAAGTCTCTCACTCAAATTTTCGGATCAGACTAGAAGGGGAAGAAGACTACCCACTGAGTAAAGAGTAGGAGGAGGAGGAAGAGGCACCGTCTCATTTGTCCGGACAGGAGCGAAGATCCCGAACCCTCTGTGTTCATACACCGATCCGAGATTTCCGGTGTACAGATTACAAAAATGATAACATAACCAAATCTCGCATTGCCTTAATAGTAAATCGAGTTCGATACAATTGGGCATAAAGCCAAATAAAGGAGTAAATAACACAATGAAATAAGCAGATAGTAGTAGGCGAGCGATCCGCCACAGGCAATAAATGCAGGGCGTAACCTAGGCATCGGTGTCCTCACCGTCGATAGTAGTCTTCTCACGAAATTTTGTTTGCATAAAGCAAGTATGAGCACAACTCTAGTGCTTTCGCAAGTTACACCAATATGGAATTGTAATGCATGCATAAGGTAAACAAATGACATTGGCAGGGTTATTTTGCGTAAAGCAGCAGTTTTAGTTTAAATAATCGTAGTAGATTGCAAGGCCATTTTCATACACTATCTAAAGTCATAACTTTAAAAGACAATTGTATAATGTGGATAACCTCCAACAAAGGTGATGGATATCCTCCAATCACAATGGCTAACCGCCCAATTTTCCCTGGGACTAACCATCCACGAAAACATCTGTTGAAACCATTTTAAAACCAAAAACAAGTCTAACTCAAAGTGGCTTTGCTACCATGTCCATGACCGCGGACGCGGCTATTCGAATAGTTTCTACTCTGCAGAGTTTGTACACTTTACCCACATGACATGATTCCTCTAGTTTGTTCGGCATCCGTCAATGCCACCTCTCACTGCCTAAGATAAGAGGTCTAGAGTTCATGACAAGGCCTTTACAATGTGTCATTCCACCGCAATCTAGCCTCGCTAAGGTTTCGCCCCATTTGGACTAACCATCCATGAGTTCGGGACCCCTCTTGCGCGGTAGGAATAAAATAGTCATGAAAGACAAAGCCATGAAAGACCACCCACGTCTGAGCAGGATAAGCTGCGATGGAACTCCTCAAATTAATCGGCGAGATCCACGCCCCATTGCAGAGACATGTGGTTGTGCGGTGAGGCATAGCCCATTATGGGCATAGCAAAGGAGCTCAAAGGTCGGTCCTTAATTGACTTAGGCGTCTTTCAAATCAAACCACAGGTTTTAATCCTAACAGATTAAACCGTGCATAAACTGCACCCACCATTCAACCATTTCGCCCAAGTCCAAACCATTTTGATTTTATTTAAGTAAAACCATCTTTACAAATTCTCTACGGTAAAACAATACCATAGATTTAATTTTAAACAATTTGTGAAAGTTTGACTAAATCCTTCCAAAATCAAATCATGGTCTAAGCATTTGCTAAGCATTTCCAAACAATTTATCTATGGTGACAAAGGGATGACATTTCAATATTCAAAATTGGCCATACAATAACAATTGGAATAACTAAGCATTTAAACAGGGCATTAAAATAATTGACTAAAAATATGCATGCAATAATAATTTTAAAAACTGAATTAAATAACTTTAAAATACTGGGAACAATATGGTCAAGGGTGTAACTTGCCTTCGTTGAAGTCTTGACCCTCTAAATCTTTCGAAGAATCTAACTCTCCGGAATCGTAAAAGTCTATCTGCCGAAAGTACGATAAATTCAAATAAATTCAGAAAGACAAATTAAACAAACTCCAAATGAAATAAATTTATTTTCTTTAGCTAGATAATAATTTTCTAAGATTTTAGCAATTTGAATCACTCAATTTGGAATTAGGGTGCAAAAGATATGAATTTTACAATTTTAATCCTAAATTTGTAATTTAATTTATTTTAAATTCAAACAGACAGTTTAAACCTACTCCAAATCAAATATTTATATTTTATTTAGCTAGATATTAATTTTATAAGATTTTAGAAATTGGATTCACCTAATTTGGAGTTAAGAATCAAAAGATATGAATTTTACCAGTTTAAAACCTAAATCTGCCATTTAAACTTTTTTCTGATTTACTTTCCTAAAGGAATTCAAAATACTACGCAATGCTGACATCAGCCCTGAGATTTTCGGAGTTTAAAATAAAAACTGACATGTGGGCCCCACTTGCAAGTGGCTCGGTCCTCATGAACCAAGTCCACCCGGGGTTTTTCTTTGGGCTAGACGCTGATGTGGCACAATGTGCCGCGTGGACATGACACGCGGGCTATTTAGCCGATGTGGTGCCTACGTGGAGGTGAGGTGGCACTGCCACATCGGCACCGGGTGGTGGTGGCGCTCGGCGTCGAGCTCGCCGGGCTTCTGGCGCCACAGCGGAAGCCAGCCAGAGGCTCAACGCGAAGAGGGGCGGCGTGGAAGCTAGGGCTCACCTTGGGCCTTGGCGAGGCGCGACGGAGTGGCCGTGGCGAGTAGAATCTTGTGGCGGCGGCTTTGGCAGCAGCGGCGTTCGGTGGCTCAATACAAGCGGTTGGCGCGACGGGGACAGCGAGATCTGGCCGTTCTGAAGGTCTGGTGCGGCGGCGGCGAGGCGGCGTCGGCGCGCAGAATCGAAGAAAGCGCACAAGCGCCTGAAAACTCAAATCCGGTGAAAATAGGAGGGAGGAGGAATGAGTGGCGACCACCGGATTGAGGCACTCAAGCGCGCCGGTGCTCCTTTTATAGGGGTGGGGCGGAGGAGGAGGAGATCGAGGCGGGGATCGTGGCGGCATGGCGGTTGGTAGCGTGGGCTAACCGGCGAAGCAGGCGAAGAAGGGAGGAGGTGGGGAGTGGGGGCGGTGGAGGTGTGGGATTAGCTGCGCCTGCAGGCGAGCAGGCGCTGGCGTGGCGGTTGTGGAGCTCCCGAGTGGCGGCCATGGCGTCCGGGTCCTGCGCCTGTGGGAAGAAGGGGAGGTGGGAGAAGGTGGCTGCGGGGCCCACTTGGTAGCGGGTGCGGTGGAAGAAAGGGAAAGGAAGGGGTGCGGTGGACCGTCCGATCCTCATCCAACGGCCACGAAAAGGCGCGCGGGATGTGGGGGTTTGGGCCGACTTGGGCCGCGCGGAAGGAAAAAAAAAGAGTTGGGCGGGAGGGATTTCAGCCCAAAAGCGTTTTAGAATTTTAATTGATTTGTTAATTTAAATAATCCAATTAAATAAAAAGGGCTTAGAAATTAGCAAATGAAACCCAAAAATTCTAGAAAAATTCACAGAAATTCCTAGAGTTATTTTGGACTTAATAAAATTATTCCCAACTTAAAGTTGGCTTTTAATTTTGCAAATAAATTATTTTGGTTTTAAAATAATTAGGAAAAAGCATTTTAAATTTCAGAAAATCCTCAAAACTAATTAAATTTTTATTTTCCAACTTTAACTCAAATAAAACTTTAAAAACTTTAATAAATTTTATTTTTGACTTTTAAAACTTTAGAAATTCAAATAAAGCAATCACACTCTTTCAAATTTCGAAAGTCCAACAAAATGATAACTTTAATTGATTTTAAATTAGTATGAGAACTTTGAAATTATTCATTTATACCATTAACGGCCGTCGCGATCCGTTTGTCTTTGCCACCACTAACGGCCGGCGTGTGATCCGCCCGAGCTGCCCAAGTCTTCCCCCCTGCAGACGCCACCGCAAGAGAAGGGGAATCATCCCCCTGCGTGCGCTGCCCTGTGAGCAGACAAGGTCATAAGACCTTATCACCTCTATATTCCATTGACAGGTGGGCCCATCCAACTTCTTTTCTTTTCTTTTCTATTTATCCTTTTCTCAAAATGAAAAATTAACAAATAGACCTCCAAAATACAACAGTCCCCACCAATTTATCAATTTGATAAAAGATGTTCAAAGTCTTGTTTAATATACAGTTGTTCGACTATGGGTACCTTGTGGGTTTGAACCCAAAGCCTAGCAACAAGGACTACGACTCTGCACAGACAAAGGAGGACTACGCCTTAATCCAATGCCTTGGTGTGAGAATTTTCGCCCAACTTACATTCTGTACAGGGCAGCTTGCCTTTTTCCCTCTTGGGTTAGGACGTTACGGTCATGTCCCCGTATCTAGCTCATGAGTACTTAAGAAGTATACCCTTATCTTTCCTTGATCGCGACCCCGCGATCATACTCAAGTAGGTGAATTCTTCAAGGAATCTTGTAGGATGATTCCTGATACCATATAGGTCTCGAATTCATTAAGAGCTATTGCTCAACCTTCCTTACAGAAAGGAGCACTGCAGCTAATAGGACCCTTTAGATGTGCTCTATAATCCCACACAGTTTGTTGTCCTAGAGCCTAGTTCACGGGATCTCCAATCTCCTATGATAGGTTACCACCAATGTGAGCCTTTACATGGGTATAAGCCCCATTCCCTTTGATGCTGCAAGGATGACCTTCCGTACCAATCCTTTGGTGAAAGGATCTGCCAAGTTCCTTTCAGACTGTATGTATTCTACAGAAATAACACCCATCTCTCTGGCATGCCTTACCGACTAAGTCGTCTCTTTATATGTTTTGAGGACTTCATATTGTCCTTTCTACTCTTCGCCTTAACCAAAACGGTTTGGTTATCGCGATGGGATTATCTGACTAAATTAGCTTTTCCGGCCACAGTATCGAAAGGAGTTCTCTAATCCATTCTACCTCTCTGACCCTTGAGTCTAGAGCTACCGGCCTGACCTCCATGGTGGATCGTGTAAGGATAGTCTGTTTAGAAGACTTCCACGAAACAGCCCCACTTGCTAGAGTGAATACATAGCCACTTGTAGCATTCATGTCATCCGAGTCACTAATCCAGTTAGAATCACTGAATCCTTCCAAGACTGCCGGATGGCCAGAATAATGTATTCCCAAGTTAGAGGTCCCTTTTAGGCTTGAGGTACCGAAGTACCCTCTCTAGTGCTATCCGATGATCATCTCCTGGATTGGACGTATAACGACTCAATCTGCTTACAACATATGAGATGTCAGGCCTTGTTGCACTAGTAAAATACATTAAGGATCCTATAATTTGAGAATATTTAAACTGGTCTTTTCCATGTCCAGTGTTTTTATGAAGCTTAGCATTTGGATCATAGGGTGTGGCTGTTGATTTACAGTCCATAAATCCAAATCTGGATAGGACCTTGTCCAAATAATGGGATTGTGATAGAGTAATCCCATTCTCACCCTTAATAAGCTTGATGTTTAAGATAACATCAGCTTCACCCAGATCTTTCATATCAAAATTTTGGGAGAGGAAAGACTTCATTCTATTGATTGCATCTATGTTGGTCCCGAAAAGCAATATGTCATCTACGTAAAGACATAGAATGACACCTTCGCCGTCACTAAACCGATAGTAGACACATTTATCGGCTTCATTCATACAAAAGACGACCGAGGTCATGGTACTATCGAATTTCTCATGCCATTGCTTCGGAGCTTGCTTTAGACCATACAATGATTCAATCAATCGACGTACTTTCCTTTCTTGCCCTTCAACCACAAAACCATCAAGCTGTTGTATATAAATCTCCTCATCCAACTCTCCATTTAGGAAAGCGGTCTTTACATCCATTTGATGTACTTGGACTTTATACGCGGCAGCTTGTGCTAAAAGCACTCGAATTGTGGGTAAGCGAGCCACAGGAGAGTATGTATCGAAATAGTCTTCGCCCTCTTTTTGCGTAAAATCCTTAGCCACTAAGCGGGCCTTGTACTTTTCTATAGTACCATCAGGTCTACGCTTCCTTTTAAAGATCCATTTGCAGCCAACTGGCTTGAATCCACATGGGAGGTCCGTAACCTCCCACGTTCCATTAGCTATGATAGAATCCATCTCGCTACGGACAGCTTCCTTCTAGTAATCCACATCCGAGGATGTGTATGCCTCTAAAAGGGTTCGTGGTTCATCATCCACGACATAGGTGACAAAGTCATCGCCTAAAGACTTTTCAGTCCTCTGCCTCTTACTCCTCAACTCCAATTCTGGAGCAGTGTTATCCACCCTAGGAAGAATAGAGTGTTCACTTGAACCAATAGGATCAATGACTTCATTTGCCATGTCGTGGCTCTAGGGGCTAGACTCCCCCCACCTGTGGGGTGTTTTATGATTTCATGTGATTCTCAGATGTTTTATGATTTCATGTGAACCTCAGGCGTTGCAGCCGTCTCCGGAACCGATGTACTCCGACAATACACACATAATGTATACAAATATGTTATGCAAAATATATATACAAATATAGTACAACATAAGCACACAACATCCTAGATACATAAGTGCACAACATCCTGGATACATATGCACATAATGTATATACTGTAATTATATACGGGCTACAATATGGTTCACTCGTCTAAGTCTCTCGCTACATCTGCGTCTACGTGCGCATCCTAGTCTTGCATTAAGCATGTCCCGTGGGATACGTGAACTGGTCCGGAGAACACGTATCGATTCGGAGGGCGTACAGAGGCAGTTGAGTGGACGAAGGTGCTTCAGCAAGCTAACTCTGGCCCAGCTGAGTCTATCTAACATCAATATCGTTCAGCTGAGTCATGCCAAACTGGCTGCCACCTGTCATCATATCCGTAATGAACAAATCAAGAAATCCGCTCCCAGGTACGATGTATGAATGACCCTCGGTACGGAGGTGCTCTGGCCTTGACCGTACGATGTACCAATGACCCTGGGTGAGGTGGAGCTCGAGCCTTGGTATGGTACTCCGTACTGGTCAAGGCTCTACTGAGCATAGACCAGGGATGGGCACCCTAGGTGGTACGCTCTAGATCCTAGCACCATGTACTCCTCCCTAGCACTAGCTGGGAAGGCCGCCTCCTCATCGGTTGATTCGTCGTCACCCCCATGCTCAACTGAAGGTTGTAAAATGGAATGATGTTAGGCAAAATCAATAATCAGGACCTAAGTTGAACATCAAGTACCACCCCGATGTGTAGTGCGGAAGACTGACGGGGAGTGCTTGGACGGCCGCCAGTCTAATTAGGCCGTGTGGACGTTGATCGCAGAAGTGATGCATCCCAACGGACGTATGGCTGGAAGATGGCATGATGTTAGCACAACTTAAGGCATAACAAATAATCAGGATGTAAATTGAACATAACTTACATCCCCGATCTGCACTGCAGATGACCGACGGGGACTTGATAGTATTAAGAAGCCCCGGAACGGTGTGATCTAGGCTGCGGATGGCAAAATCGGATGCGTGTGAGATCTGCTGGATCTAGTCGAACTGAAGTGACAGACAACAACTGTTTAGTACCAAATAGTAAAAATACCATGAATGAAGCGAGCATAGGTTGTGAGAGTTTGCAGTGTTGTCACGTCGCGAAGAGTTGTGTCGATCGAACGAGTGATAAAGTCTCTCCTCGTGCGTGACCTGCCCCAGATGCTCTAGCGAAGGATGAGTGAGTCTGGTGCATGACCATGGTACGTACCACTCGATGTACTCATGGTAAGTCCGAACATCGTATGACTGCTGCTCATGTAGAACCTCAATGTACGCCAACTCTGTCCAAGCCGTAATCCATTGATGCTGGACTGCCTGCTAGTCCTTAGAACGCTGGCCCATCCTCAATTGCCTGCATTCGAGAATGATTTATGTGAGAAGAGTGGATATTGGTATGAACTGTAAACATTACTCGGATGGAGTTGCACTCATAAGTGGACAGCTCTCTCGAGCATCCTACCGTTGGGAGGGGGCACAAGCTGGTTGAGATCAAACCGTCACATTACGCGCTACGGTGTGTAAGGTTCCACCATATGAGAAAACACAAGGTGGCAGGTCGTCACCCACAATATGGTGTCCTACATGTATTGCACGGACAGTCCGTGCGTCGTTATCGTGTTCACGAAATGTGGGCTCCACAGAGACCATATGATGTTGTCATCGTGCAATGACTCGAACTCATTGTGGAACACGAGGTAGCACCTCGCCGGTCTATCTTTGGCTCAGCGTAACTTGGTAGCTGTCCACCAGAGTGCCCATAGTGGGCTCGTCTATGGGGTCGTGGAACTCAGCGTACGGGTATGCTGCATTCCGAAAGGTGCATCACCCAACTGGGAAGTGCTCCCAACTCCACAGCTGCAGGAGCACGTAGCAGACAGCAAAGACCAGTTTCAAACCGGTGTCGCGCCGTGAAGTGTCACACAACCCCTTGTATGTGGCGCAAAGGATGGCTGATCCGAAGCTGTAATGGGGCATCCCCCAGGCTCAGCATCAGCCAAAGACTCGACGATGCGGACAAAGCTGGGGTACACCCAATCACCTTGCGTGGTGGGAAACAAGGCACAACTGAAAAGATGTAAAAGGTACGAGACGAGGTACGTCCTAACAACCTCGTTTGGTGCATCCGCAGGACATTGACTGAAATGCCTAAGCCATGTACAAGGGACACCATGGGCCTTGTTTGGCATAGGTAGGCCAAACCGTTGCGCCAAGCGGGCCTTCCAATCTACCGGTGGACGGGGTGGAACAAGTGCGTCTCCCATGATCGGCAGACCGGTCAAGAAGGAGACATCCTGGTGAATGATCGTCATCTCTCCCCACTAAAAGTGGAACGTGTGAGTCTCGGGTCTCCATCTGTCAACAAGTGATGACATGAGACCCCCGTCCAGGGTGAAGTAGTGGTTGACCTAGAGCATCCTTGCAAAGGGCAACATGCCTGTGTCCCGAAGGATTGGGATGTAGCAGGGGTCAAGGTTCCAGTAATGCTTCTCCGACCTTAGCACGAGGGGTGGAGGACCATCCCTGTCCCCAGTGATCCACAACTTGCTCCGATGATGTTCATCATAGAATGGTTCGAGTAGCCGGTAGAAGGCACTAGAAGCATGGCTTGCAAGAGATGAAATGTCGAATCAGTTCGCAACAAATCGAAAGGCGTAAATTAATTATGACTAATTACCACTAAATTAATTACTAGTAATTAATTACGACTAAATAATTATAACTAAA
Organism: Phyllostachys edulis; assembly: GCA_036346405.1. Lineage (NCBI taxonomy): Eukaryota > Viridiplantae > Streptophyta > Magnoliopsida > Poales > Poaceae > Phyllostachys > Phyllostachys edulis. Next base: position 18,194,460 of record CM070548.1, on the reverse strand, counting down.
TTAATTATGACTAATTAACTACGATTACGTTAAATACGACTAATTGACTACGACTAAATTAATTACGACTATTTAATTACGACTAATTAAGTACAACTATTTAATTAGATTTAATTCATTGCGACTAATTAACTAAGACTAAACTAAATTAATTACAAGTAAATAAATATGAGTAAATAAATACGACTAATTAACTACGATTAAATGAACTACGACTAATTAACTATGAGTAAATTAATTAGGACTTAATTAATTGCAACTAATTAACTAAGACTAAATTAATAACGACTAAATAGTAATGACTAAATTAATTACGTCTAATTAATTATGACTAATTAACTATGGCTAAATTAATTACGACTAATTAACTATGACTAAATTAATTACGACTATTTAATTAGGACCTGATTAATCGCGTCTAATTAATTATGACTAAATTAATTACGCCTAATTAGTTATGCCTAACTAATTATAGTTAATAAACATAATGGATAGGGGAAAATTACATCCTCTTGTTGTCGACCTTTCTCTACTAATACAACCGCTAAACACTGCTCTAATCGATAGCGAAATTGGAACTCGCTCGCTCGCTCTATTCCCTATGTCTCTATACACCGAGCGCGAGAGTGAGAATGAATTCGAGAATGAGAGCGAGAACGACGCTAGTTTTTTATAGCCGCTGTGAACATAATGTCCGTGATCATGAAGCAACGAAGGAATCGATTCCTCCATGGTGTTTTTTTGCATGCATGGGGGACATCAGTGTGATGGATGGTGATGGATGGGACAGAGGGAAGCGACGAAAGGGAATCCCACGTGGGAGCACGCTTGGCGGGGACAAGACCGTGTCTCGGGGGCACTTCGCATGGAAATATCGTGCCCTAGGGGCACTTCACTCGGTAGCACCATGCCCCTACGGCACGGACTAGGTAGCTCCAGCCCTTAGGGGCACAGATGAGCTAGGTCCGGCCCCCATGGGCCTAAATTTCACACGTAGCACGCGAAGGGTAGTCCGGCCCCCTAGGGACTGGACTTGGCTAGGTGTCGGCCACCGGCAACTCCGTGGTGCCATTTTTGGCATTACGGTCGGGAAGGGGCTAAAATTGCTATTACGCCCAGCAACAGTGACATATGAGCCAAAAACTCTCCTTTTCTGTACTCTTTACTCCTTTAAAAGACCCTAGTAGTGGTGAGTAATGCGTTCTCCGCATCCATCCCGTTACTAATATTTTGGTGCCGCCACGTGGGCCCAACAAACACGCCCAGTGTCGCCCACCTCCCTTGAATCATGTGCCCTCTACTCCTAAACATCGACGCTCCTCTCGCCAAGCACCTCCATGACTCCCTAAGGCCTTCTTCACTCCAACTTGCACTGCCACGCTTGCCCTCCCACAACCTCGCATCCCCTGTCACTTTCGCGCCTATCTTCGACACGTGCAGTTATGCTCGCCATTGACGCCACCCACCGCGCTTGTCATGACCCGAGTCCTAACCCTGCCACCGCCAATGGGCATGTCGTCGTCGACGACGGCGATATGGTGGCTGTCAGATAAGGATGCCGAACTGGATGCCACCCACCGGTGCGTTGTCGGTCTGGATGAGCGCCTCTGACAGGCGACTGCTGAAATCCAGGCGTAACGTGGCCTTGCATGCAACGATGGGGCTATTGCTGTTGGTTTCCCTTGTACCCTCGACCATCTCGTGGTTTCTTTTGTTGTCCAAATATGAATCCTTTTGTTCTCCAAACTAGTGTGTTGGTAGATGGAATAAATATATTATAATTGGGGATTTTTTTAACTTTTGTTCTTTTGTGCTTTGAGATTTTTGATCTCCGATCTGGTCATTGATGTGTGCTATTGTTCTTCATGTTTGGCAGCTCTGGCATGAGAAGTATCACAACCAAGATATGCCATTGTCCCTGTTATACCGGCAGCAAGGTCTTTTCTATGGTATATGTCAAGGCGTATTGTGCGGACCTCTCACACAATTTTCTTTTCTATTTATTAGCTTCCCTAATAAATTTGTAACAAACCACGATCTTATCCGAACAAACTACAATCTTATTCCAACAATTTTCTTTTCTCTTATAAGTTCTCCTAACAATTTCGCAACAAATTGATTTTAATTCGTCGAGCGAAGCTACGTCTTCCTATCTCGGCATAGCTGATGCGATGACAACGTTGCAGGACGGGCATAGCGGCCCAGCCCATGGTGCGGAGCAGATTGAGCATGGGGTGAAGGCAGGTCGACGTGTGGTGCCACAGCGGCGGAGTTGAGGGTGTCCAAGAAGATCAGGCATGGGGGCAGAGGCGGGATGTGGGGTGCTACAACGTCAGAGCCGAGGGAGTCGAATATGACAATGAATGAGTGAACATGTGCTACAACGGAGCTCGGGCAAGTACCATGGCAGAACTGAGGACTTACACAAAATACAATTACACTCGACATGCTAAGTTAAATATAATTTTTTATTTGTCCGTAGCAAAATATGAACATAGAACTAGTATTAATACAAACCAGGAGAGTATTTCCTCAAAAAAAACGTTTGCTGCTTACTTTGAATTCCACGCTCACAGATCGGAAATCAAGGGATATTGCGGGTGGCCTTTTGAGCGGCGGTGCGGTGGCCTTGCCTCACCACGCGCGCGCGTGCATGCTCGAGCTCGGTAGCTGCTGCCACGTGTAATCCCTATTCCCTAGTGGAGATAAACCTTCCAGAAAAGGTGGCAACCATCCCGATGACAACTACAACAACATCCCATCACAAAGGGAAACAAAAGAAAAAAATCAGCCTCCCCACTGGTGAGAATCGATGGCTAATCCACAATCCAACACCAGCCACTCAGACCATTCACGCGCTACAGGCAGGGCGGAGGCGGTTAGGTATCGTTAGCTATAGGTTCTGTTGAATTTGAACTTCATTATAATTTAATAATATTTGAATAAATTAGTGTAAATTTTATTCCATGGGTCATTGTTAGCTATATGTTCTATTAAATTTGGACTTCATTACAATTTAATATTACTTGAATAAATTAGTGTAAATTGTATTCCATGTCCTTCGTTCAAATCTTGTAGATAGTTTGACATCTCCCTTTTTTCTACCTATGTGGTACTGTGAACGGGGTACAAAAGTACTTTATTTTATTTAGCTCATAAGAACTTCTTTAGTTTCTAACTAAAAATCAACTGTCCGATTTTTTGTCTGTTTACACCATTGCGACCATCACGATAAGTGCAGTGATTCAAACTAATATTGGGTATCTTATATGAGACATTTTACTTACAAATTTTGAAGCCATATGTGACATAAATAGGTTGTATCAATACTAGCCTAATAAGCATATATGTACTAAAAACCATACATGTTTGTCGGGTTGTAGGATACACTGTCGTGTGAGCCATGTGGCATATTAATAAAATTTTATAGAGTGGCTATATATTTTTAATAATTAATTTTTTTATCAATGTTAGTATTTGTTATGTTATCGCTCTATAAAATAAGTTGTTTTCTCAACTAATTGTGTAAAGTATCCAATTAATTGGAAAGAAAGCTCAACAAATATATACACACACACAAACAACTGGTGATATTCAAGGTATCTCTTTCGCTTTGGAAGTCTAAAAATTCACACAATAATCCTTACATCAGAAAAAGCAAAAATCCTAGAAGTTCTCTCGTTAATCGAGAGAAAAATAAAAGATCTACACTGCTTAATTGGTGGGGCCAGATTATAATGGTGCAAATTAATCATGTATAGATATTACAACTATTACAATTGTATACAAATACGATTATATTTTCAAAAGACGATAGAGTTATATAACAAATACAATATGTTGTAATATCTAACCGTGCAATTGAGCGAGAAATTTCGCTAGTTATATAGAAATATTAAGTACTGATAATACATAGTTTACTTGATGCTAACTTTTGATCAGTCGATAATCACTTAACAACTGTTTTTTTACTCCATCTTTAAGTACCAATGATGTACCCAACACAAATACTACAGCTCATTAGCGGCACTAACACACTCGATCTGCGCCGTCTAGCAGTCGATCGACGGTTGAGATTGCAAGTGCATCTCGTTTCAAAACCAGCTCTTACAGGAGACATTTTGTGGGGAACCTTTTTATGATTTAATCTATTTTTTAAAATATTTTAAAGATAACATCTCTCTAACTTTATTTCTAATTCTAACCTTTTAGTCACGCCACGTACCGGCGTGACTAAAGCTGCCACGATAGCTCTCTGAACTGGCACACATCTGTTTTTAAGCTAAATCCTGTCATGCCAAGGGGGCGGCGTGACAGTACTCGTTTGTCACGCCGATGTCTGTGGCGTAGTCAAATATATTATAATTGGAAATAAAGTTATAGAGATGTTATCTTTAAAATATTTTTTAAAAATAGATTAAATCATTAAAAAAAAAAGTTCTTCTGTGGGCCAGCTCCCGCACATTCATCGCACTAGATCTTTCAAAGTCAGGGGCCATCCGTATATAGCTAGCTCTGGTGCTCTGCTCTTTGGACACTAGTGCTCCAAGTCTTCTTCCCTTGCCTTCACCCACACATACGGCGAGTGAGAGGCGGAGAGAGAGAGATTAGGCAAAAAAAGAAAATCTAGGAAGGAGATGAGGAACGGAGGGAGTGGTGGTGAGACGACTGAGGCAGCAACGAAGAAGATGGTGGCGCCCTTCAAGCTCCCTGAGATGGCGCTCAGGCTGTGTGTGATCCCCCTCACCTTGGCCTCCCTCTGGGAGATGGTCACCAACAAGCAAGCAGACGACGCCTATGGGGAGGTCAAGTTCTCCGACCTCTCCGGCTTCAAGTGAGTATGCATCAGCTTGTCTTCCTCCTACCTGTGTTCTGCCTAATTTTTTGTTTAATTTGCTTGGCCATCTCTAACTTTGGATAGACTTTGAGCATGTATATACACTAGTAGCAGCTAGCACCAAGTTCAATTGTCTCAAATGAAATCTTTAATTGGTTGCCTAGTCTTAATTTTCCCCATGCTGATTCTTGGTTCTTTGACCAGAGTAGTGTAGACTGTAGAGTATTAAATCTGGATGGTTTTCTGCGCATCTTGAACTCTTGATGGCTCCAATTTGTTTTTGTTTTTTTAGAGGCCACAGGCTTTGCCTAAGCTGCTGCCTTAAAGAAGAAAGCGAGGCGCCGCGCGTCGACCAGCGTCGACACGGTGCCCCTGAGCTTTCTCAGGCCTCCTCGTGAGCGCGTGCGTGGCGGGCGAGGGAGCTACGCTCCACCTCAGCCAACTGAGCAAAGCTCAGTTCTCATGGCTCAAATTTGTAGAACTTGATATTCCAATTATACATTAATTATATTTTTTAATGCTGAAACCTCTCCGGTTTTTTTCAGGTATTTGGTTTGCATCAACGCCATCACAGCTGCCTACTCATTAGCCTCCATCTTGCTCTCATCCTTCAAGTCCCTCAGTCAATATGATTGGCTGTTTTTCCTCATGGATCAGGTCTGACCCAACATCTTGGCAATTTTTTCTTTTTAAATCCATCTATACTTTGTAAATAATATAGTACTGAACTACTATAATGAGTAGTAGAGTTACTAGGACCATGTTAATTAATTGGTGGAGGAAATTGTTCATCAGTAAATTGAGTCATCATCTAATTTTGATATTAGAGCAACGTATCTTGTGGATTCAGAGCACAGAAAACCTGAAAGGAACATTTACAATAAGTAGGCTATTCTAATTTCTATCGACATGGTTTATGATGAGAAAATACATCCTAGAGCAGTGCTTCCATTGTTCTGAAAATTACACCGCATTTCTTCCTTTTGAGCAAAGTACATAAGTATTTCCCTGCATTTGATAATCTCAACTGGTCAGCACATTGACGCACCTGTCACACATGCTCCACGTGATGCTAACACTGTAAGAATGTAACAACAACATGCAACCTAGATGCCACTAATCAAAAGTGTTCATCAAGGAATGAACCGTATCACTTAAGAATTTAAGACACCCTTGACTGTGGAACAATGAAAAATATTATGGCAAGCTATTAACTGAAAGCTTGGCCTCGCCGGAGCATGCAGGTCGCGGCGTACCTGCTTGTGACCTCGGGCTCAGCGGCGGCGGAGGTTCTGTACCTGGCGCGGGAGGGCGACCGGGAGGTGTACTGGAGCGAGGTGTGCTCCTACTTCGGGGCCTTCTGCGGCAGGGCCACCGTGTCCGTGGCGCTGCACGCCGCGGCGCTGCTCTGCTTCGTGGCGCTCTCCCTCATCTCCGCCTTCAGGGTGTTCAGCAAGTGCGACGCCCCCGGCGCCGCTGCTGATTGCTCTGAATCCAAGCATGCAGAGGAGCAAGGGAAGTAGATTGGATTGCACTAGTTTAATGGATCTTAATTTGCACTTAGCTGCTTAACTACCTGTCGTTGTTATGTGCTGATGCTTGTCAGAGGCGCTGGATACAGCAGTCGAGCATTAGTTCTTTCTAAAGGGATTGATGAAGTGTACAAGTCATGTTTCTGTCGCTGTAAGTGCTCCGTTTTATCTTACGAAATCGTTACGAACAGTCACGACACGCGAACTATGGTAAATTGTGCTTTACTCATAAGCCATGGCGATGTATGCTGTTTCTGGAGGGGGAATGTTGAGAAATAAGCTTAGAAAATGGGTTTTGTTTTTGGGCTTGTGGCAGAGATCGAAACCAGCTGACCTTCAGGATCTGGTGCAAGTGAGTGAAGCGTCTGGTCATGTGCCCAAGTTGGATATTGCTGCCGTCCATGCGCTCGGACACATCGGACGATTCCCAGTTACACACTCCTCATCCACTTTCCATCACCTGCTCCCCTTACTTAGATGTTCATTCTCCCTGCTTCATCACCCAACATTGTATATTTTCTCTGTTCTCATCTTCTCTTCCATCCATTTCTCACGTCCTCCTCCATTCCACCTCAATTCCTTCATTCTTTATCTCATTCCTCCTCCATATGGCTCCTCCTCCATTCTCCCCTCCCCGTTCCTCTTTCGCCTCTAAGTGGCTCCTCCTCCTCCTCTCCGGTGAATCCGCCCCATCGGCAGATCTCCTCCCTCCCCTCCCCTTCCCTCCCCCTGGTGACTCTACCTCTTCCACGGCTCATCTTGGAACATTTGACGATTCGTCCTCCTTTGGATATTTTGTTTGTCACATCCGAGCCAAGATTTATTACAAATTTAGAAACTAATTGTTGCACTTTTCGATATTTTTTTGTTGCACCAAATTGAACGACTGATATCGATGTCTTAAAAGAGATTTGACGGGTGGGGTGGACGTACGATAGGAACACTCCCCCTGTCCAAGTAACATGCACTGTCCAACTCTTCCCTACCAATAAATCAAGAAAGCAAGAACTGTGCTCTCAGGAGAAAATAAACCGCGCCGTCCAACTTTCATGGGGATGCACGCTGCCCCTATGCTTAAAAACATGGCCACTTAGGACTTGTTTGGTTGGGCCAAAATTCCGGTCCATCCACATGGATGGGCCGGTATTTTAGTTCAAATTCTCAACACATCTACATGGATCCCAATCGAGAATGAGCTTCATAAACAAGCTTTTAGAGTGTGTTTGGTGCCTGCACCATCCTAGCCTGCCTGTATAGGTTATCCAGGCTGAACCTAACCAGACTGAGTTGATGCAAAGATGGGTCGTTTGGTTGGCTGCATTAGAGGAGTGAATGCATGTCTAGATGCAAGGTTGGGTTGTTTGGTTGCATGGGTGTTCTAATCTCTTCTCATGGGCAGTGGCGGAGCCAAGAATTTTATGATAGGGGTGCACACTTCAAAGATTAAAAAAAATCTTGTACGACAATTACACAAATTCAACACAATTACACACAAAAAAGTTCGAAATTAGTAAATAGTGTAATACAACTAGTTCATATAAAATCTTATATGAATAAAATAGTCCTAAATAGCTAATAAAAATCACAATACCATACGACACGATCTCATTCCTTGGAAACACTTGATTATATCATCATCACTAACCTTCGAGAACATATCTTGCTCTATAAAGGTGACTAAACAATCATTCAATACTTGATCACCCATACTATTTCTCAACTTATTCTTCACAAGATTCATCGCCGAAAATACTCTTTCAACTTATTCTATGATTCAACTTGTCCTACATATACAAATCACAGAAGTCAGGATACGTTCAAGAATAGAACAGATTGATAGCATAATAACATTTAGATTGAGTCATTGAGGCATTGAGCAATTGACTTTGGGGAAGATTGGCCGACTGTCTCCTCTTTCTTTCCATTTCTAATTTCTATCCTATATAATTCCTAAATCCTAATTTCCTAATTCAGTAATCCCTACCAGCTACCGTCATTCTCATTCTCTATTTCTCTTCATTAATTCATTTCCCAATCTCTCTCTCTCTCTCTCTCTCTCTCTCTCTCTCTCTCTCTCTCTCTCCCATTTCCTGATTTCCCAATCGCCCTTGCCCTGCTGGCGGCTTGTGCCCACTTGACCGCCTCCCTCGCTCACCTCGACGCCGCCCCACTCCTCACCCGCCTCCGCTCCATCACCCAGCCTGTTGCTCTGCTCCCCTCCTCAGCGTCGCCTCCGCCTCCTCACCTGGCCCTTCTCTCTCTCTCGCTCACTGGCGCTCGTGGCCTCGCCCTCCGATCCCGGCCGCCTCCTGGCCGGCCGGCCTCACGCCGCCCTCCCCAAATCCAATCCTCATTCCCCAAATCCAATGTTTACCTTGGTGAGTTAGTGTTGTCGTGTTGGAGTTGGTCCTCGGCGGCGTCCTCGGCGGCGGGCTGGCGGTCCGGTCGGAGGAGCCAGGTCGCCAGGAGGACAAGCATTCAAGCAAGGAGGGGAGGCCCGAGGCGGCTAGGCGGGCGGCGTCACCATGTCAGCACTTGGGAGGAGAAGCGAGAAGCCCTGGTCTACTCTTTGCTGTTTGCTGATTATGAGCCGTGTGGGGCGGGGCTGAATTGGGCTGGGCCAAAATTGAGCATACTACATACCTAAAAAAATTTCGGTTTTTTTTTAGGGTGCCTGTGCACCACAGGCATCCCCCTGCCGCCGCTCTTACTCATAGGTGGTGACAGGTGAGAATACCTTAGGAGGTTTGAGTTGGATGAAAAATGGTTGTCCTTGGGGTATCAAGTCTTTCCTCCCATACTATCGAGCGATTACGTGTGGCTAACTATTGTTAGGGGTTTTAATGAAATAGTACTTTATTAGGTAAATCGTCATATACTACACAAGTATGTGTGTGTGGCGATACTCCTTTCGAAAGAGCTTGAACTAGTTAGATACCATCACGAACGGAGGCTATGCCCGATTGGGCATATCTCTGGACTTGTAATTTTGCAGAGTTCCATGAAGTATAGAGGTAACCAAACTGACTAATGAAATTCCATCCGAATTCCCTATGTGAGAACAACATAGAACCTCTTTTTCCGACAATTCATCGAATAAGAAAGCATACAGAGGCTAGCTCTGACGTCCACAAGAGCTACTGTCGCCTGGGAACCCTTTGTGTTGAGCGCCAGTAGGCAACGCCCCTGCTCGTCGTCTAAGACGTCGAACCTCTCTGTTGAGTGCCACTGCAGCATGCCTACACCCCAAAGCTGACTTGTAGTTGTTGGGACGAGACCTAGTTTCCCATCCGTGACCGTGAGGCGTGAACCCAGCCCACCACATGATGCAGGAAGCATTAGGCATTGAGCGAGGCTTGGGGTGGTCAGCACCTGCGCAAATGTGCATCCCTAATCCTAGGAAGCGGCCTGGCTCGGCACCGCAGTGGTGGGGGCTTGGGGTGGCGCGGCTCGGCACCACGGCAGTGGGGGCTTGGGGCGACCGGCGGTGTCGTCAATCGGGCAATCGCACGCGTGGCAGAGCAGCGAGGTGAGGAGGTGGCCTGTGCGGCTGGGCGCGGCGTGGTGGTCGGGCCGCCACGCCTGCATGTGCGAGGCGCCGAGGCCAAGCCGCGCACGGCAGGAGGCCAGCAGTGGGAGACTGGGACCGTGACGGTCGGGCCGCCACACCTGCTTGTGCGAGACGCCGAGGCCAAGCCACGCACGGTAGGAGGCTAGCCAGCAGTTGGAGACTGTGAGCTAGCACTGAAAGGTACACAATGTATTCATACTTTGCGTTAATCATAAAATATCCATATGATCTATGCAAATTTGCTAATTTCTTTCCCATAAGAAGCTTGAAACAACTTGGCAGCATTCAACATTGGCATTGTGCTGCCCACCAAATGCTCGACAAAATGCCTAGCAGGTCAAGCTGCTTTTCACGCTGCTGCCCCGGCACGAGAATAGTAATTGTTGATCTATTTAGTATCATATAATCTTATTAGTGTGATTGCAATATAGTTTGTGTATGGATTTCTTTGCTTTTTGGGTAATGCTTTTTGGTCCACGCTGTTGAATCCGTCATACCTAAAATTTGATCCTGGATCTGCCACCGTACAGAATGATTGAGCACGCAATGGAATATATAATATTGAACAATAGAAATACAACCCAAGTCAGTTTAGAGCTGCGATACATTCGGGTCAAAACGACCAACATATGCGGGTTTCTTTCCCATATGTATGTACAGGACAACAAGACTTATCACAAACTACGTGAGGATGAAAACATCCCTCAAAACAAAATGTTGCGTCATTTGAACTAAACTGAAAACAAAATGGTCTCAAATAATTTAGAATTTTTGGAGCAAGATGGGGAGGGAGAACCTACATTGCGCCTTGTGCGACCCACCGGACAACCTTGTACAGAGAAACAATGCCGAGATGGCAGAGGCAAAGCGAGGCGTATGCTCGAGGGTCAAAGTAAGAGGACATGGGAACAAATGAGGAGGTGGCCTGGAGGTGGAGGGTAACCTTAGCTCTCGGTCTTTGCATGTGCAGATGCAGTCGAGGGAAACATAGGTGCAGTCGAGGGTAGCGTGGCTGCATCCCACTGACCTGGCTCGTGAGCGAAGCTCGCCTCCTGTGTTTCCTTTGAGCTAGGCTCGGGAGGGTATCTTACACACGTGTCGCCTAGCCCAGAGTACGGTGCAGGCAACCAGACAACTCGATTTCTGCATGGACTGGTGTGAGCATTCTATATGCAGGTAACAAGCACACCCTTAGCGCAGTAGATTGGCACGGTCGCACCAGGTCATTTTCCCACCTTGTCCTCGCACCTGGACAACAAACTGAGGGCGTTGGAATTCACAACAGGGAGCCAGCCCGTCCTGCTAATCTCCTCAACGCCACTATACTAGTTTCCTAATCCCATTTTTAGTGTTCCCTTCGGTACACAAAAGAATATCATTTTTACGGTCTCCAACACGATTTTAATCACTAATTTTTATTATAATATATTTATAAAACCTAACAAAATTATATTTTTATTAAAGTTTTTTCAAGACAAATACACGAAACAATACTAATCACATCACTGCGGTTACATAAGGGTGTGTTTGGTTCACCGAATGAGATGGTACTTGTACCATCCCATTCGGGAAATGGTTGAGATGCAATTTTGGTTCACTGAATTGCACCAAACCATCCCGCACTGAGTGATTCAACAAAAATGAATATGCCTATGAGATTCCGAACCATCCCGTTCAACGAAATCGAGTGAACCACGTCGTTCATCGCTTTCTCATGAAGTCGCGCTACGTGTGCTACCTCGCACTGCGCTTTCTCCCGGAGCTACGCCGCCGCCTCTATCTCGTTGGTCCCGTCAGTCTGCCTCCTCCCTTTGCCCCCTCCCAGCCATTCTCGTCCTTCCCTCTCTTTCTCACCGAGCGAGACCAAGGAAGGAGCGTCGGCTCTGCCTCTGCCGCCGCACCGCCATCACGCCACCGCCGCTCAGGTGAACTCCCCCCCCCCCCTCGCCACTCGCGTCACCTTGCGTTCCGGAGCCCGAGCAATATTTCCCCTCACCACGCCGGAGTTCCCTTCTTCCCCGACCATGGCCAAAAATGGCCACTCGCGCCGTCGCATCTTCTCCGGTGATCTCCCCTTTGATTCCCTTCACCAGGAGTATCCCCTCACCTCCCCAGACCTTCCCCTCTCACTCAACCGAGCTCTCATCCTCTCTAGTGCCGCCGCCACGACATGGCAGCCGCGCTACCTCGGGCTTTCGTCGCCAAGCCACCACGTGTAAGATCAAGGAGGCCGACTAGAGAGGGGTGAATAGGCAGTTTTAAAATATTTTTGCTAAAACCGAGTTTTATGCAGAATTGTAAATCAATTCGGTTTTGCCCAATTAAAACCTAAATCAACTAGCTTCGACTAAGTGTATCAACAATCAAAGACTATTGATCATTATAGCAATCATACAAATACAAGAAAGCAATTCAGTATAAGGAATGTAGATTGCAATATAGTAAAGCACAAGAAGAACAAACCATAAGGACACAATGGTGTTTTACTGTGGTGTTCGGAGACTTGCCGGTCTCTCCTAATCTACGTTGAGGTAAGCCCAAACTAATTGGACCGGCTCTACGAATTAAGCCAAATACCTCCAAGGTATGTCCAACCACTTGAACCGGCTCCAACACGAACCAACATCTCGATCCACTTGGGGTTGCTCTTCCTCTATTTCGAAGATAGTGAGCATCAAACCACTCACAACCGCTCGGGTCTTCTCACAACCTTCTTTGAGAAGATCACCGATGCAACTTCTTCAAGCCATCTAGGTGTCAGCAAACACCAAGAGTAACAAGTCGAAGACGCTCACTTGAACAAATCAAGTGTTTAAGCTCAAGTGGATACACAATCACTACCTAATGCAACACATGCACTTAGGGTTTACTCTCTAAGCTCACTAAGTGCAACACATGCACAAAAAAGAGGAGAGGGCTTGCTCTTTGCTCAAGGAAATGAATAGCACCAGCAACAACTACTTTCACAACCGGCCAAGGTGGGTATTTATAGCCCCCACACAAAAACTAGCCGTTGGAGAGAATCTGCTGAAAAAGCAGGGAACCCCGGTCTGACCGCCAACCAATGGCCGGTCAAACTATCCATGCTCTAACGGCTATAAAACTAATCGTTGGACACACATCCGGTCTGACCGCCAACCAATGGCCGGTCAGACCTTACCAAACCGGTCAGACCGCTCCACAAAGGAGCAAGCCAGATCCAGAGAAGCACCTTCCTGGAAAAAACATACCGCCAATAAAAGGTCGATACTACCACACTCCAGTAGTACCGCAACTCAAACGCGGTCATACCATTTTGGGAACAAGAGAAACTCCCCAAAAAACACCTTAAAAACATTTGGACCACACGATCGGACCATACATTCGAACGGTCCGAACGTTCACCATGGGACCAATCAGACCGCCCAATACATGGCAGTCAAACCGATACACCACCAGTCAGACCGGTCGCTACTGGCGGTCAAACCGCTTGTTCACAAAGACCATCGCCCAATCCGAACATTCCGGTCAGACCGCCAGAGCTGAAAGAGGGAAATTGCACTTCGCTTCAACTTAATTTGCAAAAACACATTTGTCAATTGATGCGCGATGCAAACAAAGGTTAAAGGCGAGATTTTCAACAAGTTGCAAAACACATTTGCTAACTTTTAGAATCACACCACAGGGAATAAGGTGCATAGATTTAAACCATTTGCAAAACACATTCGCAAACTATAGTCATATGCTACAAGAATTATGCATGAGCCACGACCATTTGCAAAACACATTCGCAAATATCGGCAACATGCTAACGAGAGTTAGAGCAAGCACAACGAGCTATCAACAAATGACTAACTCAAGCTACTAGTCAAGACCCCTCTTAATAGAACGGCAATATATACTAGCAATCCGGTCTTCCATCTAAACACCAAGACCGGTAAAAGACTAGGAACATATTCTTAGCCCTATCTAATCATACCTTTGCCTTGCACATGCACATGAAGCTTGATGACGCACATCTTCACTTCAAGACCGGGTCATTAACTTGATAACCATCAACACATGATGATTTCCTTTACTTCAAGTTCTTGACTTGAATATGCATCAACACATGATGCATTCTTTCACTTGGCCTCCATCAACACATAATGGATCTTCTTTTGACATGATGATCAACTCATGATCATCTCCTCTTCTTGAACATCATCAACACATGATGATTTTCTTTTCTTCGAGATCTTGATACGCATCAACACATGATGCATCTTTTTTCTTAAACCTTGACTTGATGACGATCAACTCATGATGTCATCCAAAGTCTCTTTCATCATGGAACATAACCTATTCTTCCAACTCATGGAAAAAATATTAGTTCCACAATATGATTTTCATTAATTACCATAACATATCATTAACTGATAATGGTGGGACAAGATACTTCAATCTTTCCATCTTTGGTAATTGATGATAACCACTTCAATTGCAAATTATTGAATGTAGATAAATATCAGTATATATGAACTACACATGTTTTATATACTCAAGGATATGTTTCAAGGTAGAGATCCTTAATATATGTGGAAAAGGAATATGGATCAATACTAATGAAACCACAAAACATAGAGTGAACTCTCCCTAAATGAGTGCATACACAAATGTGTAATAAGAACATATGCACATTATTTAAGTTAACTTTTTAGTGGAGTTCAACCTACATTTTGGATCCGAGGAATGCAACAAGATATAGGAATATAATGTCGAATGCATACCTCTATGATTTTTCACCTTTTTTATCCAACTGAGACTAAACAATAGGGATAACAATAGAAGTGTTAGTTTCACAAATAGATTTATCATTAATAACCAAAATACTCTATTAACTCCTCTTGGCGGGTCTAGATTCTTCACCACGGCTCCTCCCGACCGCCACCATCGGCTCCGGTGAGTCCCCAATATCCCCGTGATGCTCATGCTCCCCCTAACTCCACCCCTTATCCACCCAAACGCCATCGCCCCTTCTCCTGCCCTAATGCCGGCCGCCCACTCCACCGCCCACCCGCTCTCGTGGTCGCCTTGCACTGAGCAATCCATTTTTGCCATCATAAGCCATCACCACCGCCTCTTTCGCCGGTGTCCAGCCTCGGCTCTAGTGCCCGGCCACCTCCCCTGTTCTTCTCTTCTCTATCTGTCTGTCTATCTCTCTGTTGTGACTCGATGACAGGTGGGCCCCAGATGGAAGTAGATGGTGGTAGATTCACAGGGAGACAAAGAGATTCATCCAACCAAACAAGTTCACATATCGTATCATCCCACCAATCAAACACAATCCTTGGACCATCCTATCCAGGATGGTTCCATCCATCCTGTACCATCCTATTCCATTCACCTTGGTCCACCCCAACCAAACGCATCATAAGAAAATTGCATATCTCATACGCGTTCGGATCAATAGTGTTGCATAACAAAACACCAAACAGATCTATAGCGCCTATATATATAGCCCACAAGCCCATAGGTCTTGTTACTGTGCACGCCCCCTAAGGGTATTTTCAATAGTGGTCACTTTAGCCGTCTCTTAGTTGCCATGTTACTCAAAAGTCTAGTTGGAAGAGAGAGGATGTGAAGAGAGAGAGAATGTACCATCTCTTATATAAGAGACAAGCTGGGCACGCAAACTATCGTAAATTGTGAGTGTGTAAGGAGACAAGTTGTGTTAAAAATGAATGATTTTATAGATAATTTGTTGGAGATGTTATTTTTAGTGCTGTCTATAGATGACATAGAGGGATATTATAGACAATAGTTGTCTATATTATTGTAAATGTCCTAAACCCACTCATTTTCCCCCTAAACCGGGTATTTATCTCACTTGATCACTGCTTCAGTAACAGCGTGGTGAAATTTCAATCACATTCTGACCATAGATATCAATTCTTAGGTCATCTCTACAGCAATAGCTACTGCATGCGTCTCTCACCGGAATCTCCGCAAAACGCATGGGCCACCGGTCCATCTGAACCGCCTGAAGTTCTCTTCTCCCCTACCTCCGTACCCAAACTACTACAACCAAAGTCTGAACATACTGCCACAACAACACAATTTCACTGTCTCACATAGCATGGCGATATGGCATTCTTGTGATCTCATCACTTGTAGCGGCGGAAGAGGGCCTCTGCCTGCGCGTTCTTGTAGGCACTGCAGCCGACGAGGTAGAGGAAGACGAGCGCGACGGTGGCGACGACGAGGGCGATGTTGGCCTTGTGCCATTGGTCGCGCAGCGCCTCGAGGAGGCCGGCGCGGCAGGACTCGCACTCGTAGCAGAGCTGCGCAGGGTCGTTGCTCCACAGGCCGCAGCTCGGGTCGGCCGCCGGTTGCGCCGGGTTCGTCCACACCGTCGGGCTCACGTAGCTGTACCCGCACACCGACGGCGGCTTGCAGCAACCGGACTGCATCCATGCGCAGCACAACAAAGCATTGTCATTTGTCAGTGTCAGGCGAATCAGAGATTCAGAGTAAATGTGCAATTGAGTTAACTGAAGTTATCAACCTAGTTAATTAGTTATACTAAGAAAATTAACAGAAATCCAGTCATTTTGCAGCATTGCCTATAGGTGGACCTGAAAGACTGAAACAATTTATTTCCTTTATTGTTTTGAAGATCGCGTCAAATAGATCCTTCGTAGAGATGTATGAACATCTGAGGCCTGCCCGAAATACGCGGCTGCATCACAGTACACACGCACGCAGACAAACTCTGTGCAGATGAGAACACCGGGGTGATTATACCCACGCTAGCTGCAGTGCTGCATGCAGTTGCTCCAATCCAAGAATCAAACTCTGAAGTAGTGCCCTGAACTACGTGATATTAGAAATTAAAGCAAAACTCTAGAATTAACAAGAGTAATCACACGCCCCCACGCACCAGCCCATGCGACCCTTGTCTCCAAGACTGTTCCTACGAACAGCAGTACAGCGCTTCTAGTTCTACCCCTTTATAAAAGAAAACTTTATGTTCCCAAGAATACAAGCTGTAGGAGGCCATCTCACATGATTTTTGCAGAAAATTTGTAGAAAACTGTGCAATTTCGGTAGGATTGACATACTAACATCCCCATGTTGCAAATGGGGCTTAATTAAACTCATTATTGGGGATAAGCAGAGCACGTCCGACCAAGAAATCGTCCATTATATTCCCGGTCTATGTCAGCGTCTGGTTTGTTAAAAAAAAAGCTTAATTACATGGGCCTTCTCATCTACACATGGATTCCCCTTTAGATCATCTGGCATCTGCGCACCAGGGAAAGCGAGATGGCCCACACCACAGTGACCGTGAACGATGCCGATAACGCACTCCTGCTTTTCCATGTGCCCTACTGAAATTAAAGTTATTTGATTCCTCTTCTCTTCTAGTGGCATCTCTAGAGGCCTAGAGAGATTGGTAGATCCTTGTAAAGAATAATATCTCCACATTTTGTTAATCTGTATTAGCTACAAGTGTCACTACCAATGTGTTTGTTCGAAGCGGCAAATGGATGGTCACACTACTGCTTAGAGCTTAAATGTTAATTAAATCTACATTTCTAAAGTAACAAAATTATATAATCTTGCAAAACAAAAGGACAAAAAAAGACAAAAAAATTGTCAGTTCGTTTAATACTGACTAGTAGGGGTAGTCATAAATAAGATTAGGTGATGGATAGGATTATACCTGGAGCGGCGATAGGTTGGACTGGTAGAACTGGTCGGCGGTGACGAAGGCGCCCTGGCGCGCGAGCTTCTTGCAGGTGTCGGAGACGGTGAGGCAGACCTTGATGCGCTCCCACCGGCCGGGGTCGTCGGAGACATAGCCGCGCAGCCACATGGAGAAGCCGTCGAGGCGGTACTCGTCGTAGGCGCGGCCGAGCACCGGGTAGGCCCCGGAGCCGCGGGTGACGGCGAAGGCGAAGACGAGGAGCGCGATGAGGAGCACGATGAGCGCCGCCATGGAGAAGAGGTAGAAGGCGAGGAGGCGGCGGCGGTTCCAGTACGCGCCGACGAAGCCGGCGAGGGCGGCCAGGAGGAGGAGCCCGCCCAGGATGGCCACGGGCCACCGCGCCAGGCGCGCGCACTCCTCCCCCTGCGCGGAGGCGAACCAGACGCCCGACGCGATGACGGGGACCGCGCAGATGAGCGCCATGAGCGTCACGCACGCCGTGATGTTGTTGCTCACCGCCATGGCTCGAGCTTCGCGTAGGTGTGTCACTGTGTGCGCGTGCGCTGTGCTGTGCTGCTGCTCTCTCTTTGTGGCTGTGCTGTGTTTTTTGACGCGGTTGGCATAAAAAGGGCTAGGGATTTTCGGGGTAAGGTGGCGGGATTTGCGAGGCTGACATGTGGGCTCGGGAGAAGCTTGTCTCGGGTGGGCCCACTGCCGACGTTGCGAGTGCCTGTACATGCTTCCACATGTACGTGCCAAAAAAAACAGATTAGCACTCGTCGCATTTACTCGTTAATGTTGAGTTTTGACTGTACAAAAGCAAAAGGCTGTAAACGTAGAATATTGATAAAGTACTTCAAATTACAAATGTAACAATATCACTTTTACGTATTTTTTTAAAAATATAGTCAATCAAAGTTTAATTAGTTAAAGCCAAAACTGACAAGTAAACACAAACGTAGTAATTATACTATGAGTACGCCGTTTCAGATGGAAGGGCCCACAAGGATGGTGTGACTCAGGTCCCGATCATCGATGGACACATTATGTCAGAGTGACTGCTTGCGTTGTTAGTAACCTTCGAGGCTTTGTTCGAATGTCAGGGGAAATGCACCCAGAGCAGAGATATCCCGGGTGAGATTTTCTGGCCAAATAGAAAACTTGTGGAAATCTCTCTATATAAAAGGGCGCAGACTTCAGGCTTAACCAGGGTGGCCACGTCACTATTTTTTTTATGGCCGTCGGATCTTCGTTCAACCGTTTCTCGGCCGTCAGATCACTCGCTGATTTTCCGCGTTGTCGTTGTGAGGTCGCGTTGTTGGATCTGATTTGCTTCATGTGCGCCGTCCGATCGGCCGATCGATGCGCTCGGAATGCTGTCGATGCTTCGGTCGTGCCGCTCGTAGGCGTTCCGCTCGGCGCGCTTGTAGGCTCTGCCTCGCCCGCTCTGCCACGTGCTCCTTGCCTCGGGTGCAGCGCGCTTCTAGCATTTTCTCCGCCGCTGCCCACAGAACGCTTCTTCCTGTTCTTCTTTGCCATTTCCCGTTCGTTCCTCTTCTTCTTTCGCCCGGCGGGCTCCTGCGTGCTACCTCTGCTTGTACCTCATCCTTGTGTTCCTCGCTTCAATTCCTTCCTCTCTATCCTACCCGTTCTCGGTTGGTCTCTTAGTGTTATATCCCCGCTTTTCTTTACCTGTTCTTGGGTGTATGGGTCCTCTTGTTTATTTCCGTTGTTGTTGCTTCATCTGATTCTGTGTTTTTGGCTTTGCTTCGGGTGCGCCGTTTCTGTTTTATATGCTCTGATTTTATAAGTTCCCTACATGCGATTGGGTCCATCGCAAACATACTTTGCCTATCAATTTGATGCTATCTTCAGAAAATCGTCTACAGTGTACTTTATAGGATCCAGAAAGTATCTTGAGCTGAATTCTGAACTCTGGGGACTGCATAGCAAAAGCGAGAAGAGTAGCAAAAGCGAGAAGAGACTCTTGCTCTGAAAGATTGATACTTTGATGTTTTAGTATTGTGCTTTTTAGTTTTCATACGGTTGATGGGTCTATTTAACTATGGAACTGAAAAAACATTAGGATCACAAGTGAAACAAATTCTGTCTGAAGAGTGCCTGTGTGTCAAGAGTGTAGTTCTTTTCCTTTAGCATATTTCTTTTTCCAAGCACAGAAATTTTGGGTTTTCTATCTTCATAAAAGATTGACTCGATACTAGCTCCCTGTACTGAGTTTTTTCTCTCCAAATTCGAAGGTTTTATCTTTTTTGACATGTCCAATTTCATCTCCAGATATTGTTGCCAGGAGTCAATAGTCTACACTCGGATGAAATATTGGAGCCATAGGCACCGAACTCGTCTGGGTTGTGTCGAAATGCGGTACAACTTGTAACAGGTAACACGAAGCTCTCATTTGGTAACGTCATTGTGAAGTTGTTCTGGAGCATGGAGTGCATCCTTCGAGACTGGAAGTACCAAAGTCTGTTCTAGAGATTTTGCTGGGCATGTAGATGGCAGACGATCCTAATCTAAACTTTGGGGGCATTTCCGCAGCCATTCTGCAGACAGCATGTGGTTTCATTTCAGACAAGCACGACAACTAGCCGCTCAGGAGGCATGCCAGTGTACCTGGACTGTTCCAGTGGGATGGCCGCCGATATGGGGATGTTGAGCACCACACCTTCAGTGTCTGTCTCAACCAGTTCATCCAATATGATTGCTGATTCTGGGCAGAACCTCAAATATGGAGGACCGCTGGGTACGGATCGGTCATATCTTGAGCTCCAGGTGCTGAGAGGTGGCCTCGAGAAGTAAGCTATTTCCACTTTTATGACTGGTATCATATACAAATACAGAACTTGTAGTCTCTATTGTTGAACTTTGTCCTACAACTGGGCCCAACAGATGGAGATTTTATTTTTTGCTAGCGTAAAGCTTTTCTATGTCTTGTTGAAAGTTTGCATTCATTGGTTCACCCCTCAGGTGTGTACTTACTTTGTTTTCTTTGGTGTACCAATGATGAATACTCTCAGATATGTAAATGAACAAGGAATCATGACATATATAAAGATAGTAACTTCATCACTAACCAAGACAGTGAGAGATGTTGCGATGAGGTGCCAATGGTTAGGGGTAAGCAATCTCTAATCTGTACATGCTTTGTAAGCTCATTTCTACCAAAAATCTGCATTCGTTTTTCTTCTTCTGATCACAAGGTTGTCATCTATTTGAGGTGTGTTCCTTGGGGAGTGCTGCATCACTAAATAGTACATGCCCAACAAGGGGACAGCTGCTTATTTAGTTCTGAACACTGAAAAGATACAAACTTTACGTGAAATGTCCAGACACAATTGACAATTTCCTTAGGTACAACCATACACGCAGATGTGGTTCCCTTTTCTCCTTGAGCAGTTTTTGGATGGGACATGCTAAAGCTTGTTTTGCATCTCAAGATTGATCTGAATATAGTAGTATGAGTGATAGATGCACTTATTCTCAATGTGTGCATATGCTATGATGAGTGACAGATGCACTATTCTCAATGTATATATGAATACTACACTTGTGCATTTTAGACCATGATCATAGTGAGTTATGAGTTGGCAATCAGTGTATCCTTTTGGCCTGTTATTCTATTGTTCTATGTTTGTATTGCCAAAAGGAAAGGTATATCGAAAGATAGCATGTTCTTATTTGTTCCTTTTGGCCTCAAGTACATGTGTGTATAGTTAGTGATCTATTTGTGGATATTCTTTATTTTTAGAGGAAGAAAGACTTACTGGAAATGCGGCTTGTACGTATTGATGGTGCGGAACGAAACTTTATATTTAGAGTTATGTAGATGATACAGATCATGGCAGCTCTACCAGGTCCGCTGAAATTGAAATTTTAAATTGAACCACTTCCATCAGTACGGACTCCTTAAGCAGAGTGCTTTTTGTATAGCCATTCTGTTGAATTTTTTATGTGAATGTAGCATGTGTTTCCATTTCATTAAACAATATCAATTAAACTGAAAGCTTATTCTAACTGCTTAAGTTATTCACACTATTCCTTGATGTATTTATCTGAGAACGAGAAATTCAATAACTTCAGTAATGAGGATGCACTCATCTGCCATGAGGCTAACATACCATATGCATTCTAGGGGCCTACCAGTACCAGAACACTCTCACTGACATACTATCCTTCAGAGGTAGGATATTACTTGCAGTAAGTAATCTTATAGATTATGTTATAATTATTCTTATTTGGTTTTAATTAATTTTGGGTTTGTTGTACGTTTTTGCCATAGGCTCTCGAGCACAACGGCTCTCTTTATGCTCATGTTTACTTGCATTCGTTTTTCTTCTTCTGATCACAAGGTTGTCATCTATTTGAGGTGTGTTCCTTGGGGAGTGCTGCATCACTAAATAGTACATGCCCAACAAGGGGACAGCTGCTTATTTAGTTCTGAACACTGAAAAGATACAAACTTTACGTGAAATGTCCAGACACAATTGACAATTTCCTTAGGTACAACCATACACGCAGATGTGGTTCCCTTTTCTCCTTGAGCAGTTTTTGGATGGGACATGCTAAAGCTTGTTTTGCATCTCAAGATTTATCTGAATATAGTAGTATGAGTGATAGATGCACTTATTCTCAATGTGTGCATATGCTATGATGAGTGACAGATGCACTATTCTCAATGTATATATGAATACTACACTTGTGCATTTTAGACCATGATCATAGTGAGTTATGAGTTGGCAATCAGTGTATCCTTTTGGCCTGTTATTCTATTGTTCTGCGTTTGTATTGCCAAAAAGGAAAGGTATATCGAAAGATAGCATGTTCTTATTTGTTCCTTTTGGCCTCAAGTACATGTGTGTATAGTTAGTGATCTATTTGTGGATATTCTTTATTTTTAGAGGAAGAAAGACTTACTGGAAATGCGGCTTGTACGTATTGATGGTGCGGAACGAAACCTTATATTTAGAGTTATGTAGATGATACAGATCATGGCAGCTCTACCAGTCCGCTGAAATTGAAATTTTAAATTGAACCACTTCCATCAAGACGGACTCCTTAAGCGAGTGCTTTTTGTATAGCCATTCTGTTGAATTTTTATGTGAATGTAGCATGTGTTTCCATTTCATTAAACAATATCAATTAAACCGAAAGCTTATTCTAACTCGCTAAGTTATTCACACTATTCCTTGATGTATTTATCTCGAGAACGAGAAATTCAATAACTTGAAGAATGAGGATGCACTCATCCGCCATGAGGCTAACATACCATATGCATTCTAGGGGCCTACCAAGATTGCAGAACACTCTCACCGACATACTATCCTTCGAGGTAGGATATTACTTGCGTAAGTAATCTTATAGATTATGTTATAATTATTCTTATTTGGTTTTAATTAATTTTGGGTTTGTTGTGCGTTTTTGCCATAGGCTCTCGAACACAACTCTCTTTATGCTCATGTTTACTTTGCCCGCTCGGGTTAGCAGATGGACCCTCTCGATCCCGAATATGAGCAAAAGTCTACATTTGGGAGGACGCGTCGAAGTTCTGCTTTTTCATTTCACCAAGCTTCCGGAGATGTTACCGGTTGTCGGAAGTCATATGACCGAGGCGCCGAGTCCATGACCCAATCGGCCGGTTGCACCGGAGGATTGAGGGTCAGTGTTGAAGTTGTTTGGCGAGGGACGGTACCGATCCCAAGAACCGGACCACGGTGTCCACGCGAGGCGGTGGTCACCGAGGCAAGCAGCACCGTGGGGTGCGACCACCGCCCGAACGGTCGTCTGAATTGCCAGAATGGCCCAGGCTTAATCGTGGCGGGCAAAGTGAGGCGCAGAGGCGGGGAGCAACAAAGATAGCTTGTCGACGTCGCTGGGGCGTGGCGCCATGAGTTCGCCATCACAGCGCTTGCCGCGGACCGCCACATGGTGATTTGCCCGGCCCACGGGTTGTAGATGGAGGGCCATGGTGCGGGGCCTTGCCGCCGCTGCTGCCACGCCGGGCCGGCGATTTCCACCGGCAGAGCCGCCGTTGGTGCTCGGGAGGATCCGCCATGGGGCCGCCGAGCCACCTGATGAAGGGGAGGCGGGGCAGAGTCGCCGAAGGTCAGCCGAGCAGCGACGAGGGCGGTCGCCGGAGGTGATGTTGGTGCGCTGGAGTCGATCTCCTCGAGGATGAGATCGTTGCGGACCTCATTGAAAGAGGGGAACGGCTTGGAGCGCTTGAAGTGGGCCTTCATGTGGGCGAATTTTTCGTTGAGACCGCGCAGCACATTGAGGACAAGGGTGCGGTCGCGGATGACCTCGCCGAGGTCGCCGAGAGCGTCGGCCATCCCCTTCATCTTGCGGCAGTAGTCGTCAATCGAGAGGTCGCCCTGCAAGAAGACACGAAATTCGGCGTCGAGGCGAAGGGCGCGAGCTTCGCGGTTGCCGAGGAATTGCGCCTCGATGATGGTCCAGGCGCGGCGTGCAGTGCCGTTGCGGGTGCGGGCGGACTCCATCAGCTCGGGGGAGAGCGTGCCCAGCACCCATAACAGGACGACGGCGTCCATGCGCCGCCAGGACGGCACGGCGGGGAAGGCGTCGTCGGAGAGGACGTGGTCGGCGAGGGCGTATCGCTCGAGGGTGAGGAGGACGAGATCGCGCCAGCGGTTGTAGTGGGAGGAGAGGGGATCCAGAACCACGGGCACGAGGGCACGGATGTTCTGGACGCCCGCCGCCTGCGCGTGGAGATTGGCGATGGTGGCGCTCGTAGTCGCGGGTCGCGCCGGCGCCGGCGTCGTCGTGGGGAGCCGCTGTCGCCGTGAGCGCCGCGTTGCGAGTGGGAAAGCGGCGTCGCGGCAGCGGTATCGCCGCTGGCCGAGATCGGCAGCTGCTGGGCGTTCTCGCGCGAGGACGCCCCTGGCGGCGCGGACGCGATCTTGAGCGGCGGCGGCGTTTTGCAAATTTCGGCGGCGCGGCGCGACCAGTTCTTTCTTCCGGCGTCAAGATCCTCGGTAGGCTGGCCGGGTAATAGCGGCGATGGGAGCAAGTGAGGATCACCAAAAGTGCCATGGCGGTGGCGCAGCAAGTTAGGTTTAGCGAAGCGGTACATCACAGATCGTGACGATCTCTTGATACCATGATAGCGCGAATAATACCTTGTGTATTCAATCGAGAAAACAGAGTATAATATATAGACTCTACTGGGTAATCTATCTCTACGATTTATAGCAACAAGATCGGGAGAAGATCCGGAGTCCAAAGATAAGGAAAAGCTAGGCATGGAAAGAGTCAACAGCCAGCCACCTAAATATAGAGGGGATCACCTAAACAGGGAAAGAGATAAACTCTAACATTATTGATCTCATATTTATATGGAATGCTCACTGCATTATACCTGTTTAGCTGTTGTTGCATTCTTGCGAAAATCAAAAGTCGGTAAACAAAATAGCGTGCTAGGAGATTGAATGAGCTCAAGAACAACCACCACCTAAGGTCCTTTTCCCCATTATTTGTTGTTCAGATGGTATGAACTAGCAACTTGTAGTATCTTGGTTATCTGCGCAGCCCTCAAGGCCTCCAGAGTAGGAACTCGCCGCCATCGCCGGCTGGCGATGCCGACGCTGAGTAACCCGCCGGTCAGTCTCCCTGAACTCTAGATTTTACTATCTGATTCAGTTCCAATAAAGACGGTGTGTGTGTGATTCATCATTCCACAAATGATCATGTTTACTTTGCCCGCTCGGGTTAGCCAGTGGACCCTACTGATCCTGAATATGAGCAAAAGTCTACATTTGGGAGGACGCGTTGTAAGTTCTGTTTTTCATTTCACCAAGCTTCCTTTTTATTGATCTCATATTTATATGGAATGCTCACTGCATTATACCTGTTTAGCTGTTGTTGCATTCTTGCGAAAATCAAAAGCTGGTAAACAAAATAGCGTGCTAGGAGATTCGAATGAGCCTGAAGAACAACCACCACCTAAGGTCCTTTTCCCCATTATTTGTTGTTTAGATGGTATGAACTAGCAACTTGTAGTACTGGTTATCTGCAGGCCCTCGAAGGCCTCCAGGAGTAGGAACTCGCCGCCACTGCCGCTGCGGGCGATGCCGACGCGGAGTAACCCGCTGGTCAGGTCTCCCTGAACTCTAGATTTTACTATCTGATTCAGTTCCAATAAAGACGGTGTGTGTGTGATTCATCATTCCACAAATGAATGGACCTCAGACTAAAAACCGTATCCTAATTCCTGTTTCCCTGGAGGATTTACAGCATGAGTGCTTGTTGTTTATCCCATAGTGCCGAACCTGATATACAGTTTGAATGTTTTTACAAATGTATATCGCTCAACAAAAGCTCTTGTCGATTACAGATGCCTCAACGCCAAGCCGGACCTCACCCTCGAGACTTGGGCACACTAGAAGACCCCAGAGCACCTCTAGGAGCAGGAACTCGCCGCCACTACCTCAGCGGGCAATGCCGACGTGGAGTAACCCGCCGGTCAGGCCTCCCTGAACTCTTGATTTTTCTATCTGTTTTGGTTCCAATAAAGACAGTTTGTGCGTGTGTGTGATTCATCATTCCACAAATGGATGGACCTCAGATTGAAAACTGTATCCTAATCCCTATTTCCTGGAGGATTTTTAGCATGGATGCTTGTTGTTTATCCCATAGTGCCGAACCTAATATACAGTTTGAATGTTTTTCCAAATGTATATTGCTCATCAAAGGCTCTTGTCGGTTACAGGTGAACAGGGAAATGCAATTTTTCGTTTAGTGTTAGATAGTTATCAGCAACTATAGGCTCTTCGAATTTTGCAAGAACTATGTTGCATACTTGCAATGGATGTTGCCATCCAAACTCAACATTTGCTACAGTGTGTAATCAACTTTAGGCGATCATACCATGTCGAATGTGATGATTGTTGGTGAAAGTGGTTGGAACCGTACTAATGCATGTCTGATGTGTGTTCGTGATGTGTATTATCCTTAAGCCTGGTCTTTATAGGGTATCACTCCCTCAGTTTTGAATATGTATGTTGACACAAGGAGCAAACAAAAGTGGATTAAGGTGGCTAAAATGTGACTTTCCAATTGAATCAAGGATGGTTTGTCCATACCTCAAGTTTTAGTGGTATCTTCTGTTAATAGGAATTAGAGTCTATTTTGTTCTACATGGTTGGTGCCAACCGGTCCACTTGCTTGAGTATAAGAGCATAATGCTTTATTATTTTCTCTTTTAGCACAAGAACTTCTTTGCGGATTTCATGACAGAATTGGAATTAAGTTTTAATTTTGTCAAATTCTAATGTGCATCTCTATATCTCTTTGTTGTTGGATGCAATCTATATCTCATTTCTATCCAGAGTAATCGCTTTAGGGGTCTCTGTTCCAAAGTGCAAAAAAAATAGTACCACCAGTCGTTAAAGATGGATAGCGTGTATACTAAATATTAAAACATACACCCACTAATATAATATTCTTTTAAAGCATTTAAATTGCCATCTGATCCTACTGTCTACGTATACTAGGGCTGCAAAAAATACATCAGATCACTGCATGTTTACATATTTATGATTTTATAGTGAAATTGTGAGAGTACCAGTGCCTTAGCTTTTGCGATTATTTTTAAATAGTATTTGCCAATTACTCTTGCATTGTTCTGATAGTGTCATATATTTACATGGCGG
Organism: Phyllostachys edulis; assembly: GCA_036346405.1. Classification (NCBI taxonomy): domain Eukaryota; kingdom Viridiplantae; phylum Streptophyta; class Magnoliopsida; order Poales; family Poaceae; genus Phyllostachys; species Phyllostachys edulis. Next base: position 18,167,162 of record CM070548.1, on the reverse strand, counting down.
GGCATAACTAAATTTTAATTGTAATGTAGACCACCATTTGTGGTATTTCTCAGTTATATTGTATATATACTGTATAGGTATGGATGATGTTAGCATAATAATTCGTACCATATTTCTAGATACATCGCAATTCCTCAAATCCTCCAGTTCGATCGCTTCTTTCTGTGAAGTTTGCTCGCTTTTCACGGCAAAAATCCTGTATTGGCCAGCTTATTGGGTGCGACATGGGCGTGGTGGTACCTGTCAGGCTGTTCACTCGGTGCATGCTTCGGCTGGTCACGCTCAATCCGCCCCAACGTAGTGCCAAGAGTCGTTGAGGTGAAATTTTTTTTGTTATTGTTTTGCTTAGTAGTGTAGCTCTGTTATTTTTTAAAAAGATATTTTTTTAGCTGTCTTTTCCTTAGTTTTTTTATGTTCTTGTTTCGCTGTTTAAGTAGATTCGGTCCTGTGTGTAATTTCTGTTTGATTAATTGTGACAGGTCGATAATTGCATCCGGTATTCATATAGTTTCGTTTTCCACGTTTGGTTATAATGATACACCTCTTGAAATAACTTGTTCTTAGGATTTGTCAAGTTGATTGAACTATTGAGGGTTGACCTGTTTGCTCTTCTTTAGTTCTTTTCTGTCCCACGAGTTTGACACCCAAACCGTTGTATGTGCATATTCTTTCTTACTGTTAGAATATGTCCTCCAAAATTGGGCCTTTCGTGCTGTTAACTTTGATGTTGTGTATGTTTAATTATGGACAAGGATATTGCAATATTATCTTGCATTGATCTATGCTATAATACATTAGCATCTTGCTTAGATCTTTTCGTATTGCTCGCGGCAGTATTTAATGGGCATGTTATTCCTCTTGAATTGCCATTCAGATTGGGAAATGCTATTGGTTGATTTTACAGATGAGCTGGCCGAGCTATCCATTTAGCTCGAAAAAGTGAAGATCCGCATTTGATATGTGCATTGCGTTTACTCTAAGTTCCCTTTGGTGTACTGTTATGTTTAGATTATGGGATCCTCATTAGCTGGTTGTGTTCCAAGGTAATGTGATGTGTTTTTTGATGTCTTTTTCGTGTTTGCCTCCGCGCCAAGGCGCGGGCAGCCATCTAGTATATTACATAGGGAGACTAATCCCTATCATCATTTGGGATAATCGGGGATAAAATCCCTCCTGCTACAGACATTCCAAGAAAAAAGAAAGCAAAAGGGCGAAATTATCATTAAAAAAAGGAAAAATAAAAGCGTGTGTACGATTGAAACATTGGCGCGGCGCTTGGAGGTCTCCACTAGACTTAGAGCCAGCAACAGGGGAGACGGCTAGGTCAACAGCGAACTACGCAAGGGTGCCGGCACGTGGGACAATGACGACGAGGTTCACACCCTCACCTTCCTCGTCGTCCACCAGATCTAGAGCACGATGCAGAAGAAGGCGGCACAACAAAGACCTATGAGTCGCAAGCGGTGTCATTTGGGGAAAATTTTCCACGCCTTTAGAGGAGGTTTTTTTTTTTCAACCCCGGGATTAGTGTGGATTGGGCCTAGAACTTGCATCCAAGCAGCGGGTTTCGTCCTCTAGGAAAAGGGGTCAGGATCCCAAACAAGCCCTGATGTGATACAAATACGAGCGTATTTATATCTCAGTTGATTACATGTATGCCAACGTAAACACTGGTCGTGTTCGGGCAGGTTGCAGAGTCGAACGAAGGTCCCACTGTCCTAGGGATGGCAATGGGGCCTCATTCCCCATTCCCCGATGGGGAATTCACTTATTAGGGGGCGGGTTTGTGACTACTTCATTCCCCACGGGGATACTAATATGACAAAAACATTCCCCATCGGGTTTGACGGGGGCGTTCTCGCTTCCCCATCCCCATCCATTACGATGGGGCCCCGATAAGGTGATAACATAGTGCATAGCATAGCCCACCCACCAACCGAAAGTGCATCATTCTGTCTTGACGCGCGCATAGCGTTAGTCATAACCCTAAGTCCCTAACCCCATTTCCCATTCACTCCCACCCACCGCCGCCCACATCCATAGCTTGAGAAATTCTCTTTCTTTGCAAATTAAATTCGAAATAGCAAGATCTGATACAGCGGGGATGGGGCCCGATAACCCGACGGAGACGGGATGGGGAAGAATAAGACCGACGACGGGGATAGGGACGGGGACGGGGATTTTTTCTTGTCACGGGGATGGGGATGGTCCACCACTCTCCAACGGGGAATGGCCCCGTTGCCATCCCTACACAGTCCCACTGCATGCACTCCACCGAGTCAAGTCTCCAACAGTACGTACCGGCCTAGTAGACACCCGGTGCAGAACGAGGACACGTGCTAGTCTCCAGCGCTGCCAGATCGATGTCTGAGCTGTACACCTTCGTTGGTACAAGGTTTTCTCTACAAGTGAAGCCGACATCATGCCGCTACAGGGTGTGAGCAGAGCAGCACCCCGACCGGCGCGCGCGGCACATGTACATGTACACCACCAACAAAAACGTTTCGCTCACGAAGCTTCTCGAGTCCCCTAAAAAAATCCGTCGTGGGTATGAGTGTAATGTTGAATTTGAGGTGCGCATGTGGCATGTACTGACAAAGATTGCATGTACTGTGTTTCTGTGGGTGAAGTCCTTGCATATGAATGTGCAGTTATGTTTGCTTTGTTGTGATGATCTATATGATATCAAACAGCCAGAGAGGTTCTTCCCTCTTCGCGTGGCCACGTCACCGAAAAAATACCAGCCGTCCGATCGCGTCTGCTCCCACGTGCGGCCACCGGATCCTACGCACGATGCACTTCGTGCGCATGGCCTTCGCTCGCCTCGCCACGTGTGCGCTCGGTCCGACGCACCGTTGCCTCACGGGCTTTCCACGGCTGATTCGGCCTAACGCCCCGTCGTTCCGCTGTGTACACCGCGCTCATTCGGCCTAACGCCCCGCCGTTCCTCTGCCTACGACGTGTCAGCTGGCGCCGGTGCCATACTAGTGATATCAAAAATGTAATGCTAAGTTGATGTTTGTGGTGGAACAGAGGCCTGAGGTTGGTCGTGTCTGAGTGCAAGCCGAAAGCCAAGATTGTTGACATATGTGAGAAGGGCGAGTCTTTCATAAGAGAGTAATGCATCCAGCTTTGTCTTTCATGAGGTCTTGCCTGTTGCTGGATTTCCTGATTACTTGGGGTTCCTTTATTGAGGACAGGCAAACCGGGAAAGTCTACAGGAACGTGAAGAGGAAGATTGAAAGGGGCATTGCTTTCCCAACATGCTTATCCGTGAACAACACAGTATGCCATTTCAATCCACTGGCCACTGATGAGGCAGTCCTGGAAGAAAATGATATGGTCAAAATGTATTGCCTTGCTGGCTGCAATCTTTCTACCATGTTTTCTAATTTTACCTTAAGCCTTGATGATTCTGTTTTCATTTGACAAAGATATGGGATGTCATATTGATGGTTTTATTGTTGTGGTGGCTCACACACATGTTACCAAAGATGGGCCTGTCATCGGAAGAGCAGCTGATGTTTTCGCTGCTGCCAACACAGCGGCAGAAGTCGCAATGAGGCTTGTTAGACCTGGGAAGAAGTACATATTTTACAAAGTATAACTATTCTTCTGATTATTTTCTTGTTCACAAGTAATCTTGTTTCTGTTACTGCATCTTTGTTGGTAGTGCTCCGTAGGCATATCAGTCTGCGAGTTTCTCTTATCGTGCTTATTTGTTGGTATTGCTCCTTAAGTTTATTTGACTGTTAATTGGAAAGAGTGTGTAAGATCGATCTATTCGTGTTAGTTTTATCAATTATCAAAGTTTCAGCTGGAGAGTTCAGGTAAGCGCTAGAGTAACTCTAAGTAATGGTTTTCAAATGTGCAGGTCAATCTTATATGAATTTGCAGACAAAGTTATCCCAATAACTGTTGTTGGAGGTTCTAACCCAAATGAAATGGTCATTCTGAATTGAAGGCTTCGTCAATTAGCACTGTGCCATTACAAAACGACAGTGGCTCGCAAGCTAACATATGGTGATCATTGGTTCCACAAAATTCAAATAATTACATAAAAGCTTCTACAGGATGACTCCCAGTTTCTCAAAATTCATATTCTACACCCAGATCCCAGAGAGATAAAATCAACAGTTTGTATGTCACTGATCTTCACTATATGTATATTTTTATATTTAGCGTTGAAAACCTTCATACGCCTAATCTGCCAATTATTTGTTATTACCATACCGAAGCAAGTAGGTTGGTCCAAGCAGACCTCAATGTGATTGGCTCCAATACTAAAATAGTTGGAAATTCAACATTTGCATCTGGTAGCACCTGATCTTCAAAATTTTAGTATAGCTGATATCTCGGAAGCACCGACACGCCGGTAAGGTGCCGCGTCCGTGTCGGACACGGACATGGCTCTGACATGACTCGAATACGTATCCCTGGTGTGTCGGAAATTGCAATCGCGAAAAAAAATAAAAACAAAATCCGATACGTATCGGACACATATAAGACACGTATTGGACACTTGGGCCGATTCAATTCGGCCCAAAACAAACCAGCTGGCCCAACTATTCACCAACCCTGCCCAACTATTCACCAACCCGGCCCAACTATTCACCCCTTGTTAACCTACCTGCACCCCGTGAGCAGACCGCAAAAGCTTGGACTAGTCGACACCGCCGCAGCACCCGCCCCTACGTTGCCAACTCGCCATCGCCAGATTCGATGCTCCCGACGGTCACCGGCAAATCCCGCCGCTGCCGGCTCCTTCCAGTGCTGTCGCCGCCGGCTCCTTTCCCTGGTTTGCTTCTTCCCTTTTACCTTCTTCCAGACTTCCAGTCATCTAGTGCCGCCGTAGCTGGCTCCTTTCCCTGTGCTCGGCGGCGCCATGGGCTCACGACTCCCCTCCTCCTGGCGGCACCATGTTGATTGGTGATTGTTGCTTTGTTGAGCAAGAGCAGAGATGAGCAAGAGCAGAGGCGAGGGAGAAAGAGACGCCGGAGAGAGCAGGAGAGGGACTCCACCGCGAAAGGCACCGTCGTTACGCCGCGTCCGCCGATGTCGCCTTCGTTGTTTGCCTTTACTCTGAGGTGACCTTTGACGGCATGTTCTTTTTGCCACCCCTTGCCAATCAGTGTCTCGGTTCTTGGCTACGTTCTTGGATTTCTTTCTTGATCTGTTCGTAGCTTTCTTGGTAGCCTTGAGCGATACTTGGGAATTTATTGCTTAGATTTGTTGCACAATTGGTCGTCAAGGTTAGATTCTTGCCCTCTAGTTCTTGGGATTTCAATGGAATAATCGAACTCTTTAGGTTGCCGTAGTATCGCAGTGTACAAATCTACGACGAATGAACATATGAAGCTTTAAAAGAAATGGTTAGTTTTTTTGTTAGTTCTTGACTTTTGGGCATGTTCTTGAAGAATAATTCCGTTTGTACTTTGATGTGCTCATTGCATTGTTGGGTTCTTGTTCTGATAAAGATAAGATTACTTTCGATCCGAGTGCAAGAATTAGGATCCCTAGTTCAATAATACATATATTGATATACATATATTATTATTATTATATATATACAGCCGTGTCCCCGTGTCGCCATTTTTTAGAAAATGACGTATCCCATATCCGATACGTGTCGTATCCGACACGCGTGTCCGTGTCCGTACATCCTAGGCTGATATTTAACTTTTTTTGTCCATTTTTTTAGAGTGTGCTTCCTTTCTCTTTACTTGACACGCTAGAGATGAAGATGGGTCTTCGATAAGGCTGCCACATCAGCTTCATTTCTAAATTTATGTTAATGTTTCTGTTTAATTCATGATGTTTTACTTTATTAGTTGGTCTGTAGTTATTTTACATGATGATATATCAGTTATTTATGTATTGAAGTAAACTATGAGAATTTTTTTTCTACCGTTCATTTCCAGAATTGTCGCACGAAGTTCTTATTCTATCGTGTTGCACTAATGTGATGCTCGTGTGTGTGTGTGTGTGTGGTACTCCCACTTCTCATATACCACTTAAATCGTATGATAATACCTTTTTATCTATTTGAGTATACTCCAATAATGATTATAAGATACTACAATGTGGGTTCTATGAAAAAATTCGTTAAAGTCCACTTTTTATAGCAAAATTTGTGCATATACTTCTTTTATATATGAAAAAGGGTATATATCAAAAATAAAGGGCTCCAATAGAATTTTTTAATCAAGTCACACTGAAATATCTTATAATTGGTATTTAAGTATATTGAAAGTGATAAAGAGGTATAATAATGTGTTCGTTTAAGTGGTATATTGGAAGTGGAAGTACATATGTGTGTGTGTGTGTGTGTCACCCTCTCTTAATTGATTGATTCACTTTATGTGTTAAAGAAAAATATTATTTATGTAAGATTTATGGTTCCGTTGCAACGCATGAGCACCCTACTAGTGTTACTAAAAAAGTAGAGAAAATTCACAATATACTACCGAATAACTATATTATAGGATTGTATGGCACAATCAGAGGGGGGGGTGAATGATTGTACTAATTTCTTGCTCACAAATTCAACCTTTCTCTCGTGCTCTGGCCTTCTCACGACCTCCTCAAGAACCTCTTCGAGGACCTCTTCAAAACCTCCTCGAAGACCTCTTCGAAGACCTCTCCAAAGACCTCTTCAGGACCTTCTCAAGGACCTCTCCCAAGAAAACCTCTTACGCACAGCTTGAACAAAACAATCCTGAGACAATGTTAAATAGATCTGATCTCTTATTTCTCAATATTGTTCTGTGTCTACAAAGTGCTGTACAAGCACCCCTCAAAGCTTTCAACCAAATGACCTCTTTAGCTCTACCGCAAAATCTAAGTAACAAAAGCCCCCGTAACAGCTACAGGAAAACACTTCCCCTCTGCCTCCTTTTATAGGCAGAGACCAATTCGTGTCCTCAGCGATACGGTCACCACAACTTATCTTATCCGAGTTCCAAGGGACCCGAAACCCTTCCAAACACGGGTTTTCCAATATCTCTAAACCTTCCAGATATTGAACACCTTCCATATCTCCTCACACGTCGTAAGCCTTCAAAACTCCACCTCCCGAAACTTCTCCGTGCATTATCCAACCACCTTTGATCTCCATGTGCTTCAGTGCAAGCCCGACCACCTCGTGACATCCTTAACCTCCTAGACCTAAGATTTTCCCATCCTAGTCCCGGTCCTCCTTGTCATCGACCATGGTCGTCTTCACGCTCAACTTGCACATGCAAAGACCAAAAAACATATTCCTGGTGCAAGTTCTCCAACTTGACCAATATCAGTTCACACACGCATATCACACACTATCAACCATCAATAAACACTAAACAAATTAACCTTGAAGTCTACGATCACTTCAACATAGTCCGCGACCAATTTCAGTAGGTCTACGACCACCTCCAAGACGTCCAAGACATCTATGATTAGTTCCAGTAGTTTACGACCACCTCCAAGATGTCCACGACGTCTACGATTAGTTCCAGCAAGTCTACGACCACCTCCAAGACGTCCACGACGTCTACGATCACTTCCAGCGAGTCTACGACCACTCACCTGCACCGTAGCACTCGAAGCATACAATATTTGGAATGAATAGGGTGGTCTTGAGGCGACCTTCGGGTGGTCCTGTGAAGACCTCTGGGTGGTCCTGCAAGACCTCATGAAAAGACCTCGTGAGTGGTCCTGGAAAAACATCCTGAAAGATCTCCTGGGAGGTCCTGTGAAGATGTCCTGGGAGGTTCTAGAAGACCTCCTGAAAGACCTCTTGCAAGGTCATGTGAAGACGTCCTGGGAGGTCTTGGAAGACCTCCTCAAAGACCTCTGGGGTGGTCTTTAAAAAACATCTGGGGTTGTCTTTGTAAATCTCCAGGGTCGTCTTTTTGCAAAGACCACCTCCTTGCTACAGTACCTCGGAAGACCTCCATGCTACAGTACTTGGAAGCCCTCCTCGCTACAGTAGCTCTAGAGAGACAAGTTCCTCGGAAGACCTCTGTGCTACAGTAAGTCGGAAGACCTCCTCGCTACAGTACTATGGAGAGAACAGTGTGTAGGACCGAAATAGGCGACTAGAGGGGGGTGAATAGGAGCTCAAATTCTTTTCAAACTTTGATTGGATTCAACTCGTAAATCACTCCAATAGCTATGATAGCTATGAAAATCAATGATTAAGCACAGAGAAAGACTTGCTTTGAATCCTATCAACACCCCCAAAGCATAGCAACAAAATACCCGAAGAAGAGCTGCAAAAACAGGGAAAACGGTATTACCACCGTTATATGTGCGGTACTACCGCATCGTGGTACTATCGCAGTTATACTAGCGGTACTACCGATATTCTTGGAGATGAACCCGATAGCAAAAAAACCAAAACAAAAAATGGCACAACTTTTGATATACTCGGGCAAACTTGATGAAACTTGAAACACAGCTTCTCTATGAGGTTAGGAACCTATTCCAAACAAGGATCGAATAGATCCACACAAAAGTTCCAACCTTTAACGAATTGAGTGAAGTCTGTTTCAAGAATTGTGCAAAATACGAAAACTGAGATTGAGAAGATCTGGGACTTGCTCGTGGATGGATGATCAACAAGATGGACTCAGATGCATACCTACAAGTCACAGCAAGCCAAAGCATAGCAAGAGCACAAGAGAAAACTCACAGATCAAAGAAAGCCCCAAAATCAAGAAATACACAATAAGAACACAAAGGACAGATCTGAGAAATCTGGTTGGATTGATTGAGATAGATGGATGATTGTTGATTATAGTCACTTCAAACATGGAGGACAAAGCTCTATCCAAGAGCACACACTCAATCTAACTCTAGAAACCCTAGCCTCATCTCTCTTCTCCTCAAAACCCTAAACACAAATAGGGCACTCAAATTGCAAGGGGTTCGGCTGGCTTTCTCCACGGCTGCAGCAACCCCAGCAGCCAACAACATCCCCCTATTTATAGTAGAGGCTAGCATCTAGGGTATATTCCATTATGGCACCCATTAAACCCTAACACATAATGGGTTAACACACGCACGCATCTCAAAGCGCCGTCTTCATCATCAATTGATCTAAACCGCTTCACCATGCGCCAACCCGCGCCGCGGTTTAGCCAAAAGGTCACAAATGCGGTATTTGGTGAAATTACCAAAATACCCCTTCTCGATCCTTCTCCAAAAGACCGAGTCCACAGATCGTGAAGCAATCCCATGCTTCGCCACGTGTAGGTTGATCAACGGCTCCATGTCGACAAGTCTCTCCCGTCCGGATCCCACTGGCACCATAGCACTTGCACCGACTCCCGCGCTGCTTGATCCAACCAGTCACACCGAATCGTCCGTTCGATCATCCATGTCCGTTCTGCGCCCCGCTTGAGTCATCTGACCTCACCCGGCATCTTCGATCGTTTTGGACCTCAGCTCTCCAAGCTTAGTCCCGATCCACCTCGCCGTTGACCGTCACTGACCTGCAAGCCACCTGCACAGCAATAGACCAAGAAACCATTTCCGAGAACAAGTTCTTTACAACTTGACCCACGTTAGCCAAAACATGCATCATGCAACACATATGCACTGATGAACATGAACTTGACCTAACCCAAAATCAAATCTCCAAGAAATTTGACAATCAACACAATTCATTCCACAAGCGGTACTACCGCCACATATCCACGGGTATTACCGCAACACGGTCATACCGCTCAAGCAACTACGGTCGTACCGCAACTTGGAGAAATCCCAAAATCTCCAAAACATCCTCTCTGGAATTTCCATACCGCTTACAAGTGGTCATTTAAGCCATCTTGGTACTAAGCAACCAAAGCACGGTAGTCTGACTCCTCAAGAAAACTAGAGCACAAGAACACCTTCTCTCGAATTTCCATACCATGTGTCACGACGGTTCTGGGGACGCAGATTACCGCCACTTCCCAAAGAAGATTATGCTCCATCAAACGCCGCAAAAGCCTCAGAAACCAATCCTCTGACATGTGGACGGCCCAGATTGCGTGGCCGTTCGGACCGCGTGTCTCAGCCGTTGGATCTTGGGCACTGTTTGACGGTCCAAACATCTCAAACAATCTGTCCCGTACAATTCCAATCGGACGCCTAACAAAACCCTTCACAATCGGAAGTTTGAACGTTCATCTGATCTGGACCGTCCGATTTTAATCGGACGCCTCACAACCCTTAGCACGTTCGGACGGTCCGAACGTTTCACATGATCTGTGCCGTCCGATTTCAATCGGACGCTTCACACGAACCCTACACGTTTAGAACCGACACTTGCGGTAGTACCGCGCTCTCTTGCGGTTGTACCGCTCAGCGGTAATACCGTTCCCAACAAGGCGGTACTACCGATTCCCGAGGAAACCCAAAATTCCAAAACAAACCTTCGGGAATTTCAAACTGCCAATCTTGCGGTCGAACCGCACCGCGGTAGTACCTTGGCTTCAACGCCGGTACTACCGATTTCCCTGACACTTGCTGAAAACTCTAGAATTCAACAAACTCTTAATGCAATTGCCAATTGTTTCATCATCTAAGATCATGAGCATGTCCCCATGACATCCACAATGTCCTCATGATATCCACACAGTAACTGGAAGACCTCCTTGCTATAGTACTCGGAGCTACAGTACTCGAAAGACCTCCTCACTAGGGAGAGATCCTGGACGATTCAGATAGCTCCAGGAGAAGGTCTTAGGTGGTCCAGATTGATCCACGTTGATGTTCATGGGGAGGTCCTGAGCGGTCCAGATTAATCCTGAGGAGGTCTTGGATGGTCGCGATTGACGCGCGTTGGCGCTCCTTGGGAAAAGACCTGGATGGATCAGATTGATTCTAGGGAGGTCCTGGACGGACGCGATTGATGCGTGTTAGTTCACCTGGAGAGGTCCTGGACGGTTGCGATGGATGTGCATTAGTTCTCCTGGACGGTTGTGATTGGTGCGCATTAGTTCTCCTAGACGATTGCGATTGAGGCGCGTTGGTTTCCCTGGGGCGGTCCTGGACGGTTCAGATTAATGCGCGTTGGTTCTCCTGAGGGAGGACCTGAGTGGTCGAGTTGATGCGTGCTAATATTCCTTGGGGAGGTCCTGGATGGTCCAGATAACACCTGGGGAGGTCCTGGATGGTCCTGATGTGTCCATGCGAGTGCTTCTTAGAATGACATTGAAGACCTCTGGCAGACCTGAGAAGACCTTAAACAAAACACCCAAACGGAACAATAAAACCTTCCAACAACCACAAATTCTAGTGCAAACCAAAGATCAATTATTCAACAGAAAATACCACGACCACGCCCCATGGTCCAACATATATGATTCACAATATGTCACTTATTGTAAGATTGATATGTGAAATTAGGATTTATATATCAGTAAGACATCAATGATACATTACGAAGATCTGAAGTTATGCCAGAGAAGAAAAAAAAAAGGTAAGGATCGATTCAACGCTGACAAGTAAATACGAACGGAGCGAGCGAGTACCCTCCTAGGCTCCTACTCTTGCCACAGCTTCGCCCACCTACTCGGCCCATTTAGTCCGCCCCTCGACGTGATGGCGGCCTGCTCCCTCAAGGCCCACCACCCAGGCCGTCTCCAAGTTCGACGGCCCGGCTACCCACGCCTCTCCAGCCCAGTGCCCTCGTCCGCGCGCCGCCGTTCAGCTGAGCGTCGCGTCCGCCCGGCATGCGACGACGAGCTCCGCTCCTGGTCTCTCCCGTCCCCAAATTCCCAACCGGCGCAACCGCCCCGATCCCGCGCGTCGCGGCGCCGGGCATGGCGTTCGGCCGCCGGATCCCAGGGGCCTCGTGGCCCGCTCTCCTCCCGACGCTGCCGCTGCTCGTGCTCCTCGCCTTCTCCTCCTCCGCCACGCCCCAGGCGGCGGTCGCGTCGCCCGCCGCGATGCACAACAACAACTGGGCCGTGCTCGTCTGCACCTCCCGCTTCTGGTGAGCCCTCTCCTACGAATCCTCCGCGCCAGACCTCACCTCGACGCGCACCGCTGCTTGCTTGGCCCATTGCCTAGGGATCCCATCGTAGTGGAGTGGAAGCATGTACGTATGCCGGTTCGCCGTGCGAAACGAAGCCGCGAGAGAGAGGTTTAGAGAAGCTAGGGTCTGGCTCCAATTGAAGTGGATTAGTGCGCGCAGTTGATGCAAGGGTCTGGATCCAATTGGAGTGGATCGCTGTTTATATGAGCGTATCTGTGTATTAGCGAGTGTATGATTTGTCGATCTCTGGTTGCTAACTAGTGAATCAATGCCGGCGTTTCCAGCAGTGATGGGCTGTTTGCTTGGTTGATTAATCTGATCGAAGTGGAATTAGTCATGCTAATGTGCGAGGGGATTCGATTATGAGGTTCTGGAGCTTCTGTTTATTAGTGCTTTACTCGTTTGACTGCAGTGGCTTTCGATCGATACCAGACTAGTTTAATCTTGTCGTTATGGCTTGAGGTCTCACTGGGTGTAATTTGATTTGAGTCTGTACTTTTTCTATCTCAGCTCTTGGGATGTGAGGATAAGAATGATGGATTAACATGTTTGAACTATGATGATGTAAGTTCAGTTAGAGCTTAAAAGAAGTGCCTTTTTTAACAAACATTTCGGTCTGAACAGGCACATTTGTTAAGTTGTGTTAATGACGGCTCCATTTCAAAGAGTTCGCCATTTCAGAGACATGTTTGGTTACCACCTACCAATAGCTTTTGACTAGGTGGCTGACGCTTTTAAATTATCTGTACATCTCTTAACGCTTTTAAATGTTGGATTCCGCTACTTATCCCTGTGGTCACTTAATTCTGACTTGCTGTTTTTAATGTTCTCCAGGTTTAATTATCGACATATGGCCAATACTCTGTCTTTGTACAGGTAGCATGCTAAATAATATTCATGTGCAATTGTTAATCCCTATCCTATGTAGAGCTCATTCCTTATTAGCAAACACACCGTTTGTTTTTCCCAGGACCGTTAAGAGATTAGGAATACCTGACGAGCGGATAATACTTATGTTGGCAGATGATATGGCTTGTAATCCTAGGAACAATTATCCTGCCCAAGTGTTCAACAATGAGAACCACCAGCTTAATCTTTACGGTGACAATGTTGAGGTGAATCTCTTTACTCTGAAAATATTGCAGCTGAATCATAACATCATAATACTTAAGCACACTATACGGTGCAAAACAGCCATTGTGGTGACTTAATGAATGTGACAGCTGGCAAAATTTCAAGATGTCCATTCATAATGTACGTCAACACTATGTAGTCTGATATTCATTCTAAAAAATATCTGATATTAGCACTTTAATTTTACGCTGGTGGTTTTCTAATGACAGGTTGATTACCGAGGTTATGAGGTGACAGTTGAAAACTTTTTGAGAGTTTTGACCGGTAGGCATGAGAGTGCTGTACCAAGATCAAAGCGTCTTTTAAGTGATGAAGGAAGCCATATTCTTTTGTACATGACTGGACATGGTGGGGATGAATTTTTGAAGTTCCAAGATTCTGAAGAACTTCAGAGCCATGATTTAGCAGATGCAGTAAAGCAAATGAAAGAGAAGCATAGGTATCATACATCTATTGCTTTGAATTATCTTTTTTTTACTTATTTTTGATACACAAAAATCTAATAAATAAAAATCAAGGAATTGTTTGATTGTCAACATTCGGATGTTGCCTTGCCCCCCTTCATTTTCCGGTTTGTTGATCCTGACATCTTCTCCTTGGTCTGCCTTTCAGATTTAAAGAGTTGTTGATAATGGTAGATACCTGCCAAGCTGCTACTCTCTTTTCACAGGTTTGTTTCACTGTTTTAATTGCTAGAAATCCGTCTTGACATATACTGAATTACTGATATACATATTATCCATCCATGTCGTCTTGTAACTGATCCATGGTTTTCAGTAAGTATTCCACATAAAATTATTCCCCATATCATTTTATCCGCTTATGTAACATTTGATGTACCTGTATGTTATTTTTTATTGCTAAAATATGTTTGATATATTGGTAAGCCGAAGGTTGCACATGACTTTTGTGCTAAGTGGTTGGATAAGCACCCACTTACAACTCACTGCGTTTTAAAACATCAATTTTAATGATATTTCACATCATTATAGATTTAGAAAAGATGGTTTAATCAATCTATTCTGTCCTTCTATAGCACATTTTACATTTTTCTGTACCTCAAAACTATAGCTGTACGACTGTACCTGACATATTTAATATCTGCAGCTTCAATCACCTGGTGTTTTGGCGATTGGTAGCAGCATGAAGGGTGAAAACTCTTACTCTCACCATCTTGACTCAGATGTGAGAACGCGCCTTCCATTCACAGTTTTCTCATATACTGTTTGCAAACTTATTTTGCCTTATAACTTGTCATGAAGCTGGTCAATCTGATCTTTTTTTTGTGACAGATTGGTGTTTCTGTTGTGGATAGGTTTACCTTCTATACACTTGCTTTCTTTGAGAAACTGAACATGTATAGCAATGCCTCATTAAGCAGGTAAATTAGACTTTACATGCTGTTCTCCTATGTTATGCATATTGGTTTCAAGCTCATTAATTGCTACATGCCAAGTATAATTCATTTCAATGTTCTGATAAGATTTTTTATTAGCTAAAAAGTTTTTTCCGTATAGAACTTTGTGTTATGCCACTTGATGGTCATCATGGTCTTACTGGGATGTGCATTTACTCTGAAGAACTTGGTTCATTGTTTCTACATTAAGATATACTCTTTCTGTTCTTTTTTAAGTGACATCCTAGAATCCGTGCCGTCAAACTTTCTACTAATTTGTTTAAAAATATTTAGATTGGCTACGCGAAAACTATGTCATTAGATTTGTTGTTAAAAATACTTACATAATATTATGATTTTATTAGTATATAATAAGATAAAGTTATAAAAAGTAACAGTCAAAGTCACATATCGTAGACTGTGAAAAGTAAAAAACGTCACTAAAAAAAGAACGGACGAAGTAGTTCATTTTCTTGTTCCATTTGACATTTTCCATGTAATATGATGTCAGCAGAAGTTCTGCATAGTTTTGATTCTTTCTGTATCAACACGCTATCTTTGGCAATGTATAAAATAATTGAAATTCACGGCTGGCAACTGGCAACCTTTTATCGGAATTCACTGAATCTGTAATTCCCTGTTGACGGCTTTTTTCCTGTGGTCACTTAAGAGCCTTTATTGTTTCAAAAACTTAAGAGCCAATATTACGGGAGATAAGAATAGCATCTAATTTATTCCAATAAGTAGGACAAGAATGGAAGTGAGCACTAGAGGATAAAGAGGATATGCAGCTACTTGACATAATTTTGCTACAGAGCTGAAACAAGCCACAACAAATTGAAACAAATAATTGTTGCTAAGGACAACCTCAAACATTATTTCAGTGGATTTTACAAACCTTTGGGAGTCAGTTGTCTTATATTCTGCAGCTAAACTACATCGTATAGAACTAAACTATATTCAACCTTATATTTCTAAAAACAATGTAGCTGGGTAACTCCACAGAGTAACACTCAGTTCAACTTATTAATGATATTTTGTATTATAACCTTTTCGTTTTTTATGTTCCAGTCTTTTCAACTCATACAATCCTTCCACGCTGTTGTCTACTGCGTATCATCGAATGGATCTTTATGAGCGGCCCTTAAATGAGGTAATTATAAGATTAGATTTATTTCTAATTCATCAGTCTGCTGTTCACAACTAAGTCTTTTCTCCTATTCTGTGTTTGATCAGGTCCCTGTGACAAATTTCTTTGGATCAGTCATGAAGACTGTCCACACAGATTCAGCCTACACAGGCTTCGTAGATGCACATGAAGCAGAAATTCCCCTGTCCATCAGAGATAATCTACTTGACCGTGTCACGTTACAGAGTGAGGCTAGCCCTGGAAGATCAAACATAGAAGAGATGAAAGTGAGTTTGAGACTTTGAGTAAGTTTTGAGATTTGTTGTTTTGATAAGCTAATGCCTTGCAATTTGCAACATGCAGGAGGCACAATTGATGTCCCATGGATGGACAGACGTTCTGCTGGAACAGCTGGAGGGCACGAATGCTGATACTGTTGTGATGTATGGTCTGGGAACTATGGGTATATTGTTGGCAATTTCAATCTGGTTGTCAATGTAGGCACTGTGAAGGGTGCTGTTCACCACATCATCCTTAAAAAAGACACTTCGGAGATCAACATTTTGTATATTTTTCTCTTTTACTTTATTAGTGTCCATTCGATTTGGAAGATAATTATTCTATGTAGTTTTTGTATGCTACATTCTACTTTTGCGCAGGGTAGCTCATGGTTTAACACGTTTTTCTGTTGGAATATTTTTACGCATTTGTGTTACAGCTCCTGCATCACATGTCTCATCAATCATATTATTTCAAAACTAGTTGACAACTTTTGCCCAGGTAACATCTGGAATTTTGATCTATCCCGTTATCCCTATCTAGGTCTATGGATAAAAGAATAAAAGTTCAAAATATTGAAATTTCTGGAAGCTTGTAGCGTGATGAGTTTTTTTTTAAAAAAATTGAACATCTCATGTTTACATGTGCATTAATCCTTATTTCTTATACACAAAGGTACAGTTAATTGGGTAAGTATCAGGTCAAAAGTTGAAGAACAATATACCTTGTACTATACATAAGTACATATCCATACAAACGAATTAACTTTGTCTTTAGATGCAATATTTTCCTATGTTTCACATACCATACTGCCATAGTGTAGTTTTAGTTTAATTATTACAGAAAGCATGTATACTTTTGACATAATTTTGCGCAACATTACCACACTGACGCTGCAGTTTATAGTACACTTGCTTTCTTCGTTCGATCTTAAATGTTTAGCACTTACAGTTCATTTTTTATTATGGACTAGATACATTACAATATTTACTCTGCATTCATCGCCTATGTAGGTCATTGCATCTTATAATGACTTCTTTTTCTGTTGTGTATCTGTGTGCTATAAGAGGTTACTTAAAGTCACATCTTGGGTATTTTTCTCATAGTTACCATATCGCGGGTTGACGCTGTGATCCACGACCCCGGATCGCAGGTCACCGGTGATTTGGGTCGCTGTCAGGTCACGAGAGGAGAGGAGGGGGAGAGGGGGGTGGAGTAGGGAGGAGTAAGCTAGCCCTAGCCGCCACCGTCGCTTCAAGTCATTGCCGCCGCAGTGGTTGCTCACATGTATTTCTTCTCTTTTCTCACCTCTCCTCTCCTCTCCTCTATTTCTTCTTCAATGAGCCAAATCTGGAGGGGAAGAGTGACAAGGGTAGGAGCAGCACCGGTGAGAAGGAAGAAGAGTCAAAGGAGCAGAGGGATTTTAGGTGGAAGAACCAGTGAAGAAGAGGCAAAGGAGCAAGGGATTTGAGGAGGGAGAACTAGTGAAGAGCAGCGTGGAATAGAGGAAGAAGTAAAGGGTGCAAGGATCTTCTGTGGCTGGCAGCTGGCTGGCTGCCCAAGTGCCTCCTGTCCGGGATCTTCTGTGACCATTATCATAATAGCATGTCTTGAATAGTGCAGGTCTGTGTCCTTTATCACAACAATATGTCTTGAATAATACACATATCTTGTGGTATTACGTGACTTATAATGTATTTTTGTATCATCGACTTAAATTTTTTGGGGGTCACGTCCTGTGTCCCGAAAACCCCTACTCCCCTTCGACCCACATTTTTAGCCATCCACGACCCCATTCCTACCAGGGTTCCGGGTGACTATGGTTTTTGTTTTTCTTACTGCCTTACATTACAGTTTTACTATTTCAGTATGGAGATTTTTTTTTGTAATATATGATTTTTTTGGGCATGTTCTATATGCGAGGTGCAGCCATTGTTTTCATTGTTGATATGATAGTAACAGAGAGGTGTGTTTTGTATGCTCACATACCAAGACCATATGATGGTGATGGGCCTCATGGTCTGTGCTCAAGTTGACCAGCCAATAGAGGTGTAGCAATGCTGTGAGCCTGTGATGGCAAACGAGATGAACCAATACTCTGTTTCACTTAGTGAACATTGCCCACCTGCATGTGGTTACTGGCATCTATACCTCTAGTTGTCACGATGTAGAGAGGTTCGGTCCTACGTGAAAGGTTTGATGGACTTCCTATTGACTATTAGTATAGGCATAAGATTGTGTCATCTTTCTTGTGAGAATTTTCAGATGGACATTGAATTTGGTTGATTAAGTTAGATACTGGATGTCTATATCATACCTTCAGTGTAATGTCACGTTCTAATGATCTAATCGGATAATTGTGTGTTGTAGGAGGCTTTGGCCCGGGTCTACGTCGAGGTGTCGTGGCGTTAGTTGAAGAACAGCAACGCTAGCAGATGCGCATGAGACAGAGAAGGGATTGAGTAGATTGGAAAGAAGGATTTAATTCTTGTCTGAACTTTATTGATAGTCTAAGTCTCATAATATATAGGCTGTTTACAATCTGATTCAGAATCCTTCTCTGAACTCAAACCGAATACTACTCATATTCCTAATCTGATAATACGATGGAACTGTATAATTTTCAGAAACAATAACTATAGAAGGAAAACTTAAAATAAGAATCCTAATCTACTCCGTTCTTGGATGTTGCGCTGCAGGCTGACTTCTGATGCCGTCGTTGGTATGGAATCCCAAACATGACATCTCTCCCTCCCTCGGAAATCAGCTTGTCCTCAAGCTGAAACAATAGATAACGTAGCTTAAACTGAGAAACGTCATCCCATGTTGCTTCAAATGCTGGACAATCCTTCCATTGAATGAGAACTTGCCAAATACCGTTATGGAGCCTAGTACGAAGAGCAGAAACTGGTGTTGGCACTACCTATCCATGTTGTATATCCAGCAAAGAGGAAGGCCCAGAAGGTGGCGTTCCCTTGAACTTTTTAAGAACCCCCCACATGAAGCACATTATGCAAACGAGCATTTGATGGTAATGCCAAGCGATACGCCATTGAATCAATTTTTGCGATGACCTGATAAGGTCCAAAATACCTTGGAGCGAGCTTGCCCTTAGCACTCGATCCTAAAAACGCAATCGGTCGATGATGCAAACGCAACCAAGCCCACTCGCCAACTTCAAATTCCAAAGGTCGATGTGTAATGCCAGTAGAAATGAAAAGAGAAGGAAATCGAAAATTGAGAATCCAACGCTCACAATTTTTACTAACTTACCTTTCGCCGTAGAAAAAGTCTCTCTCTCTTGACCAAGCCATCAGAGAGAGAGAGAGAGGGGGGGGGAGGGGAGAGAGAGAAGGAGCTAAGGAGATAAGATCAAGCCATTGCATGGCCAAGAGGCCATATCCTTCCTCTCTCCTTAAGTAAACACCACCAGAGGAGAGCACCACTAGAGCAACATCACCAAAACTAGTACCCACCAGAGACAACCAATCCAAAGAAGCCAACTCTTTCCTCCCTCTGTAAGCAAGCACCACCAGAGAAGCTGTGAGGCTCGACCCGGGGAGGTCTTACAGGATCATCCGGAGGCCCTCCAGGACCACCCGAGAGATCCACAAGACCACCTGGAGGTCCCTCAGGACCACCCAGAGGTCTCCAAGACCACCTGGAGGTCCTCCAGGACCACCCAGGAGGTCTCTAGGACCACCTGGACGTCTCGGTCTCTATGCACTGAGCTAGACCCAAGACCAGTAAGCTAGCTCGCATAGACTCAACACTGGTGACATCACAGCCATACCACAAACTAAAGATGAAGCAGACAAATTAATATTAATAAAGACCTTAAGGTCTAGCTTGTTTACAGAGATGCCACTCAGGGCTAACAACAAAGGAAACACTACAGCGGAAACCAAAACACTTCGCAGGGCCATTCGACAAGCCCTCGGCTATCGAGTGGAGGACGTCCCCTAGATCGCATGATCCTCAAAGAACTCTTCTTCAAAGAGCTCGGAGCTTCAAGGGAGGTCTTCGACTGCTGATTAACCAGAGGGCGCAAAGCTGTGAGTACTTTGAATGTACTAAGCAAGTCATAGAGAAATGTATGCAAGTAATATTCATGAAAGGATTGACAAGGAAAAGCTGTATGGTTAGTTTGCATAAAGCAGCATTTACTGGAAATACAATAAGTAGATTGCAAAGCACAAGTTGAAAAGATAATACATAAGTAAACAAGTTTTCTTTGAAAGCAGCACACGACCACCTTGGTCGAGTGCCCAGACCACTCACGACCACCCTGGTCGTGAGCAACGACCACTCACGACCACCCTAGTCGTGAGCCAAACCCCACCGAAACCACTACGACTAGATTTGAGAAAACGTCTACCCCTTGTGTGAAAGAACCGGACGTGTCCATAACCAAGGACGCGGCTATTCGAATAGATTTTACACTCTGCAGAGGTTGTGCACTTTACCCACAAGACACGAAGTCCTCTAGTTGGTTGGGCACCCATCGATGCCCCTACTCACTTTCTTTGGTAAGCAGTCTAGAGCTCATGACAAGGCCTTTACAATGGTCAGTCCTGACTTGGTTCTGCCCGCTAAGGATTCACCATGCTTAGGCCCCCTCTTGCACCATTACGACCACCACAACAGAACCGCATCAGGACCTTGCTAATTAGTTGGCCAGGATCACCCCATCCTGGACTTGTGGTTGCACGGAAGTGACCCAATCGATGGCGTACAAGGTTAAGTCCTTAGTTGGCTGCTCAGGCGAGACCATCCACAACCCATGTGCCTCGCGCACCCTATATTGCCTACCGCATTCCATCCTTGCCACAGATCACTCGCCCGAGCATAAAACATTTTTGGTTCACCCTGCCAGATGACCACCCTGGTCGTGGCACAACATATTTTATTAACAGCAGTATCGCAACCACAAATGACACAACTGTGATCTCGCACCATAGTTGCACATCAGTGGTATCACACCACAGTTCCATAGCATTAAGTCAAATTTAACATTATTGAATCATGTGAGCGAGAGACCATCGTCTAACTTAGATCATGTCTAAGCAATAATACGCACCCGTGTTGGTATACAAAGACATCCAACTAATAGAGAACACTCCTATGGTGACCAAGGTTTTATGTCATTCAAGGATACATATCATTTGCAATTTAGTCAAGGAGGCATAATGGCAGATAGGTAATTAACTAAGCCCGAAACCATTTCTATAAAACTAGCCATGCATGCTCATAATAAAACAACATACTTTTGCAAAAATGGGCTCAACATGGTCAAAGGTCTATGACTTGCCTCCAGTGAAGGGTTGAGCTACTTCAGTCGAGGTCGCCGGCTCCAAGAACTCTTCGGGGCAGCTGGATCCTACACGAGTGAAAAGAACCAAATAAATAAAGCGAATCCACAAAAACTCCAACGAAAAGAACCAAACTAAAGCCAAAAAAAGACACGGGTTCAGGGCGAAGATAGAAACTTCAATCACTGAATCGGAGCTCCTACAAAAGGAGAAAGAGCTCTCCAGAAAGAGGTCGGAGCTGGGAGGGAGGTCCAAAGCACTGGAAAACAAAAGGGAGGCAAGGGGGCCTCTCGGTTGCTTTATAGGCACAGGGAGGTCCGGCGAGGAAGACAATGCATTCAATGCGCACGACGGGAGCAGGTGATGGAGGGAAAGGAGCAGGTAAAAGAGGTGATAGTAGAGTCAAAAGACAAGGTATGGTGGAAGGGATAGCATTTAATGCGATACAAACAACATTAAATGAACGAATGGTCCCATTGGAAGGGTGGTTATGACCACAGAGGGCGGCTTGGACCAGGGGAGGTGGTCTTTGCGAAAAGACCAAAGAGAAGGTCACTACCGCGAGGGGAGGTTGTGACCTAGAGGGAGGTCCTGACCCCAAGAGGGTGGTCTTTACAAAAAGACCACAGGGAGGTCCCGACCAAAGGAGGAGGTCGCGGCAAAATGACAAGAGGAGGAGGTCAGGGCCTCAGGGGGAGGTCGTGGCTAAACGACAAAAAGAGGAGGTCACGGCCTCAGAGGGAGGTCACGGCTAAACGACAAAAAGAGGAGGTCACGGCCTCAGAGGGAGGTCGCGGCTAAACGACAAAAAGAGGAGGTCACGGCCTCAAGAGGAGGTCGTGGAAAGACGACAAAAAGAGGAGGTCGTGGCTGAACGACAAAAAGAGGAGGTCACGGCTCAGAAGGGTGGTCTTAGCAAAAAGACCGAGAGGGTCATATTCGCAAAAATACCACGGGGAGGTGGTCTTTGCAAAAGGCCAAAGAGGTGGTCTTCATGAAAAGACCTTAAGGGCAAAGAGGATACGCGCAGAGAAGCGGAGCCGTCTGATTTTGATCGGATGGTTCAAACAGAGCACGCGCACGCGAAGAAAGAGAAAATGGCTGACAGGCGGAGAGATCCAAACGAAGGGAGGTCTCAACGGTTAAGATGTAGCCAAAGGAGATCCCGACGGTTAAGACCAACACAGGGGAGGTCTCAACGGTCAAGATGGAACCAAAGGAGATCCCGACGGTCAAGATCAACACAAAGGGAGGTCTCAACGGTCAAGATAGAGCCAAAGGAGATCCCGACGGTCAAGACCAACACAGAGGAGGTCTCAACGGTCAAGATGGAGCCAAAGGAGATCACGAAAGAAGGAATTCAACCCAAGCGCTGTATTCGGAAGTCAAGGATGTTTGAAACACAAACCCGAGCTAAGAGCACCTTGGGGGTGGTCGTGACCCAAGGGAAGGTCAAAATCGGAGGAAGGTTCAAACAGAAAAGAAGGTCTAAACCACGAGGAGGTCTAGACCAAGAGGAGGTCCAAACGGGAAAAAGGTCAGAAGAGGTTAGGGGAGGTCCAGAGAGGACATATCAAATAGAGAGAAAGGAAAGCAAGGCCAGAACTCGAACAACTCCAAATAAACCGAACTTTGGATTAGTTGAAGTTTGATTTAGTCATTTTAAACACTCGGATTTCCGAAAATCTCAAGTTAATCTTTGAACTCTCATCAAAACCAAATGGTTCTTTTTATTTTGAAATTTTTTCAAAAACTCCAGAAAATCGGGATGTTACAGAAGCCACCCACCACCTCAAGGGAAGAAGCACCCACCAGGGAGCAAAGCTACGGCCACCATGAGTGCCATCGTCGCCACTTCCCACCTCTAAACCGACAAACCAAGTATGTATCCCATGCCTCCATCTTTTGTCTATCCTGGTCGAACAAGCTATACCACCTAGGGATGGGTAAGCAGGGAGGCGACGGCGCAAGAGGAGCTTGAGTGGAGGCGTGCCATGAGGCGGCATTAGAGGTGCTTGAGCTAAGTCTTGAGTCAAAGAGCATGGGAAGAGCTCGTGTGGCACAGGGCAGTGGCAAGCCGACGGCCAAGAGGCGCCTGGAGCGGTGCACTAAGGTGTTGGGAAGCGACGGCTGAGGGAGCGGCACTGGCCGGGCAGTGGCGGGAGGTGGCTTTGGTGGGGCGGTGCAGCTCTGGAGTAGGGGCCAAGGAGCTGGAGGAGAGGTTGGTGGCGCCATGGGCTTCATTCGGCTCCAAGCAAAGAACCAAGAAGAAGGAAGGATGATGAGCGAGGAAAAGAAATGAGGGAGGAGAAGCCAGAGAAGGCTTCGGCCGAACCGAGCAGATAGGATGGAGAGAGAAAATGGGAGAAAAGAGAGAAGGAAAAAAGAAATTAGGGGCGCACAAATAAATTTACTCGCGAGGTTAGATGACGCAATCTCTAACCTATTATTATTTTGGGCACCGGGTCAGCAGGGTAGTGCCCGATGAGCGGGGTTTGTTCGTGTCAAATTACGCGTAGGAACGATGTCGTCCATATGTGTACATGCATTGCTATAATGTATTGAGTCTGGTTGAATGCCTGTTCAGGTGGAGGTTTGGGAACAGCGCCATCCGCACGTTGCTCCACTCCATTTGGTTAACAGGCAAGTGCATGGTAGAGCGGTATCATGCAAATGGTATGGAATGTATGATGTTTTTGTGATATGATGATGCTTATGGTAATGACAATAATGATGGAACGAGGTGAGAAATGAGGCTATCCCGTCAATGATGATGATGATGAAACATATTAATGACAATGGACATTTGCATCTGCTTCATGGTAAGAATGCACGAGCTAGGTCGGTAAGAAAGTCATGTAACTATTCCGGTGTGGTTGATGAGAAAGATCCATGACTAATCCGGAGTGCTCTAGATAAAGTATTACATTTGTAGGGACTAGATAAAGTCCTACAATGTAGGGACCCCATCCTAACGAAGATGGGGAAGAGTGTGTCATCGACGGGTGAACACTCCGCTATACCGGTATCAGCTGATGAGATGCATATGAGCATGAGCATGATGGTGCATGTAGAATTATGATGCATTGCACTAATGGAAAGATAATGATGGAAATAATGATATGGTTATGTTTATGTTTGTGTGGCAGTGTTTATCGTTTATATTATGTGCTTGCTGAGTCTTCGGACTCACCCTTATTTATTTTTGGTGTTTAGGTGAACGACAAAGATGACATGCATCGGGAAGGGAGAATAGCACATCCACGCCACACGCAGGCACTGATGCAAACCATACTTCCTTAAATAACCACTTTTGCTGTAATATGTGTAGTTGTTAATTTAGCTGCGCAAAGTTTGGGATGATATGATGTGTGGTGGTAGCATTCTAGGCCCAGAGGATGGGCTGGGGTGTTACAGTTGGTATCAAAGCGGGCGTTAGGTCCGTGGTGAAAAATTTTTTTTACCAAAGTTGATTAATTACTAAAACTTGACTTAGGCCAAATAATTAAATTAAACTTGACACACTCTGGTGCACAGTAGGATGGGTTTTGGGTCAAGCATTGCATATATGTTTTAGCTAGTTATATTGTTGCTGTGGAAAGTTACAAGATAACTGTTTGTGAGTTGATTATGTGAATGCTTGTTTGATGCGAACAGAGATGCCGAGAGGTAGAGGTCACGGCCATGGCCGTGGCCGTGCTCAAGCTTAGCCACCGCTTGAGGTTCAGTAAGAAGCACCTGATGCGGAGGTTGTTTCCGCTGAGCAGTCCGTAGTTGGGAATCAGGCAAGGTCTTCGGCCTTGCTTAGAGAGTTTATGGAAGAGGTTCGTGCGCTTCGTCAACAAGCGCCGACAGCCGCTGCTGCGGTCGTACCCGTTGTGTCCCCTACTGCCATTTCAACCGTGCTAGAGGCAAGGATGGGCCTTCGTGAGTGGTTGTCTTTACGTTTAGACACCTTCGAGGGGACGGGTACACCAATCCAAGCTGTGGATTGGTTGTGTTATATGGGAAAGCAGATTGAAGCCCTAGAGATGAGCTCACAACTGAGAGCTTGCTACGTGGCATTCCAGTTAAAGGGTTAGGCGGACATCTGGTGGGAGGGATTCCTTTTAGCTAGGACTCCTTCCTACGGTCCCGCTACCTGGAAGATCTTTGTCGAGCAGTTCAAGGCGAAGTACTACTTGGAATCTTTTGTGGAGAGTATAGAGGTCGCCTTGTCGACCTTCATGCAGGGGAAGATGACCGTAGCTGAGTACGAAGCAGGGTTCAACGATCTGATCCGTTTCGTACCATCGGAAGCAAGCAATGATCTGGAGATGGCTAAAAACTTTCGCCGAGGGCTCAACTCTGAGTTTCGGCATGTTATGGGAGCCACTGCGCCACGTGACTTTAGGTCAGTGGTAGAACATGCCAGAGGGATGGAGATGGAAATGCAGCTCACTAAAGGACTGCAACCCTCTAGTGGTCCAAGCGCTTATGGAGGTGACCAGAAGAGGGGTTTTAGCGAGAGGGGTGGGTCATCTCAGCGACCTACTCCCAAGAAGTTCAAGTGGGGCCAACGCCGCCGCAGTCGTCCAAGTCCAAATCTTCGAGGCCGTCTTCTTCAGCGCCTCATTCTTCGTCAAGTGACCTGACCTATTATCTGTCGAGGCGAGGCCATGATCTGTTTTAAGTGCGGTGGTGGCACCATGCTGCTGAATGTTCTTGGACGGGAGAGTGTCGGTAGTGTGGTCGGTTAGGCCACATGGAGCGGGTTTGTCGTCAGAACCCCTCTAGTATTATCAAGTGGGAGCCAGTACCTGCGTCATTGATAAATGCCTCGCCTCGGGGATATGTCCAGATGTTGGTGGCTACCCCGCACCCTGACCTCCTCTTTTCAGGCACCACTGGCGGGTATTCTCGCACCAGAACGACCCAACTCTAGGGCACCGAGAGGTCCTCCAAGACCTCTTGGAAAGTCCATTTGGACCTCCGGAGGTCCACAAAGGACCTCTCGGCCGATCCTGAGCCTCCCGGAGATCAGCGGGACCTCTTGGAGGTCGAGAGAACATGACCGAGAGAGAGTCTTGGAGCCGGGGAGCATCCACGGCTGTCACGACCACACTCGGGGAAAAGCGAGGAGGTCTGCGAGGACACCCCAAGACCACCCACGACCCTCCAAAGGAGGTCGTGGAGGTCAGAACCTCCTCGAGCCTCACATTCATCCCATTGTGAGGACATGAAGGTCCGTGCTTGCTCGGGGTTCCTGTGAATCCCGAGCTAGTCCCAAGGATCATGGCTAGCTCTTCACGCAGAAATAATACAATGGTGGTGACATCGGAGCGTATTTTTATTTAAGCAAAATATTCTGAGTTGTTACCACAGTGGCCTTGGGCCCAACACATATACAAAGAGCAAAAGAACAAAAGGTCATGGGGTCCATCAAGACACCACAGCAGGTGGTGGAAGGCACAACCTATTCGCTTTGATCTTCTTCCTTTATAAGGTCTTCTCTGGCAAAGATTGTAATGAGCAAGAGTGAGCACAACAAGCTGTGCTGCAAGTTACACCGTGGATTAAGCGAGAATGACATGCATATATGGATAATCAAAGATGGCATATTATGGTTAATTTGCACAAAGCCAATTTTCTTTCAACTACCATTACTAAGTTCCAAAGAGGTCTTTAAATAGATAAAATTCATTTCATCAAAGCAATTTTTCGGTTGGATAACATTCATCAACAAGTTGGTGAAGGATACCCTCGACAACGGGCTCCTGCCCAAACCCATAGGATAGCAATCCCAAAAGCAGTTTGAAAATATTTAAAATCCCCAAAATCAACATCTAACTCGAGTAGCCTTTGCCGGCCGTCCATGGCCGTGGACACGGCTATTGAATAGATTTAACTCTGTAGAGGTTGTACACTTTACCCACATGACATGATTTCTCTAGTTTATCCGGTGTCCGTCAATGCCACCTCTCACTACCAAAGGTAAGAGATCTAGAGCTCATGACAAGGCCTTTACAATGCATTGCTCCACCACGCCTTTCCTTGCTAAGGTTTCACCCCCTATGGACAAAGAATCCGGTGGAAGCCCCTCTTGCACCGATTGGGAGCAGTGGGTCATAAGGACCATCGGTCTTACAAGACCTCCCACACCTTCAATGGAGCGACATATGATGGAGTTTTGCAAATTACTCGGCCGGTCCCACGCCCCATTACGGAACATGTGGTTGCACGATTGTGGCATAGCCCATTATAGGCTTGGCATTGGTCGCTCAAAGACCGGTCCTCACATGACTAGGGCGACTTTCACAACCTCCTGGACCTCCACCTTTACCAGGATAGAGTCCGTGCACAAACATTGCACCAGCCAAGCAAACCATTTCGCCCCAGTCTAATTCCAATTTCATTATCTTTGCTTCCCCAGCAACACTTTCACATTCCCATGACACCCCAATGTCATGGTTAAAACATTTTAAGCAATATTTGGTCATGTTGGTAAAGATTTCCCCAAATCAATATTTTTGGTCTAAGCTTGACTAAGCACAAGTCTTTCAAATGGTTGGGCTCACACTATCGCATGACCCAAGTTTGATCTAAAGGTGACAATGAGTTGATCCAAAGTCAACAAATGGCCATACCAAGGAAGTAGGTATAACTATGAATTTAAAGCAGTATTGAAATAAGCGGGTAAAGATAGGCATGCATTAAACTTTGAAATTGAATATAAATAGATTGAATTATTGGGTGCAATATGATCAAGAGTGCAACTTGCCTTGCTCACTTTGTCACGAGAATCTTCCTCTTACGTACTTTCGGACTCACAGAGTCTTCGCAATCTACGGGTAAATGAGCAAATTCAAGGAAACTCAAATAAAGAACCAATTGAGAACAACAAGAAAACCAAAAGAATCGAGAGGAGTCAAAACATAATCAACGAAGAGGTCTATATCTTTAGAGCGGTTCTTTTGGAGGAGGTCCAAGCTTACGGGAGGAGGTGGTCTTTTAGCAAAAGACCCCAAAGGAGTGATTCAAGCGGTAGAAACAGAGAAGTCTGAGAAATGATTCTTGCGTAAAGCCGAGAGATGAGGTCCTCACACAAAAGCCCTAGAAACCCAAAAAGAAGTCCACTAAAGGAGGTCTGAGATGGACATGACCCTTCAGTCTTGATGAGTAAAAGCGAGGCGGAGGAGATCGCCAAGGACTTACGAGGGATAGAAAAAACAATGGATGGAGGGAGGTCGGGGGGCGACAAAGTTTTTCACAGGAGCCAGCGATCGAGAGCCAAGGTAACGAGAGGTGGAGAAAGGGAGGAAGGTGATGTGGTAGAATTTCTTGGTCTAATTGTAATCAAGATGGTGAAGAAAACTAGAAATATCGTGTCAAGGATAAGTATAGAAATGTGTCAAAAGGTAGGTAGTGGCGAGGCGGGTGTCACTACCATTACGAACAAAAGGTGCGAGGAAGGACAATGTATGTTGCTATGGGAAGGAACAAAGAAAAATGTCGAGAATGCGGCTAAGTGACCAAATTCAAAGTAAAACACCACGTATATGGATGCATTTAATGTGACAAGACACATTAAATGCTCAATATAATAACGTGGCGGAGAAATGAGAATGATTAAAATGGTAGGTGGGGCAGATCAATTTAAAACAGTCGGGTCAAGGGAGGTCTTGCCCCATGAGGTCCTCGAGGAGGTCGGGGCTAAGAGGTCTGATATACACAAAGGAGGTCGAGCGTGGAGTGGTCCAAATACACATGGAGGAGGTCCACGTGACTAAGGTTAGGACAACGGGACTTCATCAAAAGAGGTCCTGCGGCTCAAGGAGATGCGAAGGTTGAGGAGGTCGGACATACTGAGGAGGTGCGGACATGGGGAGGTCTGACGGTCGGGATCAACAAAGGAGATCTGACGGTTAGGATCTCATCAAGGAAGTCTGGCGAAAGTCGAGGACCAAGTTAAAAGGCCACGGAAGGTCTTGGACATGAGGTCGAGAGAACTACAAAGAGATCCGTGGTTGGGATTAAAAAGGCGGAGTTGAGGTCGGGCGGTTGGATCTCAGGAGGAGGTCAACGGCCAAGATCAAACGTGTGGGGAGGTCAGGCCTTTGGATCGGAAGTGAGGAGAGGTCCAAACCGTTAGATTCAAAACAAAGGGGAGGTCCACGAGAGGGACATAGCATGCGGGGAGGTCTGGACCTTTGGATTGGAGATAGGAAGAGGTGCGGACCACGGATCAAATGAAAGAGGTCAAGGAAGATATCCTGGCAATTGGTCCAACGAGGAGTTAAGTGAGTCAAGGCAACTCAAGGAGATTCCAACCTCTTGGGTGAGATCAAAACCGTGGTGGTTAGAATGGACCTAAGGAGGTCCATTAGGCCAAGAAAAAAGCATAAGGGTTCAAATGAACTCTAGAGAGTCGAAGGCACACATAAGAGGTCCTTGGAATGCATGGAGGTCCGAATGAAAAGAGTGCAGGCATTGGGAAGTGCCGAGCAACCAGTCTTGACTTAAGAGAATGCGAGCAGAAAAGAGGTCTAAACCCAAAGAGATTCAAACCAACAAAGAGGTCTAAAGTGACCAAACTCAAAGGAAAGGCAGGACGTAAGAATCGTCCGGTGAAAAGGTCAAGCCTCGAGGAGGTCTAACCTTAAGAACCCACAGGAAGGTCTAGGCCACGAGAGAGGGTCTAAACCTACATAGCCGAAAAAGATAAGGCGAAGGGAGGATCGCCAAGCATACGGGGAAGAGATACCAACAACTCAAACCTCTCCATGAGAACCAAACTTGAATTCTCATTAAAGTAAATAGTTTTAATTTATTTTACACATTTTAAAAAGGATTTAGAAAATCGGAATGTTACACACCCTGCCGGTTGCTCAGGTTCGACGCCGCACCACCTCCATTTATGATGTCATCTCAGTAGAGTGTCAGGGCTCGTCATACGGCACCACCCGGATGTACACATTACTGTAGTTGAGTCAGGTGGGTCGGCCAGGACATGGTGATAGGTACCCTGTTAGTGGATTCATGTGATGCTCTTGTTCTTTTCCATTCCGGTGCTACGTATTCCTTTGTGTCCCGCGAGTTTGCTAGAAAAGCAAAGTTGAGTATCACGATGAATCTCATGATCGGTTATAGTTAGTTCTGCAGGAGGTATCATTGCTAGCTCCACAGTATGTCCTGGATGCGTGGTCTCATTAGATGGTGAGTATTTTATTGCCAACCTAATGGTTATTCAGATAGAACCTTTTGATGTTATTGTTGACATGGACTGGTTGCATTGCTACTGGGTCGTGATTTCCTGCTTCTGGAGGACAATCACTTTGCAAGCTCCTTCTGGGGAGGAGATAATCTTTCAGGGGAATGCACCTCCGTGTTCTCTTTTTGTGATGTCCAGCCTGTTCCTTGGCTGACGAACGGTGAAGTCTGGTTCGCTTCTAGCACTTGCGAAGAAGCCGAGTGCATCATTGCGCATTGGGGATATTCCAGTGATATGTGAGTATCCCGATGTATTTCCCGAAGGGCTTCCGGGTATGGCACCCGAAAGGGATGTAGAGTTTAGGATTGATCTTGTTCCTGGCACATGACCTACTTCTCTATCCCCGTACCGTTTGGCATGATTTTTCCAGGAAGAATTGAAGAACTAATTGGATGATTTGTTGTCCAAAGGGTTGATTCGTCGTAGTGTGTCACGTTGGAGAGCCCCTGTCCTATTCACTGAGAAGAAGGACAGGAGTTGACGCATGTGCATAGACTATCGTGCTCTTAATCAGGTGACCATCAAGAATAAATACCCTTTGCCTCGTATCGAGGATTTGTTTGATCAATTGAAGGGAGCCAAGGTGTTCTCCAAAATTGATCTACAATCTGGGTATAATTAGATTCGAGTGTGGGAGCAAGATATAGAAAAGACCGCTTTCTCTACAAGGTATGGGCACTATGAGTATAAAGTCATGTCCTTTGGACTAACGAATGCCCCTACTGTCTTTATGGAGACGATGAACAATATGCTGCATAAGTATCTTGATGACTTTGTGGTTGTGTTCATCGACGATATCCTGATCTATTCTAAGACGGAGGGAGAGCATGAATGGCATTTGAGGCTCGTGCTTGAGACTCTGAGGAAGAATCGGTTCTTTCCCAAGCTAAAGAAGTGCGAGTTCTGGATTTTTGAAGTGAGTTTCCTGGGTCATGTGATTAACCAGGAAGGTATTTCAGTAGATCCAGCCAAGATTCCGACTGTAATAAACTAGAAGAGGCCAACTAATGTCAAAGAAGTGAGAAGTTTTTTGGGCTTAGTTGGTTACTACCGGTGCTTCGTAAAATACTTCTCAATTATTGCCAAGTCAATGTCTCAGCTCACGCGGAAGGGCGTGAAATTCCAATGGACCGATGAATGCAAGCGCAGTTTCTGTACTTTGAAAGAAAAGTTAGTTACTACCCCTGTTCTCACCCTCCCTAAGCCAGGAAAGCGCTTCACGGTCTACTCGGATGCTTCCCGAGTGGGTCTGGGTTGCACGCTCATGCAAGACAGCAAAGTGATTGCGTATGCATCCCAACAGTTGAAGAAACAAGAGCAGAATTACCCCACTCACGATTTAGAGCTAGCCGCAGTGGTTTTTGCTCTAAAGATTTGGAGGCATTACTTGTATGGAGAGTCTTGTGATATTTTTACTGATCACAGGAGCCTCAAGTATATCTTTACTCATAAGGAGTTGAATTTAAGGCAAAGAAGCTGGCTGTAACTGGTTAAGGACTATGATCTTACAATCTAGTACCACCTAGGCAAGGCGAATGTGGTTATGAATGCCCTTAGTCGCAAGGAGTCACCCTCCACTCTAGGTTGTCTTATTGCCGACTTCGATCGGATGGAAATATCTTATTGTTATGCTGGTACAACGCCGGCTGAGACATAGTTGCTGCTGGAATTGGCAATTCCAGAGCAAGTGAGAGAAGCGCAACAACATGATCGGTTGCTTCAACAAGTGAGAAAGCGCCTTGATAAAGGGAAAATGGGGACTTTAGCCTTGATGAGTTGGGCGCATTGCAGTTTAAGGGCCGCCTTCGTGTGCTACTACAGGCTCAGGTTAAGGATGATATATTGAGAGAGGCTCATCGAGCCCCAGACACGGTACATTCTGGCGAGACCAAGATGTATCGGGATTTGAAAAAGAGCTTTTGGTGGAAGAGAATGAAGGTGGATGTCGCTCGTTATGTGGCATCTTGTGGGTTTGCCAACAAGTGAAGGCTGAGCATAAGCGTCCTGCTGGGCTATTGCAACCTTTGGATGTTCCCCAATGGCCATGGGATGACATTACTATGGATTTCGTAGTCGGCCTACCTCGTACCCAGTGAGGTAAGGATGCAATTTGGGTAGTGGTGGATCGATTTAGTAAATCTGCAGACTTCATCCCTATTCGTGCGATGAATTCGTCAAATCAACCCATCTATGTGCGTGAGATAGTAAGATTGCATGGTGTACCTAAGACGATAGTTTCTCACAGAGATGCCAAGTTTGTCTCCTTGTTTTGGAAGAGTTTGCAAGGCGCTCTGGGCACGAAACTTAAGTTTAGTACCGCTTTCCACCCACAGACGGATGGGCAGTCTGAGCACACCATTCAAACACTAGAGGACATGCTGAGGCCCTGTGTTCTGTCCTGGAAAGGTAGCTGGGAGGATCATTTAGAACTCGTAGAATTTGCCTACAACAACAGTTACCACCCTAGTGTTCGGGCAGCACCATTCGAGGTTTTGTATGGGCGGAAGTGTAGATCACCACTTTATTGGAATGCCATAGGCGAGAAGCCTATTTTGGGTCCGGATTGGGTCCAACAAATCATGGAACAAGTGGCAGAGATTAGACAGAATTTACTAGCTACCTAGAGTAGGCAGAAAAGCTATGCGGATGTGAGAAGGCGTGACTTAGAGTTCGAAGTGGGGGATCATGTGCACCTGAGAGTGTCTCCCACTAAAAGAGTTGTGCGATTTGGTACCAAAGGGAAGCTTAGCCCGCAGTACATTGGGTCATTTCTGATTCTGGCATGAATTGGAAAGTTGGCATATCGCCTGGCCCTTCCAGAGTCTATGCGAGGAGTGCACAATGTGTTTCATGTTTCTATGTTGAGAAAGTACTCAAGGGATCCAGAGCATGAGATCGTGCTAGAACCGTTGTCCCTTAAGCAAGACCTCACCTTTGAGTCCCGTCCAGTTCAGATTCTGGAGTTATCAGGGAGGGTGCTGAGGCATAGAACGATAAAGTATGTTATGGTGCTTTGGATGCATCAGTCCAAGCGAGAAGCGACTTGGGAATTGGAGTCTCGCATGCGCGAAAAGTACCCGGAGTTGTTCACTATGGGTACGAGTTAGAGTTATTTTTATGTACAATTTATTTCATTTTGTTCATTCGTGTGGATTTTTGAACTCTAGAATTCGGGGTCGAATTCTGCTAAGGGGGTGGAATGTAATGCCAGTAGAAATAAAAAGAGAAGGAAAGTGAAAATTGAGAATCTAACGCCCACGATTTTTACTAACTTACCTTCCGTAGTAGAAAAAGTCTCTCTCTTGACCAAGCCATCAGAAAGAGAGAGAGAGAGAGTAGAGAGAGGGGGGAGAGAGAAGGAGCTAAGGAGATAAGATCAAGCCATTGCATGGCCAAGAGGCCATATCCTTCCTCTCTCCTTAAGTAAACACCACCAGAGGAGAGCGCCACCAGAGCAACATCACCAAAACTAGTACCATCAGAGACACAACCCACGAAGCCAACTCTTTCCTCCCTTAGTAAGCAAGCACCACCAGAGAAGCCACCCACCACCTCAAGGGAAGAAGCACCCACCAGGGAGCAAAGCTACGGCCACCATGAGCGTCATCGTCGCCACTTCCCACCTCTAAATCGGCAAACCAAGTATGTAACCCATCCCTCCATATTTTGTCCATCCCGGTCGAACAAGGTTGGCATGCTACTTTCATGCGTAAAGTAGGGGGGGTAAGAGAAGACTTCCCGGTTAGAGCTCGTAGGAGGCAGCGACACCACCTAGGGACGGGCCGATGTGCAGGGGAGGCGCACGACGGTCGAAGGCCGAGCCGAGCGCATGGGGAGCTTGGGCAAGCCGGCGTGGGAGTGGCATCGGGGCGGGCCGCGCAGGCCGGGTGCGGGCACGAGCACGCGGGAAGATCCCGATGGCAGCATCAGGTCAGGGCAAGTGTAACATCCCAATATTCCAAGCTTTAAAAATCTTTTGATTGGTTAGTAGTTGGAAAATTCACCTTTGAGATTTTATTTGAATTTTAACAAGCATAACATGGACTTTTAGTATCAAAATAATTTAATATGATTAATGTCAATATCAACAATTATCAAAACTATTTTATTTGGATTCTATGTGCTTGGACATATTTTCTAGATTTTTCTAGAATTTGTCCGAGTTCATGTGCTATTTTCTTTTTGCCATTTGCATTTTCTGCTATTTTCTAAAAATAAAATATAATTAAAATCTTAGAACACTCTCCGGGCCGAATCCTCCTTTGCATATTCCCATTCCTTCCCAGCCCAGCCCGCTCAGCCTTTGCCTTCGCTCCAGCCCGTCTGCGAGGCTCGCCCCGCTCTCGCTAACCGGTGGGTCGCCGCGTCGTCTCCTACCTCCGCTCGTTGCCTTCGCGTGAGCTGCGTCCAACAACGCTATGGTCGTTGTGTCCGAGTTCCATCCGACAATGGCATATCCAACCGAAGAATCCTTTGGCGATATGATCTCCGAATCCGTTGTAATCCCCACAACTGATTTTACTCCTTATCTCCTTCCAAATCCGTTTGAATTTCCTTCTCTCATCTCAGATCCGATTTGGACTCCGCCGCCGATACGCCATCAGCCATGCCCCTACCCTATAAATAGCACCCCGAGGATCACTTAGCGCCCTCATCCCAAGCCCCTACCAGTTTCGCCTCTCAAGCCCTAGCGTCGTTGCAATACAAGGTTTTACGGTTTTGGCCGAGCTTCTTGTTCTTTGAATTGTGTCGCCGACGTTGTCGCCTTGTCGTTGTCGACCACACCATCGTCTTTGTTGTCACTGGAGCTACCTCCAGAACATCTCCACATCATCGGAGTTGGATTCCGACAAAACCTGAAGCTTCTTCTCCGCTTGAACCTCGCCGCCAGCCACCACCATCGTCTTCAACCACCGGTGATCACCTCATTGGATTCGCAATAGCATCAACTACATGTTGGTACCACTCATCGCCGGGGAAGCCCCACCGTTCACCGTCGATCGTGGGGACCCAAGCCTACTGCGTGGTCGTAAATTTTCTACGACCAGGCAGTCACAATCTTCCTACGACCAGTCGTCGTAAGCCTTTTACGACCAGGTAGTTATAAGCCTCCTACGACCAGATAGTCGTAGCCTTCTATGATCACGTGCACTCAAAACCTTCCAACCAGGTGCTTGAATCTCCTTTCAAGCACGCGTGGTCGAAAACGTTGAACAATACTCGAAACTTCTTTTTGAGTATTTTTCCTTTGTTTTGATATTCCGAGAGTCGTATCTTCTTCATCCGAACTCCGATTGAGCCCATTCAAATTTCTAAATTCATATAAATTTGAGACCTATTTATCTAAGATTTTTATTTAATTTTTGGAGTTTTTTTAATCTCTGTCATTTATTTATTTTGTTTATTTGCTTCGTTTACGAGTAGACGTTGATACTTCGGGAGCTTTGGAGAAGGAGTAGTGTTTCAAGATCAAGACCAGTACCTAGATCTATTCCAAGGGAAGTTATACCTTTGATCATATTGAACCTAGTTTTCAAAAGTTATGTTGATTCAAATTAATGCATTTACTTTAAGTATTTATTTAAATGCTTTTGGGTTTAGTTATTATCCAATTTGTTATATCCACCTTGTCTATTGTTATATCATAATCTTTTGTTACCCTAGATTGGTTCATTATTTAGTTGGTAATGCCATAGCACCAACGTGGGTTGGTTAGATACGAGTAGATTGCATAGCCATGCCACAAGTCTTCATTTCATGTGAGTTGCAAATATGAATTTGACTAAGTGATTATGGAACTTTATGTAAAATTGTGTGCGCTGTGTGCTATTACTCGTTGATGGCATGTGTTGCACTTAACCAATAGGGTGGGAAAGGTTTTAGACTAAGGCAAGTGGTGGCCACTAAGTGATATGGTGGAGCTCAGTGCGTGGGATTTTAAAAAGATTGGTTACTTAGTTAGAAATTGGAAGTCTTGCCTTAGTCAATTAAGGATTTAACTTTGCGCGCCATTGAATTGGGCCTTCCGTACAACCATATGCCTGATGGGATGGGCCTAACTTAGTAAGTTATAGTCTCAACATTGACTACTCAAGTCGAAGATTAGGCTCTGTGCAAGGGTGGAGCTGTGTTTCAGCCTTAGTGGTGACTCACATCGCGGGACGGTTCGCCGCTTCCCTGTCCAACGGTGTGTCAGACCAATTTCCTCAGTGGGCGTTGGTGCCGGCGGTAAAACATGTCGGGAGTGTCAATGTTTGAGATGAAGTTTCTGAAAGATTTTGTTATGATTAGTGCTAGCTACACTGGTTATATCGTGTGGGTAAAATGTACAACCTCTGTAGAGTGTTAAACAATCTATTCGAATAGTCGTGTCTGCGGTCAAGGACATGCTCGGGGATTTCACACGAGGGTTAGATTTTCATAAAACACTTAGGAAGCGAGCTGTGTGATCTAAGTCATATGATTGTGAGAATAATTTGTTTAGATTTTGTGTTCTTTGTGAAAATAACTATTAAATTAATATTGTTTATTTGTTTTACATTGTGTTTTAAATTATTATTCATATTCAAATTGCAAAATGTTGCATTTCTGCAAAAGAACCACAGAAGCCATTCATTTGGAATAAGCCATCATATATACATTGCGTTCTGTGGTATGACTTGCGAGTACGGTTGTGTAATCATGCTTGCTATAATCCATCAACAGAAGTTCAGGAGTCTTCGCCCGCTTTTGAGGAGGAGTTCTACGAAGGTGCTGATCGTTAGGTCTTGATCTCAATCGGTTGCCTGTGGCGAATTGATGGGATTCCGCTGAAGTTTAATTTATTCCGCTACTGTTTACTTCATTATTGCCAGCTCTGTGAGGCTTAATAAATGTAAACTCGACCATAAGGTCAAAATGGATATTTGTTATTCAAATTGCTCGTTTATGCTATTATTTCGTCTTGTGTGGATCGATATTCATCTATGTTGATACTGTGTGCACTAGCGTAATACTTGACTAGTGCATTATACACAAAGGGTCTATAATTGCATTTTTGGGTCCTGATAGAGGTGGTATCAGAGCCATACTGACTGTAGATCTTGAACTTAGTTAGATTGGCCGTCTTTAGAGTGTCCAAACTATTTTCTAAAGCAAAATTAACTTACAAGATTAATTGGATTGCTTAACTCTCCTTATGTCTCTCTTGACTCAACTATTGCTGAAATTTTTTGTCTCCCTACTTTTTTAATCTGGTTTTTACCCTCGTCTGTCTTGTCAGATGCCGTGTTTCTAGAACTATGGCGAGCGCAAGGGAGGACTTGCCGCAGAACTTTGGAAGCTGTTGCAAGTGCTTGGCGGATTCAACCGATCAATGTACAAGGGAACTGACTGGGTGGTGAACGGCCGAAACCGTGGAGTGCTTTGTCATTTGACCATCTATGACAGGAGAGACACCAAGGCCAGCCGCCCAATCAACATCTCAGTTCGAAGGATGGTCTGGACAGAAGCAATTCAAGAATCTTCACGCCTTGCCATCTTGAGGATTTGCAACATCTACGCCCACGAGCTTCAGGATACCGTCTTCCGCTACCATCTTCGTGCCTCTGCAGTGGACCTTCCTGTACGTTACCCGTCTACGGAGGGAGAGCGCAACACCACCGTGGTGCACCTTGCCTAGTTCGCAGCTACTCAGGAAGAATCCCTGGAGTTGGCCGCCACAGAGTTGGAGTACGTCTACGAGACCCTACAGATGATAGAGGAGAGGATCGCTACCTTAGAAGAAGCTCTCTATGGTCAGCATGAGCACAAGGATGATCATGAGGAGGAAGACCCTGAAGAGGAAGACCAAGAAGAAGCAGAGGATCCAGTAGAGCCTGAAGCACCGGAGGAGCGGTTATTACTGCACCGAGGGGCCTGTTCTGCTTGCACAGTTCAAGGCACCAAGACCGGTTGCAAGGATGCGGTAGTAGTTCGAGGTCTACAAGAAAGGGAGCACCGTCGTGGCTGTGGAGGTTTTCTCCTTGAGTAGTTTGCTCAGGATTAGGTTAAGTTAGTTGAGGCTCAGTGTGTTCGAACCGCGTTAGTTTGAGTTTAGATGTGTCGCCCTTTAGGCGGTAGTTTGTGTGTTAGGTTCGTTGTTTTTTTGTGTGCGAGTATGAGCTGCAAAGGCTCTTAGGCAATTGTTGCAGTCATACTAAGACTTAATTAATATAAGTATTTCAGTTGGTTTCTTGAAGCTGTGTTTGTTGGGTTTGATCTACCCCCTCGATTAGTTCTTAACTTATCTTATGCTTACTACCTTATCTAACCCATGGAGCATTCACAGATGGTTCAAACTCGTCATGCTGCTACCAATGGATCCAAAACCCCTGGATCAGAAGAGAATGAGCAAACACCAGTAGGAGCAGTCTCGTCGCAAGCACCTCCAATTGACTTGCAGAATTTTGGAGCGTTCATGGCAGCTCAGACCAAATGATGTACACGATGATGAACCAGATTCAGAATATGAACAATAATTAGAACAACCACAACGCAACACCAGTCAACCATAGTCATCATGGACCATCCAAGCTTGCAAAATTTATGAGAACTCGCCCGCCCACCTTTTTTGGACACGTCTCACCAGTTGAAGCCGATGATTGTCTTCGTGTCATAGAAAGAAAGCTGCTGATCACCCAATGCAGCGATCATGAGAAGGTCCTATATGTCACTCATTAGATGGAAGACATAGCTATCGAATGGTGGAAGAACTTCTGTGCCGCGCATGAAATGCCACAAAACATTACATGGGAAGAGTTTTCAACAGCTTTTTGCCACTATCATGTACCAGAAGGAATCATTGATCTAAAGAAGGATGAATTCCGCGCCCTCAAGCAAGGAGGTGTGTCAGTAACCGATTACCTCAACAAATTCTCTCAGCTAGCCTGCTACGCCGCGGAAGATGTCGCCATTGATAAGGCTCGTCAAAGTCATTTTCTAAAGGGGCTAAATACTGGATTGCATGTCAGTTTGATCGCCCATACCTTCCTAGATTTCCAAGAGCTAGTTAACAAAGCTTTAATCCTAGATGATAAGCGCAAAGAATTGGATGACAACCATAAGCACAGAATGGCTCAGCAAGGGAGTCATCAAGCTTAGCAGAAGCCAAGAATAGTTCCCCAACAGTTCACTCGTTTTCCAGCGCAAAACTCTTTCAGAATGCCTGTACCAACTCTAGCACCTCGTCCAGCTTCTCAAAACTTCCGCAACCCTGTGACAGTCAACTCCAATCCTGGAGGCAATTAGCAGAGCGGATCTAGAGTTTGTTATACTTGCCGTCGGCCAGGACATTTTGCCAACCAGTGCCCTCAGAAGGGAACAATCACTCCAGTACACTTCAACCTTGGAGCTACATAGGCCAATACGCCAGCACCAAGCAACAACCAAGGAGTCTCTCAAGCTACTGGTCAATCCGGAGGAGCACCGCAAACGGTGGTCAGAGGTCGTGTCAACCACGTCACTCTAGAAGGAGCCCAGGAAGCACCCGACGTCGTACTGGGTAAGTTTCTGGTTAACTCAGTACCTACATCAGTTTTGTTTGATTCTGGAGCTTCGCATTCATTTGTTTCTGGAGTTTTTGCAACTAAGAACAATTTGGAAGTTATGAATCTTAAGCATACTCTGTTAGTCTAGTCGTCTGGAGCAGAGTTAAGTTATAAAGTGGGATGTTTAGGAGCTAAGTCACTCATAGCTAGAGTTGAGTTTCTAGCCAACCTTATTATTCTAGACGCCCAAACCTTAGATGTCATTCTAGGCATGGATTGGTTAACAAAGCACAAAGCTATGCTAGATTGTGGCCGAAGAGCCGTAAGAATCGAGGATACTAAGGGATACAAGGTGGAGTTTCTAGCCACCTCAGTCGCGAGATGGACATCTGTTAATCAATAGCCTGAAAACCATTGCTTTGGAAGATGTGCCTATTATCAGAGTATATCTAGATGTGTTTCCAGAAAAATTGCCAAGAATGCCACCAGACCATGACATTGAGTTTGTCATCGATCTAGTGCCAGGAACAGCACCAATCTCTAAGAAACCCTATCGGATGGCAGCCGATGAGTTGGTAGAAATGAAGAAGTAGATAGAAGAACTTCTTGAGAAAAGTTATGTGAGACCTAGTTTGTCTCCGTGGGGCGCACCAGTTTTGTTCGTCAAGAAGAAGGATGGAAGCATGAGAATGTGCATTGATTATTGAGCTCTTAATGAAGTCACTATCAAGAATAAGTGCCCATTGCCCCGAATCGATGATTTGTTTGATCAAATGAAAAAAGCGGAGTGTTCTCAAAGATCGATCTGCAATCAGGGTACCATTAGTTGAAGATTTGCCCGAATGATATACCGAAGACCGCTTTCTCTATGCGGTACAGACATTATGAGTTCCGAGTTATGTCTTTTGGTCTGACTAACGCTCCTGCCTATTTCATGAACATGATGAACAAGGTATTCATGGAATATTTGGACAAGTTTGTAGTGGTGTTCATTGATGATATTTTGGTTTACTCCAAAGCGAGAAGAAGAACACGCTAAACACTTAAGATTGATATTGGAGAAACTTAGAGAGCAACAATTGTATGCAAAGTTCAGCAAGTGTGATTTCTGAAAAAAGAAAGTTGATTTTCTTGGTCATGTGATGACAGCCGAGGGAGTTGTAGTTGACCCTGGTAAAGTTAAAGCAGTATTACATTGGGAACGGCCTAAGACCGTTACTCACATTCATAGTTTCTTGGGAATGGCGGGATATTATCGATGTTTCATCGAAGGATTCTCAACGATTGCTAAGCCTCTTACGCAGTTGTTGAAGAAGGAGAAAAAGTTTACTTGGACCCTAGCTTGTGAAGAAAGTTTTCAAGAGTTGAAGAAGCGTTTGACTTTAGCCCAGTGTTAACTCTGCCAGATATTCGCAAAGATTTTGATATCTATTGTGATGCTTCGTGTCAAGGATTGAGATGCGTCCTGATGCAAGATGGAAGAGCTATCGCTTATGCGTCGAGGCAATTAAGACCCCATGAGGAGAATTATCCTACCCATGGTCTGGAACTAGCTATCGTAGTGCATGCTTTAAAGATTTGGCATCATTACCTCATCGGTAATCACTATAAGGTATACACAGATCACAAAAGTTTGAAGTACATTTTCACTCAGTCTGATTTGAACATCAGACAGTGAAGATGGTTGGAGTCAATAAAGAATTATAATCTTGGAATCCACTACCATCCCGGTAAGGACAATGTCGTTGCAGATGCGTTAAGTCGTAAGAGCTACTGCAATACTTTGGAAGTGAAAGAGAATTGCCCAGAACTTCATAAGGGATTTCAGAAGCTAAAGCTAGAAGTGGTATCTAAAGGATTCGTAGCCGGCCTAGAAGTACAGTCTACCTTGGAGAAGCAGATTCGTGAAGCTCAACCAAGGGATCATGTAATTTCGGACATCAAGCTCAAAATGGCAGAAGGAAAATTTAAGGACTTCACCAAAGATGATCAAGATATACTGTGGGTCAATGGACGTATCTGTGTGCTAGATGTTGATGGATTAAGACAGCTAATCCTAAAGGAAGCCCATGACTCAAAGTATTCAATTCACCCTAGGAGTACTAAGATGTACAAAGATGTTAAGAATAAATTTTGGTGGCCAAATCTGAAGCAAGAAGTCGCAGAGTTCGTTACCTTGTACGACGTATGTCAAAAAGTAAAAGCAGAACATCAGAGGTCAGCCAGTCTGTTGCAATCCCTGAAGATTCGAGTGGAAATGGAAAGAGATTGGAATGTATTTCATTACCGGTTTACCCAGGACTCAATCGGGTTACAATTCGATTTGGGTAATAGTTGATCATTTGACTAAAGTTGCCCATTTCTTACCAATCAAAACCACTTACTTAGGAGATCGCCTTGCAGAGTTATATATGTCAAGAATTGCCAGTTTACATGGTGTGCCTAAGAAGATAGTGTCAGATCAAGGATCTCAATTCACCTCTTATTTTTGGCAAAGTCTGCATGAAGCCTTGGGAACTCATTTGAATTTTAGTACTGCGTATCATCCTCAGACAGATGGACAGACTGAAAGAGTAAATCAAATATTGGAAGATACGTTGAGAGCCTGTGCTCTAGTTAATGCCACCAGTTGGGACAAGAGTTTGCTGTATGCAGAATTCTCGTATAACAACAGTTATCAAGCCAGTCTGCAAATATCACCATTTGAAGCTTTGTATGATCGTGCATGCAAAACCCCTTTGAATTGGTCAGAAACAGTCGAACATTTAGTATTCAGGCCAAATATTATTCAAGAAGCAGAAGAACAAATGTCTATGATCAAAGAAAGATTAAAGATAGCTAAAGTTAAGACAGAAGAGTTAATGCTGATAACCATTGTCGTGACCTCAGCTTTGAACCAGAAGATTTCGTTTATCCTCGAGATACTCCACTCAGAGGTGTAAAAAGGTTTCATGCCAAAGGAAAGCTTGCCCCTAGACATGTTGGTCCGTTCATGAATTTGGATCGCCGTGGAGAAGTAGCTTATCAGTTGGAGCTACCATAGTCGTTAGCCAGAGTACATGACGTCTTTCATGTCTCTAAGTTGAAGAAGTGTCTTCGTGAGCAAGAAGAACAAACCCCGTTGGATTCAATTGAGTTGAAAGAACATCTCACTTACAAGGAGTAGCCAATCAAGATTTTGGATATTGCAGAGCATCGTACCAGAAAGAAGACTTTTTGTTTTTACAAAGTTCAGTGGAGCAACCACTCAGAAGGAGAAGCAACGTGGGAGCGTGAAGAAGAGCTGAAAGCCGAGTTTCCTAGCCTTTTCTCTAGCTAGCCTGAATCTCGGGGTCGAGATTCCTTTAGGGTGGAGATGTTTGTAACATCCCAATTTTATGAGCTTTAAAAATCTTTTGATTAATTAGTAGTTGGAAAATTCACCCTTGAGATTTTATTTGAATTTTAACAAGCTTAACATGGACTTTCAGTATCAAAATAATTTAATATGATTAATGTCAACATCAACAATTGTCAAAACTATTTAATTTGGATTCTATGTGCTTGGACATATTTTCTAGATTTTTCTAGAATTTGTCTGAGATCATTTGCTATTTTCTTTTTGCCATTTGCATTTTCTGCAATTTTCTTAAAAGAAAATCTAATTAAAATCTCATAACAGTCTCGGGGCCGAATCCTCTTCCGCCCATTCCTATTCCTTCCTACTGACTGCTCGTCCTTTGCCTTCGCTCGGCCGTCGCCTTCGCCCCGCTCGGTGGCCGGTGGGCATGGCGTCGTCTCCAACCTCCACTCGTTGCCTTCGCGTGAGCTGTGTCCGACAACACCATGGCCGCTGTGTTCGAGTTGCATCCGACAAAGGCATATCCAACCGAAGAATCCTTTGGCGATATGATCTCTGAATCCATTGTAATCCCCGTAACCGATTCTACTCCTTATCTCCTTCCAAATTCGTTTGAATTTCCTTATCTTGTCTCGAATCCGATTTGGACTCTGCCGCCAATACGCCATCTTAGCCATGCCCCTACCCTATAAATAGCACCGAGGATCGCCTCAGCACCCTCATCCCGAACCCCTACCAATTTCGCCTCTTAAGCCCTAGCGCCATAGCAATCCAAGGTTTTAGGGTTTCGGTCGAGCTTCCTGTCCTTCGAATTGCGCCGCCGACGTTGTCGACCACGCCATCGTCTTCATTGTCATCGTAGCTACCTCCAGAACCTCTCCACATAGCCGGAGTTGGATTCTGACAAAACCCAAAGCTTCTTCTCCGCTTGAACCTCGCCGCCGGCCACCACCGTCATCTTCGACCACCTGGTGAGCACCTCATTGGATTTGCAATAGCATCCACTACATGTTGGTACCACTCATCGCTGGCGAAGCTCCGCCGTTCACCGTCGATCATGGGGACCCGAGCCTACCACGTGGTCGTAAATTTCCTACAACCTGGTAGTCGTAATCTTCCTACGACCAGTAGTCGTAAGCCTTTTATGACCAGGTAGTCGTAGCCTTCTACAACCACGTGCACTTGAAACCTTCCGACCAGGTGGTTGAATATCCTTTCAAGCACACATGGTCGAAAACGTTGAACAATACTCGAAACTTTTTTTTTGAGTATTTTCCTTTGTTTTGATCTTCTAAGAGCCATATCTTCTTCATCCGAACTCCGATTGAGCCCATTCAAATTTCTAAATTCGATATCTAGTTATCTGAGATTTTTATTTAATTTTTGAAGTTTGTTTTATCTTTGTTATTTATTTATTTGCTTCGTTTACGAGTAGACGTTGTTACTTCGGGGAGCTTTGGAGAAGGAGTGCTTCAAGATCAAGACCAGTACCTAGATCTATTCCAAGACAAGTTATACCTTTGATCATATTAAACCCAGTTTTCAAAAGTTATGTTGATTCA
The DNA here is from genome assembly GCA_036346405.1 of Phyllostachys edulis. Lineage (NCBI taxonomy): Eukaryota > Viridiplantae > Streptophyta > Magnoliopsida > Poales > Poaceae > Phyllostachys > Phyllostachys edulis. The sequence goes on along the minus strand of CM070548.1, from coordinate 18,122,247 downwards.
AATTAATACATTTACTTTAAGTATTTATTTAAATGCTTTTGGGTTTAGTTATTATCCAATTTGTTATATCCACTTTGTCTATTGTTATATCATAATCTTTTGTTACCCTAGATTGGTTCATTATTTAGTTGGTAATATTATAGCACCAACGTGGGTTGGTTAGATATGAGTAGATTGCTTAGCCATGCCACGAGTCATCATTTCATGTGAGTTGCAAATATGAATTTGACTAAGAGATTATGGAACTTTGTGTAAAACTGTGTGCGTTGTGTGCTATTACTCGTTGATGACATATGTTGCACTTAACCAACAGGGTGGGAAAGGTTTTAGACTAAGGCAAGTGGTGGACACTAAGTGATATGGTGGAGCTCAGTGTGTGGGATTTTAAAAAGATTGGTTACTTAGTTAGAAATTGGAAGTCTTGCCTTGGTCAATTAAGGACTTAATTTTGTGCGCCATTGAACTGGGCATTCCGTTGGCCTTGGTCAATTAAGGACTTAACTTTGTGCGCCATTGAACTGGGCCTTCCGTACAACCACATGCCTGATGGAACGGGCCTAACTTAGTAGGTTATGAAGTCTCAACATTGACTACTCAGGTAGTAGGTTAGGCTCTGTGCAAGGGTGGAGGTGTGTTTCAGCCTCAGTGGCGACTTATCGCGGGACGGTTCGCCGCTTCCTTGTCCAACGGTGTGCGTTAGGCCAATTTCCTTAGTGGGCGTTGGTACCGGTGGTAAAACACGTCGGGAGTATCAATGTTTGAGATGAAGTTTCTGAAAGGTTTTGCTATGATTAGTGCTAGCTATACTGGTTATATCGTGTGGGTAAAGTGTACAACCTCTGCAAAGTGTTAAACAATCTATTCAAATAGCTGCATCCGTGGTCATAGACATTCTCGGGGATTTCACACGAGGGTTAAATTTTCATAAAACACTTGGGAAGCGAGCTGTGTGATCTAAGTCATATGGTTGTGAGAATAATTTGTTTAGACTTTGTGTTCTTTGTGAAAATAACTGTTAAATTAATATTTTTGTTTGTTTTACATTGTGTTTTAAGCTATTATTCATATTCAAATTGCAAATGTTACATTTCTGCAAAAGAACCACAGAAGCTATTCATTTGGAATAAGCCATCATACATACATTGCATTATACGGTATGATTTGCGAGTACGGTTGTGTACTCATGCTTGCTATTATCAATCAACAGAAGTGAAGGAGTCTTCGCCGCTTTTGAGGAGGAGTTCTACGAAGGTGCTGATCGTTAGGTCTTGATCTCAGTCGGTTGCCTGTGGCGAATTGATGGGATTCGGTGAAGTTTAATTTGTTCCGCTACTGTTTACTTCATTATTTCCAACCTGCGAGGCTTAATAAATGTAAACTCGACCATAAGGTCAAAATGGATATTTGTTATTCAAATTACTCATTTATGCTATTATTTTGTTTTGTGTGGATCGATATTCATCTGTGTTGACACTGTGTGCATTAGCGTGATCCTGAACTAGTGCATTATACAGAGGGTCGAGTGCATTTTGGGTCCCGGCAAACAAGCCGATGGCCAAAGTATTGAGCGACGCACTAGGAGAACCTGTTGGTTGGCGGGTATAGGAAGAGCGTTGGGCCCGACTTGACAAGAGGTGGCTTTCTTTGGGGTGGGGTGGGGCGAGGCGGCTCTGGAGTAGGAGCAAAGGAGCTGGAGGAGAGGTTGGCGGCGCTAAGGGTGTCAGACCCCCGGGCGTGGAATACCCATGGATCTTATGTGTATACTGTGCTAGTCCCAGGAATAAAGGCTGGCACACATATTCACAACATTTGGCATCACATTCATACATTCATAATCTAAAGTAAAGCAAAAGGGACAATCTACTTAAGTTATTACAACAATTACAACAGTTATTACAACCATGGCCGACCAACCAAATAAAAGCAATCATTAGAGAAAGTAAAGTCGCAACGGAAAACATAGTAGTAGTAGTAGCAAAAGTCTAGCGGCATGCCCATCTGATCCCTCAAGCAACCAACAAGGAAACAAGGTCTAAGTAGACCCGTCACCGAACCCCTCGGTGCCAGGTGCAAAGAACTCATCGTTAGGCGTCGGATCATCTGCAAATTCTAAACCAACAACAGTAGCAAGATTGAGTACTTGTGTACTTAGCAAGACTTGTAGTGTATCACAAAATTTTATTAGATGCAAGGCTGTCAAATGTATGGCTCTATTCTACAAGTTTATTTGCAATAAACATAAGTAATGATTAGCAACGGAAATTTGAAAGAGCAGTTTAAGAAAAGTAAGTACAGGATAGTAAGTAAAGTAGTGAACAAGTAACAACAAATACTTACAACCCTACTCGGTTGTAAGCAAAATTATAATCAGGTTTTGCCATAGAAATGGCACCAACAAGTTCGTATTCAACCATAGAAATGGTAATACTGCTAAAGAAATAGCAAAACAGTCATAGAAATGACAACTCTGCTATAGACATAGCAACAAAACCATAGAAATGACAGTTAACTCAACAAATGGAAAACCCCATGTCATACCCCAAACTTTTGTGACAAAACCAGTTTGAAAAACAAAGCTACCGCCATACCGGTATGATAAGCATGCTCATGGCCGTGGCGCGGCTATTGAATAGTTTATCACTCTGTGAGGTGTACAACTTTACCCATAGTACAGCGGTATTCGATTACGGAATATCTCTATATTCTTGCTCACTACGAAGGTAAGCGGCCCTAAAGTTAGCGACCACGACCTTTACATTATCTAGTCATAACCTGCATTAGCCACATTAATCTTTATCTTCATCAAATCGAGATAAAAGTAACAGCGATGGTAACAAGGTAACACATCGAATGAGGAGCCTCGCTCACCCGAGATAGAAACCCGTTGAGTGAGTCCCTCACTTCGCCCGGATAAACCCGTCGAAGTGAGGCATCGCGGTTAATATCGGCATTATCGAACCCGACAATGCGGACACTACTTCTACCGCTATCATGCAAGGCTAAGATTTCGATAACTTAGTTAGCTACGACCATCCCATAATAGCACATATGGTTGTACGATTAGATCTTAGTCCCAGATTTGCTGGTTTCAATCGTTAATCGACTATGAGCAAGATCTCCACCCTATCTACTAGTGAGTTTCAATCCTCACTCTTCCAGGATACAATAATAACTTGCTCGTGTCTAAAGACTAAAGTTTTCATGTTATTTTCGTATAAAATAACAGAGGTAACTCCTCTGGACATTTTGCAAAACAATCCCAAACTCACAAATCAACGCATTGTCCTTTTATCAATTTTCAGAAATTATATTGCTCTAGTTGCATTGGTGCAATAACTGCACTCAAAAATTCCCAAATGACACCACATATTGTCTAACCCATATTCTAATGGTTACAACAGTAAGGAATCAATAATTCAAGGAGACATGTGCAGCAAGTAGGATTTACGCTACCATTTTCCCATTCATAGCATTTTCATACAAGAAATACAAGCATGCATAATAGGATTTGCAAAACAAAGTACAATAAGTAAAATACTAGGATCAATATGATCAAAGGGGGTGCTTGCCTTGCTCTTGATGTTTTGGAGGTATAATCAATTGATCGTCGCAAGAAGAACCCGAATAATCGATGTCTAAAAAGAGCCGGAAAAGAGTTAAATAGCAACCAACCAAAACAAACAGTAACCAAAATAAAATATTTTTACAAAACCAGGTAGATCATGATTTTAGATGAATTTAGAGACTAAGATCACTAAATTTGGAGTTGTGTAGCAAAAGTTATTAAGTTTTACTACACTCGGTTTGGAAAAATCTAGAATAAATGGAAAATATGTTTTCTAACGGAGAAAGCGTATTCTCGCGTCTGTTATATCGGAGTTTACACCTTCGCTTAATGGAAAACGTATTCTGGCTATAACTGAAAGCGTATTTTCTATTTTCCATTGGATTTTCGGTTAACACTGACAGATGGGGTCCACTGTCAGTGAGACGGTCCACGGGGTTCTCACTGTGCACTTAACCTGTGGGGCCCGCATGTCATAGACTCAAGCGAAGTTAATGGTTTGAAATAACTTAACAGCTCGGTCCCACATATAAGTGACTCATTAGGATCAACTAACAGTTAAATAGTCAGTTAGCCTTAATGAGGTGATTAGGCACGCTGATGACGTGCTACAGTGCCGTCATCGCGGTGCCGCGCGGTGGCACTCACGGCTGCGCTACTCACCGAGCGATGTTGGGCACGGCGAGGCAAGTGAGTGCTCGAAATGGAATCTACATACTATTGAGCACTTGCTGGCACCGACGGCGTGGCCTAGGGTGGCTCAACGCGGTGGCGAATGCTACGGCAAAAGATGACAACGCAAATGAGCGACGCCCTTGGCAATTGAGCGCGCGCATAAGCATCTAGGGACTACTAGAAATGTATCAGAATGACGCGGAGGAGCTGAGGTGGTCTGAGCTAGGTTGTCGACGGTAAGGTGCGGCAGCGAGGTTGAACGTGCGTGGAGAAGAAATCCGGGTGAAGGAGAGTGAAATCCAATGATCGTAGAAGCTTCACTAAGTCTTGGCAATGCTTCGGGTGCAGTGAATCGGCTTAAGGTGCGGTGAATCGCTGGCGATGCTCGAGGCGGCGTTTTGGCCGGAGACGAAGAAGAAGATCCAAATCGGGAGCTCCTGTGGATCAAAGACTAAATTGAGTGAGGAAAATACTCAAGGTGTTAAGAGACGCAATATGACGCAAAGAACTTGACACCAAACCCTTCACGGCGCCGGAGACGAGGATGATGGCGCGCGACGATTTTAGGGTTTCCGCTTTCAGAGCTTTAGAGTTGGATTGAGGGGATGGAATGAGAAGTGAGTGAGCACATGGGTTTGGAAAAGAGAATGTGAAGCTCAGGGTGGCCTTTATATAGGCGGAGGGGCGGAGATTAACAAGGTGAAGTTCGGGCAGCCATGGGCAAAGTGGCGGAGCTTCACAATGTTGTACGGGCAAATAAGAGTTGGCGCGGGCAGGCATGGGCACGGCATTGAATGGCGAAGCGACCGGAGTAGTTGAGCTTCAGCAAAACCGCGGGCTAGGAGGTCAAAAACGGTGGGCGGCGGAGCTCTCGTGCGCGGGCATGCATTGGCGCAACCGAGCGCAAGGTGGACGATGAGTCCTGCGCACGGGGCCTACCAATCAATGAGACAGAAACGGTACGAGTTGATCAAACGCCGATGGTCCGATCAAAAACGAACAGCTCAGATGGATTCTACTGTTCAGACGGTCTGAACGGCCCAACTAATCTGGATCGTTTATTTCACCTGCGGCTCGGATGAAGTGTCTTTGTTGAAGACGGTCAGCGGCCTACTCGATCCGATCCGTCTAATAAAGATCAGCGGTGCGGCGCATGTGTTTCTTTGGATGGCGATCAAAATTGAGTGGCCCAGTTATTTTCGTTCGGACGGTCGAGCAGCTTCACTAGATCTCGGCGGTTGATTTTCAAACCAACGGTCCAAATCGCTTGCTCCTTCGGACTGGTCCGATCAGAAGAGGGTTGGGTTCAACAAGTGAGGTTTGGACTCGAGCCCAAGAACGATACCGACTTTTGGTTTTGAATTAACAACTAAATTCTTTGCGATTTAATTAACCAACCAAATGAAGTCCAAAAAATATGAAAATATTTGTGTAGACTACTAAGCCCAAGTAGTTTCTACAGAAAAAAATTTCAGAGGCTAACACCTTACCTGAATTTCTACAAAAATTCAAACAAGGTGTTGTTCCTAAGGGGTTGTAAAGATTTTTCTAACCAAAATTTCATATAGAAATTTTGTCGAATAATTCCTGGGATAAAAAGCCCAAAACCATTCTCCTACTTAGAAAAATTTTACTTTGTTCTATCTATTTCATGTTTAGCACCCAAAGTTGTTCAAGTTTTATTTTCAAAACCAACACAAGATTTTCAAAAAGGCAAAGTCTAAATGTAAATGTTCAAAGGAACTTTTCCTAATGCATTTATATTACTTAATTCCCAAGATTAGGATTTTGGGGATGTTACAATGGGCTTCATTCGGCTCCAAGCAAAGAACCAAGAAGAAAGGAGGATGAGGAGTGAGGAAAAGAAATGAGGGAGAATCCAGAGAAGGTTTCAGCTGAACCAAGTAGATAGGATGGAGAGAGAAAACGGGAGAAATGGAAAAAAAAGAAATTGGGGGCGCGCAAATAAATTTACTCGCGAGGTATTAATGACAATGGACATTTGCATCTGCCTCATGGTAAGAATGCACGAGTCAGGTCGGTGTCAAAGTCATGTAACTATTCCGATGAGGTCAGTGAGAAAGATACATAACTAATCTGGAGTGCTCTAGATAAAGTCTTACATTTGTAGGGACCCCATCCTAACGAAGATGGAGAAGAGTGTGTCATCGACGCGTGAACACTCCGCTATACCGGTATCAGCTGATGAGATACATATGAGCATGAGCATGATAGTGCATGTAGAATTATGATGCATTGCATTAATGGAAAGATAATGATTGGAATAATGACATGGTTATGTTTATGTTTGTGTGGCAGTATTTATCGTTTATATTATGTGCTTGTTGAGTCTTCAGACTTACCCTTGTTTATTTTTTGTTTTTAGGTGAATGACGAAGATTACATGCATCGGGAAGGGAGAATATAGCACATCCACGTCACACGCAGACACTAATGCAAACCATACTTCCTTAAATAACCACTTTTGCTGTAATATGTTTAGTTGTTAATTTAGCTACGTAAAGTTTGGGTTGATATGATGCGTGGTGGTAACATTCTGGGCCTAGAGGATGGGCTGGGGTGTTACATGATGTTTGGCACCATAATACAACCTGTAATGCTACTGAGCTTGAAGTAATCTCTCACGAACTTGAATCAAATAATTATCTCCGTCCTAAATTGTATTTGCAATAGCAGCATTCCTCAATTCTGAAGAATCATAAACTCGAAGAGGTGGTGGATCCCGACCATAAACTACACGAAAAGGTGTATCTCGGAGTGCTGTATGATAAGAACTATTGTAGCAATACTCTGCCCATGGTAACCACTAGATCCACTACCGCGGACGATCACCCATCATACAACGAAGATTCATCGCTATTACCTTGTTTACAGCCTCAGCTTGTCCGCCTGACTAGAGATGAAAAGCTGAACTAAGGAATTGACAAGTGCCAGCAGCCTGAAACAATTCTTGTCAAAAGGTGGAAGTAAAAACTAGATCACGGTTGGAGACTGTAGACATCGAAAAACCATGCAAACAAACAATGTCGTTGAAGAAGACTCTAGCAACTAAAGGTGCCGTATAAGGATGTGCCAATAAAATAAAGTAGCCATACTTGAATTTTTGGCGATCTGACCGATTTAATCGTATTTGCAATTGTGACGAGCCGTAGCGTATTTGCAATTATAATAGAAATTTGGCCTTGGTAGGCGTCATGCGCTTATGTGATATCACGTCGCTTGTGTGGTATGCATGAACATTGCCTATTTGTGGTATAGCGTGCCCATGTGCCGTCTTACGCCACTCCCATTAAGCACCCTTGCGCCGCCACCTCACCTTGTTGGCGGGGTGAGCATCTTGCCCATGTTGGCATATGCCCACATCGCCGATAAATAACGATAGTGGGTTAGTTAGTTAGGGTTAGGGTTAGGTTAGTTAGGTTAGTAGGTTAGTTAGTTAGGGTTAGGTTAGTTAGATAATTATGAAAATAACGATGAAAATTTTGAAAGAAATTATGGAAAATTTACACAAGCAAGTGAGCGGTGTCGAGGAGGCTCCAAAAAAAATTCATAATTTTTGATGCGATTTGCTATATTTTAAAATTCTTTCAGATTTCAAACCCTATTTAACTAACCTAATTAACTAGTCTTGCCACCAATTAGCTAATTAGGTTAGCTCATTTAATTATACTAGTTAATTAGGTTAGTTAATTAGCTCGAAATCTGAAAGAATTTTAAAATATAGCAAATCAGATCAAAAAAATTATGAAATTTTTGTGGAGCCTCTGACACCGCCTACTTGCTTGTGTAAATTTTCCATAATTTTATTCGTTAAAATTTTTATAAGCTATTTAAATATAGGTGTCATGTTAAATGCGAATCAATAAATGTACAAAATAAGCTCTAAAAATTATGAATTTTATTTTGAAGGCTCCTCACATGATGGACTTAATTGTTTAATGTTTGAGCAATTTTATGTGTTCTAGTATTATCTCGAAAATTTAGGATTTAGATCACGAAAATTTAGATTTTAGGTTCGGAAATTAGAGTTTCATGATTTCATGTGACTTGGAATGCATAAAAAGCTATGACACTTCAAGTCCATTGCATGAGAGCCTTCAAAATAAAATTCATAATTTTGTTAGCTCATTTTCTATATTTACAAATTCGTACAAACATGACACTTATACGAAAGAATGATAAAAATAATTTATATGTGTTCTGTCGGACTGTTCTGAAAAATTAGGATTTAGGTCGCGAAAATTTCGATTTTAGGTTTCAGAAATTAGGGTTTCATGATTTCATATGTCTTGGAATGATTAAAAAACCTCGCGGTGGCTATCTTTCCTCTAGTCCTCCTCCTCCTCCACACATCTCTGTCGCCTCGTCCAGAATTCCAGTATGTAGCGTGCCCGAAACATGACCCATGGAATACATCCATCGGTCAGGAGAAGCGCGTGTAGGTTCAGAAGGAACGAATCGGTATCGACTAAAGCTGTTGCATTACTGTACTTGCGCGTAAGGCTCCACCATATGTGCGAACACCATATTGTATATCAACATCTCTAATGGAGTTGCAATGCAGCTTTTTTATGCATTCAAGTCACATGAAATCATGAAACTCTAATTTAGAAACCTAAAATCGAAATTTTAAGTGATCTAAATCCTAAATTTTAGAGATAATACTAGAACACTTAAAATTGCTGAAACATTAAACAATTAAGTCCCTTGCGTGAGGAGCCTTCAAAATAAAATTCATAAGTTTTAGAGCTTATTTTGTACATTTATTGATTAAATGCGAACATGACACCTATCTGAAATAGCGATAAAAATTTTAACGAATAAAATTATGGAAAATTTACACAAGCAAGTAGGCGATTGTCAGGAGGCTCCACAAAAATTTCATAATTTTTTGATCTGATTCACTATATTTTAAAATTCTTTCAGATTTGAGCTAATTAACTAACCTAATTAACTAGTATAATTAAATGAGCTAACCTAATTAGCTAATTGGTGGCGCATGCCACCATCGCGTGACCAATAGTGGTTAGCTAATTTAGGGTTAATTAGGTTGAAATAAAAGAGGATTTTGAAATATAGCAAATCGCACCTCAAAAATTATGATTTTTTTGTATGAAGCCTCGATGAAACCGCCTCACTTGCTTGTGTAAATTTTCCATAATTTCTTTCAAAATTTTCATCGTTATTTTCATAATTATCTAACTAACCTAACCCTAACTAACTAACCTACTAACCTAACTAACCTAACCCTAACCTAACTAACTAACCTTGCAAGATTTGTTTGGCATGGTGAGCATCTTGTGTGATGCTGCCGCGCCATGGCGTGGTGGTGGCGTGGGTCTTGGCATTGGTGGTGGCGTGGCGACGCTGGCAGCCTCGCAGTACCGGGCGTGTTCGGCTACGCATGACGCAGCATAACCAGCGCAGCGCCGCGCCGGCTGCGTCGACTCGGTTATAATTGCAAATCTGTGGCGCTCTGGTCACAATTACAAATCGACTTGAATCGGCGTGTCGGCCAAAAATTCGCCATACTTCGAGAATCTATACCACTGTAAGTATGACCGATTTTCCTCCCATCTTCGGTAGCCCTTCGATAAAATTTATTGCAATATCCAACAATATCTGCGACGGAACTTCCAATGATCGTAACAGACCTGCTGTAAAAAGATTTTCGGTCTTATGATGTTGACAAGTAGCACATGATCGAACAAAATCTTGAACCACGATCGTCTGTTGGAGTATGGAAATCACTGGCCAGGAACAAATGGAGGGTCTTCGGCCTTGCTTGGCTCGCCAGCCGGCCAGTGGCAATGGCGTGCCGGGAAGGTGGGGTTAGCACCGGGAGGCGAGGCGAGCAATGTGGCAGCCGGCCGTCGAGGCACCGGGCAGCAGCGGAGGCTCATGGGCTCGGGGTGAACAGCCACTAGGCCGTGGAAGGAAACCACGAGCATCAGGGAGGCCCATGGAGCTCACCGGAAGCGACGGTGGAGCCTGGGGTTGCTCGAGGCGGGCTGCCGGCGTGGACCGTGGCGGCGACAAGGTAGGTGATGCGGAGGGGCCTGCCGGAGAGGGAGAGGACGGCCGGCGAGGTGGGGGATGCCTCCGGGATGTCAAGGGGGTCCTCCTGGGGGCGGCGATTGGACGGAGGCGGTGAAGGGCCTGGTCGGCGACGGAAGGGGTGGTCCGGCCGGAGGGGGAGAGCAATACCAATTTCGGGCGATTTTCTTTGGAGACGCTTACCAGTGGAGATGGGAAGCAAAGCGGGAGGTCAAGGGGAGGCTTGGAGGCTCTCTCTTATAGCCGGGGAGGGGGCGAGGGAGCTGGTGGAGGAGGGGATGGCCTGTGCAGTCCCAAGGCAATCATGGCGTCCTGGCGCGTTTGACGCGGGCGAGAGCGGGCAAGTGGAGTGGCGCAGGCGACGGGATAGGGGCGCGCGCGGGCGCTGACATGGGTATGAGCCGGCGATGCGACGGGGCGAGGAGTAGGCGCGACGGCCATGGCATGTTGTCGTCATGGCGCGGCAGGGCGGGAGCGTGGGCGAGCTGCTGACGGGACCGAGCAGTGGAGAAGGGCGCCGAAGTCGCGAGTAGATGAGGGCAGGTGGGAGTGGGTGCAGCGAAGCATTGGGTGGCAAGCGCACGGTAGGCAGGGCTGACAACGAGCTTAGGTGCTCGTGGGTGGCAGGCGCACGGGAGAGAAGGTAGGGGGGCTCAGGCATGACCGGTCCGGTTGGAGAAGAAGACAAGCAAGGGGGAAGGAAGCCAGGCCGGATGGGCCGATAGGAGAAAAGGGCCTAGTGGAGTTTGGGCCGAGAAGGGAAAGAGGAGGAGGGGAAGTGGGCCAAGGGAGGCTGGGCCGACCCAAGGAGAATAGGGCTGAGCCCAAAGAGAGGAGGGCAAAAGAAAAGGGGGCCAAAAAAAATGGAAAAGAGAAATTCAAACTTGAATTCGAATTCGAGGATTGACAAAAAGGTTTGAAACACAAACCCGAGCCTAAGCAGGAGCTAGGAGATTTTGAAATTATGTTATAATTTGACATACATTTTGAAAATCAAGAACCAAATGGAATTACTATTCACCGTTTGAAAAACTGGACGTTACAAACCTACCCAACTTAAACGGAATCTCGACCCCGAGATTCGAGCTACTCGAATTAGACAGAGAACACACCTCTCAGTACTCCTGAAGCTACTTGGGTCTCTGCGGCGGCGACATGGTTGACATGGCCCTGGCTTTGGCTTGGCGTGGAAGCGGCTCGGCTTTGGCTTGGCGTGGAAGCGGCTCTGGATGCCTGCGAGGTCCGATGACTTTTGCTTGCAGCTGAAGTCTGGCCTCGAGTTGGTGTGGCTCCCAAGCTAGAAGGCATGGGGGTGACTCGGCGTTGAGGGCACCTTTTGGCAAAGTGTCATTTTTCTCCACAGCTAAAGCAACGAAGATGTGCTCTGGGGTTCTTGCGACCGCAGTCGTTCGGCGGGCGGGGCGTGGGAAACATTCTCACTGGGACGTAGGTTGCGATTGAAGTTCCCTGAGATGAGGCTACTGGTGGTCAGAAAGGCGAGCTGCCCTGAAATGCTGACTTCTGCGGAAAGTTGTCGTGTGGCTTCTAAAATGCCATCTTTCTCTTACGGCTGACTTCCACGGTGTTTTTCTCATTTTTCCAATATTAGGGCTTTGTTGACCAGGTGGTGGAAGCTGGGGAAATCATGGAGGATAAGCTGAACTCTCATGTCTTCGCGCATTCCTTCCACGAAGTGGTCGATCTTTTCCTCTTCATCAGCTACGTCATTGGAGGCGTAGTGGACAAATTGGTTGAACTTGGTTAGATATTCATTGACTGTCATGTGATTCTGCTTGAGAGCTCTGAATTCATTCTTCTTCATTCTCATTGTGCCAGCTGGTACGAAGTTGGTTTTGAAAGCGGCTTTGAATTCAACCCGAGGAATTGGGCGCCATTGAGTTGATCTCTTCTTGTTGTACTTGACAATCTCTTATCTGTGGTGAAATTTGGTTGAGCTCCGGTCGTAGATGCTACTACTTCTGGTTATGCTTCTTCTTCTTCTTCTTCTTCGGACACTAGACTGTCATTACCTTGGGCAGCGAGGTAATTTTCCCATCATGCAGCGGCGGCTCCTTTCAGTTGGTGGGTAGCAAAGTCCACCTTGTCTTCATTCGAGCAGCAGGCAAGTCGAAGCTTCTTCTCAGTATCTCTGAGCCAGTCTTCAGCTTCTAGGGGTTCGTTGGCTGCAGCAAAGGTGAGGGGTCTTGTCCTGAGGAAGTTAGCAAGCTTGGAGTTGCGACCGGCTGGTCCAGTTTGCTTATTGTTGAGCAAAGCCTGAAAAATTTGAGTCTGTGGAAACATGACTTGAGCCATTGTTGGGGGTGCTGGTGGCGGGGGAGGTAGATCTTGTCCTTGGCCACGACTACGACCATTGCCATGGCCTCTTCCTCGGCCAGTTTCAAAAGCACCTCGTCTTGGAGTTGCGACTCTTCTTGGCGACATCTGAAAAAGCGCTGAAGATTAGAACAAAAAGGGACGGGGAGTATATGAGGGTTACTAGCCCTCTAGAGCACAACAAAAGAACTTCAAACCAACGAGGAGAAATGATCAAATACAATACAAAGCCTAGAGTGGCTGCATTATATTAAGGGATTAAGTGTTACATAACTCCTGAACATAGCATATAGGCTATGCTAAGCCACGACACAAGATACAAACATATCGTCTACAAAAGAAGGAAACGGGAAGTGCTTGTAACCAAAGGACTGCCTAGCAAGCACTGCTAACTACCCTAAACTAGCCTGACTATTGCAACACGACAGTGAAGATCTCGTGGTCAAACTCTCCCTCCTAGAGAGGAAGGAAGTAGTGGAAGGGCGATTCTAGCAGAAGATCCTCGTGCATCTGGGTCAGGTGGGTGCAGGTGAAGCGTGCTGCGTCTTGGACTGCTTCAGGACAACAACGCTGGGGTGTCGCGGGTCTGAAGGTGTGAGCGGTGAACTCGCCCTCTCTGGCATAGAGGAAAACCTCCATGGTCCACGACTCTTAGTCCAGGGTCTAGGTCTTTCGGCCTCTGAAGATAGGCTTGTGGTTGTAATCCAGGTGCTATATGAGTTGACGGTGAATGCCCACGAACTCGCCTTCATCTTCTTCGTGAGAGCAAAAGTCCCACGGGCCATCGGACGACAGGGTTGCCATCTACAATTTTTGAAACGAGAACGAGAGTCAGAACTGAGTAAAACTCAAGTGAGGTAGGGATAAGTGAAGAACTAAGAGAGATGAGAAGGAGCAATAATTACGCTATATTTTAACAAAACTTTTCTTAGTTTTTGAAAATAAGACTCAAGTCCTTAGGCTCGACCAATCTAGCTAAGGCTCCTCTGATCAGTATGCTCGATATACGTGCTCGCTGTCGGACGGGATTTTCTAATCCCGAATCCTCTGTGAAAGAAATTGTGCTATTCCCTGGATCAGTAGATAGCACTCACAGATACATTGCTGAATCATTTCATACATGACGTAAAACCATACCGTTCATTAATTTAACACATCAGAGTTTACATAGACCACATCGGGTCAAATTTTACAATAAGGGCCGAACATGCCAAACTGATTATATTACAAAAGTAGCGGAAGCGACAATGGAAGCAAAAGGGTGAGGGCACATCTCTCATGAGCAAGCAAGCGGGGAACACGTGTCGTCCGATGTGCGAAAACTCGAGATAATATAGTATGCACTGCATATGACCGAGTGAGTCATTGGGTGAGGTGAGATCTAGACTAAAGAACTAATCTACTCTTCATTATCTCCTGGGCCTCCAACTCCTGGATCCTCATAGTATGCGTAATTTTCGGGATTTCCTGCTTCTGAGGGTTTTGGGGGAAAGAGCGAGAATGAGCACAACTTCCGTGCTCGAGAGCCAATACACAATGTAATAATATACACGCAAGGCTTAACAAGGATGGCTCGGGTTCTTTTATTTGCTAAAGCAACATTTTCAATTATCATAATTACGAATTCCTATCACTTAGCATTTTAACCAAATTGCATTTTATTAAAGAGAGAGTAATTGTGCAATATTTATAATGGCAGAGGCTACCTCCACCATTATGCTTATTTGATTGGAGCTACCTCCACTCATTAACACCACTGAGTCTGAAAACCCAGGGAAAATTCAATCTCGGGGCTAAGTGAGCCCACTACATTTTTCATACCACCCACAAAGGTTTTTGAAATAGAATTAACTCTAGTTAAGTTCTCATGTCCGCCTTTGACCATAGGCACGGCTGTTCGAACAGTTTATTACTCTGCAGAGGCTGTACACTTTACCCACAAGAGATAATCATCCTGATATGTACACATGCTTCCTTAGATATGTGAATCAAGGGGAGATCACCATAAGGCCTTTGCAATGCATCCTTCAGTATTAGTTACACCCGCTAAGGTTTCGCCTGATAAGGGTTATGCTCTTATAGACCCGTTAACCCTTACCCAGACCCCTTCTTGCGCCATCGTAACGACTTCCGTCGTGCACCCTAACCCCCTTCGCCACAAAGGCTTACGGCGTCGCAGGTCATCTACCTGGTGCAACTCGTATTGGTGGATACAAATTATTCAGCCAGGTTGTACTTTACAGACTTGTGGTTGCAATGTTTTACATTGGGAGGTCATCGCAGGTTTAAGTCCTTAGGGTTATCTGGGCGGTTCATTCCACATACCATCCACCTTGGGCTGCATTAGCACCCATCAACATACCATCCATCACACCATCTGCCCAGACGGTAATAGCAAGTTATTATGGTTTTGAGGAGTAAAACCAAATTATCTCATTCACTTTAGTCATGGACCAACAATGACTGCCCAAAATTATTTCATGTTGAAGAAATGATGATTAGGGGTATTTAATACACAGGTACTTAAGCAAAACTAGCATGTCGCTTAAGTACAACCTATAACTAGTAATTACCATATAGTTACTAGGGTGACAAGGATTCATGGATTCAATTGTCAAAGGGTGGTGTAATAGTTAATTCGTCTTCAAATGGGTATTTAACTACCTTAAGCTTTAACATACATTTGAATAAAGAATTAAAGCATGAAACTTTAATAATTTAAATGAATATAATTTACATAAAATGTAGACTCAAAATGATCAAAGTATTGACTCACCTTGGGTAAAAGTAAGAGAGTCTTGATAATCTTGAGCTTGATCGTAGTGGTGATCCTCCGCGTCTTTGAATCCTATTCGAACGAATGTACCGGAAAAAGGAACAACAAGCAAACAAAACAAATAAATACACAAGAATAAACAAATGAACTCCAAATTAAACAAGACCTATGCCATTAGCAAGATCTTGAATTTATAAAATTTTAGAAACAAATTTCACTTGAATCGGAGTTACGACGAGGGAGAATAAGACTTCCGAAGTTTGAATTGGACTTAAATCGGAAATTAAAAAGGGAGAGAATTGGCCCACTAACATGTGGGGCCCATGAATAGTGCTCGGTCTATGTGCATAGTGCATAGATCGGAGGTCAATATGCACTGTGCACCGGTTTACGGGTCACCAGGTGCACACTGTGCAGGAGCCCACCTGTCAGCCGAATGGGGAGGGAGTCTCGGGTTTTGGGAGTTAATGGTAGTCATTACTATTTGCTGGGCCCCACCAATCATTCAAACGGTGCAGCATTAAGACAGCAATTAATAAGGCTAGTGATTGATTAACGTCAACCGAAGGAGATTTGTCCAAAAGATAATGAATAGGGGGGGTAGTGTTATCCGGCTTTGGGCAACCTTGAAGGCTTCGGGCGCCGCGCAGGCTCGCCACGACGGGGGGGCGTGGTGGCGCCCAGCGTGGGTGGGTTAGCATGATTTAGGAGGCGAGGCGAGGCGGCCCATGGACGGCAGCACACGGCCATTGAGGCACCGGAGCGATGGCGGCGGAGTTGGAGGCGGTGGCGGCTCACTGAGCTCGAGGTGAACCGGTGCACCGTGGCGTACTAGGCGAGGAAGGAAACCACGAGCATCGAGGAGGCCCATGGAGCTCACCGGGCGGCGGTGGAACTGGGGTTGCTCGGCAGCGGCTCTCCTTGGCGTGGACCGTGGGCGGCGACGAGGTAGGTGATGCGAGGGAACTGCTTGGGAGAGAGGACGGCCGGCGAGGTGGGGGATGCATCCGGGATGTCGAGGGGGTCCTCCTGGTGGCGGCGATTGGATGGAGGCGGTGAAGGGCCTGGTCGGCGACGGAAGGGGTGGTCTGGCCGGAGGAGGAGAGGAATACCAATTCCGGGCGATTTTCTTTGGAGACGCTTACCAGTGGAGATGGGAAGCAAAACGAGAGGTCAAGGGGAGGCTTGGAGGCTCTCTCTTATAGCCGGGGAGGGGACGAGGGAGCTGGTGGAGGAGGGGATGGCCTACGCGGTCCCGAGGCAGTCATGGCGTCTTGGCGCGTTTGATGGCGAGCGAAGCAAGTGGAGTAAGCGCGAGCGGCAGGATGAAGCGGCGTGCACGACCGTGTGTATGCTGACGACTGTACGAGTATGGCAGCGTCTGACGCGAGCGAGTAGGCGTGGCGACCATGGCATCTTTGTCGTCATGGCGGCGGCGGCGGGAGCGTGGGCGAAGCCGTTGGCGGACCGAAGCGATGGAGGAGGGCGCCAAGTCGCGAAAGCGAGCGGCAGTGGGAGTGGGTGCAGCGAAGCATGTGGTGGCAGGCGCACGGGAGCGGCAGGCACTGACGACCGGGCGTAGGTGCTCGTGGGTGGCAGGTGCATGGGAGAGAAGGAAGGGGGGCTCAGGCGTGACCAGTCCGGTTGGAGAAGAAGACAAGCAAGGGGGAAGGAAGCCAGGTTGGATGGGCCGATAGGAGAAAAGGGTCGGGTGGAGTTTGGGCTGAGAAGGGAAAGGGGAGGAGGGGAAGTGGGCCAAGGGAGGCTGGGCCGGCCCAAGGAGAATAGGGCTGAGCCCACAAAGAGAGGAGGGCAAAAGAAAAGGGCCCAAAAAATGGAAAAGAGGAATTCAAACTTGAATTCGAATTCGAGAATTGACAAAAAGGTTTGAAACACAATCCTGAGCCTAAACAGGAGCTAGGAGATTTTGAAATTATTTTATAATTTGACATACATTTTGAAAATCAAGAACCAAATGGAATTACTATTCACCGTTTGAAAAACGGGACGTTACAGCCTTGATGGAGAACAGCACCAAAACCCGATCTCGATGCATCACACTCGACAATGAAAGGAACCTCAAAATATGGTAACTGAAGAACTGGTGCTGTTGTCAGAGCTACTTTGAGTGACTGAAGAGCATGATCAGCTGCAAACAACCACATAATTCCTTCCTTTTTTCAACAATTGCGTCAATGGCGCGGCAATGGTCCCAAATTGTTTGATAAATTTGTGATAATAGCCCACCAATCCTAAGAATCCACGCAAGGACCATGTAGAATGAGGTGTCGGCTAGTGAAGAATAGATTTTACTTTGTCCTGGTCCATGGCGACGCCTTCCCCGAAAATTACATGGCCAAGATAGGCTACAGACTTCTGACCAAAAGAGCACTTTGAATGTTTGAGAAAGAGCCGGTGAACACGAATGATTTCGAGGACAACCCCGACATGTTGGTGTCCAGACCATGATTTGTTGTAAATCAGAATATCGTCGAAGAAAACCAAGACAAATCGTCAAAGAAAAGATCGTAAAACCTTATTCATCAAGGCTTAGAAAGTACCAGGCGCATTGGTTAAGCCGAATGGCATGACAAGAAACTCAAATAATCTTTCATGAGTTCGAAATGTCATTTTTTGAATATCAGCGTCATGCATCCGAACTTGATGGAACTAGAGCGAAGATCCAATTTGGTAAAGAAGCAAGCACCCCGGAGTTCGTCCAATAACTCATCGACTATTGGAATTGGGAATTTATCCTTGATAGTCATCTTATTAAGGTAGCGATAATCGATACAAAAACACCAAGTGGCATCACGTTTCTTGACCATTAGTACTGGCGAAGAAAATGCGGAGGTGCTGGAACGAATAATACCTTGCTCCAACATGGAAGCACATTGTCGTTCCAATTCATCTTTTTGTAAAGCTGGATATCGACAAAGTCTGACCACCACTGGTGAGGCATCTGGCCAAAGGTGTATCCGATGATCTCGTGATCGGCGTGGTGGAAATCCATGTGGTTCGGCGAAAATATCCTCAAACTCGGCAATGAGCAAATCCAGGAGATTTGAGCCATCACATGCATTCAACCGGGCACATACTACTGTAGAGGAACCATTGCCAAGCCAAGTCACCCGATGATCATTCCTCCAAAAAGACATTGAGCGCGTGCCAAAATCCCAAAGAATTGGTCCTAGTGTTGCTAACCACTGATTTCCCAGAATCACATCGTAGCCTCTGAGCGATATCACATAGAAATCAATGGCAAATTGTTCAGTGTCAATGGTAATTATTGTATTGGGGCTGAAACCAGTGCAGGAAATTCGGTCTCCATTAGCCACTGCAACGCTGAATCCATCCGTGGACATAACTGAAGTTTTAAGTGACGCGTGGCTTCTTCTGAGATAAAATTGTGAGTGGATCCGGAATCCAACAATGCTAGCAATGCTTTCTCGTCGGAGCCGACTTGTATTGAAAGTTGCATGGTATCCTTCGTGCGCACGCCGGTGAGAGCATGCAAGGAGATTGCTAAAAAAAATGGAGATTTCCAGTTCCATGTCGGTCTCGACTTGTACCTCGTCCTCGGTCTGGACTTCGTTGTCCCATGGCAGACATAATAGTTGTTTGCAGCTATGATTCCGCGAAAATTTCTCATCACAATTGTAAGAGAGTCCGAGACGACGATGTTCTTCCATCTCTGCGGCAGAAAGATAGAGAAAGACATGGTTTCCCTGAGTGGTTGTCGTTGTGTTTGTGGTTCCTGACGCAGCTCCTGTCGAACCTGATGGTTGTGGAGCCGGGGTTGCCATGGTAGCCGTTTGTCCTACGACGGTTGGGTTCTATCGCATTGGTGTGGTTCTTGCTGCTGGCCGGAACGGATGATTTGTTAATTGCAGCCGACGTTCATATGCATGAACAAGGCTCATGGCAATCTCCAAACTTTGAGGAGCTTGAAGCTCGACATCCGTGCGCAAGGGTTCTTGCAATCCCACGGTGAAAAGCTGAATCCGTTGACGCTCTGAAAGAGGATCGGCTTTGCACAGTAGCGACAAAAAATGCTCTTGATAATCCTCGACCGTGCATGTGCGCTTGCACAATGCCAGATCGCCGAGAGCATTACTCCGGATGGGTGGACCGAAGCGGGTGTTGACGAGCTCAGCAAAATAGCGCCATGACGGTGTCTCGGTGTCGCGTTACAATCTGTGAAACCAAGTTTGAGCTGAACTAAGCATATGGTATGAAGCTAGCCATACCTTGTCCTCCGTAGTTCTATTGAGTTACATGCACCAACCAATTCACTCAAAAGCTTAAGCTGATGAGGAAAGACGGGCAATACAGTTATACTTCAACACTCCCCCTCACGTATAGGCTCCTTTAGGCTTAAAACGTGTAATAGAAATGGGCTGCAATTATTTTCTTAATTGCACCAGCCGGGTCTTGAACACAAGACCTCTTGGCTCTGATACCAAATATTGGAATTGCCCAAAGATCAAGCATACGCTGCTTGTGGACACAAAGGCGAAGATGAACTCACGAGACAAGTTTTGGTCTTTGCCCAAAAAGCTGCTGACTTTTCTCTTTTCTTTTCTTTATTTATACTAGCAAATAACAAGTAACTTACATGCAAACAAGTAACTTAAGCACTACATGCACCTCTGACCACCTTCCCACCTTCAGGGCAATTAGCGCCATCAATGTTCATGACTACCAATTGACCATGCAAACCAAAAGCTGAAACTTAAACAATATTAGGATTATTGAACAAAGTTATGGGCCCACCACACTTTGATACCATATTGAGTTGCATGCACCAATCAATTCACCCAAACGCTTAAGCTGTTGAGTGAATTGGTTGGTGCATGTAACTCAATATGGTATCAGAGCCGGTACTGTGATGGCGAGGATAGCGAGGTCGTTGTCTCCGTTGACATCGAGGCATGTCGCCGATGGCCTAGAGGAGGTAGCCAGCGGCGGCATGCATGAGGCTAGCGGCAGCGAGCAGGTGGCTCGTGGTAGGCCGTTGGCGTGAGTCGGGAAGGAGGAGAGCGTCACGTTCCAGTACCCGTTGTTGACTAGTAGAAACTATGTTGCATGGTCAATGAAGATGCAAGTGTACATAGAGGCGCAAAGAGTGTGGGATGTCGTTGAAGAAGACAGTGTCGAGAGGCGCCAAGACAAGAAGGCACTTGCGGCCATCTACCATGGTGTGAGCGAGGAGACCCTTCTTGCTCTCAACGGCAAGAGGACGACGAAGGAGGCATGGGCGACTCTCAAGTCTATGTACGTTGGAGTTGAGCGCGTGACGAGGGCCAAGCTCCAAATTGCCAAGAAAGAATTTGACAACCTTCATATGCACAAAGGTGAGTCAATCGATGCATTTGCCATGAGGGTCACCCTCACTCTCAGCAAGATGCGAACGCTGGGAGATAGTGTTGAAGACTCTTGTGTGGTGGATAAGGTGCTTCGGCTCTTGACACCGAAGTTTCTGCCGATCGTTTGCACTCTCGAGAACCTCGAGGACTTGGATGTGATGTCAGTCGAAGAAATGTTCGGGCGGATAAAGGCGTCCGAGGAATGCCACATGGTTAGTGAGGAGGAAGGTGAGCACCTACTACTCACCCGCGCCCAATGGGAGTCCAGGGCCAAGAACAAGGAAGACGGCTTCGGCTTCAGCAAGAAGAGCACCTATGACAAAGCGAAAGTTCGGTGCTACAACTGCCAGAACTATGGGCACTACTCTTGGGAATGTCTTGAACCGAAGAAGGTGGTGAAGGATAAGACATTTTTGTTGCGGCGGCGTGGATGACGAAGCAAGCGCTACTCAAGCTTCGATTGGAACTAATCTTGTTGTCTATGTGTTCATCATGTTTATTTATGTTGCATGGCTTTGTTGCTAGTATAGAGTCGATGAGTGGGCTAAGTCCAAGAGAGTTGCATGCGTGACGTCATGGCGTAGTGGACGGATCGGCAGTCAAGTGAAGCCAGCAGCACATGCATATTTTATTGGATCAGTCATGTGTTAGTGGTTAGTGCATGTAGCTGTAAGGACGTGAGCACGTACACATTGCCGAGCGTGAGACTAGCTCTAGATGTGTTCGAGTTAGTTGAGAAGGCATGCACGTGAGATGAGTTGGTCCTCCTTAAAAGTAGCTGCATGCATCCGTCTAGTGGAGATAATGCATGGCGTGAGTTTGTCTTCTGTGCGTTGCAAGAGGTTACGGGCGATCCACAACGGTGAGTGGGCGATCCGCAACGGTGAGTCGGCGCATCAAGGATTAGGGGGTGTTTGTTAAATAATCCTTAATACTGTTTAAGTTTCAATTTTGGTTTGCATGGCTGAATTGGTAGTCATGAACATTGATGGTGCTAATTGCCTGAAGGTGGGAAGGTGGCTGTAGGTGCATGTAGTGCTTAAGTTACTTGTTTGCATGTAAGTTATTTGTTATTTGCTAGTATAAATAAAGAGAAGAAAATGAGAAAAGCTGTGCAGTTTTTGGGCAGCACCAAAACTTGTCTCGTGAGTTCATCTTCGTCTTTGCGTCCATAGTGTGCGTGCGTTTGATCCTTAGGCGGTTCCAACAAGTTCGTTGTCCTCTAAAAATTGTTCGCAGCGATTTAGCCGGAAGCGGATCCTCCTTGCCGTCGAACTTGGGGAACTCCAATTTGTGGAAACGTGGTACACTGAATCTTTCACCTGCTGCGGACGGTGGCTGATACTGCGATTGATGTGGTGCTGGTAGTGCGAATATCTTCGGTGGTGTCGGTAGGATGCCTTCGTTGGGCTTATCCCTCGCGGCTCGACCCAAGGTCATCTGTTGATCAATATCATCCACCCGTGCTTTCAACGTATTGATGTCGGCGTACATAGCCGTGAGTTGAGACAAGATTAGATCAAGCTTCTGATCTTGCGTATTTGCCTGTTCGCCGCTGGTGCTCATGGTGGAGGATGTATCGACTGAATCTGATACCAAATTGTCACGTTCTAATGATCTAATTGGATAGTTGTGTGTTGTAGGAGGCTTTGGCCCGGGTCTGCATCGAGGCGGGGTGGTGTTAGTTGAAGAACAACAGCGCTAGCAGATGTGCATGAGACAGGGAAGGGATTGAGTAGATTGGAAAAAGGATTTAATTCTTGTCTGAACTTTATTGATAGTCTTAGTCTCATAATATAGAGGCTGTTCACAATCTGATTCAGAATCCTTTTATGAACTCAAACCGAATACTACTCATATTCCTAATCCGACAATACGATGGAACTGTATAATTTTCAGAAACAATAACTATAGAAGGAAAACTTAAAATAAGAATCCTAATCTACTCCGTTCCCGGATGTTGTGCTGCAGGCTGTGACTTCCGATGCCGTCGTTGGTATGGAATCCCAAATATGACGTGTAACATCAGCACTTCCAATAGAACCATGACTAGTTGGTATGTGCCTATTGTTACAAGATACAAGATATAGACTGTAAAACTCTACATCTAACTGAAAATAGCCGGCATTTAAAAATGAAACGGCATGCAGTGTTAGTGTGTTACGCATTTTCATTTGCCTTTTTCCCCATAGCATTGAAGTAAAAATGCTCGTGGGCTTTAGAGCCAACAACATCGAGAGATGCGTCGCGGAGGATGGCGTCGATCTCCACCGGCACGCCGCCTCTTGTTGGCCGAGGCTCGGGATGTTCGCCGTCGGTCGGGAATGAAATACACCCGGTCAAGACGCGGTGCTCACCATTCTTGCATGTAAGCGATGGTGCGCCCCTCGATCTCCACCACCGATCCATCGCCAAAACGGACCGTGCCACAGATGCCTCCATCGAGCTTTCGGAGAAGGCCGACCGTGGCGCGATCATGTGATTAGTGGCGCCCGTGTCCGATACCAATGGTAGTGATCGCGGTCCTCGCGTGGCTCGAGTCAAGGCCAAGACGTGCTCCTCGTGGATCCGGACAACAGAGCTTGGAGGAGTGGAGGAGGAGAGACGACGATGCCATCGAGTGTAGGCTCATCCTCTTCACCTTGGGCAACATGGGCCCGCCGGACTTCTTGTGCTTATGCATGCGGTCCTCGCCCAAAGTGGCGAACTTGCTAGCTCCGGCACTTGTCTCGCCGAAGCGCTCTGGGCGTCCGGGACGATAAAGCATTTCTTGGTGTCGCGACGCCGCCTCCACCACTCGCTGGCCTCGCCGCGTCTTGCCGTGCTTCTTCTTGTTCTTTGGACCCGCCTTCACCATCACACGTAGCCGGCGCTCGAGCCACTCCTCTTCAGAGAAGAAGATGGCCCCGCTTATCGGCGGTGGGTGGTGGCGGCGTCTTTTCCTCCGCCGCCGATGGCGCAAGAACGTCCGGTGACCTCCTTGACCGACGGCTTCGTTGGCGTCGAGAAGAGTTTCGATGGAGAACGCGATCGCTCCGGTACTCTGGGGACGACTTGAAGCATCTTCTTCACAATCTCGCATGATCGGTGATGTCACGCCGAGGATGCGAATGTTGTTTGCGAGACTAACGATCCGGAGCGAAGTCATCAACGACTCCTCCTTGAACGAGATTTCCCAATTGCTTTGAGTAATGCCGCGTTGGCCTGCGAACACGCCGCACGCCAACGCCGCAAGATAGTTTTCACCGCCTCCCAGGCGGAACCTTGCCGCTGCGTTTGCGTGCTAACGACCCAAGCATCTCAGGCGGCAAGACGCAGAATCGCCGCGCCATGAGGCGGTCTCGCGGTACTCGGCGGCTTCATCCTCTCGTTCGACGGCACGCCACGGCCCTTACCCAGCTGCGGTTCACGCAAGCATCAACAAAGACCATTCACGTAATTGTGCGCGTGAGCATAGGGTCTTGACCGAGCCGCCCGCCTTGACGACGCCGATGATGACTTCGCCACCGCGATGGCGCCTCGCGCAGCGAAGCGAAGGCGATACCGACGCCGTCGAGGCGGCGATGGCGAACGATCACCACCGCTACCGGGAGCGAGCATCGGCGGACATGATCGCCGGGGCGTGAATCGCTCCGATACCAATTGTCGTGGATCACCGGCAATCTTTTCGCGCACGGCGAACACACAAACGCCGCACTCAAGAACACAATGAACACAGTGTTTGGTGCCGCTAAAAAACCGGGCAAATTTTTTACGGTATATTGCTTGCTTATTTAAAGAGTAGTACAAGAATAAAGATGACTACTAACTAAGAATTGTAACGTCGCATGATGACTACTAAGCGGATGAATGCATAGTATTGCATGATGATGACTAGTAACCGACTAAGAATAGTAATGCATGGTCGCATGGCATGGCTAACGCCCAGCTTTAAGGCATGGCACTAATGCAAATTGGTGATGAAACTAAGTAAGAAATCGGTGATGCCGGTGAGCTTGGAGTAATTTCAACACAGTTCTGTGCTACAATATTCATTCCTACTTGTGGTTCTAATAGTTCCTGAATGCTGACGCTGCCTGTTGCTTTTCGACTTAATTGTATTCCTAATAATCATCCAAGTCAACTGCTACAGTCTTCAAATTTTTATAGTTGTGTTCTATTGTGGCGCTCATTTCATTCTGTTTTGAGCTAACAAATATATACTTGTTAAACTTAATTTTCATGCAACTTATGAATTGTTTGAAGTAAACTCATTTGCAAACTATAGGCAGCGTTTAAATGGATGGAGATCATGCAAACTATAGGCAGCCCTCTATATTGAGCTCTTCCGAGAAAAAAAAAGTACATGAGTAATCAATAATAATAAAAACTTGTTTGCATGTAGTTCTGTCATCTTCCCTGTTCGTGGGTCCTGAGGTACTGAAGTGGATTTATTATTATTAACCTTATTCTGGTCCTGGTATCTGGCCCTATTATTTGTTGTGACAAAGTTGGGATGGTGGTCCATTGTGGCAGTAGCCGAAGTGTCCATCTCATCTATTAAAATTGTCGTACTTTTGGGGGAGTTTCATGCTCCTAGAAGCAAAGCAAAGAGAGTGCTGATTGCATTTACCAGATCTGTTATGCTTGATTTATTCAAATTTCAGAGCGATCAGAATTCAGGACAGCTACGATGCTTATCGTACAATGTAGTGGTTGCTTTAGATGTGCAGGTTTGAATGCATTGTTGCATAATACTTTCTAAAAATCAGATCAGTAGGGTGCAAGTCATTGTCAGAGTTGTGATAGAACAGCAGAGGAAAAGCGTGTTTGCTGTCTCAGTTGTTATCCATTAAGGTATGGTCCCAAGGATCTACACTTTACCTCAACAACAAATGTCTGCATGCTACTTTGTTAGATATCTTCTTTGTTGGGTGCCCCATTGTTCAGTAATAACTGTTAAATGTCTGCATGCTACTTTGTCAGATATCTTCTTTGTTGGGTGCCCCATTGTTCAGTAATAACTGTTAATGGTTAGATGAAAAAAAAAATGTGGGGGCTGTCTTTCAGTTGGAATGCCTTGTCTGCATTGCTGCTGCACCATGTCGGAATTTGTTTTTTCTACTGGCTGAACAGTTGGCGGTGTGTCGCAGGCAGATGAATAATGGTGTGGACGAGCCGTGAAGGCAACCGAAATGACAAAAGGAAAATCTTGCATGGAAAGCAGTGGATGAACTACCTGAGCATGGATACGTGGCGTGTTCTGGATTCAGACGCCGACTTGTTGGTTATATGTGACAGGTATGAAAGGCTGGCTCACCGGAACCCCTTTGGAACCGGTATTTGCAGCCGAAGCTTGAATTGTTTGCATTAGGGTGTATGGATGGGACTTCATCCGAATGACCACCGTACCAACTGTCTGTTATGTCAACTGCCTACCGTATCCTGGGCGTCGGTGTGCTGGGCGTTTTGGGGGAATATGTTGACATCTGCACATGACGGTCAGGATCCTGGTCCGGAAGTTGGATGCTGGAAATGCCAAGAATTGGTTGTTCATATTTAATTTCTGCCAGTGAAGGCAGAAGTTGCCTTGTCTAAGTTGGGGTTTGTGGAATTGTACGATGGTTACCTGGAGGATAAGAATTGCCTAAAGGAAAGAACTATGAGGAAGTCAGTGAAGATTGGAGGTTGGAAAGGATATGGCGTGAGGCAAGTTGCTTGCAAACGGAGTTCAGCTGCATGCATGAGACAATTGCCTTGTCCAGAGCCAAAACTGGGACATATTCTTTCGTCACCAATATCCTTTGTTTCCTTGTATCCTTGCATACTGTCGTGGGCTATTTCTGGAAAGGAATGAGAGGTATATAGGGGTTGAATTCTGTCGCCGGAGTATGGACTAAATCTATTGATATCTAAAGATGATCTGAATATCTGATAGAAGACGAGAGTGAATAAATCTCTGCGCGAGCTGAAGTTTGGCAAAAAGGGCACGTGAGAGAGGTGTCATAGTTACAGAGGAAACACAGGAATGAAGTGATACTAGCTCAGTACTCACTTTTGGCTGCTCAAACCCATGCACTAACAAGGTATATTTGTTAACTCGGCACACGGCTCGGTTCTTCTGTCCAGTTTGTTTGAAATATCATGCAAAGGAGCATGATTCTCCTGGTCCATGCTCCTACAAGTTTGTTTAGTGCGTAAGCGACAGGGTGAGTTCCGTATGATTAGCCTTGCACTTTGCATTTTTTTAATAATATTTTTAATTAAAAATTACAAAAAAGTAGTCGATTTTTTCTATAAAAATAGGCTCATATCGCCATTTCGGCAATAGGAGATTTTCGTGGGTTGAAATGGCGACAGAAGGGCTGTCGCCAATGAAACAGTGATGAATAAGTGTTGTCGCCATTTGAAATGGCGACATGTTCCCTATCGCCAATTCAAATGGCGACAGCAGTCCCTTTTCGAAATTAAATTTTATTTTTAATGTTGGTAATATATTTTAGTATCCACGCAACCAATAATTTTCGAAAAGATAAGGAAATATGAAGTAGAGAACAATTCAGGAGTTTCGATGTGACTAAATATATTTGGAATGCGTTTTAGGCGGCGTAATATAAAAAATAGCCCACTTCGGCGGTGCAATATCAACTATAGCCCCTTTAGCGACGCGATATCAAAAATAGCCCCGTTCGGTGGCACGATGACAAAAATAGCCCCCTCCGGCGACGTGATAACAAAAATAGCCCCTTTCGGCGGCGCGATAACAAAAATAACTCCAATTTATTTGAAAGTACCGAACGAAATCATAGAGATAATGGCTTTGCAACCAGGGTGTGGTCACTTCGCGTACAAAAAGGCTGGAACTATGGTAATGTGGGGTGTCACGATGCTAACTCTCTCACATGGTTACCTGTACACAAAATAAGAACAAATAGTATCAAAACACGATAGTAGTATAATGTGAGTTGTATAGAAATTAGTATTTACATGACATGATTGATATTTACAAGAACAAATATCTACTTATGGGCCCTCTTGGGGTGTACCCCATGTGTGGCCCCTGGTCTCATCCGGGGCGGTTGTGGGCATTGGTGCGAGTACGTCAAAGGCTCTGGTGGCCGAGGTACCCTACCGACGCGAGTAGCCTGACAGGGGGGTCACGAGGGGGTTTCCCAAGAGGGTGTTGCGTCAGCTGGCTCGCTCCGGGCGCACCATGTAGCTGTGAAGCTCCAACGGAGACCTGACTACTCTCGCTGTGCGAAGGGCCACCGCCCTCTCGTGGTAGCACCCACTCCTTGTTGAACTTGTAGTCCCCGGAGTGTGCACCCTCCTGCGACACCAACTCCTCGTCCCATAGGGGTATACGACCTATGGAACAATACGTTATGCATGTAAACAAGAAGGAAATGCTGAAATAGTATGTTATGCATGTAAACAAGATAGACATACCTGGTTGTTGCATCACAACAGACGGCTCGGCGTAGTCCTACCCTGGGTACGGACGGTACTAAGGACCTGGCAGAAGAAATTGCCGTTACTAACTAGTAGAGTTCGAAATAAACAACCAAACATAAGTGTTTCAGGTGTACCTGCGAACTGTGCTGGTGCTAGGGGTACTCCTGACACGATGCCACAAGGACCCGCCCGCCACATCCAGGTGAGGAGCCATGGGGCATGACGCACCATGGCTCACCCGTTCACGCACATGCGGGTCCACCATGTCCCTTGGTCTACGGCACAACGTAAGCTGGATGCCTCGCCTCGTCTTCTCTATCATCCGGTCCATGGCCTCTTTGATCTCCTACGCTGTCGTGCTAAAGCGCTCCTCAAGCGTTAGACTACGCATGGAAGTCGCCAACGCATGCATCTCCTATTGTAGACCGTTCTGTAAACAAAATTAACAAGTTAGAACTCGAAAATATGCGAAGTAAATAAGAAGTATGAACCGTTCAATATGTACCATGTGATGGAATGCGAAGTCCGCTGGGTAGGGTACGTGTCGCTCATCGCGACCTCGTGTCGTGGTGGGTCGTCCACGACCCTAACACAACGAACCCTTGTCCAAGTAGAGTACCGCTCGATGTACTCCTCGTACGTCGTAGGGAACATCCTCCCAGACCACATCCTCGAAAGCGTGGAGCCACCGCTCAACTCAAGGGGCCATCTTGTTAGCCTAGGAAGTCCTACCGAGTACTCCCTTCCTGGTGTACCTGTGGAAAGCAAAACGATAAATTGGTAAGTCTGTAAGGGACAGGCCATGACAGAAATAAAATATGAACTTACTCATGGACGTTCGGTGGCAACCGTTGCCCTTAGGGCACTGGGACCTCCTGTCATACACCAAACTGGCGCATCACCCGGTGCATGTGGTATTCCTTCACAAAGACGTCATGCACAAATGTAACATTCCAATTTTCTGAGTTTCAAAACCTTTTTTGAGTAGTTCAGTCCCTTGGAAAAATTCACCAATTTTATTTGAATTTAATAAAGCTTAAATGCGACTTTTAAATGTCAAAACAATTTAATGTGATTAATATGAACATTAATTAATTCTAAAACTATTTTATTTGACTTATTTGTGCTTGGGAATATTTTCTAGATTTTTTTTGGAATCTTTCCGAGTTTATTTGCTATTTGGATTTTCTGGTATTTCTAAAATGCAAAAGCTATTTAAAATCTCATGAAAATCTTTGGGCTCAAACCCAATTCCCAACCCACCAATCGCTAAAGCCCATTAACTCCACCAAATTTTCAGACGCGAACCCACTCTCTCTCGCCTCTCGCCCACGTGACGGTCCCCTTTGTCACCAAGACACGTGTCGTACACGACGCCAACTCACCCAAGCCAAAGTCACTGACATGTGGGCCCGTGGTTGTATCACTGTTCATCGTCCTCATCGTGCACGTCCTGGACTCCAGCGCCATGCCACGTTCGGACACTCCCTTAGACCCCCCCTATAGGCTATAAAAGCCCTCGTCGTGCATGTCAAAATGACCGCCTCAACACTAGCCACCAATCCTCTAAAGCCCGGAGCCCTAGATCGCCGCCGTCACGCAGGAATTTCAGATCTACCCTTAGCGCCGCTGTCTCGGTATTTTGTTGATTCTGTCATCGCCGGTGATCCCCTGTCGTCATCATCTACACCTTCGGGTTCGCCTTCTCGTCTTCTACTGGGTGTGTACCTTCTTGTCGTTAGAGGACCACTGTAGCACCATAGAACCGTTGAGGCCACACCACTGCCCTCCTCCACCGTCGCCACCGGTGACCATTGGGTCCCGTGCGCCACCCATTAGCATCGCTAGAGTCTTAGGAACACAACGCGCGCGTCCAAGACCTCGTCGGAGCACCGTGCTGCCATTTCGCCATTGACCAAGCCACCATCTTCGCTCTCATCGCCGTTCAACCCATTACCGCCGTCTATCGCCGCATCGGAGCCACTATGTAATGTCCCAAAATTTGGCTTTTTAAAAATCTTTTGAGTAGTTTAGTTCCCTAGAAAATTTCACTAATTTTATTTGGTTTAATAAACCTTAAATAGGAATTTTCTAAATTCAAAATATTTAATTTGACTAATATAAACATCAATTAAATAAAAACCAATGTTATTTAGCTTCTTTGTGTTCTAAGGAATTTTTTGGGATTTTTCTAAGTTTGTTTGCTATTTATTTGGTCTCTTTGATTTTCGGCATTTTCTTTCATTCTGAATTTCTCTCTCCTTGACATGTGCCTGGTACTGCACATGGTTACTGTTCATCTTCTCAAAGAGTACAGAAACCAAACCGTGTTCTGTTCCCATGCGTATCTCAACCTTCCTATTTTCTTATCTCTTCCTCCGGTGCATATAAAAGCAATCCAACTGCGTTATATTGAGCCTCTTGATCTTCTCTTCCAATCCCCTAATTTGGTTTCTTCCGAATCGCTCTCGTTTCATCGCAATTTGCAAAAGAACCAAGCTCCACCGAAGGTCTTCTCCGTTGAGTTGCGCCTCCATCCGACGTCCCCGGCCGAACCGTCTGCATCATTGAGTTCGCCTCGCCGCGTTCCACATCATGCTTCTATCCCCATCGTTCGAAGACCACCGAATCACTGCCGGCCATGTCGAGCCATGACACTGAAACGCGTACATCGCGCTTCTCGCTTCCTCGGTGAGTTTTTCCAAAATCTGATCGCGTCATCTTGTGTCCCTCGTCGAGACCTATTTTTCCCATATTTTAGTTTCGAGTTTGATCCACCGTGCACTAAGAATCGAGCGTTCTCTCTCCTCTTGGCTGTCTTCTTCTCCGGCCAAATACTCCGCAACCGTTAAGCCCCTACCTTCAACTCCACCACCGTTGGGTTCGTGTTGTCGCGTTCTACGCCATGCTCACCTCCCTTTTCGCAAAACGTCATTGGAAGCGCCGAGTCACTGTGGAGCCACCGTCGACCACTGTTCTTCGCCTTGCCGCCGGCGCATGATGCTGATTCTCGCTATTTTGACCGTATCATCATCTCTGCCTCATCATTGTCGTTCTATTTTACCTGTTCACCGGAGTTGGTTCGCCTTCGTTCGCTGTCCACACCGTGTGCCCGAATTAGCATGCCCTCTGTTGCTTCTTCTCTGTTCGGTTGTCTAGAACGTGGAATTCCTTTGATTTCCTTTCTTTCTTTGTGGTGAAGACTCAAGTCTTCCTCTTTCCATTCTCTATTCCTTGTTTGCCATCTCAGTGCTAAACTCTTGCCATGCCAAGCCGAAGCCACCATGAACTGGCCGGCCGAGCATGCCTCCTGTTTCCCTGTCTTGCTTTGTTCCTATTCTTTGTTGAAGCCGGTTGTTAACAGAAGCAACATTGGTCTCTCTGGCTTCTTTTCCTTCTGATGGTTCGGTTCCTTAGTCATCCAATCAATCCAAGCCACACATCCAATTCTCTCTCTCTTACTTGTAGACCCCACATGTCTCCACCCAATTAAAAACCCTAATTATTTCTCTCACTTACATGTGGTCCCCGCATGTTAGTCAACCCTTGATCAAACCCTAGCTTCATGAGATTGGTCCACTGTGGACTAGCATATCTCTGTGGACCTGGACCACAGACCAGTTGCCCCACATGTCAACCTCTAATCCTATTTTTTGGAATTATTTTAATTCTAGAAATTCATAAATATCAATAGGTCCCACATGTCATACACTCAGCTATTTTCTAATATTTTTGGAATAGAATATTCTGAGAATATTCCGTGGACCCCACTTGTTAGTTTCTCTCTCCCTTTTCCTTTTTCAGCATTTTCCTTTCCAATCAAACTTTCGAGAGCTCGTTCTTTCTCATACGAACTCCGATTGAACCCATTCAAGTTTCTAAATTCATGATCTACCTTTATGTACCATTCAATTTCAATTTGGAGTTTATTTGATTTGTCTTTTTGAATTTAGTTTGTTTTGTGCTTTCTCTCTCGTTAGACGTTGAAGTCCCGGAATTGTTTGAAGGAGCTAAAGGTCAACTAAGTAGAAGATCGAAGATAAAATAAGACCATTATTGCTATAGCAAGGTAAGTTGTACCTTTGACCATGTTGAACCCAATTTTCCAAAATTGCTTTGATTCAAATTACGGCATTCTACTTTAAGTATTTATTTAAATGTTTTGGGATTAGCTATATACCATTGGATTATATCCACCTTGCCTATTGTATTATCATGATACTTTGTCACCATAGATTGATTAATTATTAGTTGGTATTATCATATCACCAACGTGGGTTGGTTAGATACGAATAGTTTGCATAGCCATGCAACGAGTCATTCATCTCATTGAGTTGCAAATATAAACTTGACTAAGTGATTATGGAACTTTGTGTAAAACTATGTGTTGTGTATGCTATTACACGTTGAAGGCATGTGTTGCACTTAACCAACAGGGTGGGAAAAGATTTAGACTGAGGCGAGTGGATGAACTCTGTGATATGATGGAGCTCTGTGCTTGGGATATATGAATTGCGGTTACTTAGTTAGAAATTGGCAGTCTCGCCTTGGTCAATTAAGGACTTAACTTTGTGCACCATTGAACTGGGCCTTATCGTACAACCACATGCCTGATGGGATGAGCCTAAGTTAATAAGTTATGGAATCTCAACATTGACTACTCAGATAGTAGATTAAGCTCTGTGCCAGGGTGGGGGCGTGATTCTGTCTCCGTGGCGATTCACATCGATGGACGGTTCGCCGCTTCCAGGTCCATCGGTGTGCGTCGGACTAACTTTCTCCGTGACGGTTGGTGCCGGCGGTAAAACACATCGGGAGTGTCAAATATTGAGTTTAAGTTTCGGAAAAGTTTTGTTATGATCAGTGTAGGCCACACTAGTTGTATCTTGTAGGTAAAGTGTACAACCTCTGCAGAGTGTAAAACTATTCAAATAGTCACGTCGCGGTCATGGACATGCTCGGGGATTTCACATGAGGAGTGGATTTTCATAAAACAATTGGGAAGGGACAACTGTGCGATTTAACTCATATGACTGTGTGAAAGAATTTGATTAGGCTTTGTGTCCTCTGTGGAAATACTTGTTAAAATTATTACTATTTATTTGTTTTGAATTACGCTTTCAATATGTTATTTGTATTCAATTGCAAATGCAGCTTTATTGCAAAATAACCACAGAAGCCATTTTTTTAATAAGCCATCATATATAAATTGCATTCAGTGGTGCAACTTATTGAGTACGGTTGTGTACTCAATCTTGCTATAATCATTCAGATAAAGTGGAGGAATCATCGATCAACAAGGTATACTTCAAGAATCATAGAGAACTAGGTTGCGCTATCTCTGTAACACCCTGGCTATGCAGAAGCCAAGATGTAACCTAAGCTACTAACACCAATCAACACTATAAATTATTTTGAACAACTTAGCAACTACTGACAGCCAAACTTCAACACACAGAGATATTGTTAAATTAAATATCCTAAATTTCAGCATGCAAATAAACTCTAAATTTCAGTTTATAATGTTTCATTCAAGAGGAACAATACCATGAAAATGTCTGAAAATGTTTATATCATCAACTAGCAGAAGTAAAGCTTTAGGACAGACAGTAAAAGCACTAAGAAACTAATTATTACAAAATTCGAGTCTCATTGAACAAGATAATAGGAATATTATTTGGTGACAAATGTGTGCAACATTGTGATTTGCAACAATGAGCTACTTTCCCCAAAGAATGTCATCCTCGATGTCACCTAAACAACAAAAGCAAGAGTGAGTCCACGACTCAGCAAATATAATTGAACATCATAGACAGCATTGAATCAAAGACAAATCATTCTCAATAAATCGAATACATAAGAAAAATGTCATGCTCTTGATGCAAGAATGAAAATGAAATCCACTTCTCTTCTGCATATACTGGTATAGCCAGTGAAACACAAGTCGATGTTCACTCAGGCCCGTATTATCAAAATGCGGGGATCCAATGCCCGTATGAAAAATCTTTTATACGGGAATCTATTTGCCCATATTAGAATGATGGGACATATTTGCCCATATTGGAATGATGTGACTTATTTACCCATGTAGGAATAATAGGACTTTCAATACCCACGCCCGTGGGTGAAGCATGAATGCTTGGAATGAAAATATTGAAATGAATGCATTCTCTCATGGAAGCAATTTGATATCAACAATGAACAGAATCATGTAAATAATAGAATTACTCATCATTCATAGAATTTAACCATGTCATACTCATACAACCGATTTGAACAAAACAAACATTCAAGATAATTCAATCTGTACTTGTCTTTCGTGTTGCGACACGTTGGAAGGTAAAGAAG
This sequence comes from Phyllostachys edulis, assembly GCA_036346405.1. Classification (NCBI taxonomy): domain Eukaryota; kingdom Viridiplantae; phylum Streptophyta; class Magnoliopsida; order Poales; family Poaceae; genus Phyllostachys; species Phyllostachys edulis. The sequence continues at coordinate 18,087,668 of CM070548.1, read as the reverse complement.
GTGCAACTAACCCCAAAGTCACTCCTCCTACAACAAGTAATTTACTCAAAACAAGCTTAACAAGGTAAAACAACGCTAATTGCAACGCGCTCAACCACGTTCCCAAAAACCCATGGTTCAATTATTTAATCTACTCAAATATGACGACGAACTAGCAGAAAACCAAAACTAGACAACGACCTTCTAAAATACATAGCTCTCCATCTGCTAATCATAAAAAGGCATACTCAGTCTCTCTGGAAATAGTATGCAAATCTACTAATACTTAGTTGGCGAGATCTCCTAATTCTGCCTTCAATTGAACTTAACAGACAGATGAAAACCTACTGTTAGAACTGACTGACAAACTGGACAGCAACAATAGAACAGCTATAACTTTCAATCGGCTGATCCAAAAATTGTGTTCTTTATCAATCTGGAAAGCTAAGTGAATTTCCTACAAAAGTCATGTTGGGCGTCATCCCTGATTCATCAATTATAAAATTCTTATCTATCAATTGCTACGACTGATGTAATTTGACAAGGTTTCTAGACAACAGTAAAAAAATTTATCATATCTTCCAAACGACAATTCCAAATAATGTGAACTCAGATCCTACAGAAACCTAATAACATTTCCCACAATTCTTTAGGAGGCACTATACTCTAATTTCGCCTTGATCTAGACCAAAACTGATAAACAATAACATTTCCCACAATTCTTTAGGAGGCACTATACTCTAATTTTTCCTTGATCTAGACCAAAACTGATAAACAATAAGACTACAGATTACAGATTCAATTGCAGCAGAAACAATAGTTTGCTAATCAACAACAACCCATAGAAAATAATTAAACCAAACAGCGAGGAGTTGAGATTTACCCTAGAAGACCCAAATGAACTCGTTGAAACCCGGAGAAGATCCCACCCCGCGCACTTCCTCTTCCCTCTCTCCCTTTATCTTCCCTTCTTCCCTGGCCGGCGGCGAGGGGCAGGAAGGGGGTGACATGGCTTGGCGAAAGAGGACGACATGGAGGGGGTGGCAGCGGGGGGAGGGTGTGCTACAATAACCACGCACTACAGTAACCGTGTGCTACAGTAAAAGATGTTTAGGGTTTGGTTGCCCCTTCTTAAACCAGCTTCCCACTTAGGCCAAACAACGTGAGCCGAAAGCCAAAGATTATTTCTCCTCTAAAAAAATCTAAATTCTCATTTTAAATCATGTTAAATACCTTTCTCAATTCAATTAATTCTCTAATGTTAAACGGGGTATTACAACCCCATCCGATTGCCTGTGGGCATATGGATGAGTTTCACTGAAGTTATTCAGTTACCTTCTGCTGCAGCTTATTGAGCTATTCGCCTTACTCCATGGTGGACCTAGCCTCTGAAATATGCACCCCACATGCCAAGTTCACTGTTCCATAGGCCCATGAGCCATAGACCATGAGCCAAACCCATGGAACCGATCCATAGACTAAGGGTCCCACCTGTCAGTCTCTATTCCCTATTTTTTGGATTTTCTTTTAATTCTAAAATTCATTGTTGACATCATGTTGATGCAATATTTCGGAATTTCCTTTGGAAAGAAAATTCTGAAAATTCAAAATAGTGTTTTCTTTCTCTTTTTCTTGGATTTAAATCTTCCGAGAGCCCGTTCTTCCTCATACAAACTCCGATTGAACTCATTCAAGTTTATAAATTCATCTAAATTCAAGACCTACCTTTATGAGATTTTTATTTAATTTTTGGAGTTTATTTGTTGCTCTGTTTTGTATTTATTTAATTTTTCGCTTTCGTTTGCGAGTAGACGTTGATACTTCGGGAGCTTTCGAGGAAGGAGGAGTTGATCAAGCTCGAGACCAATATCAATACTTGTTTCAAGGCAAGTTGTATATTTGGCCATGTTAAACCTAGTTTTACCAAAATTACTTTGATACAAACTATTGCATGTTATTTTAAGTATTTAATTCTTTAAATGCTTTGGGATTAGCTATACTCCTATTTGTTTATATCCACCTTGCTCATTGTATTACCTTGATCTTTTGTCACCCTAGTTTGGTTAATTATTAGGTGGTATCATTATAGCACCAATATGGGTTGGTTAGATACGAATAGTCTGCTTAGTCATGCAACGGGTTATATATTGATATCATCTTGAGTTGCAAAACTAAACTTGTCTAAGTGAATATGAGATACTTTATGGAAAGTTGTGTGTAGTATTATGTTACTCGTTGATGGCATGTGTTGCACTTAACCAATAGGGTGGGAAAAAATTTAGACCGAGGCAAGTGGATGGAATTGGGATATGGTGGAGTTGTGTGCACTTAGGAAATATGAATATGATAGTTGGTAGAAATTGGCAATCCCGTCTTGGTCAATTAAGGATTTAACTTTGTGCGTCATTGAACTAAGCCATAACTGTATGATCACATGTGTAGGATCAAGGATAACCGACTAGAGGGGGGTGAATAGGAGGTTCTAAAAATATTCTTGCTTTCTAAAATAATTTCTAAAAATTTAGAACTAAGCAAGATTAATATTGCAATTCAAGACCTACTCAATTCTAGTAAGGCTAAGGCACCATAAGACAAATCTCTACAAATATATTTCTAGCACAACTAAATAAGACAATCTCGATTTGCTAGAAATATAAAGGCGGAAAGTAGAGGCAAAGAGGTAACCAATTGATGACATGCTATGTTTTTCCATGGAATCGAAGACTTGCCGGTCTTCACTAGTCCACGTTGAGGAAAACCCAAGCAACTTGGACCGGCTCCACGAATTAAGTATTACTCCTCGATTTCACTAGTGGTTGTTCTTTGTCTGCTCCAGAGATAGTAAACACCAAACCACTCACAATTTGGCACCAGGTCTCTTCACAATCTCCTTGAAGAGATCATCACACAAACTCCCGCCAAGCTGTCTAGGTATTGGTAAACACCGAGAGTAATGAACCACAATCTTTGCTTGACGGCAAACAAGTGCTAACGATCAATCTAGAATGTATACACTTGAATTATGCTCAACCACCTCAAAATGAATGCAACAAGTGTATATGAGGTATAGAGAGAATGCTCTAAGCTCAAGGATATTAAATGAAGTCTCTCTTCTTGTCCTTTAGGTGGTGGAGGGGTATTTATACCCCCCACAAACAAATATGACCGTTGGAGGCAAAAACCCTGAAGCTTTTAAGACAAGCGTAGTATCGCTGCTCAACCACCAGATTACCGCACTTCCTCCAACCAAGACAAGAATGGCTAGCACAGGCGCAATTAATGCCTCTAATCTAGCCATTGAAAATGCAGAGCAGTACTACCGCCATTGATCATGCGGTAGTTCCGCTCTCCGGTCATTCCGATTTCAAGGGGCGGTATGACCGCTTCGCTTTAAGGTCCAAAACAAGTCTTGACTGGAAATAACGTACCGCCAACAAAAGTTTGGAACTTCCGGTTTGCGGTAGTTCTGTTTAGGATATGTGGTCATACCGCGACGCAGTAGTTCCGCCACATAAACTCCGGTACTACCACTTACCTAGTGAGCAACCAAGCTCAAAAAGGTGTCACTCTGAAAAATACGCACCATCAACTAATCTTCGGTCAAACTGGGTTCCGATAGTACCACACCACTATCCCGGTCATACCGTTATGTGGTAGTACCGCCAAGTAAACGTCGGTACTACTGACTTTCCTGAGAAATGCATCGTTGACTTTCAAAATAAACTCTGAGTGCATGCATGATCCTATATTGACCCAAATAGCACAAGAACATGCTATCAAGCTACTAGTCACGATCCCTCTTAATAGTACAACATTTAACCTAAAATCCGGTCTTCCATCCTTTTCTCCTAAGACCAGTAAAAATAAAAAGGATTCTAGACTACTTGTACCTTGTCCTTGTACCTAAAAGAACTTGATTCTTATTTTGTAGGTGAACTACAAAATCAGTAGAAAACATTGGGTGCTTGATAGTGGATGCACTCAACATATAGCCGGTGATAGAAAAATGTTCACCACATTCGAGAATAGAAAGTGAGTTGACAAGATCACATTTGGTGATAATAACAAAGGAAAAGTAATAGGATTGGGTAAAATTTCTATCTCAAATGACCTTTTCATTTCTAATGTATCTTTAATTGAATCGCTAAACTTTAATTTGCTATCCATTGCTCAAATATGTGATCTTGGCTTAATTTGCTCATTCTCTAATGAAAGTGTTTCAATTTCAAATGAAAAAAAAAAGAAAATTCTTTAGTTTTCAAATGATTTAGATTTGAAAATCTTTACTTGGTTGATTTTTCTTCAGATGAATTATGCTTGAAAACTTGTTTAATTGCAAAAACCTCTTTGGGCTAGCTTTGGCATAGAAGGCTAGCTCATGTTGGTATGATTCAACTTAAAAGGCTTTTCAAACATGATTTAGTTGTTGGCTTGAAGGATGTGAAGTTTGAGAAAAATAGGCTTTGTAGTGTTTATCAAGCCGGTAAACAAGTCGCTAATTCTCATCCTTCCAAAAGTATCATGTCAACTTCTAGACTATTAGAACTCTTACATATGGATTTGTTTAGGCCAACAACCTATAAGAGTATCGGGGGTAATAGCTATTGTTTAGTTATTGTGGATGATTATTCTAGATATACATGGGTATTCTTCCTGGATGACAAAGCCGAAACCTCTGGCATTTTCAAAAGTTTTGCAAAAATGATTCAAAATGAATTTGATTTTAAAATTAAGAAAATATGTAGTGATAATGGTTCCGAGTTCAAAAACACTAAAGTTGAAGATTTTTGTGATGAATTTGGAATAAAGCATGAATTTTCCACAACCTACACTCCGGAGCATAATGGAGTGGTAGAAAAGAAAAATCGAACATTAATTGAAATGGCTAAGACAATGCTTGATGAATATAATACTTCCGATAGTTTTTGGGCGGAAGCAATCAATACCGTTTGTCATGCCATAAATCGTCTCTATTTGCATCATCTTTTGAAAAAGACTTCTTATGAGCTTCTTATTGGAAGAAAATCAAACATCTTTTATTTTCGTGTATTTGGTTGCAAATGTTATATTTTGAAAAAAGATGTTCGTCTTTCAAAATTTGCAAGTCCATGTGATGTTTGTTTCTTGCTTGGATACTCATCAAATAGCAAAGCTTATCGTGTCTTCAACAAAAATTCCGGTTTAGTTGAAGAAAGACATGATGTACAATTTGATAACATTAATGGCTCTCAAGAAGAGCATGAGAATTTGGATGTTGTAGGTGATGAAACCTTAAGAAAAACCATGGAGAATATGCAAATAGGCGACATCAAGCTTAAAGACAATCCAAGTGAAATACCATCTACTCAAGTCGAACCTCCTACCTCTTCCACAACAAATCAAATTCAAATTGATAAGAGGACAACAAGGAAGATGGTCAACCATCTAACTTACCACCAAGGATCCACAATGCAATTGCAAAAGATCATCCAATAGATCAAATATTGGGTGATGTAAGTAAGGGTGTTCAAACACGATCCTGTGTCGCTTCTTTTTGTGAACATTACTCTTTTGTCTCTTCTATTGAGCCAAAACATATAGAAGAAGCACTCGATGATCTGGATTGGGTGAACGCAATGCATGAAGAACTCAATAACTTCATCCGGAATGGAGTTTGGACAATGGTGGATAGGCCCAAGGAACGCAATGTAACTGGTACAAAATGGGTCTTTAGAAACAAGCAAGATGAAAACGGAATGGTTGTGAGAAACAAAGCGAGATGGGTCGCTCAAAGATACTCTTAAGTCGAAGGTTTGGATTTTAGTGAAACCTTTGCTCCTGTGGCTAGACTTGAGTCAATTCGGATCTTACTTGCTTTTGCATTATGCTTTGATATTAAATTATTTTAAATGGATGTTAAAAGTGCTTTTCTAAATGGAAAAATATCTGAACTTGTCTTTGTTGAACAACCTCCTGGTTTTGAAGATCCAAAGAATCCTAATAATGTCTATAAACTCTCCAATGCGTTCTAGGGTCTTCAACAAGCTCCTAGAGCATGGTATGAACGCCTTAGAGATTTTTTAGTTTCAAAAGGATTCAAAATCGGGAAAATTGATTCAACTTTATTTATTAAAGTTTTAGATGATGATTTCTTTGTTTGTCAAATTTACGCTGATGATATCATTTTCGGGTCTACTAATCAAGACTTTTGCAAAGAGTTTGGTGATATGATGTCTAGGGAATTCGAAATGTCCATGATCGAAAAACTTAGATATTTCCTTTGATTTCAAATCAAGCAACTCAAAGATGGAACCTTTGTGAGCCAAACAAGGTATGCAAAAGATTTGATCAAGAGGTTTGGCATGGAAAATGCAAAACCCATCGAGACTCCCATGGCAACCAACGGTCATCTCAACCTTAATGAATGAGGTAAATCGGTATATTTAAAGCTTTATAGGTCTATGATTGGTAGTTTGCTTTATCTTACTGCATCTAGACCCGATATTATGTTTAGCGTTTGCATGTGTGCATGTTTTCAAGCAACACCAAAAGAATGCCATTTGGTGGCCGTAAAAAGAATTCTAAGATATTTAAAGCATTCCTCTAGCATTGGCCTATGCTATCTCAAAGGTGAATTTTGATTTAATTAGATATTTAGATTTCGATTATGCGGGTTGTAAAGTGGATAGAAAAGGCACTTCGGGTAGTTGTCAATTCTTAGAAAGATCCTTAGTGTCATGGTCATCCAAGAAACAAAATTCCGTAGCTTTATCCACCGCTGAAGCCGAATATGTTTTCGCGGGTAGTAGTTGTACTCAATTGCTATTGATGAGGCAAACTTTGATGGATTATGGAATCAAATTCGATAAAAAAAAAACCTCTATTGTGTGATAATGATAGTGCCGTGAAAATAACCAATAATCCAGTCCAACACTCAAGAACTACGCATATATATATTCGCCACCATTGTTTGAGAGATCATGTGAGCAAGGGAGATATTGAAATTAGCCACATTCGGACTAAAGACCAATTAGAGGATATTTTCACCAAACCATTAGATGAAGGCCGCTTTTGCAAATTGAGGAATGAATTAAATGTCATAGACTATTCAAATATTGTTTGAACTCATGCTTCATGCATTTTGTTCCTACTTTGTGTTGTTTGAAGCTTTTAAGAAAGCTATTATCAAATATTTTACTAAAAATCTCTATGATCATAAAAACTATGTTCTTAGATAGACATTAGTCTCCTCAATACATAATGATCCTGAATGATACCTATTTGAGTGCAAAACTAACGATCATTTGCATAATTCTCATTTCCAAAGCCTATTCGTGAAGTTCCAGGAACATCAGAACTACTGGCGGTTTATATGCGGTACTACCGCTTCGGTTGTAAAAGGAAATAACTGCTCGGGTCTTTACCCCTTCACTTACCCCTTTTCTCTCGAGCGGTCGTTCCGTCCTCTCTCGGTTACTCTCTGCCAAAACCGAAGAACCCTCAAACTCACTCGAGAAATCCTCAAATTCCTTTGGGTTTTCTTCAATCCTTGCCGATCTATTGCGACCTTAGGGTTCATCTCCTTCGGATCACAAGGTAAAAACTCGTTTAATCCCCTCTTTGTCTTGCTTTCAAACCCTAGGTCTCATTTTAGGTTAATCAAGAATGAGGATGCTTGAATGCATTTTTTCTAGGACAAAATTGCAAATCTAGTGTCTTGTGGTGTTTGCGCATCCATTCCATGGATTCATTCCATTAGAGGCAATTGAAAAATCCAAGCAAGCTGTGCCCTAGAATGAGTTCAGAGAAAGCGGTACTACCGCTCGTCGTGCGCGGAACTACCGCGATACGGTCGTACCGGCCTGAGAACGAAGGTACTTCCGCATCCCGGTACTACCGTCACTTGAACTGTGGTACTACTGATTTCCCTGACAAAACAGCAAGATCATTCCGTTCAATTTCAAACCGACCTTGATTTATCTTTTATCTATCATTTCTGTCTGAAGATGCCAAGGACAAGGATTATTACTCACAAATCCTATAGCCCTCCAAGAGGTCAATCATCTTCTTCTCAGCCACCTACAGCTCCTGCTCATGATCCTAATGAAGGAAATCCAGAGGTACGACGTAAAGGAACAAAAGATAGAGGCAAAGGTCCTGCAACTTTTGACTCAGAAAATGAGGAAAGTGCTTCCCAGGCTAAAACAGAATCTGAGGCACAAACTAAGGCACAAACTGAATCTGATGAATAAATGGGAGAACCTGAGAAGCAATAAATAGATTTGAGGACAATCGCAGTAGTCGGGTACGCTTTAATGCGTCATAGAAATCAATTTGAGCTTCCAGATTCTTCTATAAATCCAAGATTCCATACTAAGTTTCAGGAATTACTTTATGAACAATTGTATGGCCCCCACAGGCAGTTTGCTGATCATAAGTGGGTGGATTGGCTACATCTTAACTCCCTGAACAAGTATGATGGGATGTATCGGCTTTTTCAGCAAGCCGGTATTCATGACCTTGTAGCACTCAGGAATGACTACAATGAGGAGATTATCAGGCAATTCTATACCACTTTGTATGTATCCCCTGACTTCACTCAGTTGGCATGGATGACAGGGACCAGGTACTTGGATTGCAACAGAAATGAGTTTGAGCTTGCTCTAAGGACAGAGTCCAACAAATATGAGAAGATTAATGACAAACCTGCTCTTTTGCTTCTAGCCTGGACACAATATTATGATTAGGCTGTCAGATTTACTCTAGGAAAGATAGGTGATCTCCTACCTATTCCTAGTTTGGTCAACAGGTTCATAAATCATACTATTTTTTCCCAAGAACGGGAACTTTGATGCTATAAGAGGACATGCTTGGAACATAATAGATAGTATCATGCATGGAAGGAAGTTTGATATGGTTGATGTGATCCTTAGGGAAATTGCCTCTTCAAAGAATGATCGAATCAAGAGAATTAATTATGCTCCCTACATCATGGCTTTGATCCCCTGGAAGATTGATTATCGTGGAGGCTTGGGATCTACCCATAAGCCATACAAGCCACGTGAGGGTCCTCCTATCCCTATAGATGTTCATGGTCAGTTTCAGCAAAGGGAGCAAAGAGAAGATGCTCCAAGGGCAGCTACTCAAGAAGAAGGACAAGTATCTCTTGCTCAGATTTATTCAGCCATTCTGGAAATTAAGAATACTCAACAAGAGATTAGACTGCTCTTGAGCAAGCTTTAATGACTCCAAGTCATTTTGGATGCCGTCGCCTCAACTCACCTCCACGACAAGCTTCGACCTCTCAAGCTCCACCACCTCCTCAGGATCCGGCTACATGATAACTTTTTGGTATGTTGATGCCAAAGGGGGAGAAGTTAGGAGGAGAAAGGACTGGAAGATTAAGGGGGAGTCAAGTAGTTTGGGCTGCTGCTACTATCTATTATTTAATCTATGTTGAACATGTCATGCTTAATATTTGGAACTTGTGTGCTTGTAATGGCCTAGTTTAAACATTGCTATGATATTATGTTCTCTTATCTTTATGATATCTTGTTGAACTTGGTACTTAATATATTATGGTCAAATTATTCTCATGAATTCCAATCTCTTTATTATGGTCATGTTTTATAAAATTGCAATTCTCTCAAGTTTCAACAAGCAAAAGAAACTCTGCCAAAATTTTCAAAATCTCTACATGTGCTTGTAAAAACATCTTCTCATTTATATGCACATGTTTAGGGGGAGCTTTCTTTAAAATGACTTTAACAAGCAAATATTTCTCAAAACTCTTCTAAGCTCATTGCAAGAATTATTTTGTTAAAGTCACAACAAAAATATACGACTCGTTTCACAACAGGTGGTATATTCAAAACTATATCTTTCTCACATATTGATTGGGTTGTCATCAATTACTAAAAAAGGGGAGATTGAAAGCATCTAGGCCCCTAAAAATTATTTCGGTAATTAATGACAATATGTGAATATGGGACTAACATGTTTATTGAGTATTTACAAGGTTAAGTCCCAGTGATGAATATGACAACCTGGAGATGCATGCTAAAAGTAAACATGAAGATCAATATGGTTCAAAGACAAGGTACAAGTAGTCTAGAATCTTTTTTATATTTACCGGTCTTAGGAGAAAAGGATGGAAGACCGGATTTTAGGTTAAATGACATATTATTAAGAGGGATTATGACTAGTAACTTGATAGCATGTTCTTGTATCATTTGGATCAATATAGGATCATGCATGCACTTAGAATTTGTTTTGAAATCCAACTATGCATTTTCTTAGGAAGAGCGGTAGTACTGACGTGTTGTTAGCGGTACTACCGCACAGCAATATGACCGGGATAGTGGTGCGGTACTACCGCAACCTGATCGTACCAAAGATTAGTTGGCGGTACACGTTTCCAGAGTGACGCCCTTTTGAGCATGTTGCTCACCTTGAGGTGCGGTAGTACTGGAGTTATGAGACGGAACTACCACATCGTGGTAGTACCACATTTACTTGGCGGAACTACCGCAACCCGGTGTAACCGATTTTGAGCAGTACGTTATTTCCAGCGAGTGCCCCTTTTGGACTCTAAGCTGAGCGGTAGTACCGCCCTTGCATTTCGGTATGACCGGAGAGCAGAACTACCACGTGATCAACGACGTTAGTATCGCTCTGCATTTCAATGGCTAGATCAGAGGCATTAAATGCACCTGCGTTAGCTGTTACTGTGTAGTTGGTGGGGTGCGGTAGTACCGGCCATTGAATGGCGGTACTACCGCTTGTGTTGAAAAGTTGTGAGTTTTGCCCCCAACGGTCGTATTTGTTTGTGGAGGGTATAAATACCCCTCCACTAGCTCAAGGACAAAGTGAGAGACTTTATTTAACATCCTTTGAGCCTTGAGCATTCTCTCTACACCTCCAATACACTTGTTGTATTCATTGTGAGGTGGTTGAGCCAAATTCAAGTGCATTCATTCTAGATTGATCCTTAGCACTCGATTGTCAACAAGCGAAGATTATGTTTCATTACTCTTGGTGTTTGCCAGCACCTAGACGGCTTGGTGGGAGTTCGCGCGGTGATTTCTTCAAGAAGATTGTGGAGAGGCCCGGCGCCGAATTGTGAGTGGTTTGGTGTTCACCATCTCCGGAGCGGAGGAAGAACAACCGATAGTGATCGAGGGATGGCTTAATTTGTGGAGCCAGCTTGATTAGTTCAAGCTTCCTCAACGTGGACTAGTGAAAACCGGCAAGTCTTCGATACCACAGAAAAAACTTCATTGTCTCCTTTGTGGTTTATTCTTGTCTTTACTAATTCCGTATTTACATTTCTAGCTATTATCTTATGTAGAATTGCTTAGCTAGAATTGTATCTAGTTTAGACTTAGCCCATAATTGTCTCAAATTGTTAATTAGACGAAAAGTTTTAAAACCTTCTATTCACCCCCCCTCTAGTTAGTTATCCTTGATCCTACAGATGGTCGTGGTCATGGCTAGGGCCGACCTGTGCGCTTGGTTGGATAAATGCATGGACAACTCCATCGTGTACATAAGCTTCGGGAGCATGGCGGTGCGGTAGAAGGCTCACGCGGCAGCGACATCGGCACCGATAACCACCGGGGGAAGGTGACACTCTCCGGGCTGCTCAACTTCACCGACTACCTTTGGTCGTGTTGTGGCCAGGAGCGCGTCATCGTGTTCACGACGAACCACGTGGACGGCATCGAATCGGCGCTGCTGCGCCCGGGAAGGATGGATGTGCACGTGCGCCTCAACGCGCACACCATGCGGGAGCTAGTGGAGTGGTACATTGGCGTTAGGGAGTACGAGATGCTTGACGCGGCGGAGATGACGCCGACTGAGGTGGGAGAAGTGTTGTCGAGGAACAAAGACAAGCCTGAGTCGGGGGTGACGGAGCTCGCCGCTGAGCTGAAGGTGAGGGCGAGCGCAGTCGACAACCTCCAGTGGGAGGACTCCGCGGCAGAGCTCTCCGACAGGTCGCTGACGAAGAAAGGGAGGAAGGGGTTGGCCAGTTGGGAGAGCAAGGTTAGGATCTTGGGAAGGCTTAGGAGCCTTACCAAGTCGAAGGGAGGGGTAATCTGGTCTTTTCGCGTGGCTAAAACATGAAAAAGTATAAGATATTAATATAATATTGCAAATATGGTATATTATCAAGAATTTAACTAAGTGGGGGTATATAAACCATTAAATCAGAAATAAAGGTATATTCTCGAAAGTTATCTAAGCAAGGATAAATAATCAATTCGCCGTCTTAAAAACTTTAATATTTAAGTGATCATGGTTGGCTAGCAAAGATATCTAGCCGGTCTCAAATGGAGTAATTTATTAGATAGAAAGAGATTGGGAGTAGGTATAGTGCTTTGTTTGGTGTGCTAGCTTTCCTGCACTGTTATCAATGCCACCAAACAGCTATGAGCCTAGGATGGGGGGTGTTCCCAAGGCGACGTTATAGAACAAAGCCCATTTTTATCCGTGACTAGAGGCAGACTCGTGTTATTTGTACTGGTATCAGTGCAAGGATGAGCGTTTAAACTTTTGTTTACAAACTCTATACAAATTATAGTTGAATGGTATTGATCGAGTGTAGGAGAATTTTTTTTATTAATTAATCTTTTTTTGAATTTTATTTTAAAGTTAACCCCGACGCACTTTATTTCTAATTCTGACCCTTTTTTTTATTAATTAACCTTTTTTTGAATTTTATTTTAAAGTTAACCCCGACGCACTTTATTTCTAATTCTGACCTTTTTGGTCACGCCACGGATGATGACGTGACAAAACAACACTGTCATGCACCAGGATAAGTCCTCAAAATAGCAATTTTTATCACGTCACTGGTTGTAACGTGATCAAATAACACTGTCACGCCACTCCAGTAGCGTGACAAAAGTTTGATTAGAAATAGACTGGTATGACAGTGTTATTTTGTCACGTCACGGGTGGTGGCGTGACCAAAAGAGTCAGAATTATAAATAAAGTGCGTCATAGGTTAACCTTAAAATAAAATTCAAAAAAAATTAATTAATAAAAAAATTCAGTGTAGGATCGAGTGTCATTCACAGGGGATGGGATCATGACTAATCATGGTCACATCATTCATAGGCATATCATCTGTAGAGTTAGAACCGTTCTTTATGAGGTCCCGAGCCGGATTGTGTTTCAAGCATTACCTTTACTTGTTTTTGTTTTGGAGGATTTTGAGCTAGATAATTAAGAGCTATTTTCCGCGAAAACCTCATACGTAAGGCTCCTCCTATGTAGGGTTTCTAGCTCCTACCTCTAAGTCACAGCAAGTGTAGGATCAAGCTTAATACACCGTGCACCCGACAAGGTGTAGAAAACCGATAGAGTACAGAAGATTATATCTATCGCCATGAGCCGATGACTCGTGGGTTAGAGAAACCTTCAACTATTGTGATCTAAAAGGCATAGATTTGTTATCGATACATCATCATCCATGCCTAAGTAGAAGCCGCCCCAAGTGTCACACGACAAGTAACGTACAAACTGTTGGTCCAAAGTGAAGACAAACACATGCGAACAAAATAGGACCTTAGAACTTAGAACAAGAACGCAAGAACATAAGATTTTTTTTGTGCCGTCGGAACAATAACAGTTTTTCTTATTTTCTTTTGCTCTATTGCTCTTGTTCACTAAATCTGATTACATGAGTGTTCTTTTATTAAGAGCAAACGATTATTCGTATCCAGAAAAGATTTTACGTATCCTGAAGGGATACCACACAAATTCTAGAATCTATAATGAATATTACCCTAAATACTATAGGACTACGTAAATAAACTCTACTTAAAATCTATATGTACAAAGATTACTAACACAAACATCTTCATCACATCTGTAGCGGGTCCGGCGCTTTGCCTACCTCCCTAACAAACCAAACAACACGGCCACACAGAAAACCAAGTGCACACGATAGAGAGCACTGGAACACTGTAGCACTCTGCGATTCGAGAAGAATGGGATTTGGCACAAAAAATTTCCTTCTCTGCATGTGAAGCAGTAAACAGCACGCTTGATGTCTACCTCTTTCAATCTCTACTTTCCCTTTCTGATGGAATACTAGAAATAACATACCCCCGGTTTGTTTTATGAAGCAGTTTGATGCTACGTTGAATTAGTATAGAAAGTAACATGTTAAAAACAGAGAGAAAAAACGGAAATAAATGGTATAAAGAAGCTTAACCCAAAATCGTGTGTGGAAGCCCAGTCAGACAGGTTTCTCGCACACTCATGCATGATAAAAACACAGACAAAACATTGTTTTTCTTGCAACATTTCGAGGTATACATACTTCAAGATATACATACACTGAACTGTAGGCTGAAGGTAATCGACCAAACCAAGCAGATCCAACAGATCCTCGTATGATAAACTATTTTTTTCCTCTTGGAGTTGACCAAATCTGACCACTGCACAAGCGACTCCCATTGCACCCAAAAGACAGTCAGATGGCTATACAAACAAATATTTTCTACAACAAATCTAAAACCCAAGAATTAAAGTAAAAAGATTTGCTACAAATGAGATTGGATGTGAGCAACCATTTAGCTACAAAGAAAACCCATGAGCACTGTCCCTAAATGATATTGATCCACAATACCATGAGCACTGTGAAAGAGAGATGCATTGGGAAGAGCAGCTATCAAGTTGCCCTCCTCTCTACTGATATTACTCTGAAAGGAGCAAAGAAAAAAAATTAATCCAGTGAGTATAAAACTGAGATGGCACCAAAATGGCAGGATGTTATTGCACAGACGTGTTGACAATATTATGATTCTCGTTTTTCATGACCAAATTCACAACATACAACTAGTCTCATCATAGCAATCTATCTGAATTTTATTTGCCAAGAATTATTGCTGATGCTACCTAAAGCACACAGGAATGCTAGCCAAATACATCTCACGACCAAGTGACCGACAATTATGGATAAATAATCCCCATATGCTTATTTGCCACCAAATTTAGATTGTCATGAAACAAATAAAATGAACACTTGTTGACCTCCAGATTGTTGTAGCGTATGTGTACCATCTGCATCCTATATAAATCTGAAAAAGGAAGAATAAGCTCATAGAAAGGAACTCTGTTGTTGTAACCAGCTATGCTTTCCTCATTACTTTTCAACAAATACACATATTGATCTGCATGTAATCCACGAAGATTTCTAACAAAAAAAAAGAACAAAGACATCCTAGAATGAAACCAACCTTCTTTTCTTGTAGAAACTGACCAAGCCTTTCAAGTTCTTAGTGGCGAAGCCAGGATAAAAATAGAGGTGATGCTCATGTGTCAAAGCTAACCTGAGACAAGTATACTAAGGATACATCCAGTGACACACTTACAAATTACAATTGACCAGAAAAAAAACAGAAATCGCCTTACCTGGCTCTTGCCGAGTGCAGAGTGTCGATTATCGTGCCGTCGCACCCTCGCTGAGCCGCCACCAACACCAAGTATGCTTATGCGTTCAGGGTTCACACTGTGCAGCAGTGAGCAGCCAGCAAAGTAGGATACATTTTCCACTGATTGGGCCTCCAACAAGCAACAAAACAATGGTCCACCAAGGTATTACACGGCCTGTAAAAAGCTCACTGTCCACACTCCTCCCTCTAGACTTTGAGCTACTCGATTTCTACTAGTCATGTGCCGCCTACATGTCCAAAATTCAAACGCCAGTGCCTGGGGTACCGGGGGTCCAGCGGCCAGAGGTGGAGCTAGAGCCCCAAGTAGCCCCAACACTGCCTCCGCCCTTGCAAGTTCTCAAATGAACAATTTAAGCATTTAATGTAAACACATCTTCTTCTTTTTTGCAAACCCAGCTTTGGCTTGGCGTAGTTACTATAGAAAAATAGAATTCTGTAAATCCTAATTGTATTTGCTAAACATGGTACTAAATTTTGCACAACTGCTTCCTCGTATAATCTTTTGCCATACTTACTACATCGCATAGGAGTTAGGACAGAAACCACAAACTGGCCCTAAAAAAAAAGGGTACAACTTCACATAATTATACATACATATCATCATACTTTGAGAAATTGTTT
Organism: Phyllostachys edulis; assembly: GCA_036346405.1. NCBI lineage: Eukaryota > Viridiplantae > Streptophyta > Magnoliopsida > Poales > Poaceae > Phyllostachys > Phyllostachys edulis. The sequence goes on along the minus strand of CM070548.1, from coordinate 18,071,622 downwards.
TGGGATAATTAAATCTTGCTTTATTCTAATTTGGCCCTAAGGCTCTTTTTGGTATTTCGGTGGATTACAACCACAAACTGGCCCTAAAAGGGTACAACTTCACATAATTATACATACATATCATCATACTTTGAGAGATTGTTTTGGGATAATTAAATCTTGCTTTATTCTAATTTGGCCCTAAGGCTCTTTTTGGTATTTCGGTGGATTACAATAATCTTTTTTGCATAGAACAATCTTAGCACACATTAGAGATATGGCAGCTCAGTTCTTGATAGTAGACTCCGGTTCTGAAGAGTTCTACAGACTATATTACATGGATATGTTTTATTACCTTCTTGGCTAGCAGCAGCCAAAGACTTTTAGCCTTCGTGGCAAACAGAATTTCACCACTTCCTCAAATTTTCAGTTTTGTACTGTATAGCTATTTGATGTCTGCAAGGTCAGTGCAGTATTTCTAAAGTTTCACCAGAACCTAAGGTTACCTTATACCAACATCTGCACTTAACAATCTTGTATCTCTGCGATCGTTAACCTAATGGTTCTTTTTTTTACGGGAATCAGAAGTTAATGGTTCTTTTACTACTCCCTGTAAGCAAGTACAGATATTAATTTGCTTTAGACCTATTTGATGGCGCAACATTTTTGCCGAGAATTCCAACTATAATATATAGAATACGTTAAAGCCTCGGTGATTTGTTTTTATCTTGATATCTCTCTTTCTCTCTCCATCATCTGTCCTTGCTTCTTTAGGGCTTGTCAATGGTGATGGATAGCTAAACCAGAGGGCTGTAGAGCGACAGATCACTAAAGTTGTGTAACCAAACCAACTTGTTAGCAGCTCGAGTCGTTGGAGATATTGATGGCCTACATTGCCGTTTCTGTGTGGGTGTGCTCGATTTTTGTTCAATTGATGGCCGCCGCCTTAACTTGCCGCCATGACAACTCTAATCCAGCACCATCTCGATCGCGTGTGCGTTGGGTTTGCTAGTAGAATTGAAAGCTCTTAATGATATGATAAGAAGCTCTAGAGCGAGTTCTTTGGGGAAAATACTTTCCCGTTTCTCTATATTTGTCACCGGGACACCATGCGCACGGATAAGGATCACCAAGTCTAATAAACACTTAATGAGAAATGACCATACATATATCTATTAAATGATCTACCACAACCACTTAACATCTTCCAAATCATTTAAGTAAAGGTAGAGAGTAGAAAAATTGCAACAACTGCACTTTAGACTCCCGCAATAGACAAATATATCGAAACAGTTGCTCTTGAAACCATAGTTTGGGACGCACGAATTTCACTCCTGTAAAAATCGGGAAAAATTCATATGTCCAAAACAACATGCTCCAATCTTTTAAGGATGACTAGGCTTTTATATTCCACTCGCCTTAGTTTACTGAGGAGTTTGACGCGAATCTAAATACCTTATTAGAACGGGTAGTTTTGTAGGAATTTACTGAAAAAGTTTCGGAATCTATTCCTAGTATAAAGAAAGGGTTTTACTATTTATGTTAATCTAGGACTAAAAATAGGATAAAACACCGTCTAAGAATGCCAGTTTCACTACATTAAATTAATGCATCTCTAAACCGTGAACACAGCAACAAGACTAAAATAGCCTTTTGGGCATATATTGTAGCCTACTAACTACGACGATCTGACGCCTTGCTAGTGATAGTGTCTCGTGTGTGGGGCTATGAGGAGCCTACTCATACAGATACTGGCCACACTCACATACAATTGAGGGTAGCTCGGTCGGCATGGGAGGCCGTCGAGAATTGAGAGTAGTTCGGTTGGCATGGGAGGCCGTCGGCTCTGTTCGAGCGCTTTTCGGTGTACATGCTTATTCCTCTTTAATGCAGCTAGTGGTCATTGAAAAAAAACATACATGTATACGTGATTAACTCACCCATGCACTCTGAATCCCTGATGCATTTGATTCGTAGGAGGAAATCCGTATCTACCTGACATGGAGTGTGGATATTGTCTTAGGGCATGTACAATAGTACAAACAGCTGTTGTCTATAACAACTCTTCATGTTATCTGTAGACAGCACTAAAGACAGCTTATACAATAGTACAAACAGTTGTTGTCTTTTTAGTTGTCTTTATAAAACACACAATCTTTTAATGATTTTCTTATTTCTTGTGCTATAGTCGGCTACAGAATTGTAGACAACGTCTTTCTCTCTCTTTATTCTTTTTTATCTACGGCAACAAAAATCCTACGTAATAATAATTATAAATAGCTGATATAAACCTATTGTACATGCTCCTATTGAATGAACGGATTGCATAATATGTCAAATGCAAATAATACACTAGTGCTGCTGCTACATGCATGCGTACGATACGAATGTCCTTGTACAAATTAAAGGTTGCGAATGTACGGACCTCATAAACTTTGCGTGCAGAATGGGTATTAAGGAAAGGAGTGATGCGTGCATAATGGGCATACGCTCACGCGTGCAGAATAGTGAGCATGTATGTACTGTTTGAATAACGTGAAAGAGAACCATGGATGTACTGCCGAGTTTTTGGATTATTTAGCATTTTTTTAAAATGAAATAGCAAAATCAGCCTTCATATGAACGAAATAGCAAAAACGACACTCCTATCATACAAAACCATCGCAGCAGGCGACCTGTCGCTAATGGGACCGCGGCAGGTGTAGTGACATACAATGCTTTGGGAGCACTTCAGGTGACCTCAAGTGCTCCCAAAGCACCGTAGGCGACACCGATATTTTCATATGTGGTGTTAGTTTTGTTATTTCGCTAGAGCGGTAGCTAAATTCGCTGTTTGGTAAAAAAAAAGGATTAATTCCTTATATACCACTGAAATTTGGCCTCAATCCCTGATTATAGCGGTCCACATGTCAATGACACAGTGAATGACATATAAGGGATGAGGCCAACTTTCGGTGGCATATAAGGAATTAGCCCTGTTGTAATGTTGTGCATACCTACTGTGCATGACAAAAAAAAAGATAAAAAGATGCACATAAACAGTGCGCTCGTTAGTATTTTTGTTTCACTCGATTTCCAGATGGTTCCATAAAAAATTTGCAGGGATCAGGACAATCCATTCAGAATCCATTTGGTTCTAGCTAAGTCAGACAGTATTTTCTTCAATTGCTAGTCAAATTGTATCTCACTCTGATTTGAATGGCGCGTATATCACCGCTATATTTGACGGCAATTCCAGGATTCGAAATCTGAACTTGCATTGCAAAAAGGCCACAGGAGAAGTATCAGGCATTTGTACACCCTCCTGGCATGAGCACTGTTCCTTCCTGATACCCTTTCATGCACTGCCAGCTTTTTCCAAATTTCTCTCTGTTTTTTATGTTTAGAACATCTGTGTGTCTGGGAGCACAGATGCTATATAATCGGAACAGGGAAAGGCACGCGTTTCGTACCTCTGAAAGTGCATCCGTGTCAGGCTTCCCTCAATGTCCGCCACCCTTACATGGTACTTCTGATACCTAAAATTTTTATTGCGTTTAACACAGCGTTCAGAGATTCACGCCAAACACTACCATGATATAATATAATATGCTTTTGCTAGCTCTCTGAAATTTTGGTAAAATCTAATCTTCTATAATTACACAGTACTAAGCCTAAAATTATATTACCAAATGACGTACAATTTTAGCACAATTTTACTGTAACTTTTAGTTCTATTTGTTTTTGTATTTGTAGGTCCACCTAGATTTACTTTTATCTAGTTTAGAATTTCTTTTGTTTTGTTTTTGCATTTGTAGGGTTCATCTAGATTTACTTTTGTCTAGTTTAGGAGTTTTCAACAAAAACAAAAACTATTGGATCGTGATCCAATGTATCGAAAAAAATGACTGCGTACGGTAGTTTAGTCGGCCTCACTATAATGAAATTGCATTACTTAATTTTATAAAATTTTAGAAAAATTGCACAATCAAGTCCACTATGTAAGAAGCCTAAAAAAAATCATAATATTTGGACCTCATTTTCTATACTAGAAAATTCCTACAAACAATATACTTAAATGAATTTTAGAGATAAAATCAGAACGTATAAAGTTTTAAAAAAATACACAAACAATTAAACTTTGTCGTGAGACTCCACAGCTTAGTTTTTATATTTAAAAAATTCTAGAAATGGAAGTAACTGGCGGCGATGTCATTAGTCTAATTTTTTAGTGTTTGCGATGTTATTTTTCAGTACGCCACGAACGAAGTGTCATTCCTCCGATTACGCTCTAACACGATGTCACTGAGCTAATTTCTCCTTTCATAAATTTTCAGGTGCCTCTGAAATAGACACCCCCATTTTTTAATTCTACTTTTTAGAAAATGAGTCACTGGAAAATACGTTTCCATTTAATGAACCTTAGGCTACATTTTTCACACCATCCACTCCATATCCTATAATTGAGTTGCTGATAGAAGCGGGGAACTATGAAATGAGACAAATTTGGGGGGAAAAAAGGTTTAACAGCTAAAAAAATCGCTGCACCATAGATGCATCCCCTCTGAGAAATGCTCCACACCTCCCACTACCCCCAGTAGCCCAGTGAAGTGATGAGACCTCTCACCTTCTTCCCTCCTCCCCTTCTCCGAGTTTTTGGCGGCTCAGCCGAACGGACATAGCCCGGAGACGCCGTGTGTATCAACACGTAGCCGCGTTCACACGTGCCTCGTCCACACAACCACTGCCCGCACGCTCCTCATACATTTTTTTCACGAGTTTACCGCCAAATGTCCAACCAGCCAGGTCTGGAATACAAGTTCACTGTGAAAACATTTCTTAGCTATATGACAGCACAAACTGATGGAAGCTGCTTCACATTTTGTTCTAGCAGTCATGTAGTAATGTGTATTTTGAAAAATATTTTCTATTGCATTTTATGGTTTAGTTCTACGGTCTACATCGAATCTTTTCGCTTCGTTAGGTTATTTGTGATGCACTCTGCACTCATGCCTCTTTTTTTCCTTTTCTTATTTTATTCCTTCCAGGTCAAGTTTTTACAGATGTTGTTAGAAGCCCATATTATGTAGCTCCAGAAGTGTAGTGCAAACATATGGACCAAAAGCTGATGTCTGGACTGCTGGTGTAATTCTCTACATTCTATTAAGTGCTGTACCCCCATTCTGGGCAGGTTAGTATTTGATTTCTTGTCCAAACTATTGTGATTTCATGAATCCACGTGAACCTCATTGTTTTCTGATTTCATATTAGTCCGGAACTGATTTACTCCGACAATACAAAAATAATATATAAATATGAATATAAATATAGCAAAACAAAAATCATAATATATATGTAGTGTAGTTACACATGGGATACAATATAGCTCACTCGTCTGAGCCACTCTCTACTCGATACGTTTGTGTGCGCGTCCTGGTTTTGCGTCGAGAATGTCCCGTGGGATACGTTAGCCGGTTCGATGACCGCATATCGATTCGGAGGGGGTACAGAGACCGTTGAGTGGGCGAAGGTGCATCAGCAAGCTGGCTCTGGCCCAGCTGAGTCTGTCTAATGTCATAGTCGTCCAGCTAAGTCATGCCAAACTGGTTGCACCTGCAATCATGTTAGTAATGAACGAATCAAAAAATCCACACCCGGATCGTTCGCCCCCTAGATACGCTGTCTGCAAGTCCCTCGGTGCGGATGAGCTCTGGCCTTGACTGTACGATGTGCCAACGACCCAGGAGGAGCTTTGCCCTTCATACGGTACTCCATACTGGTCAACGTACGATAGGGGTGGTGCCCTAGGTGCCACGGTCCAAACCCTGGCGCCGTTTACTGCTCACTGGTAGGAGCTGGGAGGCCCGTATCCTCATCAATGGACGGATGGCTGTCACCCCCATAGTCAACTGAATGAGGCAAGACGGAATGATGTCAGGCGAAATAAATACTCAGGACGTAAACTGAACATCTCGTATCTCCCGGATGTGTAGTGCAGATGACCGAGGGGGAGCGCCAGTCTGAGTACGGGGTGCATATGGCAAAAGTGATGCATCCCGACAGACCTGCGGCTGGAGAACGACATGATGTTAGCGGAATCTAAGGCGTAATAAAAAATAAAACGTAAATTTATACATAACTTACCTCCCCACTGATTTGGAGCGCGGATGACCGACGAGGAGCACTATGACGCCCGCCGGTCTCACTGAGCCATGATGACCTAGCAAGTGAGCACCCCCCCCTCAATGCGCGGCGTGTAGGATGTCGTCTCTCGAACAACCACAGCTCATGTTCTTTATTACATTATTTGACTCCATGAATATGTACTTCAATGTGTTAGGCAATGTAATTGTCGTATCGATCTTACCATAATTAGCGAGATGAGTATAGAATGTAATCTGCTAATTATGGTTAGAATTGATTGAGATATTATCCCATGCAATCTGATATCCCATGTAATTCGACATTTGCACATGTAATCCGGTTTTTTGTATTTGTGTACAAATATATGAGTAAAGGAAGGAGTCGGCAAGGCCAATCATTCCAAACTTTCATGGTATCAGAGCAGTGACCAACGCCGTTGCCAAGGCTAGCTGGACTCGACAAATACTTAGGAACTTCGATGACCTCTTGCCAAGGCTACTCTTGTCTTCTGTGACAATGTCAGCGCGGTATACATGTCAACAAACCCTATTCAGCATCAACACACCAAGCACATTGAGATCGACTTGCATTTCGTCTGTGATCGTGTTGCCATGGGACAAGTGTGTGTTCTTCACATACTGTCGTCACGCCAATTTGCCGACATCTTCACCAAAGGGCTGTCATCCTCACTGTTCATGGATTTTCAAGATAGTCTCAACATCCGTGTTCCTCCTACTGTGACTGCGGTGGAGTGTTAGGTAATATAATTGCCATATCAATCTTATCATAATTAGCGAGATGAGTATAGAATGTAATACGCTAATTATGGTAATAATTGATTGGGATATTATCTCATGTAATCTGATATCCCATGTAATTTGGCATTTGCACATGTAATCTGGGCTACGGATGGTGGTCTTTGATGCGCTTGCGATGCGCTGCAGCAGTTCCAACTGAAGTGGGAGACAAAATTGGTTCAGTAACAAAGAGTACAAATATCATCAATTAAACGACCAAATGTTATAAGTGTCTTACGGTGTCATCACGCCGCGAAGCGCTGTGTCGATCGAACGAGTGGCGGAGCCTCTCCTGGTGCGTCACCTGCTCCAAACACTCTAGTGGAGGACAGATGAGTCTGGTGCGCGACCGGGGTACGTACCACTCGATGTACTAACGGTATGTCTATATGTCGTACGGTCGCTGCCGCTGCAAGATCTCGATGTACGCTGTCTCCGTCCAAGCCGTAATCCACTCATACTGGACTGCTTGTCAGTCCTCAGCATGTCGGACCACCCTTGATTGCCTGATGTTAGAATAGAGGATATATGTATGAAGTGTAAACATTACTCGGGTGGAGTTCGACTCATAAGTAAGCGGCTCACTGCAGGATCTTGCCGTCGAGAGGGGGCACGAGCTAGTACAAATTGAACTGTCGCATTATGCATTGCGGCGCGTAAGGCTCCATCATATGTGCAAACACCAGGTGGCAGATTATCGCCCATAATCCGATGTCCTGCGTGCATTGCACGGACAACCCATGTGGCGCTGCCGTGTCCACAAAATCTAGGTTCCATAGAGCTCATATGATGTCATTGCCTTGCAACGACTCGAACTTGTTGTGCAACAACGAGTAGCACCTCACCGGCCTGTCCTTGGCCCAGCGTAGATGGGCAGCAGTCCACCGGTAGCTTATAGTGGGCCCATCTATCGGGTCGTGCAACTTGGGGTACGGGTGCACTGCTTTCTCGAAGGAGGACCGCACAATAGGAAAGTGCTCCCAACTCCATAGCTGCAGGAGCATGTAGTAGACGACAAGGCTCGGTTTAACATCGGTGTCGCGCCGTGAAGCGTCGCATAACCCCCATGTATGTAGCGCAAAGGATGACTGATACCCAGCTATACTGAGGTATTGCCCGAGCCTCCGCGTCAGCCAAAGACTCGACGACGCGGATGAAGCTGGGGTACACCCAATCGCCCTGTGTTATGGGAAACATGACCAAATCAAAGAGATAAAGAAGGTAAGCAACGCGGTGCGTCCTAACAATCTCGTCAGGTACATCCTGTGAGCATTGACTAAAATGCCTCAGCCAAATTCGAGGGACACTACGGGCACTGTCCGAGACAGGTATGCCTCGGCCAAGTTTGATGTCACAACCTGGCCTTCCAGTCCGTCAGCGGACGGCCTAGAACAAGTGGCTCACCTCGGATCGGGAGACCGGTTAAGAATGAAAGATCCTAGAGAGTGACCGTCATCTCACCCCCATTGAAAGTAGAAGGTGTGCGTCTCGGGCCTTCAGTTGTCGACAAGTGCCAATAGCAGACTGCCATCCAGGGTGAAGTGGCGTCCGACGAAGAGCAGCCTCGCAAAGGGCAACAAGCCTATGTTCCGAAGGATTGGGACGTAGCGAGCATCTAGCTGCAAACAAAGATGTGACGGGGAATAAAGGGAAAATGGTGACGACGATGGGGAAAATGTGATGGATGTGATGGACGTGTGTGGGTGATGTCCGGGTGCATGCATGCGCTAGTCCTAGTGGTGGCCGTGCGGACAAGGGGCGTGCGGACGGTGGCCGTGCGGACGAGGCGTGTCCAGCCGGTGATCGTGCGAAATTGTACACGTGGCGTCGTGAGACTCGTTCGGACTGTTATATTTGCAAATAATGCATAAGCATAACCATATTCGTAATTACGCCATGAAACAATGTCATTTGGGGAGAAAAAAACTCGATCCCCCACCCACTCCCGTTCCCGTGCACACTTCCATTGCCTCACTTCACTTCGTATGCGTGCCTTCCTTCCTTCCCCACACGGTAACACTAGCAGCGACAAGCCAAAAGGGGCGGCAAAGAAAGATCAAACAAAAACAGTTAAAAAAGCTGAAAAAAAGCTCGCACGTTCCCTTAGCCATTGCCACGCCTCGATAAAACACCACCTCTCTCGCTCATGCTCTTCCCATTCCCAGCTGGCCACTCCGCTCCGAGAAGCAGTTCACTGCTCACGCGCTCTCTCCAAGCTTAGCTAGCGGCTGAGGCCAAGAAGGCACGCTAAGAGAGAGGGAGAGGGGAGGAGGTAGCTTGGTTCTGGCGGAGAGGTCAGGTGGGCCCCAAGACCGGCCACCCTCTATGGCGCCGCCGCCTCTTCTCGCCGTCGCCGGCCGCCGCCTCCTGCTCGCCGCCCTCCTGCTCGCCGCCCTCCTGGTCATCTCCCTCGCGGCCCACGCGGCCAATGCCGCCGTCTCCTACGACCACCGCTCCCTCGTCATCAACGGCCGCCGCCGCATCCTCATCTCCGGCTCCATCCACTACCCAAGGAGCACGCCCGAGGTACCTGCAATACGCATCCATGCCCGGTTCACCTGCACTTCTTGCTTCTCGCATCCAAATGCAGCACTCCTAAGTCCTACCTGCTAGCTCCTCCGATTCTGATTCTTGTGCTCTTCGTTTTGTGACCCTGTGCTTCGCCGCCGCCGCCGCTCCAGATGTGGCCCGGGCTGATCCAGAAGGCCAAGGACGGCGGCCTCGACGTCATCCAGACCTACGTCTTCTGGAACGGCCACGAGCCGGTGCAGGGCCAGGTACTTTCCATTCTTGACTCTCTCTCCTCTTGCTCGCTGCAATTAGCTTGCTTGCATTTGCTACTTCCTTTGTGTTGTTGCTGTTACGGGTTCTTGGTCGACGAGGTGATGATACGGTTCGTGGATTAATTGCGCAGTACTACTTCAGCGACCGGTACGATCTCGTGCGGTTCCTGAAGCTGGTGAAGCAGGCCGGTCTCTACGTCCACCTCCGCATCGGCCCCTACGTATGCGCCGAGTGGAACTTTGGGTACTAATCAGCAATCCTTGTGTAGATTTGGCACTTGGAGCTACATGTAGGATGATGTAGCACCTACAGTTTTGTTCTCGTTTTGATTGCAAATTATAACTGTAGCATGATTGCGATTCTTGTGTTTTCCCGTGGGTTTGTGCTGTAGTGGCTTTCCTGTTTGGCTGAAATATGTGCCTGGCATTAGCTTCAGGACGGACAATGGCCCGTTCAAGGTATTGTCACCAAAAGAACAATTTTGGTCTTTTCCATTGTTCGACAGTTGGGCGATATGATGTGTCTGATTTGGCGATGTTTCGGATTGCAGGCAGCGATGCAGAAGTTCGTCGAGAAGATTGTGTCGATGATGAAATCCGAGGGGCTGTTCGAGTGGCAGGGCGGCCCAATCATCCTGTCTCAGGTGAATCGCTGAAACAAATCTCTCAGTGCCATTGCAATTTGCAATGCAGATAAGATTGGAGATGAACTGAGAGGTTTTCTTGCCGATTTTGCGCAGGTGGAGAACGAATTCGGGCCGATGGAGTCCGTCGGGGGCGGTGGCGCCAAGCCGTACGCATACTGGGCCGCCAAGATGGCCGTCGGGACCAACACCGGCGTGCCGTGGGTGATGTGCAAGCAGGACGACGCACCCGACCCCGTGGTACATTAGATAGATAGCACTAACACACTGCTCCACCTTTCTTGGTGGTGTGGCTGGTGTCAAATAAATGAGTTGGTTATGCAATGCAGGCAGCTCACCGTTCCAATTCTTACCTTGTGTGATTCAATCATGGCAGATCAACACTTGCAATGGATTTTACTGCGACTACTTCACCCCAAACAAGAAGTACAAGCCGGCCATGTGGACCGAGGCCTGGACCGGATGGTAAGTTTCTTGTTCGATTGTTCCAACTCGTGTCTCGTTCATACCAATCCTGTGAAATGTTGCAGACATTCAGAGTGCCTAATTCTTCATTGTTGCTGTCTCAAAGGTTTACATCATTCGGAGGCGCGGTGCCGCACCGGCCGGTGGAGGACCTGGCCTTCGCCGTGGCGAGGTTCATACAGAAGGGTGGCTCCTTCGTGAACTATTACATGGTGAGGAGGGCAGGCATACTGGTCACACCAGCACTAGCGTTGCAGTGAATGCTTCTACTTGTTCTGACCACATTTACATGTTCTGGTGCAGTACCATGGAGGAACCAACTTTGGCCGCACGGCCGGTGGTCCATTCATTGCAACCAGTTACGATTATGACGCCCCCATCGACGAATTCGGTATGCAGTGATTGTTAATAATCTTTGTGCACATGGTATATCTAAATCTCACGTAGAGTTTATTTACGTAGTCCTACAGTATTTAGGCAGTATTCATTATGGATTCTAGAGTTTGTGTGGTATCCTCAGGATATGTAAAATCCTTCCCGGATACGAATAGTCGTTTGGCCTCAATAAAAGGACACCTCTGTAATCAGATTTTGTGAACAAGAGCAATAGAGCAAGAGAAAATTAGAAAAGTTGCTGTTGTTTCGGCGGCACAAAATTTTTTTTTATATTCTTGCGTTCGCGTTCTAGGGTTCCATTGTGTTTGTCTTTGGTTTGGGCCAACAGTGATTGCCATCTTTGACAAACTTGAATTCCTGTCGGCTGACTAAATATATTTTCAGAAATTTACCGTGTGTTTTTTTTACTTCTGTTTGGCAACATTTATTTTTGAGTTCGTGTGAGAAATCGTGATATGTACATCTCAGGTCTGTTGAGGCAACCGAAATGGGGTCACTTGAGGGACCTGCACAAGGCCATCAAGCAGGCTGAACCTGCGCTGGTTTCTGGCGATCCCACGATACAGTCACTGGGAAGCTACGAGAAGGTTAATTTCGCTACAATCTTGAACAATATGGCAATGGTCTTAAAAATGCAAAAAAGAAACATCAATAGGTATTCATGGATTTATCAATTTCTTCAGGCATACGTCTACAAGTCGAAGAATGGAGCTTGCGCCGCCTTCCTGTCGAACTACCACACGAATTCTGCCGTGAAAGTCAGGTTCAATGGGCAGCACTATGACCTCCCTGCTTGGTCCATCAGCATCCTGCCAGACTGCAAAACTGCAGTCTTCAACACTGCGACGGTGAGGGAACGCTGAAGCCTGAATCTCTCTGTGGACTAGGCAGTAGCATATGGTCTAACCCGCAAATGTGACAATTGTGTAGGTGAAGGAGCCAACGCTGCTTCCGAAGATGAATCCGGTGGTACGGTTCGCTTGGCAGTCGTACAGCGAGGACACAAACTCGTTGGACGACAGCGCGTTCACAAAGGACGGCCTGGTTGGGCAGCTGAGCCTGACGTGGGACAAGTCGGACTACCTGTGGTACACTACCTAGTGAGTGACTGACCTTGATATGGGTCAATTTGGACCATTTCTATCTGAAACCGTATGAATTCTCCTTAACTCTGATTCATGATTGTTGCAGTGTGAACATTGGTCCCAATGAGCAGTTCTTGAAAAATGGCCAGTGGCCACAGCTCACTATCTACTCCGCTGGGCACTCGATGCAGGTGTTCGTCAATGGGAAATCATATGGTACTAACACTTTTCCAGAGCTACATTTCGTTACAGATCAAACCAAGATCCAAAAATCAATGGCCTTTCATGATTGTGTTTGTGTTCCAGGGTCTGTTTATGGCGGTTACGAGAACCCCAAACTGGCATACAATGGACATGTGAAGGTGCGGCAAGGCAGCAACAAGATCTCCATCCTGAGTTCAGCGGTTGGCCTTCCTGTAAGTTGATCATACAGCTTAATTTATGGCCTTGAATTATTTCATCTGACACTGTTTTGTAGCACTGATTTGTGGCTTTCTTGCAGAATGTTGGGAACCATTTTGAGACGTGGAACGTCGGCGTCCTCGGACCGGTGACTCTCTCCGGCCTAAACGAGGGGAAGAGAGACCTCAGCCATCAGAAATGGACATATCAGGTACATCTAATGATCTAATGCTCAAGTTCAGGCAGAACCGTACCGACTTCTGAATCTCACGGTGCAGGTTGGCCTGAAAGGCGAATCGCTGGGCCTACACACCGTCACCGGAAGCTCTGCCGTCGAATGGGGCGGTCCTGGTGGCAAGCAGCCACTGACTTGGCACAAGGTCAGTGCTCATTGCTAAAGTGCTACCAGTAACAATGTACTAACTGTTGCATTGCACATTAAGCCTGACCAAAAAAAAATGGTTTGCATTTCATCCGTTGCATATTCTGATTTCTCGTCATCTGTTGCTGAATTCTCTGTGACCATCAGGCCTTCTTCAACGCGCCGGCGGGGAACGACCCGGTGGCGCTGGACATGGGGAGCATGGGGAAAGGCCAGATCTGGGTGAACGGCCACCACGTCGGCCGGTACTGGTCGTACAAGGCCTCCGGCGGCTGCGGCGGGTGCAGCTACGCCGGGATGTACCACGAGGACAAGTGCCGGTCCGACTGCGGCGACCTATCCCAGAGATGGTAAGTTTCGACTAACGCAGCAGCGCTGCTACGCGCACGAACAAACTATCTTCATTTGCAAAATTTTGCAACACCCAATCCGTTATCTCCAAAAGAACACGGTGGTAATATGGACTCTTTCCTTATGACGAATGGAAACCGCAGGTACCACGTGCCGCGGTCGTGGCTGAAGCCGGGCGGGAACCTGCTGGTGGTGCTGGAGGAGTACGGCGGCGACCTCGCCGGCGTCACTCTGGCGACAAGAACGACGTGACCAAGAACAGCAGGAAGAAAGAGACCAGAATCCATACATACTGCGACGTGTGAATAATTCCCCGAGCGAGCCCGGGAGAAAATCGGTCACGCAGTATTCGTCGACGGTATTTATACGCACAACACCGTACGTACACACACACAGCAACAGGCTACAGGTAGAGCAGGAGGAGGGATCGTATTTACTGGAGTGGAGAGGTGGTTGTTTGGCCATCAGTGCGGCGGCAGCAACGGCAGCTGCACTGGCCACCGGCACACACTTGCAGTGACAGTGATCAGTCAATCAATTCAATTCTTTGTTTCCTTGACTCAGAGATACTACTGTACCACAGTATATGGGGTATTGTTATTGCTTGTGTCAGGTTTACTACGGCATTTGCAACATTCGAGTTGTAGATGTGGATGAACAGGAATTGATCGATGTACTTGTTTGATTTATGGAAGGGTAGTAGCTGCTTGTTACTCCATTCTTGAGATCGTTGTGTTATGATGTGGTTTGTTGTCCTGAAAGAGTCAGCATGTGATGTGAGTAACTGTTACTACGGTTAGGCTAGGGGCCAAATCTAGAAATGATGTCATAAAACTGAGCGTACAGTTGCCTATCAAAGTGACAGACAGAGGCTGAGATCGATGTTGTCTCTGCCCCAGTGCAAGCCTGACACAGATGGCGTTTGTGAAAAGGAGTGAGGCGCTGTTCATCAGCCCGTCAAAAAACTGAAAAGTGGGTGCTGGAATCCATCGGAGGTTCTGGCCTGGATACATTACTGGCTAGTAGTGGTCAGAGCACAAGATATTCAGGACACGCGATTTTATTTTTTTTTTGATAAAACGGCAAGGTGCTATTATTGCATTAAAGATTGAAAAAAGACACGGAACGAAACCATAAGAGAAAAACAACCTAAAAAACACACACTAATTACAGAAAAGGCGAAAAAGAAAGAGAGAAGAAAAGGCAGGGAAAAAAACACACACAAAATACAAGACCTTCCCGGTTAAAACGAACAGCTAGGCGGGATCCCCCTCCCCATCCTGCAGAAAAGCCTGTAACTTGATCGCACTGCTTTGAGTCTAAGCCCAGGCCTGCTCCTTAATTATTTCCTTCAGTTCCACCGAGACCTGTCGCAGATGCTAAAAAATCCGCCTATTTCTCTCTTTCCAAATGTGCCCAAGAGTGAGAATTATTAGCGAGGCTTGGCCCTTCCGGGTAGAGCCACTTACAGAGTGGAAAACGTCGATCCACCAGTCAGCCATTCTTTGACAAGGTGTCCAGTTGATGGGATTTAGATTCGGATGCTGCACCCAAGTAGCCACTAGAGACCAAGTATGTCGGGCGTAGGGGCATTCAATGAACAAATGCACAGTCGATTCCGGATTATTTGGGCATAAAGGGCACCAATGATCATTCTGCATGTGGCGGCGGGCAAGGACGTCCGTTGTCGGCAAACGGTGCTGAATGAGAAGCCAAGCGAAAATTTTGCACTTCTGCGGCGTCCAGATGTTCCAAATTAGCTTTTGGAATGGTGTCTCCACAGTTCCCATGAATTGCACGTAATATGCCGACTTCGCTGAGTAGCTGCCTGAGACTGTCCAATTCCAAGATATGTCATCCTCGATTTGAGATAATGTGACCTGGCGAACCATGGTAAAAACTTTTACAAAAGCTGGTATTAGATGTACTGTGATTTTCCTCCTCGAATCCGCTATCCATTTTCCTTCTTGCACTACATCCTGCACCGCTCGGTTTTTCCTCACTGTGATGCGGAAAAGCCCCAGAGCCAGATCCTTCAGTGGTGTTGTACCTAACCATTTATCCTTCCAAAAACACGCTTTGTTACCGCTGCCAATATGAATTGTTGTGAATGCCCGAAAAAGGTCGTTGGCCATCTGGGTTAACGGCAATGGCATGCCATTCCATTACTTTTCAGGTGCCTTCCATTGGTACCAGCTCCAACGTAGGCGAAGTGCGCGACTGAATTGTTCCAACGCAAGGACCCCTAGTCCGCCAAATTTTTTTGGGCGACATATCGTGCTCCAGGATACCCAGTAGTTCCTACCATAGCAAATGTCCTCTTTGGTCCAAAACCAAGCTTTACGTCGCCTATCTATTTGCTTCCTGACCCAGGACGGTATCTCCATTGCTGTTTGTAGGTATGTCGGTATGGTTGTGATAACCGCGTTTAAAACCACCAGCCTCCCTGCTCTAGAAAGCATGCTCTTGTTGTAACTGCTTAATCTAGCTTGAATCTTGTCTAATAAAGGTTGAAACAGAGTCTTCCCCGGCTTGTGACATGAAAGCGGCAGGCCTAGATAATTGCAGGGAAGCTGCAAGCGGTTGGCCGGAAGATTTTTAAGTATTTCATCTAGATGAAGAGATTGGCAGTGGATTGGGATGATAGCACTTTTGGAGATATTTATGTTGAGTCCCGTTACCTCTCCAAAAACCTGCAAGATCTCTCTTATGTTCTCAACGTCTTCCTTAGTGGGCGATAGGAAGATCATTGCATCATCAGCTTACATAGATAGTCTCGCCTTTGTGAACTTTCCACAAAGTGGCGTTAGCCATTGTTGTCAATCTGCCAATTGCAGGATACATTGTAGGACGTCGATAGCCAAAATAAATAGGAAAGGTGAGAGACAATCCCCCTCCCTCACCCCGCATTGATGCCTAATGCTTGGTCCTTGAATGCCATTGAGCATGATCCTTGAAGTGGATGTGGCAAGCAGCATTGCAATCCAAGCCCTCCATTTGTGGCCGAACCCCCTGTATTTGAGCATGTCAAGCAGATAAAGCCATGAGATGGAGTCAAAAGCCTTTGCTATGTCCAGTTTGAGTAGGAACATCGGTGTCTTGGATCGATGGTAGCTTCAGACAATGTTTTGCACATAAAGGAAGTTGTCTTGAATTGATCGATGTTTTAATAATGCACTTTGACTTATTGCAATGAGATCCTGCATGTACTTGGATAGCCTAATGGAGAGCAGCTTTGATAGAATCTTTACAATGCTGTGGATCAAACTGATTGGCCTGAAATCAGATATCTCCATTGCCTGGCCCTTTTTTTGGAAGCAGTATAATAATGGCCGTATTGAGCTTCTTAAGATGTACCCCGCTGAGGTCGTGAATTTTCTGAAACACCGATAGTACAGTCTCCTTAATGATGTCCCAACTTGTTCGGAAGAAACAACCGGTGTACCCGTCCAGGCCTGGGGCTTTATCAGGCGGCATTTCATAGATTGCCAATTGAATTTCTTGTTCTGTGAAAGGCCGCTCTAGGTCATTAGAAGCACTGGTTGGTAACCCCTTCACACCCAGAGTGTCCCAGACAAAAGTAGAGGTGGCCGGTTTTGCAGTACCTAGGATCTCTGTGTAATGCTTGGCCAGGGCCTCTTCCTTTTCTGAGTGAAGTATGTACGTATTCCCTGATGCCGCAAGGTATGAATTAGCTTCTTCCTTCTTCTAAAACTTGCCTTTAAATGAAAAATTTTTGAGTTGGCATCACCGAGCCGTAACCAATTCAGTCTAGAACGTTGTTTCCATTTGATTCTCTGTAAAGCTACGAGTCCCAGGATTCTGAGCTTTAGTGTCGATCGCAGTTCATGTTCTTCCTGTGAAAGCTGGCGTTGCTCTTGCGCTCTGTCAAATTGGAGGATTACCCCAAGGGCTATCTGCATCTGTACTTTAAGGTCACCAATTTGTGTTCTGCTCTAGGACTTAAGTGTCCTTACAGTTCTTTGCAGTTTGGTTAAGAAGCATTTTATCGGGTCCATCTCCTACACTAGCTGAGACTAAGCCTCCTGGACCACCTCATTATACCAGGTCAGGAGCGTCCAGTAGTTCTCGAAATTAAAACACCTAGGTGCACTGACCCGCTCCATCTCAGAAATAAGTAAGGGGCTATGATCAGAAATAGAGGAAGAGAGTGACCGGAGAAAACAATTCGGAAACATTTGATCCCATTGCGGATTGCAGAAAGCTTTGTCAATCCTTTCCAAGATTGGATTGCGTTGTCCATTGGACCAGGTGAACCTGCGATCATGAAGATGAATCTCTTTTAACTCACAATAATTGATCGCCGCACGAAACTGGCCCATTCGCCTACGGTTCAGGTTCAAGTTGTTGTTGTCCGAGGCCTGGTAAATGAGATTAAAATCTCCAATTATCAACGAGGGCCCAACAATCCCGTCATGAATCTGCTTTATCTCCTCAATGAAAGCTTGTTTTTCCTGATCAGTGTGCGGACCATACACAACAGTTAAGGACCAAGGATGGACCCCATCAAGGGGGTTGACACACATTGTGATGGACCTGTTTAAGGTGAGCACATTATCCATTTGCATTAACGATTGGTCCCAACAAGCCAATATACCTCCCCTGGTTTCATCTGCCGGCTTGAAAGCCATTCCCTGAAGACTTGCTCCCGCAATCTCGGCTGCGAGTCCTGGAGTAATCGCTGCAAGTTTTGTTTCTTGGAGGCAAAGGAGTGAACATCTCGTGTCCACTACAAGCTCCCTAACAGTTGCCCTTCAAGCTGGCACATTGAGACCTCTCACATTCTAATTCAGTATTTTGCAAAATCTAGACATGAAGTTAATAAAAGATCATGCAGCATGTTTGTAAACCTGCAGCACATATATAGATTCATGCCTATCAAGTACAAAGCAATTCGAGTCCCTGCAAAAAAACAACACATCCCTTGTCATGCCAATCCCGCAATGCAGCCCACCAAGAGCTAACAGCGCCCAACAAACTGGGAATAGGCGCGGTGGGCTACCATCATACACCCTGGACAGCATACATACTTTGGGAAAGGAAAACGAAAATGTGTACAGCATGAAGATAGAGCACTGCATACAATCCTAAGAAGCTGCTGGACATCGCGTGCTGGGCAATCATGCCGCAGCTACCTGCTGGGCCATCGCCGTGACATCTTCGGGAGAGAGTCCCAGTGTGGGCAGATCAACCTGTGCCTTGCCGTCCACCCCAGTCAAGGCCCTGATGGCTAGCATGGTATCTAAGTCAAGTGGGGTGGTGAGAATACTGATGAAGCTCTCCTTAGCACCCCCATGCAGACGACAGGCCACTGGATCTTCAAACCTCTTTTGCAGTAGCAGGGAGGCCTGCCGCGCGCCGCCAACCTCAGAGCCGCCCTTCTTCTTCACTACAAGCCATCCGCTGCGACGAACAGGAGGCTCTGAAATGTCAACAAAGCTCGCCAATGGCAGACCCAGCATAGATGGTGAGCGGGGGCGTGCAAGACATGCACGCAGTGAGGGACCCTGAGGTTCAACCTCACTACTCTGAACGGCCTCCACCACAGCGTTGTCTTCCAGCTGCATTGCGCCCAGTGAGGAATCACCCAGTGGGAGGTTGGGCTACGGCACAGGATGGAGCACCGTCTGGAGTGGGGCCAGCCAAGCCTCCTCGCCTGGAGTGACCGGCTCAGCCAGCTGTGCCACGGCCGGAGGTGGGTCATCCAGCGAGAAGTCGTGCTGTGACTCAGGAAGCAGCCCAGCCTGGAGAACATCTACGCCTGGGTTGGACGGCTCCAACAGAGCTTTGTCACCATAGATGGCCTTGCTTCCTCCCATAGCTGCTTCAAACAGCATAGGGTCAACTCAGGAGCTCGGAATGACCTGCACAAGACTAGGCATGACGCCTTCTGCATCCAGCCTGAGACCGCCGAGAGCCAGCAGCACGCCATCTTGACCCTCCGGGTCATGGCACGGCACCCAGCTCCCTGGAGAGGAATTGCACCGCACCAGAGTGGCACGGCTCTTGCTACGAATGAGGTACCTGTGCGGTGGAGATCTGGTGTGGCTGCAGCCACGGCGACCACCACCGACCTCAATCTTTGGCGCACCGCACCAGAGCGCGTGGGGAGATCGCGACTTGTCTTGCCCTCGAGGACCTGGCGGAGGTCCCCCGGTGGTCAAGATCGCCGCCTAGGCCAAGCGCCCGCCACGCCATCGGTAGGCCCTTTCACGCCCCAACCTGTCATCGCGATCCTCATCTCGGTCATCATCATCACGCCTTGGGCCCAAACGAGAGATGGCTTCGGCGAGACCCTATGCAACGGCCGCTCCACACCGTCGGGGACCCCAGCCGTCCAGAAGAAATGCTCTCGTTTGGGGTAATCTTCGTCAGGGCCATCCTGAGCATCACTCTGGCTATGACCACTGGTTGGAGTGCGGGCGCGCAGCGAAAAGTCTTCAAGGATGCTCAAATGCACGACACATGGAACTTCTGACCCTCCCTTGAAACGCCCGAGGGTGGCAGGTCCATCTCGAAGGCGGTTTCCACAGGAGGGTCAAGGAGTGTGAGATGGGTACACTTCGGGAGTGCATCAGGATCACACACCCACACCTACACTGCCCAAATGGAGGCACTCTGCTCCCTCTGAGAGCAGTCATCCACACAGTCGAATAGACAGTTCCCACCCGCCACACGCTCAGCCAATGAAGGCCGCCAGGTGAAGAGCGGGACGCCCTCCAAGCAGAGGAGAGCGCGATATCTCCAGATGTTGCGGTGGGAGCTAGCCTTGTAGTCCCATTTCTGGAACTTGAACTGGAAGCCGTCAAGAGAGCAGCCACCAATCTCCAATGCAGCATCATGCTGCCGCTAGGTGTCGAACTCGACGAGGAAGTCCACCGGGAGGCTGCGGGAGACGTGGATGTCTCACAGCGAATGCGAAGCTGCACCTGAAGAGCATGCGCCACCAAACTTAGTGGTGGGTTCCGGCGAGGACCCACCACCGTGACGAGGATCGTCGTGTCCCGAAGGCGCAGGAGCTCAGCCCCTATGTCCTGGGTGATGGTGTGAGCACAGAAGCTCTCGCTTGGCCGATTGATCGCCTGACCAGGGGTGTAGTCTTCCATGCTGCGACGTGGGGGCAGTGGGGCTGGGCGGCTGGAGCTTGCTCTGAAGGGAGTCCACGGGTGGGAGAGGCTTGAGGCTGTGGGCTGTGGAAGGGATGGCGACGGCTAGCACATGCTATTTGAGGATAGCGGCGAGCCAGGTGACCACTGAGTCCACATCTGAGGCAACGGATTGGAAACTTACAGTGCGCTCTCTTATGGCCTTTCGCAAGGCATCTGAAGCAAGTGTCAGGGCTGAAGCGCCAGAGCCGATTTGCCTGGTAGGTGGAGCCTTCAAAGCGATTGAGGGGCTACTGGAGTTTCGCCCCGCGCCGAGAGCGCCACCAGTAGCGGGGCTTAACTTCCTGCCAACCACCCTGATCAGAGGATTGAAGCGAGTTGATGCTACCTTGATGATGTGCATCCGAACCCCGTCTGCCCCCTTGCATTGACTGGACATTGTTAAGAGCGGCCAGCCTAGCTTTTTGCACCCAAACCGAAGGCTGGGCTCGCACGGGGTAGGGGCTAGCAAAGACCTTCTTTGCTTTGCGGCCACCACCGCCAAGACTAGTCAGAAGAGACAAGACGACAAGTTGCTTTTGGCCAGGGCGCTGTCAGAGATGCGAGAGAGCAGATGGACCTTGGAAGACAAGCCCAGCATTGGGTTGGGGAGCTCAGAGGAGTAACGCTCGTTGCAGGTGCTCACACTCCAAGCTGCGCGAGCTGCATTGGAAAGGGGCGAAGCCAAAGCACCAGCCGGAGTAGGGACTACGGACCGACTAGAACACAAGATTGTACCAAAGGAGGACCCATGCCTAGAGCCAGCCAGATCCGAACGCAAAAGGGTGTCAAGAAGGACAAGACTCTCATCTTCCAAGTCTTTGTCAGAGTCTAGAAGGTCTAGACTGAGACTTGGCAGATCCGGGGCGAGCTTCACCGCCATGAAGCTCAGCACTGACAAGGGGCAGAGGGGAGAGGGGGGGGGATGTTGGGGGTTGGAAGGGGGGGGGGTACAGCTGCAGAGAGTGGGAGGGGGAAAGGCCTTACGAGCGTGGACAGTGGTCGCCGGTGCCGGAGTGGCACCGGCGAGGGTGGACAGGGGAGTCGCCATGGGTCTACGGGTTGGACGGGAGTTTGGAGCTTTTTGATGTACTACACTTACTTGCTGCTAAACAAAGCTCTCTTGCTTCTGCGACAATGCTCGTGACAGCTGATCTGGACACGCGACTTTCGTTTCTCTTATAAAGTCTAGATTTCGAAACAGAGCAGAAGAGGGAAGACGAAAATCAAGATAGGCTGGCTCCAAAAACAGAAGCAAGGAAGAAGGCACATGGGCTTTGCTAGCTGCACGAGCCGAACAGAGCAGGCAACTTACCAAACACCACTGCACAGAGCACTCTGCCATGGTCGACTGAACTGCAGTAGTAGTACTCCATGTTGTGATGGGCTCGTTGTGCAGCCCGACTAACCAACTCCTCGACTCCTTCCCTTTCAACATGGGCCGTGAATACGTGGCCGTTACTAGCTGTGCGCGTGACGAACACCAACTCTTCCCGCCGCGTCCATCTCCGGCTCCGACAACGTCTCCTCCCGCCGCTGCATATACCTCGCCGTCCTCATCGCTTCTCTCCAACTCGCCTACGGACTTCCACCATGCGCGCGCACCCATCGATCCAACCCTCTCAGTACTCCGGCTCCCGGCCTCGATCGCGCGTGTCCCCCGCTCCGCTAGCTCCCGGCCGCCATGGGTCTCAAGACCAGTACGTCGCCGTCGTCATCTCTTCCCGTCGATTTCAGTTCTCGTTTTCCTTTTGATGCGTATGTTATGTGCGCCGCGTTTACTCGTACAGCGTTAAGGTAGGCGGCGGCGCCGGTGGGTACGAGATGACGGCTGCGCCGGAGCCCGCAGTACGGCTACCGTCATTTGCCCCGGAGGACGATGATGAGGAGTCGAGGGTGGTCGCTGCGCTGGACTGCCTCGTCGCCGTCACCGTCGCCGGCGCGTGGGGCCCGGACGAGATGGCGCAGTCCATGAAGGCCATCTGGGGCGTGATCGACCCAAGGTCAGCCCCCAAGATCGCCGGACCCGCGAGGAGAACGAGCCCCCAGGTCCTGGCCGCCGTCGTCTCCGCGTGGGCGTTCCTTCTCACCACCGTCGGCGACTGGAGGACGGACCCCAGCGCGTGGAAACAAACCTGGAAAGAGACCATCCCGCACCTCGCCAAGTTCCTCAAGGCCGACGAACGCGCCGTCCGGAGGCCACAGGCGAGCGCTGGCCCTTGCGGCCATCTTGGAGTCCAGGAGGCGACCCTCCTTCTACTCGCCGAAAAAGAAATAGTGAAAGCTGTGTGGGACACGCTCAAGATGATGTACGTCGGCACCAACCGCGTCAAGGAGGCGTGCGTGCAGACCATCAAAAGTGAGTTCGAGGGTTTGTGCATAAAGAAAATGGAGTAGGTGGACAACTTCGCTATGAGATTAACGACTTTCGTCAACCAGATTCGCGGAACTATTGAGTAATTTGGGGATTTGAATACAATAATGATGGAAGAAGCGATCGGACGTGTCAAGACGTATAAGGAGTGTCTACATCCAAATTAAACCTTCTACATTAATTCACATATGTATTCTTGCTCGAAAACAGAGTGAAATTGGTATGCACAGGAGTTATATTTCTGAACCTTAATGAGAATATCGTGTTCAGTACTACCATCGATCGCCACTGTTTACTTGACAACAAGAAGACATTTCTTGTGTCGACTCGCCATTTTCAGCTTGAAAAAAAAGGAAGATTTATGCCTCGTTCGGAAGGAAGCATTGCTTTCTTTAAAATTACACTGTTTCCGTAAGAATCTTGCGAAATTTCGCTTCGAACCGTACCCTTGAAGCTTTGTTTTAATTGGATCCTCTCAAATGTCCGAGAACCCAGCGCCCTAAATAGACTTCTACCGTACAAAAATCTGGTGCTTTCGTAACGCTTTCCATTTTTTTATGGGGCGCGCCTAACACTTGCAGTTGCATAGACCCTGATCCAAACAGTGCAGTTAGTGGATGATAACATGGCACTGTTCTGAAGATATTGTGATAAGATCTCCATTGTCACAAAGGTGTGGGAAGCCATCAAAGACCTTCCGCCAGGAAGGGCGCCGGGCCCTGACGGATTCACCAGCAATTTCTACCAGTGTTGTTGGGATTTTCGTAAAGCCCGACGTGATGACGGCTTTTCATGGCCTTGGTCGCATGGCTGGGGTAGTTTCAGGCTACTCAATCAAGCTTTGCTTACTCTTCTGCCTAAGAGGCTGGATGTCGAAGAAGCCCGTGATTTTCGCCCTATAAGTCTGCTGCACAGCTTTGCTAAGCTTTTCTCCAAAGTCCTCGTCAGGAGGCTAGCCCCGCATCTAGCCAAGGTCGTTTTGCCTAACTAGTCAGCTTTCACCAAATCGAGATCAATTCATGACAACTTCCTTCTGGTGAGACAGTCCGCGCGTCTCCTTCACCAGCAAAAGAGAGCAGCTTTCTTGTTCAAGCTGGATATTGCACAGGCTTTTGATTCCGTGTCTTGGCCTTTCCTATTGGAGGTGCTTACACACAAGGGGTTCGGGCCAAAGTGGTGTGAGTGGCTAAGCATCATGTTCAGATCAGCCTCCACTAGGGTTCTCATTAACGGTATCTCAGGTCGACCAATTTCGCATGGTAGGCGGCTGCGTCAAGGCGATCCATTGTCGCCCATGTTGTTCATCATCGCCATGGATGTCCTGAATAACCTCCTCGCGGTGGCTGAATTTGCTTCCTTGCTTCATCCGGTCGGCGGCCCGCGAGGCATACCGCACCGGCTATCCCTCTACGTCGATGACGCGGCGATCTTCCTCACCTCGGTCGCTTCCGATCTACACGTCATCAAGCAGATCCTGCAGCTGTTTGGTGAGGCGTCGGGCTTGCAAACCAACCTCGTCAAGAGTTCCATTTTGCCAATTCGGTGCAACACTGAAGAAGTGCAGCTCATTGCCAATGAATTGACATGCGCAGTTTCAGATTTCCCATGCAAATATCTTGGGCTGCCACTGTCCATGAGACGGCCATCAAGAGCAGATTTTCAACCTCTAATCGACAAGGTGGCGAACCGTCTTCAAGCTTGGCAAGCAGGCATGTTGTCCCAAGGAAGGCGATTAGTGCTGGTCAGGTCAGTGCTGACATTCATCCCAGTGTATAGTTTCATGGCTCTTAACCCACCCCTTGCGGTCATCAAAGAAATTAACAAAAGGAAAGAGCTTTCCTTTGGAAAGGCACAGAAAACGTGACGGGAGGTCACTGTCTAGTCGCCTAGCCGTCCGTCTGTCAACCCCTCCAGTACGGAGGACTGGGCTTACACAATTTGCATGTTCTAGACAAGGCCCTCCGACTACGCTGGCTTTGGCTGCAAAGGACATGGTCGACACGACCTTGGAAGGGCCTGTTGGTGCGAGCTGGACGCGTTGAGGAAGACATGTTCAATGCATCGCTCACCGTGCAACTTGGCAACGACGTTAACACATTGTTCTAGTCGGATCACTGGCTCAATGGTCGTAGCATCCCTTCCCTCTGCCCGCACTTGGCAAAGGCGATCCCAACTCGCCTGCGGAAAACTAGATCAGTCGCCCAAGCTCTTCAGAACAGCAGCTGGATCTTGGATATCAGGGAGCTAGGCCCTCACTGCGTCGGCGAGATACTGCAGCTTTGGGAAGCTTTGCAATCCATTAACCTCTACGAGCGCCAGCAAGATAGGATCACTTGGCGTTGGGAAGCCTTAGGATTTTATTCCTCCAAGTCGGCCTACAAGGTTTTCTTCTTGGGCTTGAGCGGTCTCCCTTGCGCAGAGGCTATCTGGCGCACACGGGCTCCTCTGAAGTGCAATTTTTTCGTGTGGTTAGCAGTCCATCGCTGTTGTTGGACAGTGGACCGCGTTCAGCGCCGTGGACTTCCAAACCAAAGAGCCTGTGTTTTCTGCGGTCACTCCCAAGAGACTATCGATCACCTCCTCGTCGGCTGCACCATAACCTCTCAGGTCTGGATGCACTTCCTCACGTGCGTGGGTTTGTCAGGAGCTGTTCTGGTTGGGCAGCTTTCTTTCCAGCATTACTGGCAGTCCGCCCGGGGTGTCCTATCTCCACAAGCAAGAAAGGTTCTGGACTCATACATCATTCTTATTTCTTGGATGCTTTGGAAGGAGCAGAACAGCAGGATATTCAAGAACGAGGCGAGTTCCTTACACCTTCTGATGCAGCAGATTCACGATGAGCACCGCCATTGGCGCATGGCGGTTGCTAGCGGTCGGGAGGCGCCGTCCGTCCACCGGGAGCAGTTCCCCTTAGATTGTTTTGTGTTTGTTCTTGTGTTTGTTCTTGTTTTTGTTCTGGTTTTGTTTTGCTCTTGCTTCTGTACAGCCCATCGGGGGTTCAAATCCTTGTAACTCCGTTTTTTTATTAATGGAATAACATGCAAGGCTTTTGTGCGTTCTAAAAAAACAAATATTGAGACGGGGACATGATCTGTTAAATATCGAGATGGAGGCATGATATATCAAATGCTGAGACGATTGTGTCAGGTACAGCACAGGCAAATTTCAGACGGATTGTGCTCGACATTAACATTTTTAATACCAATGGGCTTGTCAACATGTTGGATACTGAGAAGGCCGACAGCTATTCTAATTGTTAAATAACAAGAGGCCATCTGAGCTTATCTGTGCTAGAACTGACCTTTCTCAAGCCAACAAAACAATGGCCTAGAAAAAATACTCTCCATGCTACGCCCCTCTTATTTTCAGGTTGAAGAACTTAAAGAATAGCAATTAAATCATGTATAGACAAACTCAATGCCCAATTGCCCATTTGATGCCTTTGTTTGAGCTGACTGTGACTTCCACTGCTGTATCGCGGCGCGCAACGAATGGTTTGGGATTATGGATGAATTTGGAAGCCTGAACCTCGTTACAGGGGATACTTTGTGTTTCGTTAGCCAAGCTTTGATGGCATGGTGCTCATATGTATGCCCATCAGCAGCGACATAAGGATCGTCCATTACCTCCTGCGTCGAAGTTGTGTGCTAAGTAACCAAAGAGAAGAGAACTGAAACCGACCCAGTCAAGTAGTAGTGGATTTACCTGTGTTATAGGGCATATGAAGTGGCTTGGTACGCTTGACTTCGGATTTCTTAAACTGACAGTAGAAGTAATCCTATGCAGAATTTCCTCCAGCTTTGGCAGTACCGCTGACTCGAGATCAGGCCTATCCCTGCATTTCAGGGCTGTGCATCTCAAACCGAGCTTTGCCAACATTTCTGCCTCAGCAACTGGCCAATCAGTTTGAGATTTGTCGAGGATATCAGAAAGCGTCCCACATTTTATAGCATTTTCTGTGCTGACAATGAGCCCATGCGGGCGTCTGCCGGTTAGCATCTGAAGAATGATAATTCCCAAGGCGAACAGATCTGATTTCGGGCGAACTGTCCCGGTTAGTTGGTACTCAGGATCCATGTAATACAGGGTACCGGCAATAATGGTCTCTTTGTACTCCGTTTGCCAGTCAGGCACAAGATCAGATATGAGCTTTGCGAAGCCAGCGTCGCCAATTTTACCGACGTAATTCTTGTCCAATAATATGTTAGCTGGTTTCAAGTCGCGGTGGACTATAGGCTCTGGTTTCCTTCCATGCAAAAAAGCAAGCCCACAGGACACTTCAAAGATGATTTGGAATCGTAGGAACCAATGCAGTGGTTGACGCCCTTTGATGTTAAGGAGTTGATCTTCCAGACTTCCATTCTCCAGGTATTCATATACAAGACAGCCGATTTCAGGACAGCAACCAAGCAACAAAACCAAGTTGGGATGGTGAAGTTGGCTGAGAATCTCAACCTGCAAAAAGTCATTCAAATGACATTTTAGTGAACTTCTCATCCATAAGAAAAATTCGTTAGGATTAATGCTCCTTACATACGTATGGAGTATGAATCTTGCCAACAAAAAAAAAATTACCTCCCTAAGGAACTCATCAGTCTTGTCGATGGAATCTTGCTGAATGACCTTGACAGCTACTTCAGTGTGATCAAGGGTGCACCTATACACATTCCCATAACCTCCCTCACCAATCTTCCTTGCTTCAGAGAAATTATCAGTGGCATGCTCTATTTCCTGTTTTGAGTACCGCCTGCAACTTTTACTTGTTGACAAAATAGCATCCACAATCTTTGCCTTATCCAAAGAGATCATGCTAGCTACCATTTCTGCCTTGTTCCTGGAGTACGCCTCTCGGGTGAATGATTTTTTTGCTTGCTCAACTTCTTTAATGGCCTCCAAATGTTTTGCCTTCTCATCTGCTACTACTTGCTTCAAAGTTTCCTCCCTCTGTAGCGCATGCTCCACCTTCCTTGCCTCTTCAAAACACTCGCTGGAAAGTACCTGAATCTGTGACATCACGATGACATGGATGTGAACCATGTAAAAAATAATCCTGAATTACAGTAAGGAATAGCTATAGAAATTTGAGAATATAGCTTAAATCATTTAGGGGCAATTAATGCAGAACTCAAAAGGTAGACTTTGGAATAGCATGACCGTACAGTCAAGCTGCACAAGAAAGTTAACCTTTTTCTTAGAATGGACGAGATCTTCACAAGCTTTATCGTACATCACTAAGGTATCCTGCAACTCCTTCCTCAGTTTTGCTACTTCATCTATAGGTTGACACTGTAGATAATGTCAGGAATCAGGATAAGGTACTTAGCATGTTCTGGAAGAAATTATATCTGACATTGTGCATTAGCTCAATGAACGTAATATACCATAAATGAAATTAATGTCTTGATATCAATAATCAATACTAGTCAAAATATTTTAAGAATGGAAGATAGATCTGACCACATCACTTGAGTTTGAGGCAGCGTAAGGATCTTCCATCAAGGGGCTAAGAGAACCATACGTTTTGTTTCCTGCTCCTCCTGTTGTCTTTGCACCTAAACTTCCTATAAGGACTTGTCCATGACTTTCTGAACTTGGACCAGCATTACTACAAGAACTATGAGAATTTCGGGCTTGGGAGCATGAATCTGAATATGTCTCATTCTCAGGAAAGTTGTCAAACAACAAACTGCTCTGTGTTTGTGCAAATTCTTTGTGACTAATTGACTGAATCCTCAAGTTTGTGTTAGCCTCTGCAAAATGAATGTCAAGACAGAAAGAGCATTAAATATTAAAATTAGCAAAAGGAAGATGGCATGAAGGTAAAATATACTCCCTCTGTTTTAAGTACTTAGCACTTTTGACTGGAAATTTTGTTTCTAAATACTTGCACTTTCCCAATCCATAGATGAACTTTCCAAACTACCACTATTAAACCTACACTTTTCCCCTATTAATGGAGGGTATTTTGGCTATATTATAGTATTCTACCAAAAAAAATGATTTCCTGGGTATTTGGTGTGTTAGTCAAAAGTGCCAAGTAGTATATGGATACAGGGGGAGTTGGATAGAAGAAAGCTACTTGTCAGAACTCAGAACATACTGCTCATTTGAGGATGTCTTGCAACTTTCATGATTAGTCTTCGTTTGGACACAACAAATACATTGCATGAATTCCGTGTAGTTTTGAGGACAGCAGTGGGCACATCTGGGATACTCAACACCCTGCAAAATGGATGGTGCAACAATTTAAGGACAGTAGATATGTCATGGGCCGAGCTACTGTTCACGCGTGACAACTTGGTATCAGAGCAGTCGATTCCTTCCCACGACTTCTGCTATCATGGTTGTGGCGACAAATCAGACCATCAGACCTGTCATCGAGTCGTTGGCTATGATAAAAGCTAACACCAACAAGATGGCCATGAGTACCAACGACAACGACAAGAAGATGGCGGTCATCTTCCTCGACATGCATGCTACTTTAAAGAAGATGATCACGGATCAGAAGGAGAAGAAGGCGCAACAAGAAGCGGCGGTGTTTCCAGCAACCATAGTGACGCTGTCGGAACTTGTCGCGTCACTACCGTATCCTGCCATGGTGTCGTCGAAGCCTGTCGCGGCCCTGCCGAAGTACGTTGTGGCCACTGCGACGCTACCAAAGTTGTTGTCATGCCTGCCGCAGCAACCGGTGAGTTTGCTGCAACCGCGCGTGGAGGCAATGATCTTCAAGAACTCATGTCGTCATCATAACCTCTCGTCAACATGGGGTCTCTTAGGGCTTCAGCTATGGCCACCACTACAGCTCGAGGACGAGCTGTCGCGAAAGGAGGGGAGTAGTGTCATGGGCGGGGCACTGTTCACGTGTGTGAACAATACGGATGGTACTGTAGCACGTCGCACTGTTCATGCCGGGCCCACGGATGCATTAGTGGTTGGAAATAGAGATAAGAATAATTAGTTTCCTTGTTAGTTGGATTTACTTCCTTAGAGATATATTACATCTAATAGAGATAAGTTTCCTTATAAATAGAGATTGTTTCTTAGGGGTCAAGTCGAGTCGTCCCTATAAAAGGGATAGCATGTATTAGTTATCAATCAAGCAAAAAAGATGAACTAATCTAGTCTCCCTCCTAAGATTCTATCATCCCAGTCTATAGTCTAATCTCTCATCCCATAAAGTCGAAGCCGTCCGGCCTTCTTCCTGACGGTGTTTACCCCCTATGATTTAAGGATCATTACATTTAAGAGTTGGTATGATCCTCAGATCATAGGGGTAAACATCACCGGGAGGATAGCCGGGTGACGTCGACTACTAGGGGAGAGGGAAGACTATAGATTAGGGAGATGAAGGGGATTGAGACTTAGACTATTGTATTCTCATTACTTCATGCCAACGATTACAATAAACCTCCTTATATAGATGGCTCCTCTAACAATTATGGATAAAATCAATTTAAATGATGACCTTCCTAACTAATATATGACCTTCCTAACTAGTAGATTACCTTCCTAACTAGTAGAAAACCTTTCCAATTACCTAATCCCTATACAAGGAAACTAATCAACTATTTAAGGAAATAGATATTCTTATTGGAGAAGGTAATCCCTTTCTAATCCCGGTGCTACAGTATCCGAGCTACTGTTCACGCACGTGAACAGTAGCTCAGCCCATGACACTACTCCCTTTTTTCGCGACAGCTCGTCCTCGAGTTGTGGTGGCGGCCATGGCTGAAGCCCTAGGAGACCCCATGTTGACGAGAGGTCGTGGCGTCGGCAAAACATTGCATGGAGGATGGTCCGCAACACTCCAATAGACAGCAGCGAGGACTGCGGTCCCTTGGCGTGTCTTGACGTTGTAGGAGGCGTCTGTGGCATGGACAAACTGCGCAGGGCAGCAGCACAACGTCGTCGTGGTCTTGACACCTGCCACGCCCCGCACCTACGAAGGCACGACGTCGGCCCGGCGCGTGGAGAAGATAGTTGTTGGGCAGCGGCCTTGTTCCTCGGCGAAGGAACCGTTGGTGCAATCACGGCGTGAAGTCGGCGATCGCGGAAGTCACCGGTAAATCGAGACGCCCCGGTGGCGCAGATTGTGCAATAGCTGCTGCCCGTGCATTCTTCTTCTCTTTTTCCATCAGCTTGACGACCATAGCCGCCATGTCTGCTAAGATGGCTTTCATGTCGTCTACGCCGGCACTCATCTCATTGAGGGTGGCCCTCATGGCCTTGAAATTCTCGACAGCAGAAGCCATGATGTTGACTCTGATACCAAGAGTTGGTATGATCCTCAGATCATAGGGGTAAACATCACCGGGAGGATAGCCGGGTGACGTCGGCTGCTAGGGGAGAGGGAAGACTATAGATTAGGGAGACGAAGGGGATTGAGACTTAGACTATTGTAGATTGAGACTTAGACTATTGTATTCTCATTGCTTCATGCCAACGATTACAATAAGCCTCCTTATATAGATGGCTCCTCTAACAATTATAGATAAAATCAATTTAAATAATGACCTTCCTAACTAATAGATGACCTTCCTAACTAGTAGATTACCTTCCTAACTAATAGAAAACATTTCCAATTACCTAATCCCTATACAAGGAAACTAATCAACTATTTAAGGAAATATATATTTTTATTGGAGAAGGTAATCCCTTTCTAATCATGGCACTACATATCCGTGGTACTGTTCACGCACGTGAACAGTAGCTCGCCCATGACAAGATATGACACTGCTGGCAAAACGAAAGTGTTAAGGCTAAATGCAAAAACAGTTATGTGTATCAAAGCTTTCTTGGTACGGACGATAATCAATAAACAATAAATTAGTAAAAAAAACAAGTAAAATAGAACTATCATGCAGCCCTGAAACACTTTAATAGATTAGTAATAATCTGTACAGCCAAGAAGTTTTTGAATCCAGGGAAGACACAGCAGGTCAGCAAAATAAGGCAGAATATTATTGAAGCCAACATCAGAGAGCTAACAAACAAAAGTAAATTCACATAAAAGTAAACTACCAAGAAAGAGTACTACAAGCAATAAACAAACTTGAAGTCACCCCGCCATTTCAACAAAAACAGAAGTACTGTTGAGTTTTAAGTTGGAATTTTGCATCAGGAAAGACTATTATACAAACAGGAACCATCTGACCGAGCAATTTCCAACCGACAACCAGTACACCTACAACAAATAAATCACCAACTAACATCTACTAATTTTCTTAAGATGATTTTGCAGGAGCCGATGGTTGAAAAATTATATCTACGTTGTGTTTTTCGTTCCAGTCTGAAAACTTTGCGTGAAAAGCTTAGTGTGAAAAAGAACATCTGTTTTTGTCAACCATCCGGAAAGTATAAGCAGAAAACGGTTGCTTACCAAATTGTCAGACATCTATAAGTTAATACACATCATGTATGGTACATGTACATCCATAACAGAATAAATGCGCCATGAGATCTACCAATCTCATAAAAAATTACACTTTAATTGTGATTAAAGGCATTGTTCTGTGCACCTTTCAAATCTACCCTCAACCCAAAAGGCCAAATTAATGGCAAAAAAGCAAACCTTTATTCTTATTAACCATTTAACAGCACAATGACAATACCTTAACCCCCAGTCAGGTTCACTAATTCAATGCTCGAAAGGATGAGCGCCAAAAATAAATAAATAAATAAAATGCACCTTCGGAACCACCGGAAGGAGGCCGAGCCGAGCACCAGGCTCCGTACGCCGGACTCCTCCGCGTACCTCACCAGCGCCTCCGCCACGCCGATGCCTTCCACCACCACCGTCTCCACCTGCGCGAAGCAGCCCGATTCCAATCAGATCAAAAGCGTGCAAGTGCGACGCTAAAAATGCGAGCTCTCTTGGGATTCTCTTGCGGACTCACAGCAGCATTGGCGCGGCCACAGAGGCGGCGGAATGGTAGCAGCGCCTCCTGCGCGCGTGCGTGCCGGTCCCGGGCATACGCCTCCGCCGCCTCCCGCCCCACCCGCGCCACCGGCACCCGCTCCCCCGCTTCGCCGCCGCCGCCACAATCCATCCACACGCAAACCGCGTCAGCTTGCGGCGACTCGCGCCAAATCAAACAACCAAGGAGGAAAGGGCCAAGAAAGAGCGGGCTTACTTGGGCACGGGACGAAGGAGAGCGGGGGATGACGTGGACGACGGCAATGGAGACGGCGCGGCCGTCGCCCGGGAGGCAGGCGGCGGCCCACCTCGCGGCGCGGCGGCCCGCGCTGCCGCCGGGGCGGACGGCGACGGCGACGGTCGGCGATGGCGGCGGAGGCGGGTGGCTGGAGGCCATGGGTTTAGGTCCAGTGCTTGAGGTGCGTGCGATGAAGCGAGGGTGTTGCAGTTGCGCCGCCGTGGGGAGGTGGCGGCGGCCGTGTGAGCCCGCTCGACGCGGGAATCCGTTGGTTAATGGCTACTCGTCGTAGGCATGGTAGGAGCGGGCTTACTTTCTAGGTTGGGAAGGGTGGGGCCATGCCACGTGGTGGTGGGGTCGGAGCGTGGGGCATTGGTGTCAGTGGGACAGATGAACGGGGATGATCAGATCAGCAGCCAGATTTGGGAAGTTGGTTTGTTCGCTGTAGTTAGCTACTAAAGAGTTCGTTTGTTTCATAGGTGGTCTTCTGCAGATAACTCCTTGACGGTTTTGGTGCTTTGCCACGCCCGACTTGTGATCTACTAATTGTCGAAGGAACGCGTACAATTCGAACGGTTATCTCGTTAACAAGCGTAAAATTATTTAGAACACAAATACAGAATAGTAGATTGAACACAGAAATATAGAAAACTCCTTTCTTCTCTTTATTCTTTCATCAAGCGATTAGTCTTTTACCATAACTAGCACCATCTATTTATAGACTACAGACCTTACCAGGGTTTTGGATGGAGCGTCCATCTATGGGCCGGCTGCTAGGCAAAACCTATGGTTTCCCAACACTCCCCTTTGGGTATCCATCCTCACATGTTCATGCCTCGTCAAAACTCTATAAAACACAGTGGAAAAAATTTAGAGAAAGAGTATATGATACACGTTCTACCGCGTTGTACGAATTGCCTCATTAAAAACCCTAGCCGAGAAACTTTAGGAAAACTCGTCAAGGGAAAAGGAGTACAATTGTGAGGACCCCGGTTTATTTAGTTTGTAATGCTTAGTCATCCATTGACCCTAGCATCACAAACAAAATAACCCGTGTCTTCGAGATATGTATACTTCCCAGAAATGCAGTATACACACCCCTTTACAAAGTCGTGCATCAATATCATACAAGACATAGAACCAAGCACGAACTAGAATAAAGCAACGACATACATAATATAGAGAAAGTTATTACAAAAGGGACCGACCGGCCAAATAACAACTAAGAAAGGTAAACACAGCGGAAGCAAAAGCCATAAGATGGCGATAAACAAAGGAAGGCCAAGAGGTGTGCCTTAGTCCACAAGGCAACCGACCGGGCCGCCTAGCTAGTCTTCCCAACCGCAGCACATCTCACAAAAGTAAAGCCCTTTGGGCTCTACCTCCTCTGCAACAAAGTTATTAAGCAAAGCAAATGAGTACAAAAATGTACTCGCAAAGGCGACGTGTAGTATAACAGAACTATAGTTAGCTACATGCAAGCTTTATTTAAGTGGAAGGCTTTAGGCTCATTTTAGCATAAAGCAAGTTTTCATTTGCAATATTTAAATAGATTCAAAGCAGTTTTGCAATTCATTTTTAATTTGCAAGTAACAACGAGACAAGTAACATAATAACAATAGATAGATGACAACAACAATCCTGGAAGTGACTAACCCAATAGCCACCACAACAATAGCATGAATTACCCATTCATACCACCCATGTCAAGTTTTAATTAAAGGTTATAGTCTAACTCTCGAAAGACTTCCCCAAGCGTGTCCATAACCTAGGACGAGGCTATTCGAATAGTTTTAACTCTGCAGGGGTGTACCAATGTACCCACATGTTAGACCGCCTTTTCGCCAAGCTATTAGCACACTTCCTTTGGTGTGCCGGCACAGTTAAGTCCAACGAGACCTTTCCAATATTGAATGTCAACCACGAGTTGCCCATATGGGGATACAACCGCCCCATACGTTGATGCGGAGTCATCAAAGATGCTCACCCCCTTATACGGGTGGTGCTCCTTGTAGTGGATAACCCCACTACTGCTCGCCCAATAGCCCACCATGCAACTCGAAGCTAACACCCGCCAAAGTACTTAGCCAAGAGAGGTCTCATATCCCTCTCGTGTGGTTAGCACGCAAAAATGCTTGGTTTGGTGTAACAAGATGTTCGGTCCTTGTTGACTTAGGCACCATTCCACAAACCAACAATCACACCATCATCCATTGTGCCCAAGTCCAAATAGTTTTCATTTTTAGTTTTGTTTTGACTTTACAAATTATCAAAGCACAAGAGATGGACATAATGGAATAATAATTTTTATGTGACCAAGGTCATCGACATAATGTCGATAACCGCCCATTTCTACCATTTATCTAAGCATTTCTAAGCATACCAACACATGATCTACTAAGTGATGAGAGCTCATCCAACGAACTCTACATCACAGCAAGGTAGTCCTAGGCTTAGTAGTAGAGAATGAACATTTACCTACAGAGTATGCATCTATAGGGTCACTAAGCGATATCATTTAACAACAAAATAGCAATGCATACATACAAGTTAAACAAAGTATTAGACTTTAAAGTAATGGGACAATATGGATATGATCAAACTGCTTGCCTTGTTGATTATGCTCAGTTTGCTGCAGAGGGGTGCTTTGGTTATCAATGTGCTCTTCGGAACCTAACGAAAGAATCGAAAAAGAACCGATAAGAACGAGAAAACGAAAAGACTCAACAGCAAACTTTCTCCAAATGCTCTGAAATTTTTACAGCAGCAAGAGAATGAGTTTTAGAGAATTTAGCAACAAGAACCAATTGATTTGGATTCTCAATGCAAAAGATATGGCCAAAATAATTCTGCTCAGCCAACAAAATGCAATCTGTTACTATTCATCATAATTAAATTGTTTAGCAAAATTTTTTAGAAAGGTGGTGCAATTGAAAATTTTACAAAAAATCAAGCACCTCATAAGATGAACAACTCAATTGGATTGATCTCATTTGGAGCTATTATGCACTTTCTATAATCTTTCAAAGACATGAAAATGAGCACAACTAAAATGCACCCACAATTCTTTTGAAAATAGTGACATGCCTAAATCCTATTTTACCATTTAGTGCACTAACAGAGGAAGCCAACAAAGTTGGATTCACTCAAAAAGAATCTACAGAGAATTACTTATGCATTTTACAAGTTAATTGCAATATTTAGAGCACATTAAAAGTTAATTTCTAAATCAATTTGCAAATCCATTTTCTGGAGCTAAACTGAGCTTAAAACTATTTTTAGATTAAAGTTTGGTCAAAAATAGAATTATGAAAACTGGAATCAACCGAAAATGAATTTATATGAATTAGTTATGAATTTCTAAAGTTTAATAACATTTTCAGTTGTAAAATAAAGCCTTACCGGAATTATTAAACTTATTCGAAAAATAAAAGGACGTGGCTCAAGTTGGACCGTCGATCAAAGATCCTCTGCCCACGCCTTGCAGCACACGCGATCGCAAAGACGATTCCAAAACAAACAACATTCGCTTGATTGAAATCAACGGCTAGGATTGATCGGGCACTGTTCATGGTCCAAACGGCCCAATGAACGACGGCCGTTGATCAAGCGACGGAGGGCTGAGATCAATGCGCGGTTTGGACGGTCTGAACGACCCAATTGATCTCGGCCGCTGATCAGAAAATGGACGGCTGATATTGATTTGGCCGATCTAGACTTGAACAGTGAACACTGACATGCGGGGCCCGCTGTCAGTGACTTAGAGTCATGCGTGTGGTTTAAAGACGCGCGCGCCGATTTCAAGAAGGCGGGCCCACCGATCAAGGTGGGCCACGCATAACTCATTCGTGGCGGGAAAATTAATAGGACGTGGCCCACATGGCAGTGAGATTAGGAGCCGGTTAGGACAGTGAGTTAATGCTAAGCTTTTAATTAGCCAATGATTAATTGCTGATTAAGAGGCGACTAGCCATTAATTATGTCCTAATGGATTTCGACGATACTATGCCCGTCGACAATGACCTAGTCGCTCCGAGCTCATTGCTGGCGACCTAGGCCGCGGCAAGACACCAAAGGCACCTACGGGTGCGCAATAGCAACACGCACGCATCGAAACCACTCACACCATCGGCGGTGGCCCAGAACGGCGGTGACCAACACGGCCAAAAGAAAAAATTGAAGTAAAGCTCCGCAACAATCAATACAAGCGGGTGCCCAGCATCTAGAGGACTACTCGGAGGTTACCTAGAGGTCTTGGAGGTGCTGAGGAGGTCTGGGGAGTGGAGGACCGGCGATGGTGAAGAAGGGGGGTGCTCCACGGCCAAAAGCTCCAAGCTCCAAATTAGGCCACCTCTGAAAATGTCCCAACCAAACAAGTTAGGATTTTGATCATAGAGGGGAGTAGCTCAAATTGAAGTAAGGAATTGGAGAGGAAAGCCCCAGGGACCCTGTGCCAGCGAGGAGCTCCAAGCTCAACAATGGCGGTTGGGGGAGGTCAGTGGAGAAGGAGCTCAACCAAGCACAGTGGTGCAAGCCTGAGCTCAATGGTGTGTAAAGGAAGCCAAGGGGGGAAACCAAGGGAGGTCTTATAGCCTAGGGGAGCAGAGGTCATGAGCTAGGGCTAAGCTCCATGGTGAGCTTAGCCCATGGCTCGATCCATAGCTCCACGGGGCGTGGAGGTGATGGGGCGGGTTGGAGCAGATGCTGAGGCGGAAAGGGCGACACGCATTAAATCTTGTGAGAAAGAGCTGTTGGGGAAGTGATAGGTCCTGCACACCCACTGCCATGGCGCACGCACGCGCGACTGAGGAAGGAGAAGAACAGGAGCTCACCTCCACCGTTGGATCAGCGAAGGGAGAGGTCGTGACCCTCGGATCTGAAACGGTATTTAAATGGAAAGGGAGGAGGTCGTGACCACCAGATCTTTATCGCACGGTGCGCAAAGAAAAGGGGAGGTCACAGCCGTAGGATCTTCATCGCACGGTTGCGAAACCAAACGGGGAGGTCGTGGCCATTAGATCTTAATCCAAGGGCACACAGCATCAAGGAGAGGTCGTGGCCATTGGATTTATATCCAAGGGCGCACAACGCAGCGGGGAGGTCTTGGGTATTAGGCAAGACATAAGAGGAGGTTGTGGCTGTTGGATTTTGATCCAACGGCACACAGCAGAGGTGGGAGGTCGTAGTTGCTGCGCACGACGCTGAGGAGGTCGTGGCCGCGAGATCTTGATCTGACGGCAACGAGATGAAAGGGGAGGTCGTGGCCATTAGATCTGGATCTAACGGCTACGAACCGAGGTGCGGGAGGTTTGGGCAGTTGGGCACAACATAGAAAAGGGGAGGGGAGGTCCTGACGGTTGGATCTCAATCCAACGGCTATGACATGGAGAGGGGAGGTCGTGGCGGTGAGATCTCCATCTAACGGCTACGACCACACGCGGGGAAGGAGGTCTGGTGCACAAGATAACGAGGGGAGGTCGTGGCCGTGGATTTTAATCCAACGGCGCACAACACAATCTTGTTGGGGAGGGCGGGTGTGTTTGCTAAGGAGGAGGTCGTGGCCGTGGATTTTGATCCAACAGCCGCAAGACCTCGCGAGGGAGGAGGACAGTGCACTTTGATAAAGAGGGAGGTCATGGCGTGGATGTTAATCCAGCA
Organism: Phyllostachys edulis; assembly: GCA_036346405.1. NCBI lineage: Eukaryota > Viridiplantae > Streptophyta > Magnoliopsida > Poales > Poaceae > Phyllostachys > Phyllostachys edulis. The sequence continues at coordinate 18,032,863 of CM070548.1, read as the reverse complement.
GCACGACTCTGTGAGAAGAAATTTGGGCCGCGGTTGGCTGTGGCAGAGGTCGTGGCCATTAGATCTTGATCTGACGGGCACGACCTCGCCCGGGAGGAGGACCACGGGAGAGCTGGCCGCGCGGTTGGGTTCGACCCACTTGCAAAGTGGTTCGGACCCAAGGAACAGTGCTTGATTTTGAATTCAAATCTGAAGGCTGAGGTTAGAGGAATTTTTAGAGGTAACAAGTTAACTCCAAAAATTCCGAAATTTTAACTGGAGCTTCCTCACTCCAGGATTAACCTTACATAAAATTTCCAGTGGTTTTTGTGCACTGCATTTTTCTCCAGAAATTCATCAAGGCTGTTCTAGTGTTTGATTTACCTCCAAAAATTATCAAACAAGTTTTAAAACTTATGACATTTTTCAGAGGGGTCCCACATCATCTCTAGAACCTAGGAAAAATATTTCTAAGGGTTGGCACAAGATTTGTGACAAGGTGGAATAAGGGTTTGACTTTAGTCAACAGGAGGTTTAGGTTTTTGAACTCCACATCTCTTGACAAGAATTATGGCAATGTTCAAGAGTTTCAAGATGTGAGAAAAAGTTTTAATTTCTACACATCTTCTTACATTTGAAACACACACCTGTTTATACATTTGGGATGTTACAACAATCCACCCAATTTCGTTTAATATCTAGGATTTATTCTTTGGGTACTCGATCTTCGTAATCAAGTTTCAATAATGAATTCATGAAGATGCCCCCCCTAAATTCTACACTTCTCTAAGTCTCATTATTCTAATTTCACATATGCACCTTTCAAAGCTAGATGTTGTAAGTGACTTAGTGAATAAATCTGCAAAATTTTCACATGACTTAGTAGGCAATACTTTAATTTCATTCATCTTTTGCAATCCAAGAGCATAGAAGAACTTGGGGTTGATATGCTTTGTGAGAGGATTCTTCATATACTCATCTGCACTTGTGCAAACACAAGCTGCATTACCTTCATAGATAATAATGAGGGTTTGTGCAGTATTTAATCCACACGACTGCTGGATGTGGTGAATCATCCGCTGAAGCCAAGCACATTCTCGTGGGGCCTCGTACAGTGCTATGATTTCTAAGTGGTTCGTCGAAGTTGATACAAGACTTTGCTTAGACGATTTCTATGAAAATACAGTTCCACCACACAAGAATACATAGCTTGTTTGCGACTTAGCTGTATGTGGGTCCGACAGGTACCCGGTATCTACATTGCCATTCATAGTTAGGTCTTGGTTCTTTCTGTAGAACATACCAAGGTCTTTGCTTCCTTGGAGGTATCAGAAGATGTACTTTATTCCCTGTCAATGTCTTTTGGTAAGTTCTGCACTATACCTTGCTAATAGGTTCACGGCAAATGCAATATCCGATCTAGTACAGTTTGCTAAATACATGAGTGCTCCTATTGCACTTAAGTATGGGAATTCCGGTCCCAAGACTTCCTCCCCCTCTTCTCTAGATCTGCATGTATCCTTATCTTGCTACAAAGATCTCCCGACCAATGGCACTTTCGAAGGGTATGCCCTTTCAAAGAGCCGAACTTTTCTAACACCGTCTGAGTGTAGGTTGACTGATGCACTAATATCCCTTTAGGGGCATACTCAAGCTACAAGCTTAGGCAATATTTGGTTTTACCCAAATCTTTCATTTAGAACTCCGACTCCAGGTAAGAGCTTGTTTTCTTAATTTCTTCCAAGGTTCCGATGATATTCAGGTCATCTTCATACACTGAGATTATACAAAATCCATTCTGAGATCGTCGTATAAATACACAGGGACAATCCTCATTGTTCGTGTAGCATTTCTTGCATAGAAAGTCGCTCAAGCGATTATATCACATCCTGCCTGATTGCTTAAGTCCGCACAGTGACTTTCTGAGTTTCACACTGTACGGATTTCTATTTGCAGGCACATACGACATGGTCATACTCTTCAAATTACTAAAGTGGTCAGACAGTTGATTCGCTAATGCTTGTAAATCAATTATCTTCTGGACTGCTCTATTTGCTTCACTAGTGCACGGGCCATGTGCATGGATTTCCATGGCTTGCCATGTTATTTCCCGACATTATTCATCAAGGGGTTGATTTTCTCCCTCTAATGACGGGAAACTATCACTATCTAATATACTATCAGTGAATTGGGTAGTATACAAATCTCTAGTCATAGGTTCCAAATACCTGATTATAGATGTTGTCTCATAACCAACGTATATCCTGGACTTTCAAAGAGGGCCCATTGCAGTTCACTGCGGTGGTGGTATAGATACATAAACTTTGCAGCCAAATATGCGAAGATGATTTTCGATGCTGACCCTTGCGCTAGTTGCATAGGTGTTATATGCTAGTGGTCTAAAATTGATGGGAGTTACTGCATGCAGGACTGCATGTCCTCAACATGTAGTTGGTAAATTGAAATTCTTCAAAGATCTGCTAGTCCATTCTGGGTGTGGATATGCGGTACGGAATGGTCATCGTTAATTCCCATTGCCATGCAATAATCATCAAATGCTTTCGAAGTAAATTCTTCGGCGTTGTCCATTCTGATAGACTTCACATGATGATCAGAGAGATTATTTCTAATTTTAATTATCTGCGAGATTAGCTTTGCAAAAACGTGGTTTCTCATAGACAATAAACATACGTGCGACCATTCCGAGGAAGCATCAATGAGCACCATAAAATACCTAAATAGCCCCGACATGGACTGTATAGGACCGCAAATATCTCTCTAGATATGGTCTAGGAATGCAGGGATTTTATCCTTCGCTTTCAAAGCGGAAGGTCTGGTAATTAATTTCCTAGTGGCACATGCGGGGCACCCTTCGCTTTTAGAGCAGAAGGTCTAGTAATTAATTTCCCAGTAGCACATGCGGGGCACACAAAATCTTTCTGGTTTGAGAAATTCTTTACATCGACAATATGTCCCTGTGAATTGTTAATTGTATTTCTCATCATCCTAAGACCTGGGTGGCATAATCAATCATGCCAAAGATGAGAAAAGTTGAGCTTCATCACGGTTTTGAGGCGGTGTAAGTAGGTGCGGGTGTCTTAATATTAGTATAGTATAGCCCAGTTTCATATAAAGAAAGTTGTTCTAATACTCTTTTCCTATTTTCTTCATGCTTTGTAATGAGCAGGTATTCCCTACCATACTCTTCTTCAGTCACTACGTGGAAACCATTAGCGCGAATATCCTTGAGAGTTCTAGTCGATTCTAGGTACAATAAGCCTTCTTTAATGACCAAAGTTGTGCCCACTAGGAGTATAATTGTCGCCCTTTTTGAGCCTATTATACAAGTATCGCTGCCTGCGATTATCGTAAGATTACCAGCATTCTTGCTGAAAGAATTTCGTCTCTCTCAAGATGGTATTCGTTGTGCCGCTATCTGCTAAGCACACCACACGCATTTTGATATTTCAAATACCAGAACATAACTTGTTATTATAAATACAGGAAGAAAATATAAGCCTTGCAGGACTATTCATAAGAATTTAATTCTTTGCTCTCCTAGAGCTTACAACCCTTATTCAAATAATAAAATAATTCAATGTTCCATCACAACCACAAACTGCAAGTGGCTATAAAAAGATCTAAGTGCAATGCGTGCACTAGATCGAATCAGCGAAGTATGTAGAAACTTATGCCTCAATTTGCTCCATGTCGATCTTCTCCTCTTGGGTAATGTAACGTCCCGTTTTTCCAGAATTTTGAAAAGCTGGTAAAAATAATAACCATTCGCTTTTGTTGAGATTTCAAAGCTTAATTTGAAGATTTTAGAAATTTGGAGGTTTAACTTGAACTAACCAAACTTCAAATTAATCCCTTTCTGGTTGAGCTGGAGTTATTGCTGTTCTTTGGCTTTTAGCCTCTTTTTCTCTACTGGCCTTGTTTGTCCTCCAGGCTAGTCTCTCCTCCCTTTTCGGAGACATCCTCTCTTGGGTCCTTCCTTTCGCCCAGACCTCCTCCCAGCCGGACCTCTTTATAGGTTCAACCCTTACATTCTCTGGACCTCTCTTTCTAATCTTCTGTTTGGACTTTCCTTAAGTCAGGACTTTCCTTTGTTGGCTTGAATCTCTTTGTGCTTAGACCTCCCTTGGGTCTAAGCTTTCATCTTATTTGGATCTTCCTTGGTCTAAACCTCTTTCTTTGTTTGGACCTCCCGTGGACCTCTCTTAGCGTTCTCTTGTAACCTCTGAGGTCATTTGGGCGTCGAGTTCCTTTGGGACCTCCCTTGCCTCTTTGGATCTCCCATGTGTTCATCTGAGACCTCCCCTTGTTGAGATCTGGCCGTTAGGACCTCCTCTCTGGAGATCTTAGCCGCTCAGACCTCCCCCTTGTTGAGATCTGGCCGTTAGGACCTCCTCTCTGGAGATCTTAGCCGCTCAGACCTCCCCTTATTGAGATCGGCCATTAGGACCTCCTCTCTGGAGATCTTAGCCGCTCAGACCTCCCCTTGTTGAGATCTGGCCGTTAGGACATCCTCTCTGGAGATCTTAGCCGCCTGAGACCTCCCCTTGTTGAGATCTGGCCGTTAGGACCTCCTCTCTGGAGATCTTAGCCGCTCAGACCTCCCCTTGTTGAGATCTCGCCGTTAGGACCTCCTCTCTGGAGATCTTAGCCGCCTGAGACCTCCCCTTGTTGAGATCTCGCCGTTAGGACCTCCTCTCTGGAGATCTTAGCCGCCTGAGACCTCCCCTTGTTGAGATCTGGCCGTTAGGACCTCCTCTCTGGAGATCTTAGCCGCATGAGACCTCCCCTTGTTGAGATCTCGCCGTTAGGACCTCCTCTCTGGAGATCTTAGCCGTCCAGGCCCTCCCTTCGTTGGATCCAAAGGTCCAAACCTCCTCAGGCCCAAGATCTCCTTAGCGCTTGGACCCTCTTTGACTCTTGTGGCTGTATCACTTAAGGCTTTACCTTTCTCACCTAAGGGCCGTCCGATCTAAATCGACGGCCTAGCCTTCTTGATGCATTAGCTCGGTCGAACGGCCCCTCGTTCAGCGCCATCCGATCTGGATCGGCGGCTCAAGCATAAGTAGCGTTTGGATGGTCCAACGTTCCTTTCCTTCTGGACCTTGGATTACGATCGAGCGGCTACCTTTCTTCTTGCGTTTTCCTTGATCCCGGACCTCCCCCAGGCTGTTTTGCAAGGACCACCTCCTCGATCCTTCTTTGGTCTTTTGTAAAGACCACCCTTTTAATCTTGAATATCCTTGGCCGTCGGGACCTCCGCGCCCTTTGATCTAGACCACGAGGTCCTCCGTTTGAGATCTTGGCCGTTCGGGCTCTTCTTTTGAGATCTTGGCGCGGGACCTCCTTTGCCTTTTGATCTTGACCATTCAGGTCCTCTCCTTTTGATATCTTAGCCGTCGGATTTTCCCTTTTGGGAGATTTTGGCCGTCGGGACCTCCTGCTCTCGGGGCCTCCTCGGCGCCTTACCCCTTGCGCTTGGGACCTCTTTTGAGGTCTGGTTCTCTCATGATTTAAACCTCCTTGGGGTCTAGATCTTTTGAGGTTGGATCTCCCTTGAAGTCCGGCTATCTTTTGTCTTTTGGACCTCATATCCTTAGGACCTCTTTGTGTTTTGACCTTTGTGGTCTAGACCTCCTGTTGTGTTTGGACCTCCTCACGTTCGAGACCTCCTGTTGTGTTTGGACCTCCTCGGGTTCGAGACCTCCTGTTGTGTTTGGACCTCCTCTGGGTTCGAGACCTCCTGTTGTGTTTGGACCTCCTCGAGTTCGAGACCTCCTGTTGTGTTTGGACCTCCTCGAGTTCGAGACCTCCTGTTGTGTTTGGACCTCCTCTAGGTTCAGACCTCCTGTTGTGTTTGGACCTCCTCAAGTTCGAGACCTCCTGTTGTGTTTGGACCTCCTCGAGTTCGAGACCTCCTGTTGTGTTTGGACCTCCTCTAGGTTCGAGACCTCCTGTTGTGTTTGGACCTCCTCGGGTTGAGACCTCCTGTTGTGTTTGGACCTCCTTTAGGTTCGAGACCTCCTTGTTGTGTTTGGACCTCCTCTAGGTTCGAGACCTCCTGTTGTGTTTGGACCTCCTTTGGGTTCGAGACCTCCTGTTGTGTTTGGACCTCCTTAGGTTCGGACCTCCTTGTTGTGTTTGGACCTCCTTTGGGTTTAGACCTCCCCTTTTGTGTTTAGACCTTTGCGGTCTAGACCTCCCTTTTGGTCCTAGGACCTCCTCGCAGGACCTCCTTCTTGGACCTCCTCCTTGGACCTCCTATTTGGACCGTGGACCATGTCCTTTGACTGATCTGTGCACCTTTTTGACTGGCCCCTTTGGCAGTCTTAGTGCATTTAATGTGGGTCGAGTCACATTAAATGTTGCCACCTACCTTTGTACTCTTTTTCTACTTTTTGTCAGCCTTCCCTTGACTTTCCCTTCTCTTGTCTCCTCCTTTACCTGCTCTAGTCCTTTTTCGTACTTGTAGCAGTGTACCTTTTGTACCAATGCTCTGAACCGGGTCACCTCCCTGTTGTGGTGCTTCTATTCTCCTTTCTCTTTAAATAGAGCATCAGGGGGCGTCCACTTCCTCCCCGTTCGTCATTCTTAGCCTCTCCTTGGTTTTGGGTGTGCTCCTCAAGCTCCCTTGGTCCCGAGCTCTTTGGGCTTGGACCCCTTCTCTCTTTTGCTTTAAGTAAGTTCTTTTGGATTTCTTGGAGTTTATTTGCTTATTTGGTTTTCTTTTGCGCACGTGTAGATCTCGGTTGATTGCTGAGGAGCTCGTGGTTCAAGCTACACCAGCCGAAGCTTTTCCCTTCAACAGAGGCAAGTCGTGGACCTTGATCATCCTGATCCCGTTTTGCAAAAGTATTTTAATTTGTTAAACTTGCATGGCTATCTTTATAGAACCTGGTTTGGGCAGTAGCTATATCCCTTGTTGACATTATGCCTCCTTTGTGTGCTTGAACTCAACATGTTGACATGAACTCTTTGGACACCTTAGGATGGGTATTTTAGTTGGTATCTTCTGTTATTACCAACTTGGGACCGATAACAATGCTTAGTATTGTCAGAGAACCGTGGGTCTTGGGGATCATGCTTCATCAATCAATAAACTTGACTAATGATCTATGGAATCGTGGTCGGTGCATTGTTATGACTATGGCAGGATGCCTAAGTTGTGTTGATCGTGGTGCGAGATCACATTAATAATTATTGTGCCAAGACTGGGTGGTCTTTTGGCAGGGTTAATTACAAAATGTTTTGCTTGGGCAAGAAGGTCGGGAGTGAGTAGTGGATGCTTCATTTTGGGGTTGTGGATGTCTTGCCTGAGCACAATTAAGGACTTAACTTTGTGTCTGTTGATCTGGGCCAATCAGTGCAACCACAAGATCACTTTATGGGGGTGGTCTGGGCTGAATAATTAGCAATGAGATGGCTTGGTCTTTGTTGTGGTTGATCGTGTGAGGCAGCGCAAGAGGGCACCCCATAACCTGCGGACTTCTAGACCAAAGGGGAATTGCGAAACCTTAGCGGGCAGCTCCAGTCATTTCAAAGCTTTGTAAAGGCCTTGCGCTCTCTAGCTGCTCACCTTCGGAGTGAGCAAGGGTGGCCGGAACCCGATCCGCTAGAGGCCGTGGATTGTGGGTAAGTTGTACACCTCTGCAGAGTGTAAAATCTATTGAATAGCCAAGTCCTTGGTTATGGACATGCCGTGAATATGGTGCAAGGGTAGCTTTGTGAAATTGTGTCCTGGTAACCTGCGAGATGTGGCTTTGCCTCGAAGAGACCTTGGCCGGCTTTAGAGGGGTCATGGTTGGCTCGAGATGAGGTTCAGGGGCTGGTTGGGAACTCTGGGGTAGGTGCTCCAGGGTGGTCGTGGCTGAGGTCCTGGTCATGGGTGTGACCAGACCTCCCACGGTTGGTCTTTGGAACTTTGGAGTGGGTGCTCCAGAGTGGGTTTTGGGAGTGAGCGGGTGCTCATGACCTCCTCGAAAACAAATGTATTTATGTATTATCGTTTTAACTTGAGCATTTCAATCTACTTATATTATTTGTTATCAAATCTTGCTACATAACTAACCTTCTGACTCTCTTTTGGCAAGCCTTGCATGATTACTTATTGCATACACTCCCCACGGCTTCTTTGAGTACATTCAATGTACTCATGGCTTTTGCCCTCTGTTTTAATCGGCAATTGCGGGGAGGTTCGAGGAGCTCAAAGCTCGATGAAGAAGAGGTCTTTGGAGACCTTGTGACCTAGGGGCGTCCTCCACTCGATAGCGATGGGGTGACCTATCGTTGAAGCTTTTCTTTCATTGTTCTTGTTATTCTTTGTAGCCCTTGAGGCATCTCTGTAAAGCTTGGCGGTTTGGTCCTTAATATATTTATATATATTGTTTTGTCTCTTGCTCCTCTTAGCTTGTGTATGGATTTGATTACACTTGTCTTTGGATCTGTCTTGAGCTAGCCAATGCATTCTGGGACTAGCTCGGTGCAGGCGGGACCTCGAGGAGGTCCTCACGGGACTTAGCACAGGAGGTCTGTCGGACCTCTCTGTGATATACTAAGAGGTGCTACCAAGCGGTGGTTGGCCAAGACCTCCGGGAGGTCTGAAGACCTCTGGGAGGTCTGAGTGGACCTCGGCGGTGGTTGGCCACGACCTCCGGGAGGTCTTGCAGACCTCTGGGAGGTCTGGTAGACCTCCCTCGGGAAGTACCGCAAAAAAGGGGTCCTCCGGACCTTTCTTTGTATATCACGGGTGGTTCGTCACGAGTGGTATCGAGCTCCATATCATTGTTGGGCGTAACCTTAGTTAGCATAGTCGTTTTAGTTTGTTTCAAAACTATTTTCTAAATCAAACCAACTTAAAAGGCGGCTTAGTGGTTCTCCTCTTGTCTTGTCCTACTCTAGTCTCATCTTACTCCGGTCTTTTCTCGTCTTACTCTATTCTTTCTTATCTCCGCTTTCGATTCTCGAATCTTATCCTTTCGGAACTCTAATTTGAATTTAATTTGACCTCCTTACCTCGAGAACGCTATAGGACCGAACCCTCGTGTCCTAGTCTTTGCCTTGACCGAGCGGTTGGTGTAGTAGTGGCTCTGGTTTCTCAAGAGTTGCGTTGCGAGAATAACCTAGGTGTTGGATGCCAAGCTTGGTAGCTTGAAAGAAGCCTTTTTGAATTGATCTTGAGAATTGGAGATTTTGGGGATTCTTTGCTAAGATGAAGGTTTTAAATGGATCCTAGGAGATGTAGGATTGTGAGTTCTTGATGGGATTTTTGAAAGATTTTAGACTTTCATCGATTCTAGAGTGAATTGTAACGTTTGGTTGGAAGCTTGATCGAGTATGGACTTTGTGTGCGAGGTTTACCCTTGATGGCGATATAATTATAACTTTTCTTTGGATAATTGGTGAAAATGATGGTGGATCAATCAAAGATTGTGTATTAAAGGAAGACTTTCGGGAAAACCTACCTAAATGTTGGATTTTGGTGAATCGAGGAGGTGATTCTAGGTCTCTTAATCTGAAAGAGATGGTTGGATTGAGAATCCTTTTGATATGGAACAAAGGAGCATGCAATTAAAGTCTTAATTGTGGATTTGCTTAAGCCGACCTAGGTAGAAATCAAGAATCTTGTTGATTTACCAATATTCGGGGAGATTAATCGTTTGGCTGGTTGTTCTAAATGGATGTCTTTAAGATAAGTCATTTGGTGGACCTCCTTAATCATAGGTTTAGGACCTAGCCAAGTTAGGAAGGCCGTTTCCTGGCTCTTGGCTAGCACCCAACCCTTGGTGGTGGCAAGTAACTCCTGAGAAAAGAGCTGTTTGGGAGAAGTGGCAGCGTTGTCCTTGCTCTCCAAGGACATCCCGCTGGACCTCTTGTTGTTAGGAGTTTGTTCCGTCAGCCCAAACCCCTTTAGCTGTTGTTGTTGGTTTTCTTCTGTTTAGTGGTCCCCTCAGTTTTGTTTCGTTAGTTCGGCGCAATAAGAGCTCGATGGGAGATCCTATTGTGCCTTTTCGCCTCTTTTGGCCCTTGGCCTCTTGTTTCCTCGGGTTTAACCTACCTTTCCCGACTAGGATGCTCCATCTGGCTCCCTCGTTCTTTCTCACCTAAGTGTTTTCCCTCTCTTCCTTGGTGCTTCTCCTTCTTATCCCTTAAACCTGGCAGGTTTGTTCCAAGATGGACCCGACTAGATCCTCAGCAAGCCTTAGTGAATCAGAAGGCCCCAATGCCGGTATCGACCCTACTGCACCTCCTCCTCCGGCAGCCCCTGCAGATCCAAACTTGAATCAGTTTTTGGCAGCTCAGACTCAGTTGATGAGCACAGTGATGCAGAATATGAATCAAATGATGGTTCAACAGAATCAAGCTGCAGCAGCCCTAGTTAGCTTGGTGGATCAGCAGAACCAAACCATTGCTACCCTTATGACAATGGTGAACAGAACCCTCGATTCATGACCTGCCACCTCCTCTTCCGGCTATTTGACTTTGGAAGCGGGACCAAGGGCCAAGTTCCAAAAGTTCACCGAAGCGTTCAACTCGAAGCTCCTTGTGGTCAAGACTCAAGAGGACCTCGGGCTCAAGAGAAAGAGGATAAATCAAGATCAAGAAGGCGCAAGTAGCCACAAGACTTGTGAGAAGCGACCTCCTCAAGAAAACTCCAACAGTTTGGTGTCAAAGCCCTCAAAATCAGCTTTTTACCCAGCGATGCGAAGCCTCGAGACAATCTTGATGATCGGACTTTGCGAGAATAAGACCTCGAGGCGAAGTTGATGTTTTCGTTGTCAAGAAGTGGGCCATTTTGTCGGCGATGCACCAAAAGTGGTTCAACGCTCTATCCGACGACCTTCGAAGCCACTCTAATTGCTACAATAACCCCAAAGAAGCGGTAGAAGAAGCAATGAAGGTTTTGTCTCGGTTGTGTGCCCTCGGGAGCTTGGATTTGCGGGGCGCAAGAAATCGATGTCTTGACATTCTACCGGTTTATCACTCCCGGCTCATCCTTGAAAGCCAATCACAAAAAGTCCTTGTGCCTCGGATGTTACTGTTTTTATTTTTGGGAGAAAGGACACTTCCCGACAAATGCCGTGAAAGCTTCATCAACAGAACCTCCGCAGATCTTTAGGACAAGTGTGTCACAACCTACTATTCATCAAGGACTTCCTCAGCGAGCTAGGATTTCTGCGAGACGTCAGCACCTAAGACCTCCTATCACCCTCGGAACCTCGGTGGCAGCACCTCCTTCCACTATTCCTCAGGGTGATCATACCATGGACAACAGCAGCACCCAACAGCAACCCAAAAGCGCCAAGTCTGCCCAAGGAATCCAGTGTTTCGAATGCCAGCAGTGGGGTCATTTCGCCTGCCAGTGCCCTCTACGTCCCCAGAAGAAGGTAGCTCCTCCCCGAGCTTCAAGTCAAGTCCTCAGACCTCCAGGTGAACCTTGCAACCAGTTCCTTTTGAATTTGCCGGAGTTCCTCCCCTTTCCTTGTTTTGCTTCGTGTTATTCTTTGGCCCAGTGCTTGTTCTCTGGACCACCACCCCTTTGTTTGACTCTAGGGGCTCAAACCTCCTTTGTTGGTTCGAATCTCTTGGGTCCATCTAAACCTCTTCATGCTTGTTTGGACCTCTTCTTTGCTACTTTGAGCCTCCTGCGTTCAATTGGTCTCCCTAAGATCAATTGAACCCCTTGAATCCTTTGCATCTCCCTTAAACTGGGATCTTTCCCTCTCTTCTAACCAGACCACCTCTGCGGGTTTGAATCTCTCAAATGTTTAGACCTCCCTCTTGGTTTGAACATACCCTTGGTTCTGACCTCTTGTCTTTTGGGTCACAACCACCCCTTGGCTCTCAGCTCGAGTTTGTGTTTCCAACCCTTTTTTGTTTTCCGAGAGCCCTGTTTGGCTCAATTTGTCCCTTCCTTGGACCTCCTCGTGTTCTCGTGGACCTCATACATCCTTGTGAACCTTGTTTTCAATCCTAAACTTCGTCAGGATTCCCGTAGGATTCGGACCTTCTCGGTGTGGGCGTTTTTGCTCGACCCGGCTCTGGTGAGTCCACAGTCATTGTGATAATAGTTTGGTTTGCCCGCTCAAAGAAAGTTTACGGAAGAGTGGGTGAAACCTGTTCCCTAACCCATTCTCTAGTCGGCCGAATCTCGGGGTCGAGATTCCTTTAAGGGAGTAGGTTTGTAACGTCCGTTTTCGAATTTTGAAAAATTTGGTAAAAATAATAACCATTAAGCTTTTGTTGAGAGTTCAAAGCTTAATTTGAAGATTTGAGAAATTTGGAGGTTTAACTTGAACTAACCAAACTTCAAATTAATCCCTTCTGGTTGAAATTTGGAGTTATTCTTTGTTCTTTGGCTTTTAGCCTCTTTTTCTCTCTTGGCCTTGTTTGTCCTCCGGGCTAGTCTCTCCTCCCTTTCGGAGACATCCTCTCTTGGGTCCTTCCTTTCGCCTGAGACCTCCTCCCAGTAGGACCTCTTTATAGGTTCAACCCCTTACATTCTCTGGACCTCTCTTTGTAATCTTCTGTTTGGACTTTCCTTAAGTCAGGACTTTCCTTTGTTGGCTTGAATCTCTTTGTGCTTAGACCTCCCTTGGGTCTAAGCTTTCATCTTTATTTGGATCTACCCTTGGTCTAAACCTCTTTCTTTGTTTGGACCTCCCAGTGGACCTCTCTTAGCGTTCTCTTGTAACCTCTGAGGTCATTTGGGCGTCGAGTTCCTTTGGGACCTCCCTTGCCTCTTTGGATCTCCCCTGTGTTCATCTGAGACCTCCCCTTGTTGAGATCTGGCCGTTAGGACCTCCTCTCTGGAGATCTTAGCCGCTCAGACCTCCCCTTGTTGAGATCTGGCCGTTAGGACCTCCTCTCTGGAGATCTTAGCCAGACCTCCCCTTGTTGAGATCGGCCGTTAGGACCTCCCCTTGTTGAGACCTCTTGTTGCCGTTAGGACCTCCTCTCTGGAGATCTTAGCCGCTCAGACCTCCCCCTTGTTGAGATCTGGCCGTTAGGACCTCCTCTCTGGAGATCTTAGCCGCACAGACCTCCCCCTTGTTGAGATCTGGCCGTTAGGACCTCCTCTCTGGAGATCTTAGCCGCATAGACCTCCCCTTGTTGAGATCTGGCCGTTAGGACCTCCTCTCTGGAGATCTTAGCCGCTCAGACCTCCCCTTGTTGAGATCGGCCGTTAGGACCTCCTCTCTGGAGATCTTAGCCGCCTGAGACCTCCCCTTGTTGAGATCTGGCCGTTAGGACCTCCTCTCTGGAGATCTTAGCCGTCCAGGCCCTCCCTTCGTTGGATCCAAAGGTCCAGACCTCCTCAGGCCCAAGACCTCTTTAGCGCTTGGACCCTCTTTGACTCTTGTGGCTGTATCACTTAAGGCTTTACCTTTCTCACCTAAGGGCCGTCCGATCTAAATCAGACGGCCTAGCCTTGCTGGTCTGTTCGCTCGGTCCGAACGGCCCCTCGTTTCACGCCATCCGATCTGGATCGGCGGCTCAAGCTAGCAGTGGCGTTTGGATGGTCCAAACGTTCCTTTCCTTCTGGACGCTTGATTACGATCGAGCGGCTCTGCTTTCTTCAAGCGTTTTCCTTGATCCCGGGACCTCCCTCAGGCTGTTTTGCAAGGACCACCTCCTCGATCCTTCTTTGGTCTTTTGTAAAGACCACCCTTTTAATCTTGAATATCCTTGGCCGTCGGGACCTCCCGCGCCCTTTGATCTAGACCGTGAGGTCCTCCGTTTGAGATCTTGGCCGTTCGGGCTCTTCTTTTGAGATCTTGGCGCGGGACCTCCTTTGCCTTTTGATCTTAACCATTCAGGTCCTCTCCTTTTGATATCTTAGCCGTCGGATTTTCCCTTTTGGGAGATTTTGGCCGTCAGACCTCCCTCGCTCTCGGGGCCTCCTCGGCGCCTTACCCCTTGCGCTTGGGACCTCTTTTGAGGTCTGGTTCTCTCGTGATTTAAACCTCCTTGGGGTCTAGATCATTTGAGGTTGGATCTCCCTTGAAGTCCGGCTATCTTTTGTCTTTTGGACCTCATATCCTTAGGACCTCTTTGTGTTTTGACCTTTGTGGTCTAGACCTCCTGTTGTGTTTGGACCACCTCTAGGTTCGAGACCTCCTGTTGTGTTTGGACCTCCTCGGGTTCGAGACCTCCTGTTGTGTTTGGACCTCCTCTGGGTTCAGACCTCCTGTTGTGTTTGGACCTCCTCGAGTTCAGACCTCCTGTTGTGTTTGGACCTCCTCGAGTTCGAGACCTCCTGTTGTGTTTGGACCTCCTCTAGGTTGAGACCTCCTGTTGTGTTTGGACCTCCTCGAGTTCGAGACCTCCTGTTGTGTTTGGACCTCCTCGAGTTGAGACCTCCTGTTGTGTTTGGACCTCCTCGAGTTCGAGACCTCCTGTTGTGTTTGGACCTCCTCTGGGTTCGAGACCTCCTGTTGTGTTTGGACCTCCTCGTGTTGAGACCTCCTGTTGTGTTTGGACCTCCTTTGGGTTCGAGACCTCCTTGTTGTGTTTGGACCTCCTCTAGGTTCGAGACCTCCTGTTGTGTTTGGACCTCCTTTGGGTTCGAGACCTCCTGTTGTGTTTGGACCTCCTTAGGTTCGGACCTCCTTGTTGTGTTTGGACCTCCTTTAGGTTTAGACCTCCCTTTTGTGTTTAGACCTTTGCGGTCTAGACCTCCCTTTGGTCCTAGGACCTCCTCATGAGACCTCCTTCTTGGACCTCCTCCTTGGACCTCCTATTTGGGACCAGTGGACCATGTCCTTTGGTAGTCTGCGCACCTTTTGACTAACCCCTTTGGCAGTCTTAGTGCATTTAATGTGGGTCGAGTCACATTAAATGCTGCCACCTACCTTTGTACTCTTTTTCTACTTTTTGTCAGCCTTCCCTTGACTTTCCCTTCTCTTGTCTCCTCCTTTACCTGCTCTAGTCCTTTTTCGTACTTGTAGCAGTGTACCTTTTGTACCAATACTCTGGTGGGTCACCTCCTGTTGTGGTGCTTCTATTCTCCTTTCTCTTTAAATAGAGCATCGAGGCGTCCACTTCCTCCCGTTAGTCATTCTTAGCCTCCCTTGGTTTTGGGTGTGCTCCTCAAGCTCCCTTGGTCCGAGCTCTTTGGGCTTGGACCCCTTCTCTCTTTGCTTTAAGTAAGTTCTTTTGGATTTCTTGGAGTTTATTTGCTTATTTGGTTTTCTTTTTGCGTGTAGATCTCGGTTGATTCTTTGAGGAGCTCGTGGTTCAAGCTACACCGGTAGAAGCTTTTCCCTTCAACAGAGGCAAGTCGTGGACCTTGATCATCTGATCCCGTTTTGCAAAAGTATTTTAATTTGTTAAACTTGCATGGCTATCTTTATAGAACTGGTTTGGGCGTTAGCTATATCCCTTGTTGACATTATGCCTCCTTTGTGTGCTTGAACTCAACATGTTGACATGAACTCTTTGGACACCTTAGGATGGGTATTTTAGTTGGTATCTTCTGTTATTACCAACTTGGGACCGATAACAATGCTTAGTATTGTCGAGAACCGTGGGTCTTGGGGATCATGCTTCATCAATCAATAAACTTGACTAATGATCTATGGAATCGTGGGTGGTGTCATTGTTAATGACTATGGCGGGATGCCTAAGTTGTGTTGATCGTGGTGCGAGATCACATTAATAATTATTGTGCTAAGACTGGGTGGTCTTTTGGCGGGGTTAATTACAAAATGTTTTGCTTGGGCAAGAAGGTCGGGAGTGAGTAGTGGATGCTTCATTTTGGGGTTGTGGATGTCTTGCTGAGCACAATTAAGGACTTAACTTTGTGTGCATTGATGCAGGGCCAATCGGTGCAACCACAAGATCACTTTATGGGGGTGGTGCAGGCTGAATAATTAGCAATGAGATGGCTTGGTTTGTTGTGGTTGATGCGTGTGAGGCGCCGCAAGAGGGCACCCCATAACCTGCGGACTTCTAGACCAAAGGGGAATTGCGAAACCTTAGCGGGCGCTCCGAGTCATTTCAAAGCTTTGTAAAGGCCTTGCGCTCTCTAGGCTGCTCACCGGAGTGAGCAAGGGTGGCCGAACCCGATCCGCTAGAGGACCGTGGATTGTGGGTAAAGTTGTACACCTCTGCATAGTGTAAAATCTATTGAATAGCCAAGTCCTTGGTTATGGACATGCCGTGAATATGGTGCAAGGGTAGCTTTGTGAAATTGTGTCCTGGCGCTTCCTGCGAGATGTGACTTTGCCTCGAAGAGACCTTGGCCGGCTTTAGAGGGTCATGGTTGGCTCGAGATGAGGTTCGTGGGCTGGTTGGGAACTCTGGGCGGAGTGCTCGGGGTGGTCGTGGTGAGGTCTGGTCATGGGTGTGACCGGACCTCCCACGGTTTGTCTTTGGAACTTTGGAGTGGGTGCTCAGAGTGGGTTTTGGGAGTGGCGGGTGCTCATGACCTCCTCAACAAATGTATTTATGTATTATCGTTTTAACTTGAGCATTTCAATCTACTTATATTATTTGTTATCAAATCTTGCTTACATAACTAACCTTCTGACTCTCTTTTGGCAAGCCTTGCATGATTACTTATTGCATACACTCCCACGGCTTCTTGAGTACATTCAATGTACTCATGGCTTTTGCCCTCTGCTTTAATCGGCAATTGCGGGGAGGTTCGAGGAGCTCAAAGCTCGATGAAGAAGAGGTCTTTGGAGACCTTGTGACCTAGGGGCGTCCTCCACTCGATAGCGATGGGGTGACCTATCGTTGAAGCTTTGCTTTCATTTGTTCTTGTTATACTTTGTAGCCCTTGAGGCATCTCTGTAAAGCTTGGCGGTTTGGTCCTTAATATATTTATATATATTGTTTTGTCTCTTGCTCCTCTTAGCTTGTGTATGGATTTGATTACACTTGTCTTTGGATCTGCTTGAGCTAGCCAACTGCTTCTGGGACTAGCTCGGTGTGCAGGCGGGACCTCGAGGAGGTCCTCGGGACTTAGCTCAGGAGGTCTGTCGGACCTCTGTGATATACTAGAGGTGCTACTAAGCGGTGGTTGGCCAAGACCTCCGGGAGGTCTGAAGACCTCTGGGAGGTCTGGTGGACCTCGGCGGTGGTTGGCCACGACCTCCGGGAGGTCTTGCAGACCTCTGGGAGGTCTGGTAGACCTCCCTCGGGAAGTACCACAAAAAAAGGGGGTCCTCCCGGACCTTTGCTGTATATCACAGGGTGGTTCGTCACAGGTAACTACAGCTGTGGCCGCTATGATGTCCAAATGGAGGGGTAATATGGGCTGATATTGGGCTATCCACATCCATAAGTGCAACTAATGGCCGTGGATCCACCGTGCCTGCAATAGCGAGGTGTGCCTCATGCTGTCCTTTGCCCTTCTTCTTAAACTGAAAAGCATCAATAACGTAATGCGTCTCCTTACGCTTCTTGCCCCTCTCCTTTGTGACAAGCTTTCTCACCTTGTAGCTGCTAGCATTGGCTTCATGACCAACATTGCTACTAGGCCGCTGTGAGATGTAGTTCATCCTTAGAACATCATCTTGAGCTTCCGCAACTTGCATGATGTCAATTCATTCGGCATACTCCTTGTAGCCGTCTTGACGATAGTTGCATGTGCATTGCACCGCATTCAGGTGAAAGTAATTTTGGCCATGCTAGGCCAGCTCTTCGAACTCTCGGTTCGTGATGCCAGTCATCTACATATTTATGCAAAAAGTTCATAAGATTACTGCTGGTAATTTGTGTAAAATGGTTGCAAAATTCTCATAATGCTCTTCAAACTCCCGGTTCGCGATACCGTATTTTCTATGCACTTTTCATGATTTATTGCTATTTTCAGTTATTAAAAGCAATATAAGCAATCACAGATAATCAAAATAGTAAATATAATTTATAAATTGCATAGAAATAATAATAACGGAGTTAAACATGCTTCGAATGTTCAAAATGATTCAAAAATTGAAACCCCGAGGACCTTTTCTGTTGGAACATGAATTTTTTGGTAAATTCTACAATTTTCAGGGGCTAAACCGCTAAATTTCAGCTCTGAAGAATTTTTTCCGCGTAATTTTCAAATTTTCAGGGCGAGGAGGTTCGCAAAATTTTCTTATCCACGAAGTTCCTTGTAATTTTCAGAACTGCAAGGGCCTTCTTGCAAATTTTGGGATTTTTCTCCTCCTTTTTTTCTTCCCGGCCGGATCACCCCCTTTTTTCGGCCTAATTTTTAGATTTCTTCTTGGGCGGACCTTCTTCCTTCGGCCCATCGCAACCCAATTAGCCTTTCGCTGGCCCAAAATGTCGGCCGGTCCATCAAGGGGTGGTGGCTAGGGTTAAAGCCCTAGCCGCTTGAGCCTTCTTGGGCAAAGGTGCCTGCTTGGCGGCACGAGAGCTCGGTGGGCCAGAGCTTGGCGACGCGGCGGGCCAATGCCGATGATGGCGTGCCTTGGTCACAGGCGGCGACCACGGCGTGGGGCGACAATAGTGGCGTCGCCCGTCTGGAGGCGACGCGTGGTAGCCAGCGCGGCGGGGCGGCGGTGGCGCCGCCCATCTGAGCGGCGTGAGTCGGCCGGCGGCGCATGCGGGCATGCTTCGGGTGGTGGTGCTCCAAGCGGCGTGTGTGGCCTCATGCAGGAGGCGGAGCCGGCGGTGCATCTTGCGCTTGCTCCATGCGCAGCGTCTTGACCTCATCTTGGTCGACTAGGGCGACTTTGGCAAAGACCAGAGCCCACATAGTGGCGTGCGGGGCGAAGATGACGCAACGGCGGCACCCGTGTGGCTGCCGTGTGGGGTTGAGTAGGGCAGCGTCTGCGGCGGCGGCACGGGCACGTGTAGGCGCGAAGGCGAGGACCGGCAGGCGGCCGTGCCCCCCTTTGCTTCATCAGGTCTTTCTGGCGCGTCTGGTGGTGGCGCGGATGACGATGGTGCGCCTCCAAGCAACGACGAGCGGCGCATGCTGTGTGCGATGGTGGCATGACCACGTGTGTTACATCCTTTTTCTTGTTCATACAATGTACAATCTACATCTACAATGCAATCGTCATCCGCTCTTTCATACAACCCACTGATCGGCTTGGCCAGCGACTTCAAGTCGACTTGCGGTAGATTAGAGCGGATTTGCACCGTAGGAAATAATCTAGAAAGCCAAATTTATGAAATTGAAAGCGATCTAGAAAATACGATTCGATCTACTAGCATTGTTCTACGACGGTTACCTTTCAATCCGAGTAGAGTAGGCCTAGAGGTAGGCCGAAGTCGATCGTGCTGATAACGTGTTGAGGAACCGTCGCTGGTGAGTCTAGTCCGAGCGATCACCTCTTTGACAAGCGTAGAATCGATTGGAACAATGCAAAAACATAAGTACAGAATAATAGATTGAACATAGAGATATGGTGGACTTCTTGCTTCTCTTTATTTTTTCATCAAGCGATCAGTCTTTTACAAGGACTAGCACCCTCTATTTATAGACTACAGACCCTGCTAGGGTTTTGGATGGAGCGCCAACCCATAGAACGGCTGCTGGACCAAACCTATGGTTTCGCAACAATAATAACGTCTTTGTTATGGAAACAACTTGTCGGTGTTTTAGAACCGATCTTACGTAAAGATTGTTTGATTCGGGGGGGGGGTCTCCTAGAATGGAATCACGCAGAGATATTGACACGGGTATTTTTTATACAAGTTCAAGCCTTCTCCGGGAAGAATAACAACTCTACTCGTGTGTGTGTATGATATTGAGTGTATCTTGTACAATCGGGAGAAAAGACTAAGACTAAGACTATTACAGATATCGTGGTATAAACCGGACCAGACAGTAAACAAGAGAGGAGACCCTCCGCCTCGTGAGAAGGGACCGAAGGGTCTCTGATGTGGAGTTCGGACTAGAAATGCTCTTACTTTTTATTGCCAAAAGAAGGATCCTTTCTACACGGTGAGGGAGGAGGGCTACTTATAGCCTCCTGCCCTGGTACATGGAATTACACTCGTACCCCTAGTGAAGTACACGGAACATAGGGGCAGCAGGGGAGTTTCTAAGCCTAGGAGTAGGTCCGGGAGCACGGTGATCCTCCCTGGACCTAGCCTACCCGGGTGGTGGATCCGGTCTACCTCATTGTGCTCGACGTGGTGGTGACGAGGACCGCCAGAGCCCCCTTCGGGGGTGTCTCGGCTCATGCCTCCCCGGAGACCCGGGGACCCCTCCGGGGCCTCGGGGACCACCTCGGGACCTCCGGGACACCTCTCCGGGGGTGCCTCCGGGTTCACCTCCGGATCCTTCGGACGCTCCTCTGGGGGGGCCTCGGGGCTAATCCGGAGGCCCTTCATCGTGGTCCCCTGCGGGGCCCCGGCATCGCAGTCCTTGGGTTCTACTTTGTCTTGCGTGAGGGCGGTGGGCGCCCTCGACAAATGAAGATAGTATTTGTCTTCTGATTGCTTACTGTGTTCTCCGATTGCCCTCCCCTTTCTTCTCTGATCGCCGCCTTTATATAATCGTGAAGGAGTAGCCGTTTCTCCAGGTGAAGAGGTGCCTCATCATGTCCTGTAACGGGTGTATGTTTGCAGTAATCACCAGAGTGTTAACTCCTTCATGCCGCCTGATAGTTATTTATCGAGATAATGGGGTATTACGTGCTATTACTCAGTAGAATAACGGTATGTTGATTGCTTGGATTCCTTAATCAATTGGACCCACTCGTCTATAGGTTTTATTGATCATAAGGTGGTAAATGGTGACACAGTCGTAGAAGAGCTTACGACCATGGGGTAGTCGAGAATAACTTCTATTTGGATAATGATCGTAGAAGAACTTATGACCATAAGGTAGTCGTAGCAAGACTTACGACTATGGGGGTGGTCGAGAAGAACTTCGACCACGGTAGGCTTCTCCTTGCAAATATAAAGGGGTATACCAAGGGACCACATGACATCATATTTACCCATAATAAGAATTATAGATAAAATATAAAATGAGGATTATTAGATCCTCGTCATCTAGCCCCCCAGCTTCAAGTGAAAGTAACTTACTTGGTAAAGGAGTCATAGATGGTCTTATGACCACGAGAGGGTCGTGGAGAGATGGTCAAAGGAAAAACTATTCGACATTTGTACATCACTTTGACCATAATATACTTGGTCAAGAAGGTTACTTACGACTATCAAATAGTCGTAGTATGGTGATCGGAAGTAAAACATTTTCGATTGATATTTCATTTGGCCAGAAAGGCTTGGCCAAGAAAGTAATTTTGCTTGAGGTGTAAAAGCGAACTGATTTTCTTAGGCGGATAAACTTATAGAATCTCAAACGACTCTTATATATGCATGCGTTGGGCGGTTCAAAGCGGTGGCAACCCTTGGGTTTCCACCCTTTCAACCCTGCATATGGTTATAAATACTTCAGGGGGTGAGACTTGGGTTTCTACTTTTCCCCAAATCGCTCCATTGTTCATCGAAGTTCTTGCCTTCTCCGCCATCAACCCAATTGTGCCTTCTCCTAAGACCTTCCTTAATCCAAAACCTCCCTCTCGATAGAGATGGCGGAGCAGATTTCGAGTGGGCGAGTCGAGATGGATGAGGTGAAGATTCAAGCCTTGGTCGACACCGGGAAGATTCCAAAGAAGGTTCTTGTGAAGTGGATTGCGGCAGTTGGACAGCATTGGCCGTCGGGGGAGATTGGGCAAATCCCCGTTTTCCAGACATATTGTGAGTGTGGCCTTCGATTGCCTGCTCATCCCTTTCTCACACTCGTACTCGAGTACTTTGGGGTGGAATTTGTGAACCTCGGTCCTAATTCCATCACTATGCTAAGTGTATTCGTGTATCTGTGTGAGGCATACCTGGGAATTCCAGCAGACCTTGAGCTCTTTCAATATTTCTATGAAATGGCTCGACAATCTAGGATGAAGTCGACGAAGATTAATCTTCAAGGCAACATCATGCTCCTGAAAAATATACTTCGTGAGCTGCGTGGTGAGGGAAAAACTCCTCCAGAAGACACGATAGCTGCTCACATAAGTACTATTGGGGAACAAGTCGGGACTTTGCAAGAACTGGTGACCACCCTGAAGGCCAACCAAGCTGACTCGATAAAGGAGCCGGTCGAAGGTGCAATAAGTTATGTATTGGCAAAACTTAAACCTCATGACCCCAGCCTTAATGTGCAACCAATCGACGCCGACTTCAACTGCCCTGAGGCAGAAGCAAGTCGTTTGATTGAAGAAATGCAGCAGTCGGCAAGAAGGTCCCGGAGGAGATGCAACTGGGATCTCCCTCTTCAGAGTAGTTTGTAATATAAAACCTGCGAAAACAAGCTTTTGCTGATGTAATATATAATCCATCTTGTTTCCTGCAAATTATCTTGTCGAGTAGTTAGTAACTCAAAAGATAATTGATGAACAAAAACTAAGAATTGAAGTTAAATTAATAACTTTATCTTAGCCCCTGACTATTTGCTTAGTTTATTTAGATAAACTAAGTAAATAGTGTTAAAAGGGTTTCTAAAAACAGAGAGGTTTGTGTAACATCCCAATTTTTCGAGCTTTAAAAATCCTTTGAATAGTTAGTAGGAAGACAATTCACCATTTGGTTTTATTGATTTTAATTCAAAAGCTTAAACATGGACTTTGTACATCAAAACAATTCAATATGATTAAAGTCAACATCAACAATGATCAAAACTATTTTATTTGGATTCTTTGGGCTTGGATATATTTTCCAGATTTTTCTGGAATTTTTCCAAGTTCATTTGCTATTTTCTATTGCTTATTTGGTTTTCTGGTATTTTATTAAAAAGAAAAAGTATTAAAATACCAGATTCCCCCTCGGGCTGAATCTTCCCGCCCGATCTTTCTTTTTCACATGAGCCACATCTCGCCTTGGTTTCATGCTTGACCCACCCTTAACCGTCTTGGTCCGTGGGATTTGCTTTGAGCAATTTGGATCACCGATCAACGCCTTGTGAAGTTCGCTTCTGGCCTCACGACACAGTGGCCCGTGCTCCCGTCTCTCTACCAGTGGGACCCGCCGAGTCGTCGTCTTCGTTACTCTTTCCTCTCCACGTGCGAGTCGACTTCGTCCGCCATTGAAGCTCTTGAGCTCCGTTCGACAACGGAGACTTTCCAACTGAAGTTCTTTTATAAATCGCATCAATCCTTATCTCTTATTTCCCCCGTACCCGAATCCAGTGGAATCAAGTCCCGAATCAAACTCTATCTCTAAGAACAAACAAATCCAAGATTTTCCAGTTTTGGGGATTCCTTATCTGCGCCCGATCTCGAGGTATAAAAGGGTCCCTAGGGTTCGCCCTTGCCTCCTCATTCGGAATCCCCACCTCGTTCCTCTCCTAAAGCTCCGCCGCCGCCGCAATTTGCAGTTTTAGGGTTTTTGTGCCGCAACTCCAATCTTTGAATTCCGCCGCCGCCAGTAGCACTCCGCCTCCGGGGACTACAGCGTTGTCTTCGCCATTGCCAGGACAACCTCAAGCACTCATCCGCAACCCCGAGCCGCCCTTGGTTCTCGTTCCTGACAACAGCAGCCATCGTCCTCCGCTCCGTCGCAAACTCCAGTTACCACCGTCGTCCAATCAAGCCAAACCAAGTATCAGCAGGTTCGCAATAATCTCTGACCGGTCGTGCTTGCACCGCCGATCTTGCGCTATGCTTGCTTCGCCGTTGTCGGTCGGTCCAGAAGCCTCGCCGGCAACGCTGACATCACCAACCGTGGCAGCCCTTGTCACCGCCACATCTCCAGCCACATCAGCCTTGTGCCTCGGTGTCAATTGCGTGGCGTCCCTGTCAGCGCCCGCGTGGCACAACCACCCTAACCCCAGATCCGATCCTTGGTGGACGTGGTCCACGGTGAGCCAAGCCACTTCCAAGTGGGGCCCATCTGTCAGATCTGTTTCCCTTCAGCCAAAAACCCTAGTGACGTCATGCTTACGTCATAAGTTGGTTTTCTAGTAGGAAAATAAATCCCGAAATTCCAGAAAATCCTTTTAAGGGTTAATTCATGGATTTCAATCTTCCCAAGCTCATATCTTTTGCATCCGAACTCCGATTGAGCCCATTCAAATTTCTAAATTCATGTAAATTCAAGATCTATTTATCTGAGATTTTTATTTAATTTTTGGAGTTTGTTTTGCCTTTGTTATTTATTTGTTTTGTTTATTTGCTTTTGTTTGCGAGTAGACGTTGGTACTTCGGGAAGATTTGAAGAAGAAGGAGCACCTCAAGAGCAAGATCAGTACTTAGACTTATTCCAAGGCAAGTTATACCTTTGATCATATTGAACCCAGTTTTCAAAAGTTATATTGATTCAAAGTATTGCATTTACTGTAATTATTTATTTCAATGTTTTTGAGATTAGTTAAGATCCAATTTGTTATGACCTCCTTGTCTAATTGTATGCCATAATCTTTTGTCACTCTAGTTTGGTTTGTTTAGTTGGTGCTATTGTATTACCAACGTGGGTTGGTTAGATGCGATTAAATTGCTTAGTCATGCTGCGAGTCATCATCTCATGTAAGTTGCAAATATAAATTTGACTAAGTGACTATGGAACTATGTGATAAAAGCTATGTGTACTATGTGCTATTACTCGTTGATGGCATATGTTGCACTTAACCTACAGGGTGGGAAAAGGTTTTGGACGGGGGCAAGTGGTCTGGTATACTTTTATGGTGGATCTGTGTTGGCGGGAATGATAGGTTAGAATTTGGAAGTCTTGCCCCGGTCAATTAAGGACTTAACTTTGTGCACCATTGGCGAGCCAGTACAACCACATGCCTGATGGGATGGGCCTAACTTAGTAAGTTATAGAGTCTTGATATTGATTACTCAGGTTGTAGGTTAGCTGTGTCGGATTGGGTGGAGGTGTGTACTACCAAGTAGTCGCATCACGGGGCGGTTCACCGTGTCCCTGTCCAACGGTGTGCGTCTGTGGCGGCTAAGCATACCGGGAGTGTCAATGTCGAGATGAAGTTTCTGAACTGTTTTGTTACGGCTAGTGCTAGCTACACTAGTTGTATCTTATGGGTAAAGTGTACAATATCTGCAGAGTGTTAATCAATCTATTCGAATAGCAGCGTCATGATCATGGACATGCTCGGGATTTCACACGAGGGTAGATTTTCATGAAAACCTTGGGAAGGAGCGTGTGACTTAAGTCATATGGCTATGTGAATAACTTGTTTAGGCTATGTGTCTTTGTGAAATAAAACTGTCAAATTATTATTGTCTATTTGTTTTGAATTATGCTTTCAATCTATTACTTGTATTTAAACTACAAAATGCTGCATTTCTGCAAAATAACCACAGAAGCCATTCCTTTGGAATAAGCCTGCATCTATACTTGCATTTCTATGGTATGACTTGCGAGTACGGTGTGTACTCATGCTTGTTGTAAAACATGCAATGAAGAGGAGGAGTCTTCACCGCTTCGAGGAGGAGTTCATCGAAGGTGCTTGATCGTAGGGTCTTGATCGATCGGTTACTGTGGTGAATTGATGGGATTCGTCAAGTTTCTTCGTTCACCGCTATTTTATTTCTTTGCTAGCCCTACGTGGCTTAATAATTGTAAACTCGACCATAAGGTCAAAACCCTTATTTGTTATCAAATTACTCGTTTATGTTATTAATCGCTTGTGTGAATCGATATTCACCTGTGTTGACACTGTGTGCACTAGCGTGATCCTGGACTAGTGCAGTATACACGGAGGGTCCAGAATTGCATATTTTGGGTCCCGACAGTTTGATTAACTTGTAGTTTTTTTATCACGATTGTCATGCACTGGTCAAAAGAGTAGTAATGAATCGACTCTAGGAAGTTCCTTCTAGTGGGCAGGACCACGTGTAGACAGGAAAGGCTTCGACTAGGTGATATTACCATCTCCGATCAGATTAATTAAATCGAGAATGGCAACTTGAGTTAGGCAAACGTCTAGAGGACTTTAAAAAATTCGTTCGTCCTTCTTTGGTGGACTCGATAGGTGCGTCACGAAGCAAAAGTAGGAGCCCGAACAATACTAGGAAGTTCCTTTTAGTGGGCGGGACCACGCGAGAGAGGAGAGACTTGACTAGATCATTTTTTCCTCCCACCAGTTGAGATGGAACGAGTACACCAAAAGCGGTTGAATAAATCTAAGAGAGTGCACTCTGCTTAGAGTATTTTTCAAAATAACTGAAGAAATAAACTAAGGTGGAAAAGAGCTAGCTTTAAGAATATTTCGACCAAATAGAACCCAAACTCTTTGTATTGACAGCAAAAGTGAGTAACGAGTCGACACTAGGAAGCTCCTTCTAGTGGGCGTGACCACGCAGAGAGGAGAGGCTTCGACTAGGTGATGTTACCCGCCTTTCACCAATGTAAAGAAAACTGGGTGTTTGGAATGTAGTCGAAAGATTATGAAAGCACTACTCAAAAATAAGATAATAGAGGTAGAGAGAACCTGAGGCTTTATTGTCTGAATAGTTTGTTACACATAAAACTTGCGTAACTGGTCGATGTTCCAAGAATTCGAGAGAACTTGGCCGTCTTCCATTGCCAATCGTGATCGACCTGGCGGTGTAACTCGACCCTTGTGTAAGGACCTTCCCACTTAGGAGAAAGTTTATTCCGATTAGACTTGGATTGGCAGAGCCTCAATACCAAGTCACCTACAGTAAGGCTGCGAGGTTGGACCTTACGATTGTAGTATCTGCGTAGGGCTTGTTGGTAGACTGCTGAACGGATTAAGGCCTGGGTTCTCCTTTCTTCGAGTACGTTAATGTCATCCGCTCGAAGTTGTTCCTGGTTGGAGTCATTGAAAGTTTTGACTCGTGTTGACCATATCTTTAATTTCGGAGGAAGTATGGCTTCAGCTCTAAAGACTAGAAAAAAAGGGTGTTTCACCTGTAGCCCGACTAGTAGGCATACGAACTGCCCATAATACGGAGGGTAATTCTTGTACCCAAGCCCCCGAGCGCTTGACGAGCTGGTCAAAGACTCAGGTTTTAATTCCCTGTATTATTTGGCCGTTTGCACGTTCAACTGCCCCATTGCTTTGGGGATGGGCAACAGAAGCATAACATAACTTGGTACCCAACTCGTCGTAAAATTCTTGAAATTTTGCGCTCGAAAATTGTTTACCATTATCTGTGATTATTCGATTTGGAACTCCAAATCAAGTAATTACGCATCTCATCATGGACCATTTTGTCGCCTGTTGTTATCGATTCTGTGTTTCGGCCGATCCATTTTGTGAACGATCAATAGCCACAAAAGGAACTCAAAACCTCCCGGAGCTTTGGGGAACGGTCCTAGGATATCGAGACCCCAGGTCACAAAAGGCTAAGATAGAGGTATCGTTTGTAATGCTTGAGCTGGTTGGTGTATTTGCCTGTTATGAAACTAGCATTGGACACACTTTTTAACCAACTCTTTAGCATCGTACAGGGCTGTTGGCTAGTAGAAACCTTGTCGAAAGGCCTTACCGACCAGCGTTCTGTAGAAAGCATGAGTTCCACAGATGCCACCGTGTATGTCGTGAAGGAGTATTAATCCTTCGCTCTGCGGGATGCATCGCATGAGCACCCCTTGAGTACCTCCTTTATAGATGACTCCTTCAACCAAAGTATACATTTTGGCTTTTCGGGATAAGCGATCGGCCTCGGGATCGTCTTCGGGTATGGAACCCTTCTGAAGATACTCATAGATGGGAGCCATCCAGGTATCCTCGTATTCTAGAGAGGCCATCTCAATAAGAGGTATCTCTGGTTCTTCAACTAGGGACGGCTTCTGGAGTTGTTCCAAGAAGACTCCTTTTGATACTACAGATCGGGAAGAAGCCATTCGAGCAAGCTGGTCTGCGAGAAAATTATCCTTTCGAGGGATGAATTGTGCCTCGAAATCGAAAAAAAACTTTTCTAGCTTACGTACTTCCGATAAGTACCGAGACATTGTCAGGTTAGAGCACTGGTACTCTTTCCCGACTTGATTCACGACTAGTTAAGAGTCTCCCCTCACGAGTAGTCGACGAATCGAGAGCGCTTTCGCAGTTCGTATGCCAGCTAGCAAACCTTCGTATTCTGCCACGTTGTTAGTAGCCTAAAAGTTTAATTGTATGGCATACTTTAAGATCTCTCCGGTAGGAGATACCAGGACCACCCCAGCCCCCGAGCCACTTAAAGTAAGTGACCCGTCAAAGTACATCGTCCACTGGTCGTGGGAATCGTACTGGGGATCCTGAATAGGTTCAGGATTTGTCCATTCAGCGACAAAGTCTGTCAAGATCTAGGATTTAACAGCCGTTCGGGACACGAAATGGAGGTCTAACTCCCCAAGTTAGACTGACCATTTTGCCATGTGTCCCGCTGTTTCCCTATTCTGGAGGATCGCTCTAAAGGGAAACTCAGACGGTACAGCTATTTTGTGCGCCTGAAAATAATGCCGCAATTTCCTCGAAGACATGAGGAGGGCATATAGAAGTTTTTGGACCTGAGAGTAATGCTCCTTAGGCCCATATAAAACTTCACTAACGTAGTAAACCGGTCGTTGTACGTTTTCATGTTCTACAACCAGTGCTGCGCTCACTGCCTGTGGTGTGGCAGCTAGGTAAATTAAGAGCGTCTCTTCTGGCCTTGGAGAAACGAAAATAGGAGCACTCGTAAGATACCTCTTGACATCCTCAAAGGCAACGTTTGCCTCGTTCGACCACTCAAAACCTTTATGTTTCCTTAGAAGTTTAAAGAAAGGTAGTCATTTTTCTCCTAGTCGTGCGATGAAACGACTTAAAGCCGCCATGCACCCTGTGAGTTTCTGGACTTCTTTCTTTGTGGTTGGAGGGCGCATTTGGAGAATGGCCTTTTATCTTTTTGGGATTTGCTTTGATTCCTTGTATAGATACTAGGAATCCAAGCAATTTTCCTGAAGAGATTCCGAACATACACTTCTCAGGATTGAGTTTTAAGCGG
Source organism: Phyllostachys edulis (assembly GCA_036346405.1). Taxonomy (NCBI): domain Eukaryota; kingdom Viridiplantae; phylum Streptophyta; class Magnoliopsida; order Poales; family Poaceae; genus Phyllostachys; species Phyllostachys edulis. The sequence goes on along the minus strand of CM070548.1, from coordinate 18,003,947 downwards.
TGCTTTCTGAGGTTGTCGAATGTTTCTTGTAGGTTAGTGATATGATTAAGGCTCTTGATGCTTTTAACGACTAGATCATCAACATAGTCTTCCAGGTTTCGGCCTAGTTGAGATGAAAAAGTCGATTGCATCAAGCGTTGAAAAGAAGCGCCGGCATTTTTTTAGACCAAATGGCATTTTGACATAGCAAAATATGCCAAATGGTGTAATGAATGCGGTCTTTTCTTCATCGTCTAGACACATGTTGATCTAGTGGTATCCAGAATATGCATCTAAAAAACTTAACATTTCACAACCTGCAATAGAATCAACCAACTGATCAATACAAGGTAAAGGAAAATCATCTTTTGGACAAGCTTTATTAAGATCAGTGAAGTCTACGCACATACGCCATTTGCCATTCGACTTCCTAACCATTACAGGATTAGCCAACCACTCTAGGTGATCGACTTCTCTTATAAAGCCTGCTTTAAGTAGCTTGTCCAATTCTGATTTAATAGCATCTCGTCGATCAGGGGCAAATCTCCGTAGTTTTTGTTTTACGGGTACTTTGTCAAGCCGTAAAGCTAGCCTGTGCTCGATCACCTCCCTAGGGACTCCGGGCATGTCAGATGCTTGCCACGCGAAGACATCCGCGTTAGCTCGGAGGATTCCTACTTGGGGTCGGAAGTATCCCCGATGCGAACAGTCTTTGAGGGCTCCCCTGCGTCCAGAGGAACTTCTTTGACCTGGTCGTTCGGTTTTGGTGCAGCTTTAGGCTTCGATTTGTTAGTCGAAGCCTGACTTTCTTCTCGAGTTGGTATTTGACCAACTATCTCGAGGGATCGACGGTCGTAGGTATGCACCATCTTCTTGTCACAATGGATTGTGATTACTCCTTTGGGACCTGGCATCTTAAGACATTGATACCCGTAATGAGTAGCCATTAAGAATTTTGCCAAAGTTGACCGTCCGAGTATGGCGTTATATGCCGTATTGAAATCGACCACATCAAAGGGGATTTTCTCTGTCCTGAAATTACTTGGAGAACCAAATGTTAAAGGAAGAGAAACTTGGCCAATAGGTTTGGCTGAAGACCCCGGTATGATCCCATGAAAGGAGTATCGTACCGATCTTACCTTAGTCCTGGGTACTTGCATCTCGTCCAGGGCACTTGTAAACATGATGTTTAATGAGCTGCCACCATCAACTAAAACTCGATTGACCCGACAATTCTTGATAGTGGGTTCGACCACGATCGAATATCGACCTGGTCGGGTCGAAGGAATCGGGCAGTCATCCTTCTCGAAGGAGATGGTGACTTCCGACCACTTCGGTAATTTATTGACGAGAGGAGGGTCTATTGAGTTTACCTCACGTTTGGCAGCTTTAAGCCGTCACTTTGACTCGTATGCCGACGATCCCCCGTAGATGTGCTCGACGGTATGTTGCGGATCCTGGAACAGCATCTCCTCATCGTCATTTGACGACTTACGACCACTTGTTTGCCCTACCTGCTCGAGAGTGGGAAGTGGTCCTTTGCCGTTGTAGTAGTCCTCGAACTTTCGTTGGAAAACTCGGCAGTTGCGAATGTCATATCCTTTCTTTTTACGGAAAGGACACCACCTAGGCTTGTCGTTCTTCCGATCGGGGCGCTTACCTTTGCCTCGGTCGGAGTACGGCTTGGAGCTTCGTGGCTCTTTATCGTTTACAGCCAAGACCTCCTTAGAACCGTTGGCTTGAGGTTTTTGACCCTTCGCCTTGTTCTTGGACTTCTTCGCTTTCTTATTCTTCTTCTTGCCACCTTCGCTTGGCTCTCGAGAGGTATTGTCTTCTTGATCAATGATGTTGTTCAATGATCGCCTCTAAGCAAAGATATCGATCACCATCTCAAAGAGTTCGGCGACAGTAGTGGGAGGATTCAAAGCGATATCCTCCGTTATCCTTCTACTACGAACTCCTTGCTTAAAAACCCTGATGACAGATGAGTCAAAAACTTCCGGAATTGAATTACGAACCTGACTAAAGCGCTTGATGAATTGGCGCAAGGTCTTGTGGTCGTTCTGTCTCATCCGATGCAAGTCGTCCTCCTTCCCAGGGCGATTGTAGGTGCCTTGGAAGTTCGCTAGTAGAAGGTTGCAGAGGTGTTGCCAAGAATAGATCAACTCGAGTGGTTGGTTTAGTAACCATGATCGAGCAGACCCTTCGAGCACAGACTGCACAGTTGGAAGGTAATTCGCCATTACATGCTCTCCTCCTCCTGCTGCTCGGACAGCTATTGTATAAATTTGAAAAAACTCGATGGGATTTTGGGATCTATCAAACTTCTCTATGTTCACTAGTCGAAAACGAGGTGGCCAGCGAACAGCTCGGAGGTCAAGCGAGAATGCCCGACATCCGATAATGACTTTTTGACGCCTCCTTTGCAGGAAAGAAGGGTTGATATCACCAGGTGATCGTATTCGACGATACCCAGTAACAGGTTGACCCGACTTGTAGTAGGTCTCGGTCCTATGAGGGAAATACTCCTCGTATTCCATCTGCTGCTGCAGATTTCCATGTCGGAATGGTGAGCGATCACCTCTCCGAGGGGCTTGTTGATTATTTGACATTTGAAGGACATTTCTCTGAGTAGGAGATCGATGCGACTTGTCTTTGCGCCGATCTCTACACGGGGTATTGTTCAAACGACTGGTAGCTGAGAAATTGTATTGCTACGACTTCCTGAATGATGTTGGCGAGGTGCTTCCAGTCTTGCCATCGTGGTCCGAAGCCTTTGTGCGATCTCTTCGACGAAGAGGTCGTAGCCTGGCGCTCGGACGAGCTCTCGAGTAGGGTTCTCGAGCAAGTCGTTGATGTGCTGGAGCTCTTGAGCTTCCTCTGATTGATACTGGATACGTCTAGGTATATTTTTCTGGGCTGCAATTTTCTTCCGTCGAATAGCCTCAAGATCTTCCACATCAGATCCTTAAGACTGCCTCAGTGGAGTAAGAGTATGTCGAGGATTTCCCTCACGCTCATCAAAGTATTGGTTCTGTCCGTCACTGGTGGTGCCCTTGCCATTGCCACGAGGGGGCGCAGTGTGTGATCTTCGAGGAGTGTCCCTAGCTCAGTCTCTAGAAGAGTGACCTTGATTTGAGGGAAGGACGAAAACCTCCTGTTGATGATTCTCACTTGCGCTCGAGGCCTCCCCGCTTGAGGAGTAGTCGAGAGACACCATCTGGCGACTTGGAGTAATCCCCTCCAAGAAGGGGAACTCTGGGTTATAACCGTCTCCGTCCGCAGGTGTGATCTGCGGAGAGATGGTCGAATTTGCAGGAAAACCATGCTTGATCCCACTCTCTCTGGAGTTATCCGGAGAGAGAGGGCCACCAGATGCTAGTGAAGCTCTGGAATTGTGGCTTCCAGAACTTGTCTTACCAAGTCGGACCGCCTTAGGGGGACTTGGACACTTGGAGGAAAAACTCTCGTCGTGTTGTGAGCCCGCTTGGGTGTAGTCCTGATTGTGGTCGAATTGACCCTTGTCCTTTGAGAGAATTGATTCCTTTGTTGGACGTACTGTTGTAGGGGATAAGGATCCCTCCTCAACTCTATCAGTGGCATGGTCTCTTGGATCTGCAGAAAGATCTCTGGAGGCAGCAACACCATCGGATGAGTCGACACTCGGTTCAGAATCGAAACCGCATCCATGTCGACGTCACAGAATCTCGCCAAGTCAAATCAGTTCTCCTCGCTCCATTCTCCGCCATGAGTGCATGAGATTTGGAAAAAAAGAGTATGTTGACAAGAGATTACCGGAAGATCCCCACGGTCGACGCCAACTGTCGGTGTTTTAGAACCGATCTTACGTAAAGATTGTTTGATTCGGGGGGTCTCCTAGAATGGAATCACGCAGAGAGATTGACACGGGTATTTTTTATACAGGTTCAGGCCTTCTCCGGGGAGAATAACAACCCAACTCCTGTGTGTGTATGATATTGAGTGTATATTGTACAATCGGGAGAAAAGACTAAGACTATTACAGAAGATAGTGCCTGTCTTCCCGATTGCTTGCTGTGTTCTCCGATTGCCCTCCCCTTTCTTCTCTGATCGCCGCCTTTATATAATCGTGAAGGAGTAGCCGTTTCTCCAAGTGAAGAGGCGCCTCATCATGTGTGACGACCCAACTCTAGGGTACCCGAGAGGTCCTCCAAGAACCTTCTGGAAAGTCCATCAGGGCCTCCCAGGAGGTCCACCAAGGACCTCTCGGACAGTCCACCAAAACCTCCCAGGAGGTCTAGCAGAACCTCCTGGAAGTCCAGGAGAACATGACCCGAGAGGGTCTTGGAGCCAGTGAGCACCCGAGGACACGCCATCGCCCAACCGGGAAAAACGAGGAGGTCGGGGGCACCCTAAGACCACCCGACACCTCCAGAGGAGGTCGTGGGGTCTGAGACCACCCTGAACCTCACGCGCTCATTCCATCGTGTGGACATGGAGGTCCAAGTTTGTTCTAAGGTTCCTCAGGAAACCCGAGCTAGTCCCAAGGATCATGGCTAGCTCTTCACAGTAATAATACAATGGTGGTAACATCCAGAACACATCTTTATTAAAGCAAAATATCTACAGAGTTTGTTTACAAGGTGGCCTTGGGCCAAGCACATATATACAAAAGAACAAAAGAGTCCATCAGCACGCCACAGGCAACTGACTGGAAGGCACAACCTATTCACTTGGGTCCTCTTCACTGCCAAGGTCCTCTCCTGGCAAAAATTGTAATGAGCAAGAGTGAGCACACAACCGTGCTCGCAAGTTACACCCGTGGGTTAGCAAAATAACATGCATATATGGATAATCAAAGGATGGCATAATAGGATTAATTTGCACAAAGCCAATTTTCTTCCAAATACCATTACTAAGTTCCAAAGCAGGTCTTTATAACTAAAATTCATTTTAGCAAAGCAATTTTTCAGTTGGATAACATTCATCAACAAGTTGGTGAAGGATACCCTCCTGACACCAGGCTCCCTACCCAAACCCATGGGATAGGAATCCCAAAACAGATTTGAAAATATTTCTGGAAATCCCAAAATCAACATCTAACTCTGAATAGCCTTTGCCAGCACGTCCATGACCGTGGACACGGCTATTCGAATAGATTTAACTCTGCAGTGGTTGTACACTTTACCCACATGACATGATTTCTCTAGTTTATCCGGCATCCGTCAATGCCACCTCTCACTACCGAAGGTAAGAGGTCTAGAGCTCATGACAAGGCCTTTACAATGCATTGCCCCACCACAGCCTTTCCTTGCTAATGTTTCACTTTCCTATGGATCGCAATCCGTGGAAAGCCCCTCTTGCACCAAGGGGAACAGATGGGTCATAAAAGACCATTAGCCCTACAAGACCTCCCACACCTCCAATGGAGCAAAGATATGGTGGAGTTTTGCACATTACTCAGCCAGGTCCCACGCCCCATTCTAGAGACATGTGGTTGCACGATTGTGGCATAGCCCATTATAGGCATGGCATTGGTCGCTCAAAGACCGGTCCTCACATGACTAGGGCGACTTTCACAAACCCTTGGACCTCCACCTTAGCTGTGATAGAGTCAGGTGCACAAACATTGCACCAGCCAAGCCAACCAATTCGCCCCAGTCTAATCCAATTTTATTTTCTTTGCTTCCCCAGCAACACTTTCCTATTCCCATGACAACCCAATGTCATGGTCAAAACATTTTAAGCAATATTTGGTCATGTTGGTAAAGATTTTCCCAAATCAATACTTTTGGTCTAACCTTGACTAAGCACAAGTTTTTCAAATGGTCTTGGCTCACACTACTGCATGACCCAAGTTTGATCTAAAGGTGACAACATGCTCAGTCCAAAGTCAACAGTGGCCATACAAAGGAAGTAGGCATAACTATGAATTTAAAGCAGGTATTGAAATAACTTGGTAGAAATAGGCATGCATTATACTTTGAAACTGAACATAAATAAATTGAATTATTGGGTGCAATATGATCAAGAGTGTAACTTGCCTTGCTCACTATCCTGAGAATCTTCCTCTTCAGAATCCTCAGACTCCCTGGAGTCTTCGCAATCTACACGTGTAAAAGAGCAATTTCAAAGAAGATTCAAATAAAGATCCAACTGAGATCAACAAGAAACCAAACGAACCCAGAGGGAGTCCAGAACTCAATCAACAGGAGAGGTCTACATTTTTAAAATGGTTCTTTTGGAAGAGGTCCAAGCTTACCAGGAGGAGGTGGTCTTTAGCAAAAGACCCCAAAGGAGTGATTTAAACAATAGAATAGAGAGGTCCTGAGAAATGGTTCTTGCGTAAAGTCCAGAGAGGAGGTCTTCACATAACGGCCATAGAAATCCAAAAAGAAGTCCACCAGGGGAGGTCCTGAGATGGACATGATCAGCTCAGCGCAGTGGCACGAACAAAAGTGGAGTAGATCACCAAGAGACTTACCAAGGACAAGAAGAAACAATGGATGGAGGGGAGGTCGTGAGCAGCAAGGTCTTCCCTGGGAGCCACTGAACGAGAGCCAAGATAACAGAGTGTGGAGAAAGGTGATGTGGTAGAATTTCTTGGTCTAATTGTAGTCAAGGTGGTGAAGAAAACTAGAAATATACGTGTCAAGGATAAGTATAGAAATAGGTCAAAGGTAGGTGAGTGGTAGAGCAGGTGTCACTACCACCCTGGTTAAAAGGTACGAGAAAGGACAACGTATGTTGCTATGGGAAGGAACAAAGAAGGATGTCAGGGTACGGCTAAGTGACCCGATTCAGAGTAAACACCACGTATGTGGATGCATTTAATGTGACAAGACACGCATTAAATGCCCAATATATTAACGTGGCGAAGGATATGAGAATGACTAAGTCTGGCAAGTGGGGCCAGTCAACTTAGAAACAGTCGGGTCAATAGGGGAGGTATTGCCCCGCGGAGGAGGTATTTGAGGAGGTCCGAGAGGCATAGGAGGTCCTAGGCCCAAAGGACAGGGAGGTCTAAAGGTTGAGGAGGTCCAGACATACAGAGGAGGTCTGGACATGCAGAGGTCCTGACGGTCAGGATCTCATCAAGAGGGGTCGGGCGAGGAGGTCTAGAGCCAAATGTAAAAGGCCACGGAGAAGTCTTGGACAGGAGGTCCAGAGAACTACAAGAAGGTTCCGTGGTTGAGATCAAAGGCAAGTTGAGGTCCGGACGGTTGGATCTCCGAGAGGGAGGTCCAACAGCCAAGATCAAACGTGCAGGGGAGGTCTGGCCTTTGGATCCAAAATGAGGAGAGGTCCAAACCGTTAGATTCGGAACAAGGAGAGGTCCAGGCGGAGGGGTTCCCAGAAAAAGAGGAACTCCACGGGAAGATTCACGAAAGGTGGTCCAACAGAGGTTCGTAAGTCAAGGCAACTCAAAAGTGACTCCCAACCGCCCAGGTGAAATCAAGGCCTTGGCGGTTAGGATTGAACCCTACAGAGGTCCTTTCGGCCAAGAGGAAATGTCAAGGAGGTTCAAATGAACCCAGGAGGTTCGAAGGCATATAAGAAGTCCACTGGAATACAAGGAGATCCTGACCAAAAAGAGGTCTGGGCATAGAAGAGTGCCCAGGCAGTAAGGGGTCTAGACTTAAGAGAAGTCTGAACAGAAAAGATGTTTGATTCCAAAGAGATTCGAACCAACAAAGAGGTCTAAGTGACCAAACTCAAAGGAAAAAGGCCTGGACATAAGAGCTTGTCCAGGTGAGAAAAGGTCCAAGCCTCAAGAGAGGTCTAACCTCATGAACCACTGGAGAGGTCTAGGCCACAGAGAAGGTCTAAACCTACATAATCCAAAAGGAATAGGTTAAAGGAGGATTGCCGAGCTTGCCAGCAAGGAAGTATAAACAACTCAAACCCTTCCATCAGAACCAAACTTTGAATTCTCATTAAAATAAAATAGTTTTAATTTATTTTACACATTTAAAAAGGATTCGGAAAATCAGAATGTTACATCATGTCCTGTAACGGACGTATGTTTGCAGTAATCACTGGAGTGTTAACTCCTTCATGCCGTCTGACAGTTATTTCTCAGAGATAATGGGGTATTACGTGCTATTACTCCGTAAAATAACGGTGTATGTTGACTGCTTGGATTCCTTAATCAATTAGACCCACTCGTCTGTAGGTTTTATTGATCATAAGGTGGTCGTAGCTGACTTGGTCGTAGAAGAGCTTACGACTATGGGGTAGTCGTAGAATAACTTACGACTGGATAATGATCGTAGAAGAACTTACGACTGGATAATGATCGTAGAAGAACTTACGACTATAGAGGTGGTCGTAGAAGAACTTACGACCACCTGGTGGGCTTCTCTTTTGTAAATATAAGGGGTATACCTAGGGACCATATGACATCATATTTACCCATAATAATAATTATAGATAAAAGATAAAATAAAGATTATTAGATTCTCGTCACAACTATTCTACGTGCAGCGGACACTCGCCGATGACGGTTACCATAGTGGATGTCAGGTTAGGTTTTGAGTAGCGGCGGCAGACGAGGAACAGGAGTGGTGATCGGTGAGGCAGCGCGAGTGCCGCCTACCGTGGGAGGGATTGTGAAAGCAGGAGCTTTCGAGATGGGTTTTGGCGGACGCCCGCTAATCAGATCTCCTTGTAGCAAGGTTGTTAACATTGTGATGGTAGGTATGATAGTTTTCGTGTTGGTAGGATCAAAATCATAGGATAGGATCGTAAGAAGGCTGAAGGTATTAAATCTAGAGCATTATTACGTAATTATATGATGGAAAATTTGGTTCGGTCACACAGAAAGATCTTGATTTTAGTTTTATACCACTGAAACTTCACTGATACACTTTAATACCATCTAAAGAATACGTTGTTCAGTTACATGTCATTCCGTTCGCTTTCACCGTTAGCACCGTCAAGATTAACAATTTTACCTCTAGACCCCCCCACCCCTCTCTATTCGCTCTGTCTCCCCGCTGTAGCCTCAAACCCTCGCCTCCTCGGCTGCTCTGCCGCCACAGTACCGTTACTGTGCCCCCTAGAGTGGTGGCCTAAGAGCATCTACAACAGTCCACGTCAACTGTTACTAAGAGGTTGCCACATCAGCATTTAGGTGATGTGGAGGAGAGAAGGTGAGAAGAGAATATAAGGTTATTTCTAGATGAAGAAACTAACAAATTGTTAATACTAAGACACAAGAAACAACCAAATACTCTATTGGAGACTTACTTATTACCTAAAAATACGATTTGTGGGTCCCACTGTCTTAAAGCATAATATACACCAGATCATTTGTAGAGCCCGACTTCATTATTGATATAATAAATGAGCTAAAACATGTAAGCCACAAAGTTGTACTTCATTATTGATCATCAAGAATTATACACACTTGTAGCAATTAAAATCTTAAACATAAACTCAAGAATCAATCTATTGAAAGATTTGCTTCTTTTTTATTAGATTGATTACTCTTTCTCCTCTTAGTAACAAGCTAAAAAATAAACTATTGTAGATGTTCTAAGCCTAACTCATATTTCAGTTTTTAGTGGAGCAACTCAATGTCTAACTATTACTGTGCTCTGCTGAGCCCAACAAAGATGTCCCGACAGCCTATTTTGTGCCCTGCTCTTTTTTTTACCTGAGTCCGCACCTGCTTGAAGCTCGTCGCTCGCGGCCATGGCAGCACGTTCACGTTCGTCCCCGCCGTTCCCGTCCACCGCGTGCTGGAAGCTCGTCGCTTGCGGTCATGCGGCGCAGCCGGCGTCGTCATCCTCGACAGGGAGCCATCCGGTTGGGGCCATGGCGGCTGGTGCATGCTGTTTCTGGGTGGTGTTTGGTGTTGTTGCTGGAGGGAGGTGGCGGTGCTTGAGGAGACGGCGAAGCTTCGAGGGAGCCACTGGATCGAGCCAATACGGGAGCCCAACGCAACCATGTGGTCACAGGGGCAAATGCGTCATTTCCCCTGATGGTTTTCGGTGAGAAAAAAAATTAAAAAACGGGGGGAAAGGTAACGGAAGTGGACGGAAATGGCGTATAACTGAACGGTGTATTCTTAGGTGGCATTAAAATGTACCGGCTAGGGACGGAGCTAGTTGGGGTGCCGAATGTGCACCAGCACTTTCAAAATTTGCAAAATCTACTAAAGAATAGCTATTCTATTGGACTGAAATTGGAGAGTGTAAATAAGACCATCGATTTTGCACTGAAATTGGAGAGTGTAAATAAGACCATCGATTTTGCAGGTACATATGGTGGTGAATTAGGGGAAGGAAACTTCACAAATTACATTCATTCCTTTCTCCCTCTCTTCTATTGATTTAGGATTTAATAGTGAAATACAGTTGCAATACTAAATCAGTACACAAAGCACATTCCAGTTTTTTTTTTCTCACAATCAAATATTGTGCAAGTTATTTTTCAAATTGATTATTGTAGTGGTTACATATGAAAAGTTGCTAGTAGACTACTATATAGTATACAGTGTGCTTCTCGGAATGAAAATATTTCCAGATGATGATTTTTGTGAAAAAAAAATACATAAACAACTCGGTAATGCGTATTTTGAACTAATCGTACCGGACGTTACTTTATGTGTGCACCCTCAACGCTGAATTCTTAGCTCCGCCACTGGTACCAGCGACTAGAGTAGAGTTTTTTTTTTCTTATATGAACCTAATTACGACCAAGATCAGAACGGTACAACAATATCAAACGATGCTACAATACGGGTCAATCATGGTTCTGGCAACTTCGTTATGCCCCTGGTGTATATGTGCTACTAGTTTAGTCGCAACTCCGTTAAGATTCAAGATGACAACCATTGTACAATCTGCTGCCTTGGCGAGCAGCTTTTTTCTCTTGCAATTTGGAGACAGATTATCTGAAGCGACATCTTTTTTATACAAGATGTGTTAATCCATCCCATATGGCGCGAACCAAAATTGTGAGTTGTGACCTCATGTATACATTCTTGCTGACGACTGACCATCTGATGATAATTTCTAGGATGATGTTCCCATGCAAATTTCTAATTTTTTTGCCGAGCGTACTATATAAACAATAATATATTTACGATTTTACATGCAAAGATACAGCAGTATTCATTCTATAAATTGTACAAAGAAGCTACTTCGAGCCTTTGGCAAACAATTCAACAGGAATTAAGCTGGTGATGCCTCTGCCGCCTGCTATTTTTAGCAACAAGCAACAAGGTGGCATTGAACAGGTCCTCCTCCCCTGCACCCCTTGCTTGAGAGGCGTCAATGACAAACTGAGCCAACAGGAGCCGCAGAATAATTAAGAAAAGCTCACAGCAACAACGAATCCAAATTTGGCGAACACCCTGAAACCTATTACAGTTTTTGCTGGCTGGCTTGATCACAACAGAAAGGAGTCGTCCCAGGCAGAGCAGGAGAAATAAGGCAAAGGGGGAGGAGGAGAGACAAATCCCCCTTTGTCTCTCTCTCCCCTCCGTCTGCCTCTTCCGTTCTTGCAATCGCGTATTCTTCCTTCTCTGCTATCTGTTGGTTCGTCAGTTGGTTGGCAGCAGATTTGTTCTGTTGAGACTTGAGAGAAAGCAGGGATCACCTTTTAAGATGTACCTCTCGGCCTTCTCTGTGACATCCTCGCACAGCGCCGAGCATGAGCCTGCCAAGGATAGCTCGATCATCGTGGCCGTTGATCGGGACAAGAACAGCCAGCAAGCGGCGAAATGGGCGGTGGACCGGCTCCTGGCAAGGGGCAGCACACTCCAGTTGGTCCATGTCAGGACCAACAATACTAACCAAAACGGTAGGTGCCTTGTCAGTCTCTTCATGCTCAGAAATGCGAATCTGCATGAAAGAAATAACTAAATGCCAAGAGATATGAATCTCCATGAAAAGAATAAGGAACTAAAAATAGAAGATACCTTTCTACATCTCAACACCCTCCAAATTAGGCTGAGGTCATGATCACGAGGGTTTTCAGTTTCCAACCATACGATGCTAATCATAGTTACCAGCCATAAAACGCCGCGAATCGTAAACTGGATTCATCGAACCTAAACCGGTTTAGGGTACGGGGTTCGTGTTCGTAGTGGAAATTAGAAGAAAAAGTGGCAAGTAGTACATTTTCAATAAAGTTTGTAGGAAAATGTACATCGCTTTTTAGGACAATGCGTATTGCATTGTTTCGAAATGAATATAGTTTGTTGTGTGCGTATTCAGTAGTCTCCGTTAGTATATCCCATGAGGTAACTAATACACATTTTATCCCCCTATTTAACATGGTTTAATTTATCAACACTTTTCTTGTTTGATATGGCCATACTACAGCTGAAGCAGACCGTGGTGGCAAAGATAACGGGGATGCAGAGATGGCACAACTGTTTATCTCATACAGAGGCTATTGTGCCCGTAAAGGGGTGAGTGGCCAATTGGATACTCCTAGTTCTAAAAATATAGGTTGCTGAATATTTATATATACAAAAAACATTAGACTGGACTAAATACAATTAGCTGATAAATACCAAGAAAAAGGTCTTCTGGAATCAAATCTTACGTTATGCTCTATTCTGGAAAAATGGTAATAAAATGAAACCCAATACTGCCAGCAATACTTTTTGAAGATTACTGCAAGCAATACTTACGTACACTGCCATATCAAATCGCAGATGCATCTGAAGGAGGTGATCTTGGATGGCAATGACATCTCCAAAGCAATTGTTGAATATGCTACTAGCCATGCCACCACAGATATCGTCATCGGGGCGTCAACTAGGAACACATTCATCAGGTACATACTCATGCATCATCCATGGTTGTGCACCATTGCATTCCTGGATACCTATACTGAACACAGGCATGAACTTTACACTGTGCAGAAAATTCAGAAATCCTGATGTGCCAACATGCTTGATGAAGATGGTGCCTGATTATTGCACAGTGCATGTCATACACAAAGGGAAGGCCATCCTAGTGAAGGCAGCCAAAGCTCCAGCACCCTTTACTACTCTTCCTCCAAAGCAAAACTCCCAACCAAACATAGATTCCGATCGATCCGCAAGGTGAGTTTGTGAAGAAGAAAAATGGCACTTCAATAATTACATTGCATGTTTCTCAAGCTAATTGGTTTGCAGCAATCTAAAGATTAAACACTTACATACTTACAATTGTGGGAAATAGCATGTATTTTCTCGGTCAGATCACTCTGTTACCTTCAGAACTTGTTAACACATCCATATTTCAAAAAAAAAAAGTGTTAACATCAACTAAAAGCAACATTCCGGTTTTTCTAAACAGATCCTCAAGAGGAGACTGGAAGAAGGTTTCTCATCAATCATCTCCGAGGACAAATAGAACATCAGTGGACCGACTATCTGCCTATGCAAAGGCCCCATCGAGGGATAGGCCTCTAACTGGAGCTAGGACAGCACCCCAGAAGGATTTCGACGACTACATCGACTTCATTGCACCGCCGAGGCCCTCAGTGACTCGTAGCTCCTTTTCAGATGACATTGATTTTCCTATGAGCATGGAGTTACATTCCATGGACTTCGCTGAACCTCTGGAGCTCTCCTCATCAGTATCCATGGAAAGCCTAAGTTCTGCCGGGGTAAGCACATTGACAATATCAAGTTGCTACAGTTGAACAAAACTTTTGGCATGTAATGATTTGAAGTGCTGGATTGTATCATGACACGAACTCTTATTTTGTTTCACTTGAATTCAAAAGGATGTAGAAGCTGAAATGAGACGGCTGAGACTAGAGTTGAAGCAGACAATGGAAATGTATAACTCCGCGTGTAAAGAAGCAATTGATGCTAAACAGAAGGTGTGTTTAATTGTTAGCCTTAAGCATAAATGTCAAGTAGTTCCTGAACTAACCAAAAGGTCTTGTTGATATAATCATATAATGAATAATGATCTAACTGCAGGCAGCTCAGCTGCACCAGATGAAGGTGGAAGAGTCCAAAAAGTATCAAGAACTAAGGAATGCAGAAGAGGTAGCTCTTGCACTCGTTGACATGGAGAAGGCAAAGTGCAGAGCTGCACTGGAGGCGGCAGAAGCTGCACAAAGAATTGCAGAGCTCGAGGCGCAGAAGAGATTAAGAGCAGAATGGAAGGCAAAGCGGGAGGCCGAGGAGAGAAGAAAAGCAACTGATGCAATGGACAGCAGTGATCTCCGGTACAGGAGGTACTCCATTGATGATATAGAAGCTGCCACTCATAAGTTTGACAGGGCACTCAAGATAGGCGAAGGTGGATACGGACCAGTATATAAAGCCGTATTGGATCATACTAATGTTGCTATTAAAATCCTAAGACCAGACGCATCACAGGGGAGGAAACAATTTCAGCAAGAGGTAAATCTGGTACAGAATTACAGCAACCACAGATCGAAATTTATGCAGCTATAGCTAGTAAGTTCTTTATTTTCTAGTCTATTCAGGGCTGGTTTGAGAATCTAGATATTACAAGAACCATATAGAACACCATGCGATGTTCCTTGTCTTTTATTGGCAACAATTTTGTTCACTCTCAGGAAACAGGTTTTCTTTTCTGTATTTTTTAGGACATCCTATCTTCCTATTAGTCCTCATTTACCATTTCAATCTTTAGCTGCATGTTAATTATGCACATGAAGTCATGATCAGCCTAAATTGCATGCTGATGAATAATTTGCAGATTGAAGTACTTAGCTGCATGCGGCATCCAAACATGGTCCTGTTGCTCGGAGCTTGCCCAGAGTATGGCTGCCTAGTGTATGAGTACATGGACTACGGAAGCCTAGAGGACCGGCTCTGCAGACAAGGCAACACCCAACCAATCCCATGGAACATCCGCTTCAGGATCGCCGCCGACATCGCCACTGGCCTTCACTTCCTGCATCAGGCAAAGCCGGAACCACTTGTCCACCGAGACCTCAAGCCTGCCAACATCCTCCTCGACCACAACTTCGTCAGCAAGATCAGCGATGTCGGCCTCGCAAGGCTGGTGCCACAGTCCATAGAAGAAGTCACACAGTACAGGATGACATCCACAGCCGGCACATTCTGCTACATTGACCCTGAGTACCAGCAGACAGGCATGCTCACCACAAAGTCCGACATTTACTCGCTCGGAATCTTACTACTCCAGATCATCACGGCAAGATCCCCCATGGGGCTCACGCACCAAGTTGAACATGCCATAGGGAGGGGAGCCTTCCAAGAGATACTTGACCCGACGGTGACGGACTGGCCAGTGGAAGAGGCTCTGGCATTTGCAAAGCTGGCTTTGAGATGCGCGGAGCTACGGAAGAAAGACAGGCCAGATCTCGGGAAAGAAATCTTGCCGGAGCTGATCAGGCTGCGCAATCTTGGACATGAGTATGAAGCTTCCCAGGTCAGCAGCACGAGCACAAACTGTTCAAGCTCTGCACCATACAGTTTCAGCAATGATGATGTATGATCAATATTATAAGAATCTTCCATGGCTGTAATGTAAGCAAGTCAAGCATGTATAGACAGACAGGAGAGTTACCTTCTGATCTGGAAAAACCACTGCTTTCTTTGCTCTGTTCAGATCCTATCTCAGATGAGATGAACACTGGACTGCAGCAGCTGACGATGAGGCCAACATAGTTTCGGTCAGCCAGAAGAGATTATTAGCATGTAGGTAAGAGGAGCATATAAAGGAAATTTAAGGCAATGCATGTATGTAACATACCCAAATGCAAAGTGTGATTGTAACAGTAGCCTCAAGTTTTCAAACTTGCTTTGCCTCTCTTTTTTCATTACCAGGCCACCACACAAGGTTCCTGAGAAAATTTTGTTTTGTTTTTACCACTATCAAGTATCAACAACATGATAAACAATTAACCATTGTTAGGTAAACAAGCAAAAAAAAGAATAACATGCAAATGTTGGACAAATTGTTTCTTTCCTTTTTTTGACACATGCCATCGGACAAGTAAGGCCATATTTAATATAGCTCCTACTCCTAACTTCTCGTTTGGATCTCGTAGAGCTGTACCAAACACCCAACTTTCTAAAACAACATATTCCACTTCTCGTGAGGAACTGTCTCAAAAATAAACTAGTAACAAGAAGCAGAAAAAATACTCGAAGTTGGATAAAATTACCCGCAAATAGCACTGAATTACCCCCAATCTCATCCCATCGCGCGCCCCCGGCCCTTCCGTACCCGTTCGTTTTCCCGTCGCCTCCTCAAGTCATCTCGCTCCTGAGACGGGCGATCGAGCGTCTGCCCCCCTGCGCGCCGCCGCAAGCCTCGGAGTGCGCCACCGCCCGCCCACGAGAGCCTCCAAACCCGGAAACCCTAGAGGCCGTCGTTCCTCGTCTTCTTCGCCGCCGTCGTTTGTTTGAAGGTTAGCTCGTCATCCGGCCGCCCACCTTGCCCTCCCTACGCCACCCTTTGCCTCCCTCCTCTTCGCCGGCCGCCCTAGGGTCTTTCGATTTGGATTTTTTTGGTGATAGATTTTCAATCAGATTTCTGTTTACCAGGTTACGAGCTACGCCTAACGATTAGAGGCAGAAATCGATTTGCAAACTAATTGCTTTAACAAATTTCGAAATTAGCTACCTAGATTATGAAACATGCAGGATATCTATTGTTTGTGAAAGGCAGAAGGTTGTAGGTATTAATATAATCAGGTTTTTAGCATACGCGGATTGCAGAACTAGCTCACAGACGCAAGTTCAAGGTTTTGCATCAGACCATAGGCTAGTTATTGAATTTGGATGAAATGCCTACCAATGTTGTCCCCCATACAACAGGGCGATTTAACATTACATTTTGGGGTTGATACGATACATACAGAACAGCACAGCGATCTATTGTACAACATGTAGCTAGGCCTAAGTCATAACTTATAGTTCACTCTTGCCTATCAACCCCGCTGCCACCAGCTAGACATTCAAGGCATAAGGAAAAAATCATAGAAGATATTTTCAAAAAATAGATTATTCCCTAGTTACAGCTTCAATACATTGGCATGGTAATTCTTTGTTTTCTAATGTTCAGGTGATCAGTTGGCAATTGGAAAGGAAACAGGGTGTCGCCTGGGAATGGGTACAAACATGTAATCTTCTGCTTTGCTGGGACAGAACAAGGATGAGTCCATTGCTGCTTTACCAAATGATCTCATTGAGAAAGCTGATGGTTTTGTTGGAGTATTCCCAGGTATGGTTTATAAGGAATTACAACATGGTTCATGCCAGATGTTTCATGAACAATTTTTTTCATTGCTTGTACACAAATGGCTAATGAGAATCTGTCACTGATTGCTACTTGTGCTGTTATGTTGTACAAATCAGTATCTTATTTTCTTTTCACCATCAATTCATATGCAAAGTTCATATTGTGCTCTCATTGTGCCTAGCCTATTGTTACTTTTCCTTCTACTTATCATTGTTCTTTGTCTGAAACAATAGGTTGTTATTCCCCTCACCCAACTGAGGTCAGCTAATCCTTCGACAAGCAGAAGAAATGCAATTGACAAATATATGCAGTTGTAAAGAATCTGCAGGAAGCACTTCAGGAGGGTAGAATTTATGAGACCAATGATGTCTATAGATTGTAACTAGCATGCCTTATAAATTATAGTTGTGATACACTATGATTCGACAAACTGGCAGTCCTTGAATTGTCATTTGTTATGATCTGTACCAACTTAAAACAAGTTTTTGATATGTGACATTGAATGCATCCTGTCATGTTTGCTCTCTGCTGTATATGATTAGAGTCCATTTTGCTTCGTCGGGTTTTTATTGCTATGATATGAGTTTGAATCATGGTCTTGAGAAATTTGAAGGAAAAAATCCTGAAATTTGTGTATCACATTCAAATAGACTTCCGGTCCCGAGAAAATTGTAAAGAAATTTCATAAATTTGTGTACAAATTGAAAGAAAGAAGATTCTTATTGTGATGCATGTTGCTCCAGTTTACAAGCATATTTCCTTGTTTTGGGGCTCACTGTTTAGTGATTTGCGTAGCAAGCATTACAAGACACGGTTGAAGTATTTGTACAAGGGGTAGCTTGGTCTATTTGACTCTGATCTTCCCTCATATGGTTTTTGGAGTTAATCTACCAGTCAAACGCTTTTAACAGACAACTTCAAATTCTCAGAGAAGTGGATTCTCGGAGAATCCAGAGTAGAATTTGAAAATTAAGAATACGGAGCTCTACCAAACAGGGTTTAAATGAGATATTCATATCGGACAAGTAAATGAGATATGCATACGGTCTCAACAAAATGTTGGAAAAAATAGACATGTTGAGAAACAAAATGCTAGGAATATCAGTAATGAAACTAGATGCTTGGTTAATATTACTTACATTGGTCATTGGATTAAAGTTGCACAAAGGGCATCCATCATACGGTACCAATTGTTTTTCTAGAAACAATGGGTCTATTTTTTTTTCTGATTAAATTGAAACCAAACTGCGGTACCGGCTCATTGAGGATTTTTTTTTTATTTAATCCTTTTTTAATTATATTTTAAAGTTAACCCCTCGCGAACTTTATTTCCAATGCTAACTCCTTTGGTCACATCACCTCCCGTAGCGTGGCAAAACCGTACTGTCACGTCACATATAGCGACGTGGCCAAAGCTGCCATGCAAACCCTCGGCCGCTCGTCGTGCCAGCATGGAGGGTTTGCGTGGCATCTGTCACACCATATCCCATGGCGTGACAAGACTGTCTTGTCACGCCCTGAGACTTGGCGTGACAATGGGTGACTTAAGTGCGGGCGCCGCTCCAGTTCTTTATTTTTCCCCAGCTCGGTTTTTCTCCGACTTCTCGCCTCCCAAAATCCGTCCTCGCCGCACCGTCCTCACCTTCCGCCGGAGGTCGACCCCGCGCCGGCCTCCTCCCCCACGTCGGCCTCTCCTTCGCGCCGTGACTAATGGCGGCGGCCCCGACCCTCCCTGCACTAGCCTCCTCCCTGCGCACGGCCTCTTCATTCGCCGGCCCCCTCCCCCTGCCCTGCGACAAGTCCCGGCGGCCCTTGCCGGCCTCCTCCCCACGTCCTGCAGCGCCCGCCTCCTCCCCATGTCCTCCACCACCCGCCTCCTCCCCGCGTCAGCACCGGCTTGCTTCTTCAATTCAAGTACTTCCAATGTGATGTATTACTTGACATTTATATTACTGCTACACGATATCCAACTCCATTCTTTTTGCAAGTTGAATTCTTCTTGTTTGCAGCCTGTTCATTGGGAAAACATCATTACATACTAAGCTAGGTTAAAGAGAGAAGTGATTGCTTGCTATCAATGTGATGTTGATAGTGTCCTAACTGCTAACATATTAATAGTTGCAACGAATCCCATGGTTGTTGTGTAGCAGATGAGAATGTTAATGCGTTGCTACAGACTTGTGCATCACGGTGGCTCACTGGTAGGCACTTATTGAAAGGAAACTATGTTCCTCTTTCGATGTGTGGGAAATTGTCTATGTTCGTGATTATGGGAGCAGAATTATATGGTTCTGCTCTGGATGTAGTACATGAGAAGACATTTCATTGTCCAATGTGGAGGTTTCTGCTAAATTGGAGGAAGCTCTAGTTTCATTCCTTGTTGACAGAACCACGAAAGTTTATCTTTCTGACTCATCCTGCTTAGAGGAGCCTGGGTCAGATAAGTCAGGGTTGCGGCCGAATATTCCATGCCATACTAAGCATTAAGTAAATAGCATGAAGTATTTTCTCCCACTGACACTCTGTTACTGTCGACTAACAAAGAAAATTAATTGCATGCCATACTAAGCATGTTTACTTGTCCCCTTCTTGTCAGTTTTTAATAATAAAATTGTATGCTAAAATTAATGATCTAACACATTTGATATTTGTACGAGAACCAACCAATTGATGATATATGGCCAGGTAGAAAGTGGTGAACTGAGTTCAGTTTGCTTGGCACTGCTCTGCAGTTTTTTTGCTTCCACACAGATGCGTAGATAACTAAATTGACTTTTACTTGTACATTTATTTATCACCTTGCTTTTAATTTTCAGGAAAGTCAAGAGCAAGAGATGTCGCTCTTAATGCCATTCAGTCACCACTGCTAGATATTGGAATCGAAAGAGCCACATGGATTGTGTGGAATATCACCAGGGGAACTAATTTGATTTTGTTTGAGGTTCGGTCCATCTATTTGCTAGTCTTTAGCCCACGACATCGATTGTTTTAGCTTGTATTTATTAATACAAGACAGCAAAGTGGGCAAACACTTCGAAAACGATTTATCTTCTGTTTACTGAACTACGGAAACAAATTCTAAAGAGTCGAGGGATGATTTGATGAAATCATGATAATAGTGTGATCAGTTCCCTGCATACAAGGTTGATGCCATGGATTAGACATTTTATTGCTGCAAAAATTACACTATCAGTTGTGATGCATACTTGTATGTACCTTTTGATTGCTATAAGCAGTGATCATACACATACTGACACTAGGCAGATTCAACACTCAGCATATTCCATCTTTTCAATAGTATATTGCCAACAAGGAACCTTCTGTTTCATAAAATTACAAATATTGTAATTTTTCAATTAGAGAAAAGGGAAAAATGGTTGTGGATATGCTCAATCATTCATAAATGAAAGTATTGCCATAATTATGGTATTCGACTCTCCGATGAAGAACTTGTTAAAATAATAGGAAATCTGCTTTCCTAGACTTTTAGTTGTTGTTCTTCTTATGTACTAGAATTTATTTATGTGGACTTGTTATGGTTGTATGATTGTGATAGTTTAAATTAAGTTGTTAGCACTTGACACTTGCATTATGCTTTGGTAAGGTACATTGTTATATTTGCTTAACAGTTCTTTACAATTCATAACCCCGTGTGATTTTAGGTCGGACCGATCTGCCCTAAGCCCACCCCTAGTTAGACGCATGTACCCGAAATGGTTATTGGAACATAGATGCCCTGTGGCCTTGTTATTGGGTGGCATGGAACATTTGTGATGTCCTGACAGCTACGTGGCGTGTAAAATTCACAGTGAGTTTTGACATTATCTCTAGAAGCCTAAAATATGATGTTCCGGTTAGAAACAATTGAGCCAATTAAAGAATCAAATATAGGCTAAAGGCGAAAAAATATGATTTATCTCCTTTCTACATATAAGATTTCTCGAACGAGTGGTTCGTGGCACTCCGGGCATGTAGCTCTGGCGTACCCAGGAGCGAAGTCCTAGACGTACTCAGGAATGAGCCCTGGGCGGTCCCAAACACGTGGTTTGGGCAGTCTCGAGAATGGGATCTCGAGCGTACCTAGGCACGTGGATCCAGGGTAGTGTAGGTAGCACTCAAAGGCAAGCTCTGAGCGGTCTCAAACACGTGGTTTGGGCAGTCTCGAGAACGGAATCTCGAGCGTGACTGAGCACGAGAGACTCAGGTAGTGTAGGATTTGGATCTTTTTGCCTCTCATTGTTTCTTAGTGTTATTCGTCCACTTTGTATGGCCTAACACACTTCATTTAATAAGACGTATTGTTCCACGATTACTGTAAGCCATCATGCTTGTTACTGTAGCTATAGTAATGTACTGTCGTAGTACAAAACATGGAGGAAACAAGCTGTAATTAACCATAAGTTTGTACCTTGAAACTACTAGCATGTGTAAACTGAAACGCAGCTTTTGTCATGTCCAATGTTGATTGTGATATTTTGTACTTGTGGTATTTCGTTCATATGGCATGTAGTGTTGACTTTGCAATATTTTGTTGGTTGTAGATGGACAAAGTTGTACGTGTATTTACTGGTGGGGCGATTAGCCAAACGGGTAGTTTTGTCGACTTCGGCAGCATGGAAGCGACCGTTCTTTTGTTTTGCAAATCACTGAACTTTCAAACTATTGTGACTAGGATTAAGTCGACCTTTGGATGGGATAATCTCGGGGTCCTTGTCGGAATGCAAGGGCGATATGACGCAGGGTTGGGTTCTAAGGTGCACGCCTTGTTGGTGCCAATCCTGTCCGCCGATGATTGGGACATGTACAAAGAAATTGTTCTCGCATCTCAGGTCCGGTTGTTGGAGGTGGTGGTGGAGAGGACAATCATTGTTGAGGATTTGCCAGACAATTTGGATGTGGTGAATGGTAATACGGAGGAACTAGACCTTATTGTCCATCATTCGCGAGGCCCCCGAATGAAGGAGCAACCTTCCAAAGAGTTTGTTAGCGTGAGTCCTACCAACAATGCCCCCTTGTCGATGTATCTGCCTGTATCTTCCCCGCAACATGTTATTGACCATGTGACTAATTTCAATGGCGCTGTAATGAACAACGAGCTTAAGGAGGAGTTGTTTCGCAATGGAACAACCCGTGAAGTGGAGTCTGACGAAGGATGGAGCTTGACCGAAAACGAGGTTCCTACACCGCTTTTCTCCTCAGAGGAAGGAAGGGTTCTTCGCAGTGTAATGGGTGAGGTCCCGTCGGTGCATGCATTCGATGATGTCAGTATGGCTGATAAGGCGGTTTGTGCTGCATAGGTGGTGCATGCGTTATTTAGCGGCTAATTTCTTTAAGCAATGCAGTAGGGAAGATCTCACCAAAAAGTTCAAGCTGTTGTGCGGATGCTTGGAGAAGAGGGAATTCGAGGTCAAGTTGACGAAGTTGAGAGGACTGACCAACGAACGGGTTAACTTGTGGTTGGACGAGGTCTTGCAGCAGAAGGCGAAGTGGGAACAGCCATACGATGAAGATGGCTGTCAGTATGGAAATATGACAATAAACATCTCGGAGGTGTTCAACAACGTTATTAAGGGCATCCGTGTGATGCCAGTATCTATTATCTTGGAGTACTTATTTCGAAAGACCAACTCGTACTTTGTGGATCGGTGGACCCAAGCAAGGGATGCATACAACGCCGGCCAACGTTGGGGGGCGGCTGCTGCCAAGCACCTTGCTATCACGGAGGCCGAGTCATGCGGGGGCGGCTGCTGCCAAGCACCTTGCCATCACGGAGGCCGAGTCATGCAATCAGAAGGCAGAGGAATATGATCCCACTTTGCATATATACGCCATTAGGGCAGCCGGGGGCACATCAATAGGGGGCGAGCGTTATGGTGGTCGGAACCATAGAGTGAACCTGACTGCGGGAGACTGTACTTGCATGGTCCCAAACGTTGTTGCGTGTCTCATGCTCTCATGTCATCACCGCCTGTCGCGTGCACGGTGTAAGTCACCTTACCTTCATTACGCCAGAATTCTCGAAGCTAGCCACGATGCGGACTTAGGAGAAGAGATTCGAGCCTTACCTTGATCCCTCGCAATGGCCACCGTACGTGGGGGAGGAATATATTTCCGACACAGTAATGATGAACAAGCGACGCGGTCGAAGGAAGAGGAAGAGGCTTCATAATGACATGGACCTCTCACAGCAAGGCGGTAAGGACATGTACTCTCTAGGGGACTTCAATGACGCTGGCAGCACCAATAGGTGCTCGGAGTGCCATGAGTACGGACACACCAGGGCAAAGCACGTCAGTAGGGATTCCCAGCCGCGCAGGGTCAGGCGGCGACGCTCATGTGTCGCCCCACCTGCTTGAGGTATCCAATGTTGTTGTTCTGCAAAAATAGTTGTTCTTTACGTATATAGTACTTTCATTTGCATTTCACATATTGTTTTGAACGTCATGTGTATGTACTGAAAATCTTTTCCTGTAATGCAGGATGTCGTAGCACGCGCAATATGCGTTGCTCCTCTTGGAGTACGATGATGACCACCGCGCTCACCGCATAACCCACGATAGTGTGGTGAGATTTGCTAATCTTCTATTCCATTGTGCCGCCAACTAACCCCCTATGTGCTTGTTGTTTCACTTATTTATTTATGTATCTCTCTTGCAGGCACTCCAGCCACTTCACCCTTGGACCCACACCCCTCTAGATTGGGATGAGTGGTACGTGCCATACGTCTGCTCAGCCGGTCTCCTTGCTTTGGCGCGGATAGTCATCAACGGGCTCCCTCGTGTGGACGGTGCTGCGCTTACTACACTGGTGGACCAGTGGCGCCCGGAGACCCACATTTTCCACCTACCGTCAGGCGAGATGACCATCACTCTTCAAGACGTCGGTATGATTCTGGGCCTCCCCACAGATGGCCTTGCAGTGACTGGGGACATCAACAGCGTGGGCTGGCAAGACTGGGTGGGAGAGTGGCTTGGAATGCAACCGGAGGACCCCCCCCCTACGGACTCGAGGGACAACCGGCCATCTGCGGTGCATGCGTCCTAGCTAAGCACGCACTTCAACGTGTGCCCGCTAGACGCAGATGATGACACGATCTTTGCGCGCCGCGGGCATGGATTTGGCATCTTCGCTCCTTCTGTTCCCGCACAAGACCGCAACACATCTCTGGATTTACTTGCCGATTTTGGCAGATTTCGCGACCGCAGGGACCTACAGTTGGGGTTCTGCTACACTGGCATGTCTTTACCGACATTTGTGCGACTCGTGCCGATCACGGAGTGCGGACAACAACTTGGCTGGCTGCGCATACTTCCTGCAGGTCTGGATGTAGGAGCGTTTGCCCGTGGGTCGGCCCACTCGTGATACCTTGCAGGTACGAATTTTTTAAATTAATCATACATATCTCGTTCCATAAAAATGCAACTGATATATATATCTCCATGCAGGCATGGCCATGACCCCTTGAAGACGAGGCCTTGCGACCGACAGTAGGTTACCTCTGGAGCTCCATCATGGCACCTACTGGGTGTCCAAGGTCGCGGTACCTCGCATATACAAACGAGCTTGATGTCATCACGTAGGACCAGGTATTGTTTGATAAGTTACTTTGCTTGCTGCATTCACCTGTTCGAACTATGATTCCATCACTACTGTCGTATACATCTGGTGTAGGTCACGTGGCTGCCATACATCCGCGACAAGGTCCTCCAAATTGAGCTAAACCCGATGTGCGAGCATGGCAAGGCTTCGTGGTTGACCCTCTCGCCATTGATCTACTTCCATGCGGTGGAGTACCACTTGCCCCATCGAGTGATGAGGCAGTTTGGGAAGTTTCAGACATGTCCACCAGTGGTGTTCTCGACAGACATAAACCTTCATGGGTAAGGATACCTATCGCCGTGTATGTGCAGCTTCGGTAGCGCTTTTTGTGCTAATGGTTAGATTGTCCCCGTTGCAGGATGAACCGAAGGCGGAGGTACCGGCACACCGACTGGTCCGCTTATCACCGTGCTTACATGTTGGAGTGAGTGGACCGGAGAAATCGGTCAACGAACGTGCCCCAAATCCATCAGAGGCATGACTTCGTGAGATACCTAGAGTGGCTACATGGCGTCGCGCGTCTGCAGCTTCGATCGGCGATGACCGATGCGGATATAGGTGAGGGTGACTCGTTCGATGAGGATATCGTGGATGATTACGACGAGTTTACACGGACGGGCACTCAGCCGGAGATGGCCCCCATCAACGCTTACTATGTGAGTACATTCTATCCCACCACTAATTAGCAATGTCACTATGCGCAAACTAATTTTTACTGTGTTGACCCGTTCGCAGGGAAAATAGCTTGCCCGCATAAGCAATGAGGCCGGGAGGGTTCTCATGGTACAAGAGGGTTCCGAGGGGAGCTTCCAACGCTTAAGGGACTTTGCTGAGGTAACACACACTACGTTAAATTAACATGTTCTCCCTTGTAATTTATTTTGTTGTATTAAACTTCACTACCTTTTTTGTTGGTTAACCTTGTAGTTGGTTCGCCGCCAATGCCAGCGAATGGCCGCAAAGATGAACTGTGTGGCGGCGGCGGGAGAAGTCGTGCAACCTGGCCTGGCTCGAAGTGGCTCCTCGCATGCTACTACATCAGGAGCGACGACATCCGCTTCGGCCGCACATGATGAGGACCCGGAGGACGACGACGAGGCCGACGAGGAAGAGGAGGAGGGTGGCGCAGACGAGGAGGATGTCGATGCTAGGATTCCCGGCGAGATGGTCCTCGCGGAAATGGTTGGTGCACCACCCCGTATGCAGCCGACTCAGCCCACGCCACCATGCCATAAACAGCGTGATCGCGCGAACATTAGTTCAGTAAATGTCGTCGAGGGCACGCGAGGCCAACACCCAGCAGCGAGGTTCATACCGGGGTCGGGTGCGCACCGAAAGCATAAGTGATGAGATGAATGAGTGTATGCATGTCTATACAGTTCATATTGAATGTAATCAGATGACTGCTGGAATGAAACTTTCTATGGCTATGTTCGAATATAATGATTGCATGAAATGAAATTTCTGAGTTGATGGATGTTGAATGTTGGATGATTCTTATTGCATGAAATGAAATTTGTGTGTTGATGGATGTTGAATGTTGGATGATTCTTATTGCATGAAATGTTGATTGAATGAACTCAATTTGGATGATTGCATTGAGTATCAGTTGCTACTGGCACGCCATGTATAGTTTCATGTTGATTGAATGAACTCAATCTGGATGATTGCATTGAGTATCAGCTACTACTGCCACGCCATGTATAGTGGCGTGACAGCACTGTCCAGTCACGTTGGGATAAATGGCGTGACAACACTTAGCACCAAGAGCGCTATCCTTTTCCGCAACGCCTCTGGAACGGGCAGCAATTTGGAGTGACAGCACTATTTTGCCACGCCATGTATTCTGGCGTGACAACGTAGCCCTGTCATGCCATTATACATGGTGTGATAGGACTTAGCACCAGACCGCTACTCTTTTTTCGCAACGCCTCTGGAATAGCTAGCAATTTGGCGTGGCAGTATGGTTTTGCAACGCCTTTAATAAAGGCGTGACAAGGTAGTCCTGTCACGCTGGGATAAATAGCGTGACAGGACTTAGCACCAGATCGTTGGCATTTTTTCGCAACGCGTCTGGAACGTCAAGCAATTTGGTGTGGCAGTATGTTTCTGCCACGCCGTGCTGAATAAGAACATATCAATCACAGAATAGAATACGAATGTTGAATGGATGAATAAGAACATAATATCACAGAATAGAAATCGAAGGTAGAATTGATGAAACCATATGAATGAATGAAATGCATGAACTTCACTTCTGCTTATACCGGTATAGCCAGTGAACACCCGTCGGTGTTCACTCAGACCCGCATTTATCAAAATGCGGAGATCCAAGACCCGTATGAAGAAAGTTTCATAACGGCGATCCAAATCTGCCCACATTGAAATGGTGGGTCTTACATGCCCATACTGGAATTGATGGGTCTTTACATCCCACTCCCGTAGATGAATCATAAACATGTATTTGAATGAATGAATATGAATATGGAACCATAACATCATAAAGCATGGATTGTCATATGAAGAAAGAATAAGAATCAGTGAAACCTATTCATGGAACATAGAATGAAATGAAAATATGAACATCAAACAATCAACGATCATCAACGATATGATTCACAGGGTACTTGCCCATATTAGAATGATGGGACTACTCTACCCACTTCCGTGGGTGAACATGAAAGAAGGAATGAATAAATATATCGAATGTAAATATATTACCGAATAATCATGGCATGTAAATTATGAAGGGAAACAAGAGTTACCGAAATTACCCATTCATATTCATCAATCAATTAGAACAAACAACAATCAAGACAATTCGATTGTACTTGCCTTTCGAACTGCGATGCGTTAGGAGGTAAGGACGAAGCCACTAATCTCGAACCCTCTCCTCCTACACAATTTAATTACTTGAATAAGAAACAATGTGAATAAGAATCTACTTGCTACACTTAATCGCATCATCCTAAACCCAAGGTTCACATATTTGTTCTTTCCCATTTAACCGACAGTCTAGCAGGACGATAAATTGGACAGCGGTACTAAAAACATCATAACTTTTGCTCTGAGACTCGAAACGGAGTGAGCTCAGATCCTATGGAAAGGTAATGAAAATATCCACATTACACTAGCTGGGTGAATCCTCTAATTCGGATAAAAACTTAGGCTAGCATTCAACTAAAAGTCTAACCTATAATCTGTCTAACAGAATTGAACAGCAGTAAAGAAACAATCATAACTTTTGATTGGATTAACCAAAATCCACGATTCTTGTCATTATGGAAATCTAAGAACATAATATTCAAAAGTCTAGTTGTAATGATAATCATATTTTTCATTTAACAAAAGGTGGCACATGGGTCAAAACTACTGTCAGAACCCAACATACAATCTAGACAGTCAACTTAAAACATACATAACTTTTGTTCTACAAATCCAAAAAGGGTGTTCTTTAACAATCTAGAAATATTATAAAAAATTCTACAACAATATAGTTGGGTGGAAACCCTGAATCTGCACTTAGCTTAATCATAATTTAATAAACATCTTGACTGTTAATTCTCATCAGACTTTCAGAACAGCAGGAAAGAATCTATCATAACTTTTAAACCGTAACTCAAAATTGAGTGATCTTTGAGGCTACGGAAAGCTAAGAACGAATCCCACATAACTCTAGGAGATAGGATCCTCTAATTCGGATTCTAAACACATGAAAACATACGCACAAATAACAGGACAGAATCTGTTCTAACTGCAACAGGAATTCGATCCACTAAACAAGCCAAATTTCGCATCTACTACGATCCAAACAGCAAGGAGAAGCACTCATTACCCTTGAAGATCCCCAGGAAGACACCGATCAAACCCCACAGAGAAGCTTTCCTTCCACTTCCTCTTCCTTCCTTCTTCTTCCTCCCGATGGCCGGCAGTAAGGAGCAGCAAAAGGGGGCGACATGGAGGGCGTGGCAGCAAGGGGAGGGTTTGCTACAGTGGTTGCACGCTACAGTAGCCACGTGCAACAGTAGAGGGTGCCTAGGGTTTGGTTGCCCCCTTCTTAAACCAGCTTCCCACTTGGGCCAAACAACGTGGGCCGAAAGCTCAAGATTATTTCTCCTCTAAAAATCTGATTTATCTTTTTAATTCTTGTTAAATACCTTTCTCATTTCAATTAATTCTCTAATGTTAAACAGGATATTACATTCTACCCCCCTTAAACAGAATTCGACCCCGAATTCTACTCGTCTTTCTACACGAAAGAACAACCACAACTGGAACAAATCAATGTTTAACACATCTCCGGCGTGAACAACTCTGGACAACGCTCACGCATGCGAGACCTCTAGCTTCCAAGTCGCTTCCCTCTCGGACTTATGGAACCACATCACATTTGATGGATACCAACGTCTACACCTCAACACTCGTCTCTATGTTTACAGGTTCTCTCAACACAGGAATCAAAGATAAGGTCCTACTCGTTGGCCAACGGCTTTAACAAAATCCCAAGCTTTGAACTGCTCTATTACTCACTCAGCACTAGAACATACCCGACGTTGCGTTCCTCGCGTGTGTACGCCAACTTCCTAATCCCTATAACTGTCGAAATCGAACCAATGTACCTGGGCCAACTTCCCCTTTCGTACGAAAGAACACAACGTGCTCAAAATCGAACTCTTTATCTAACAAGGAGCACCTCCTTTAAACAAGAATGAACAATAGAACTCGCTTTTAAACAACTGTTTCACAAAGAGAATCCAACTGAAAATAAGGAGTTCTCATCGCAACCACACAATGCCAACTCTCCACCAAAAGGGTCAAATCCAAAAATTGATAACTCATCACGAAAGCAAATCCACTTTCTAATTAGGAAATTTGCCAATGAATACCACGAAAGCCAAAGTAGAAATCACTCGAATGCCCAAATCAAATATTTCCTTTATTCTGTCTGAACTAGAAAGGATCACACATTCCAACACAGCGCCAACTTAAATTATGGAAGACATCAGTCAAAAACACAAAGCTCAAGCGAGAATAAAGAAAATGCTTCACTACCCAAGAAAACATCATTTTTCTCAGTTTCCCTTTTAGGAATAAATTTATCTCAAACCTTGGAATTCGAATTCATCGGATACCACACGAGCTCAAACCTCTTAAATTAACATCCTCAAATTATGCTCAAACCGAAATACATCATCCACACCTTTGTGGAGAGGCTCTACTGATCCCACCGAAACACTCTAGACAACTCCTTCTACTGACGAAATTGATTTGACAGATGGCACCCAAAGCACCTCAGAATAGATCTCACACAATCACATGACCTCAAACTTTTAAGAATAAACAACTCAGAATCCTCTGTGCACACGCTTATGTACTACATCAGAAGAGTTCTATCAATGATCATTCAACTGCTCATGAAACACCAATTTTCTATTTTCTTTACACCCAATCATTGGGCGACCAAAGGTCTAGCATAAAAATGCAAAACCCAAATTTAACCTCCAAGACCTCTACAACGAACTTCTCTTATGACAGATAGAGAAATCATCAGATTAAATCTCTAACATCTCCATAATTCTAACATACTCACTCATTGACATCATCAGAAATCACTCACACAATCTCACAATACTATCCAATTGCGTTATTCTATAAAATTGATCAAGGTTTCCATACCTTCGGTAATCCCCAACATTTCAACATGAACTAAGGTTCTAGAATTACACTATACCATAGATTCTACTTAGTCGTAACACTAATCAGTTTTACTTTGAAGCCATACATTCCATCTAAATCAAATTTCCTCCGAGAGGTACAGGTCAAAACCAATTCATCTTCTACGACTCCTCCAATAGCTTGGTAGCAAAATCTCACCACTACAATCACTTAACCACCACCAAACAGTTGCCAATTTACGCTTTGTAAAACTTTGCAACACCAAACTGTTGATCCTTTCTCAAAAGAAAGAGGCGAACAAGGACAAGTTTCGTCACACAGAAAAACGTTGCTCCTCACAGCGAGCACGAACCAAAAGAAATAATCTGATAACGATGATCTTGGAAAATAAAAGTTTAATTCACGTTGAGGGCACACATCCCGCAAAAAGAGAATAGCAAATGACAACCAATAAAAAAATGACATTGCGATTGAAACTCGATAACTCTTGTGCGGAAAGAGCAGAAAGATTAGGCACAATTCAAATATCCACAAGTTGTAAAACTTGACTCCAACTCTCAAATACTCCTATTGCACTACTTCCTTTAACACTGAAATTAACCCTTTTGGCTATAACAACACTTTCCCACAACGAACAAGATAAGTTCTTTAGTCCAAACTACAAGAACTAATTAAGAACCAATAAAATTCTTCAACATATCATATTTGCTCGGAACAGTTCAACTACCTATGAAACATGAGATCCAAATGATCTCAGCCACAAAACTCGAAACATTTTCATTTACGGAATATCACGAAAAGCAAGCAATTTTTTTCCTCTTCTTAAAGGAATCAACATAATAATTCTCTTTGATTGCAACCTCACGTTGCGAACTCAGACCAAAGAGCCTTTAAGATTAAATCACACGAATTTCTTAAGAAGCAATAGGACATTCCAATACATCATTTTATTTAAAATAATTTCAGCTACCACATAAATCATGAGCTCCCAAAAGATTATGAAAGTAAAACTTAAAATATTCTCATTTAAGCAATATCACCATAGGTGATCAAATTACTACGAGAATTAACATCAGTTTCACATAACACCACAAAACCTTACAAAGGTTTTCGACACTTTCTTTTTCAAGGAAAAAGTTATAAACTCCAACACTCTAACTACTCCAAAATAAATGAGCAGAGTCAAAACTTTCTTCAATGAACTTTGTAAACGATAACTCTCATTATCCAAAATACCAACCGGATAACCAGGTCACCTTTATCAACAAGAAAGATATGATTCTCATGAAAGAGAACAATCTTGTAAATAACAACGTTTACAAGTAGCAAAGAGAGCTCAACAGTCGGAAAGACATTAGTTGTTCTGAAAAACAATTAGGGACCAATGGAAACCCATACCCAACCATTTTGTTTGATTACAAACTCCAACTTAACCCCAACAAGGCATCACAAAAGGATTTTAACACTTTCCTTCAGAAAAGAGATGCATTAAACTTCAACACTCGGAATGATCCAAAAGAAATACATTGAGCCAAAGCTTTCTTATGTTAACGAACTTGCAACAGAAAACTCTCATTATTCAAACTATCAACGAATAAATGAGTCATTATTTTCCAATAAGAAAGAAGGAACAACCATGGAAATATCAATCTTGCCAATTGACAACGATCACAAGTAGTAAAAGCAACTCAACCGTCGAAAAGCAATAATTGTTTCAGAGAACCATTAGAGACCTCTTGAAACCCGTCAACTACCAGAACCACAAATCCAAGAGAAATTCATCAACCACCATAGAACAAGAATTTGCCAAATTCAAAAATCAAGGAAGAGAACAACTTTCTAAAGCAACTCACGCTCAATACCTGAAACTATGGAACGGGGATAAGTACTTCTCTATTCTCATACCACAAACGGTGGTGTAGCCTGGCAAAACCCAGGACAACAACCATGACCTTAACTTCTCAACGTCCGTTACCAACACGCATGACCGTTATAATCAATTATGAATATACAGGATCATCTCATGACAATCATAGAATAAATTCATAGATATAGAATATCACATCATATCATAGATTAACAATAAGAAAGATAGTACAGAAGCGATTCGATACAGTACAGCATAATGAAACACATCACTATAAATGCGGATGCAATGGATTCCCCAAACCCCACCTACTGTGCATAGTGTGTTAATTTAATATTCAATTTCCACGGACCTAAAACCCGCTCTGATACCA
This sequence comes from Phyllostachys edulis, assembly GCA_036346405.1. NCBI lineage: Eukaryota > Viridiplantae > Streptophyta > Magnoliopsida > Poales > Poaceae > Phyllostachys > Phyllostachys edulis. The sequence continues at coordinate 17,971,267 of CM070548.1, read as the reverse complement.
AGTGTAACACTCTGGCTATGCGGAAGACAAGATGGTACCTAACAGACTAACATACGACAACAATGCGAAATAATTTCAACAATATAACAATTAATCTTGAATAAAGATCAACATCTAATAGAACAAATGTAGGAATTTAATCTGAATTCAACGACAAATCACAATCTCTAAATGTCCAAGCATATTGAGTCAAATAAGATAATCCTATCAATAAACTAATCAAGGATCACATGCAGTTATTGAATCAACCATAATCATAGTGAAGGATAACATCAATCATCATACTCCTTTTATTACAATCCAATACTTAACGAATGATTGGAAAGAACAAGTTCATATGATTAAAAGTGAATAGTGTAAAGTGAAAGAAAGAATGTGAAGTGAATGATGTGATCCACATGACTAAGCCCTCCCATGCATGCCGTCTTCAATGTTTACCTAAAATAAATAAACACGGCAAGAATGAGTCCACGACTCAGCAAGTACAACAGAACAAAGCGAACAGTACTAAATAAGAACATATCAATCACAGAATAGAATACGAATGTTGAATGGATGAATAAGAACATAATATCACAGAATAGAAATCGAAGGTAGAATGGATGAAACCATATGAATGAATGAAATGCATGAACTCCACTTCTGCTTATACCGATATAGCCAGTGAACACCCGTCGGTGTTCACTCAGACCTGCATTTACCATCGGTGTTCACTCAGACCCGCATTTATCAAAATACGGGGATCCAAGGCCCGTATGAAGAAAGTTTCATAACGGGGATCCAAATCTGCTCACATTGAAATGGTGGGTCTTACGTGCCCATACTAGAATTGATGGGTCTTTACATTCCACTCCCATGGCTGAATCATGAACATGTATTTGAATGAATGAATATGAATATGGAATCATAATATCAGGAAGCATGGATTGTCATATGAAGAAAGAATAAGAATTAGTGAAACCTATTTATGGAACATAGAATGAAATGAAAGCATGAACATCAAACAATCACCGATAATCAACGATATGATTCACAGGGTACTGGCCCATATTAGAATGATGGGACTACTCTACCCACTTCCGTGGGTGAACATGAAAGAAGGAATGAATGAATATATCGAATGTAAACATATTACCGAATAATCATGGTATGTCAATTATGAAGGGAAACAAGAGTTACAAGAATTACTCATTCATATTCATCAATCAATTGGAACAAACAACAATCAAGATAATTCGATTGTACCTGCCTTTCGAACTGCGATGCGTTAGGAGGCAAGGATGAAGCCACTAATCTCGAACCCTCTCCTTCTACACAATTTAATTACTTGAATAAGAAACAACGTGAATAAGAAGCTACTCGCTACACTTAATCGCATCATCCTAAACCTAAGGTTCACATATATGTTCTTTCCCATTTAACCGACAGTCTAGCAGGACGATAAACTGGACAGCGGTACTAAAAATATCATAACTTTTGCTCTGAGACTCGAAACGGAGTGAGCTCAGATCCTATGGAAAGGTAATTAAAATATCCACATTAAACTAGTTGGGTGAATCCTCTAATTTGGACAAAAACTTAGGCTAGCATTCAACTGAAAGTCTAACCTATAATCTGTCTAACAAAATTAGACAGTAGTAAAGAAACAATCATAACTTTTGATTGGATTAACCAAAATTCACGATTCTTGTCATTATGGAAATCTAAGAACATAATCTTCAAAAGTGTAGTGATCTTCAAAAGAATCTATCATAACTTTTAAACCATAACTCGGAATTGAGTGATCTTTGAGGCTACAGAAAGCTAAGAACGAATCCCACATAACTCTAGGAGATGGGATCCTCTAATTCGGATCCTAAACACATGAAAACATACGCACAAATAACAGGACAAAATCTTTTCTAACTGCAGCAGGAATTCGATCCACTAAACAAGCCAAATTTCGCATCTACTACGATCCAAACAGCGAGGAGAAGCACTCGTTACCCTTGAAGATCCCCAGGAAGACGCCGATCAAACCCCACGGAGAAGCTTTCCTTCCACTTCCTCTTCCTTCCTTCTTCTTTCTCCCGATGGCGCGATGAGGAGCAGAAAAGGGGTGACATGGAGGCGTGGCGGCAGGGGAGGGTTTGCTACGGTATAACGTGCTCTGAGAGCCACGTGCTCGAGAGATGGTGCCTTCTTAAACCAACTTCCCACTTGGGCCAAACAACGTGGGCTGAAAGCCCAAGATTATTTCTCCTCTAAAAATCTGATTTCTCTTTTTAATTCCTGTTAAATACCTTTCTCATTTCAATTAATTCTCTAATGTTAAACAGGATATCACTTTTTCACCTTGATCGAATTCAACACTAATTTCACTCCAATAGCTATGAAAGCTATGAAGATCAATAAATAAGCATAGTGGAAGACTTGTATTGAATCCAAACAATACCCCGAAGCAAAAGACCTAACTCACAAAAACTCAAACCCTAATTGAGCTCTGCGGTCTGACCGGCATTGAAAGTGTGGTCTAACCGCTCCTGACGATGAACAGGGAAAAACAGCCCGAGTTCAAGATCACAAAATGATCTAACTTTTGATCTACAAGGCCAAACTCCACGAAACTTGAAACACACCTTCTCAAGGATGTCAAGAACCTATACCAAGCAACAATCGTGAAGATCTTTGCCAAATTTCTGACCTTTTTCCATTTGAGTGAAGGTTGTTCAAAAACCGAGTCAAAACGAAAACATGATCTAGAAACTTGCTCGTGGGTAAGAGATGATCAAGATGATCCTAGATGGGTTCCCACATGTCACAGCAAGTAAGATCAGGGGCAGAAACCAAGAGAAAACTCGCGGATCGAAGAAAGACCCAAAATCATGAAATAGAGAGTAAGAACACAAAAGAACTCATCTTGTGAAATCTTTCCTTGGATTGATTTGATATGATGTTGGTTTACAGCCACTCCATTAAGGAGGACAAAGATTCAACACATGAGCACGAAACCAAATCCAACTCTCTAGAACCCTAACCTTCCACTTTCCTCTCTAAGCCCTAAATACAAACTAGGGTTTCACTTAGCCAAAAGGTTCAGGGGGTGCAGCCAGCACCCTCCTCTATTTATAGTGGAGGCTAAACCTTCTAGAAGAGTATTCCTATTGGGCACCCGTTAAGCCCACACACAAACGGGTTTAACTCACGCACGCATTTTAAAGCATCGTCTTCATCTCCTCTTGACCTAATCCGCTTCTCTTTGCGTCGTCTTGCACCACGGGTTGGCAAAAGGTCACCAAGGCAGTATTTAGGTGAAATTACCAAAATACCCCTTCTCGATCTTTTTCCAAAGACCGAGTCCAATCTACGTAAAGCACCTCCATGCTTCGCCACGTGTAGGTTGATCAACGGCTCTCATCATGTCGGCAAGTCTCTCCCATCCGGCTCCCACAGAAACCACCATGGCACTTGCACCAACCCCCGCACCGCTTGATCCAACCCGTCGCACCGAACTGCCCGTTCGGTCTTCCTTATCCAATTTGTGCCATGCTTGAATCCATTGACCTCACCCGGCATCCTCGATTGTTCTGAACCTCGGCTCTCCAAGCCTAGTCTCGATCATCCTCGCCGTTGACCGTCGTTGACCTCCAAGCAACCTGCACAACAATAGACAAAGAAATTGATTCTGGAAACATGTTCTTCGCAACTTGACCCACGTTAGTCAAAACATGCATCATGCAACACATATGCATTGAAACCCATGAATATGACCTAACCAAACAATCATCGCCACCGAGTTGGCCGATGAACAAGTCAAAATCGGTATGACCGCCACCCTTGGCCGGTCTGACCGCCCCCTGTTGGCCGGTCTGACCGCCCAGCTGGGACTTAGCCAAATTTCCTCTCTGGAAATTTGAAACCTACTGGAATTTTCAAACCAACAGAACTTTTGCTTGGAAGCTCCAAAAATTATGAGACCAAGTGTAGTAGGATCTCCTCTCTTGCCTACACCCTCTATTTTTGGCCCAGCTCCAAAACTCAAAATCACTTCATGGCCGATCTGACCGATTTCCAAAAGCCGGTCTGACCACCACTCATGGTCGGTCAGATCGCCACCTTGGCCGGTCAGACCGCCACTTGCCTAACAGCAGTTTGAACTTCGTCGAAAACGCGTGATTCCGCAAACCTTCAACGTCATTGCCAATTGTATCATCATCCTAAGATCGTGAGCATATCCTCATAATATCCACAGTTCCCCTACTATTTCTCTTTCAAAGTATGCACTAACAACCTCTCCCATCTACTCGTAGTCCCCAGATCCACTATGTGGCTACCACAAGTGGATCGACCTAGAGATCCACCCCCGCATGACCAGTGGACTCTCGACTACGACGAGTGGGATGCCAAAAGGGTCTGTGAGATCCGGGAGGAGGAGCGCCGCAACGACGAGTAAAACGAGCGTATCCGTCGGGAGACGAAAACTCATCTCGAGGTGTGCAGGCGCAGGGAGCGCGAGAAAAAGAGGAAAATGGCGGCCAAGGCCAAAGATGCCGGCGAGTAGTTCAACGCCGAGCTCGCAAGAAAGGAAAAATGGCCCCGGTCCACACAGTAGGTCGGACGATTCCATACTAGTTCTCGGAAGGTCGAATTTATTTCTATTCCAAAAAGGTGCATATGTATCGTAGGAGTACTTCGGTTTGTTGCATCGTACATGATGTTGTTTCTTATGCACGTAACCAAACCATGTGCGTTATGTTATTCCAAGCTTTATTATAAAGTCTATTTTAATTCACAACTTCAAATCTCGTTGTCTTTTCGCATTCAATTCTTCGCGTAGTAAGGCATACAACAACATGAAAAAATGAGTTCTGGAAGTAGGCACGAAATGGTCTACGACCACAAAGTGATGAAGAGCACCACTTATAATTCCAGTAGGATGTCTACGCATCTTTCATCAGCGGTACTGTCTAGCATATGTCCATACTTGTGTCTCATGTTGCACCACACAGTCCACATATTAGTCATTTTTTCAAAGATGTATGTATCACTTCTGGGACACGGCCTGGAAATATTGTGCGGGTGTTTATGACGAATATATACGCTGAAGTGTCAAAGGTTATCGATCCACAAAGAGATTACCGGTCCATATATGTATTTACTCTCAGTTAAAAGCATGGTGTTATATTTGGTTCACACATAGATTCTCTATTTTTAAGTTATGGATTGTTAATTGTTACATGTACATGGTGTTATGTATCATCGTAACTTCAATTGTTTTGTATCTTTCAAAAGGAAATCCCTTTGTTACCAAAAATCGAGTCCGAACTAAATTCAACCATGAGCTCGATTCAAAATTTAGAGTGTGTTTGGTTGAGTGAATGAAATGGTTCTGGTACCATATGGTTCGGAATATTGCATGATCACGTGTTTGGTTGCATGAATCGAACCAGTGCGTTTAGGACCGACACGTTCCACGAGAGGGAATATTCGCTTGATATGCCAAACGTTTTTGTTCCACAAAAATGACTAAACCACAAGGTTTAGCATGGTGTCGTCCGCTCTAGCTTCACATGCATTGCATTTATTGCACTTGAAACATCTTAATCAGAGTTTAAACTATGACATAAATCAACTCCTCCAAAGAAAACAGAGTTAAGTCCTTATAAAGACCTCTGTAAAAATAATTTATTCAAATACTATAATATTTATCATGATTAAATATAATTTTCCCAAATTTTTAGAACTCTATTCAACCCACACACAATTCAAACTCTATTCAACAACCTAAGCTAAGTTTTAATTTAGTTTAAGCCAATAACACTTGAACAGTTAGGTTTCAAATTTTATTTGAGTATTAGCACATCCTAGGAATCTCCTTGAATTATTTCAAGATTTTAGATTTTTTTTTTGCTATTTCATAGAGCCCGGGTTTGTTCGGACCGTCCGATCGGAATCCGAACGTCTCCTCTGATCGGACCCTGTCACACCTTTATGTATGGCGTGACAAGGTAGACTTGTCACGCCATGGGATATGGGTGACAGATGCCATACAAGCTCTACACTGGCACGGCGTGCGGCCGAGGGCTTGCATGGCAGCTTTGGCCACGCTGCTATGTGTGCCCTAACAGTGTTGTTTTGTCACACCACGGGAGGTGGTGTGACCAAAGGGGTCAGAATTGGAAATAAAGTTCACGAGGGGTTAACTTTAAAATATAATTAAATAAAAGATTAAATAAAAAAATTCATCATTGAGTCGCAAGATCCCTACCCAATCATCACAGGACGCGCTGCTACGTACACCTTGTTCTGCAGGGGTCTTAGTGGGAATCATATGCCTCATTGTCAGCAAGAAGGTGCTATCCACAGCTAATGGAAGCAACTAGGAAGAGCCTACATAGGCCTGTTTGTTTAAGCTTTTTCTTTTGTTTATAAGTTAAAAAAGTCTAAGTCTAAATAAAGGGATGGTTTTTTTTATCCAGCTTATAAAAAGTTTAAGCCATTTTAAGTTTAAAAGTCATAAGCCAAGGGAGATTTTTTAAAAAAAAACTTTTGCGCAATAGAATATCTATTTGCCACTGAAGTTCACTGAAATTACCCATAAAATATCATTGTATACCGGGCCATAATTGAGAGAATAGATACCCATTGTGACTAAGCAAGCGCTATCACAGCTTAGGCAGCTACGAAGAACATATTTAAATTGAGAGAATATATGCCTCATTGTGTCACCAAGCACGAGCAATCACAGCTAATAAAATCAAACAAATGTAACATCATCTAATCTATTTGCCCATGAGTGGTCTTGGCATCAATCGATCGATCCCTGAACCCACTCCCCCAGCGCCGCCCAAATCGATTCTCGATTCTCGCGCTAGGTCACTTCATTGGCGTTGGCGTGCGTGCGTGCCACGTGAGAGGAGTGAGTGCGAGTAGACGAAGGGAAGGGGAGCGAGTGGGAGGGGACGGCCTACAGGAGGGGTCCGTGGGAGCGGCGGCCGGAGGTGGGGAGGCGGCGGAGGCGCTGAGCGCGTGTCCATTTCGCGGCGATGGCTCCGGCGATGCGGGAGAAGCCTCGAAGAGAGAGCTTCCTTGGGGAGTTGGGGTTGGCCGAGGACAAATCCGGAAGAAATTTTCGCTTTCTACAAAATTCTCACTGACACCATGCACTGTTGGATAACTATGGTTAGGGAAAAAATATCATTTAAAGAAATTTCAATTCCCGTAGGAGTCGAGATAAAACAAAAAAAGTGTTGTTCCAAAAAAAAGATTCATATGCTCTGTGATTCAATTTCACTGTGCTACCTAGAATAAAGTGTTAAAAGTGAAGATGCAGTACCCTAGAGTGCCAAAATGCAGAGGGGGAAAATAAAAATATAAGCACCCTTCAATTTCAATTTACTATTGCCGTGGACTCGTGGTTGTTTGAGTGGCAAGGGAAAAAACGTGCTGTTAGTGTGCAATGATCTCAAGAACATGAAGCAACAAGTCATATAAGCACCCTTTAATATCATTATTAACTTCCCTCCAGAGCACACATCTCGCATGCTTGAGAAGTCTACGACCACATGGAACAGAATGTGCTCATCTACTCGTCCTAGTGTTTCTGGGCTAGCTCCTTGAGAACATTGCCGAGGTTGGCCTCGCCCCTGGTGCTCTTCACCCACTTGGCACTGATCCTCACTCTCTCAATGCTCTGTTTCACCGTCCTGGCGATGTTCGCCTTCGTCCTGCTCTTGAAAAACTCCTCTGCCTCATCACCCTTTTCGTCAGTTGCCAGCTGAAACAACGATTACACAGCGTCGGCAGATTTTAAGTTTCAATCGCGTGTGTGCTTATATGAGCGTGTGATAATGTGAGGTTATGTCGTGTACCGGTGAGACGGTGATGGTAACGAAATAGGTGAGCAGAGTTCCAGAGAATGTATTTGATATGTAGTCCCAGTTTTCCTGAACCACGGTGGAGAAGGCATGGAGTCAGTACAAAAGAAGAAGAAAGTGGCGATACTAACAAAGGAAAAGAAAAATGTCACTATATACCTTCAACCATGCCCATGCCACCTCGTGTGCCTCAGCGCTCACTCCTCGAAGCACAAATATAGAATCCTGGTTCCTTACCTGTGCTTGCAACACATCGTGAGTTATGCTGGTCAAATCAGAAATATGTTTACCGTAGCATGTAGAACATTACATTTTGAGTTTTTTTATCGATTGTTTGTTACCTCAGGTGATAGTACGAAGTTCAGTGCTTCACGAACAACACAAGGGTCAGGGGAAGATGCCAAAGAACCTAGTGAGAAGAGGATCAGAAATTTTATAAGGTCCCAACAAACAATCTCACCTGTAAAAATATTTTAAGAAAGATATATTTGGCTTACCTAACACACGGACTTTTTCCTGGCTCAGATCAGTTTCTCTGTAAATCTTCAAGAGTGATTCATAGCCAGCTTTGTTTGATTCGCTCACTGTCTGCATCAAAGCAACATATGCAGCCTACAAAACAATAGGATGTTTAACAAGTGGATTGCACACAGTTTGCATATAGTAATAATGCAAAATTTACATTCCGTCACAATGCTAACCTTTCGAACATCTGGAGGGAGGAGTGGTGTCTCTCTGTCTTCCAGAAAGACATTAAATCGACGGATGGCTTCATTTATGGTAGCCTCATGGCCAAGTTCTGCAAGCGCGGTTAAGAGTGTACCTCTTAACAGTGCATTCAGGTGACCCTCACCACTCTTAGCATCCCAACCAAGTCTCCTGCAAAGGATTCCTGAAAGGTTAGGAGAGACTGCAAGATAAATTGTTCTTCCACTACAGAATATCAGAGTAATGAACTTACTGTGCAAATGGCTCAAGAAAGTCAATTAGGAACTTTTTCAGATTACCCAACTCCTCAGGAGCAGCAACAGCCATCATCTTGACAATGCTCAGACTTGTCTACAAAGCCAAGAATTAAAATGCTTAGAACAGAATCAAGTTTAAGAATAAAAATTTTCAAGTAAAGTAGAAAGAACGGTACAGTGATGGTGTGCGCGAGCACAGTATACTCAGTCTCATCCTTGTACGCAGAAATCAAATGCAGCAATGAGACCAGCTTTTGTTTGCCAGCCATACAGAGGGCATAGGTGTCATCAAGTACACCTGTGTCAAACAATAATGTAAGAACAGTTGGACTGGGTAAGACTGATATAGTTGTAAGAAGCTGTTGCATGAATTTTACCATATCTGTCTGCTGCACTCAGTTTGTTGGTCTCAACTGCATACCTAAGTTGGGATGCAAGTTCTTCATCATAGCTCACTCTATAGAAGCCAGTCTGATTGGCGTTAAGTTTGATCCAGAAGTCATCTTTCTTTTGACATCCTAAGAGACCTGATAAATCGAAATCCTCTTGTTTGCCATGGAAAAGGAACTTCTCTTGCCGTGAGTATGAGCAGCAACATAATGTGATGGGAACCATCCATTGCCCAACTCCTGTGGACCCACTCGACAGGAACTGCGTCTGCAAGAGACAAGACCAAATTTTTTTGGGAAAGCTTCCAAACCAGAAACAAAATTTGATTTTGAAATCTGATAAAAACATTGAAGTAGAAAAGAATTTTGTGGGCGCAAGCAGGGTAGATGGAGGTTAAAAGAAAACCATGTTGAACATATGATAATGAGAAAAGCAAGTCCATAACCTACCTGCTCAAGCTCTAGCTTTCCATCCTTGAGTTTTACATTCACAACAGGATAACCTTGCTGCTTTGTCCACGAATGCATTAATGTTTTCACTGGTTCACCAGACCCCTCTTCAAGGGCAGCCCACAAGTCCTCTGTCTTGGCATTTGAGTATGCAAATCTTTTGATGTATGCAGCCAGTGATTTCTAGCAAAACGAAGAACAAATGAATAACTTTTTGTTTCCACCAAAAAGATATTTTAATTGACAGGTAACAGTGAATGTTAAACTAATGTGCAAAGTTTAACTTCCCAGGAATAGTCTTAATACAACTAAGATTGTGTCTAGTTTGCCGCCCTACTGTCCAACTATTAAGAAAATAACAGAGTAGCCCTTCTGACAAAGCTCATGTAAGCTGGGAAGGGGCATTCCAAAAGTAAACCAATCATACGTGTAGGTCACATGTATTGTAGCAAGGCAAACCTGAAAGTTCTCAGCCCCAAGATAGCTTTGCAACATCTGAATAACAGCAGCTCCTTTCCTATAGCTTATAGCATCAAATATCTCATCTATTTCATCAACATGATTTACATCCACCTGAAATAATAGATAATTAGCCACATATGCACATCAATATGTAAGGTAAGGTATCATGAATATGCACCGACCTAATGAGTAGTTTAATATCACTCCAATCAAATTTTCTGGGGCATTGTCAGAGCACTGATAATAATATGTGCGCCACCTTCTCCGATAATTCAATAAAGTAGCAGGAACGTTTGGTGCTATTAAATATGGGAAGTGTTATGAATATTGTGTATGTATTCAAGAGGCCCAATGGGCAATATATATAGTGAGTATAAGGGGGATATATGCCATATATATATAAGGAAATACAAAGAAATTCCTATTCTAACACCCCCCTCAGATGCAAGGCGTATGCAATAGCATTGCATTTGAAAATGATTGACACTAAAATAGGGAAAATCCAAAGTCTGAGTGTTAAAAATGTCATCGTAGCGTACAGTTCTTGGAAAATATATCGAGTATCAAAAGATCTCTCATCCAGGGTCGTGCAATAGCCCATAAAGCACAAGGTGCAGGGGCTGAGAAAGTTGAGGCAAGCGGGAGCAAAGTCGACCATGGCAACACGACGAAGAAGACAGCGACGGCCCAGTGCACAAGAAGCGCAACGGAGACGTAGTGCAGAAGAAGTGCGGCGGCCTTAGAAGCTTGGGGCGGCAGCTCAGAGAGAAGCGGCGGCATCATAACGACTTCTACTATCTGCAGCGGCTCGGAGAGAAGAGCGGCGGCGGCTGCTATGCAAAAGAAATTCCTATGCTTCTATAACTGACAATGAATTTGTGGACTCATATGGCTTAGACAAATTCAAAGATAGAGTGGTATGGACTTGGATGGACGCAACGGAAGAAACGACACTTAGAAAGAAAAGACTCAAATGATAGCTAGCAGTAGCAACAGATCCCCAAGCACATTGCACAAACTAGAGATATGAGACAGAGCTCATTGCCTCCTCCCTCACTTCCTCTCAGTCTGCCCCCCTCCCCACATCCACGTCCCCTTCCTGGCCTCCTCGTGCTATTCCGACGGCCAAGTGAGAAGCGAGCATGGGTCGGTGACCAGTGGCGGCCATGGGGCAGGTTAGCGCAGAGGCGAGGTGGTAGCTGGGCCACGAGCCAGCCAAGGAGGCTGTCTGCGCGCAAGGCAACGTCGAGGAGGAGGAGGCCCGAGTCGGGAGTGACATCCAGGGAGGCGGCAAGGAGAAGGCGGAGGGTCGGCGTTTCGTGGGCGGCGTAGATGCGGTGGTGGTCGGTGCGGAGGGAAGCGGAGATCCAGGAGGAGGGCCCAGAGGTGGCGCCAGCAGCAAGAAAGGGGTCGGAGCGGCGGCGGCGGTGCCGAGCTGAAGAAGCGTGTGGACAAGAACGTCGTCGGGTAGCGCACTGAGGCGGTCCTTGTTGCCGCCGCCGGCAGTGGAGGAGAGCCTCGCGCGCTTGGCGGCGACCTCCCCATCGCTGTGCTCCATGGTGGATGGATGGATTTGGTCTCGACACGGTCCATCTTGATCCGAAGGCGGCCACATATAGATCTGACCCGATCGAAGTGGCCACGATTCTTGGACCTCTACTCCGACAGGCTTCCCTCCTCTGCTTCCGGGGCATGGACCGGGTGATCGGGAGGCAAGAAGATGACGATGCTGCTACTACTGCTTCTACGAGATTACGACTAATGTGGCCGCCCCCGGGAGCGGAGATTGCTCCTCCCAGGAGCAGCAGGCAGCGGAAGCAGTCGGAGGCTAGGCTAGGGTTTTAACCTTTGCTCTGATATTATGTTATGAATATTGTATATGTATTCAAGAGGCCCAATGTGCAATATATATAGTGAGTACAAGGGGATATATGCCATACGTATATAAGGAAATACAAAAGGCATATAAGGAAATACAAAGGAATTCCTATTCTAACAGGAAGCACATAGCCTAGCAAGGTAGGTAAGCACTATGACTCGCCATATTAAACCCCACTGACCACATAATGAACTTCCCAAAATATTACTAGAAATGTGAGAAGCAGTTGACCTTTTCCCCCCTTTTTACATTTTCTCCAGTCACAGCAGGGTTGTTTCACTGATTAGAAATATGCTATAGCCACATAAAAAATATATATTTCTAGCATCTAAGGCATAGGGCATTAGAGTTCTCACAGTACTTTTCATTATAAACATGATAAACACGAGATTTTTTAAAACATAAAAACAGCACCTAACCGACTTACATATCCCCCGTCCAAAATCAGCGCTTTTGTATGAAAAATGCAAAACCACATGTACATGTGGATACATACACTATCTAAACCTCAAAAGTTCCTCAAGATTCATGCAAGGGATAATTCAATGGTTAGAAGATGGGATGGTGGTTTGAATTTAGAAAGTTTGCATCAACCTCGAGGTACATTTGATGGTTGTGATCATACATGTACCCACATGTACATGTGGAAAAACCATATTCTTTTTGTATGCATTAAAGTTGACCATGAGAACATTACATAGTCATATTCATTATAAAAATACTATCACAGCATACTTAATCATTTTTGCTAATATGTAATAACCAAAATTAACAGTCAAAATTATATGTTGGAGATCGTGCCAAGTGAGAAAAAAAAATTGATATCCTTTTTAGACTGGATGTAGTAGATACTAGAAGATATTTCACTACATCCATGACACATATGGTTGTTTCCCATCTTCAGTTCGTATAGTGAAGTCATTGGCCTTTTGCCACTGAACAAGAGCGTAGTGAATATATAATTATAGCCAATCATATAGATTTTCTGGACCAATAGAAGTAGACAAGCAATCAGCCCTCATAGCCAAAGTAGAGGGATCAGGGATGATCTTCAAATTCTCTAACAACGTTGAATCCCCACAGATAGTCATAGCATAGCATGCTAGCAGTAATGAAATTATTGTTACCTCAATTGGATGTGACCCTGCAAGAGCATCCAACTTGAAACCTGTTGTAGATTCCTCTAGAAATTGAGTCCAAACATTCCATTCAGGAAAGAAATGGTCTGCAGCTAAGTAGGACACCTGCAATGACAAAAACATCAAATGAGCAACAAAAAAAAAGCAACTTTTCAATAAACTTTTATTATAATTTCTTACCCATGTTGCAAAACCCTCATTAAGCCATAGATGTGTCCACCACTCCATAGTCACAAGATTTCCAAACCACTGGTGAGCTAATTCATGTGCTACAACAACTGCAACCTGAACAGAGGACAGACAAGAAGGGATTAACTAATAATTTTCAAAAGGATGGCGTCAATGGCACATGACCATCAAACAGTATATACATATCTGAATCAAATCTCTACAAAAAAGACTTATGCATCCATTGGTGCTTAGTATTGTTAAATTGGATGATAAGAACAAATTTTGATTCCACTATTAGATTCAGCATTGTCCACTATGCCGATACAATCAAATTAGTTTGATTTGTCATTGTAAAATACCTAATGATGACCGTGAATCATATTTCTAGCTCACTTTTCATCATTGAAATAATAAAATTTCAATAGTGCCCTACCCTTTGCTTATTAGCAGCTGCAGAGTGTCGCTCATCAAATAGCAAAGCTGTTTCGCGGTATGTAACCAAGCCATAGTTCTCCATTGCTCCAGAGGCAAAATCGGGAATCGCAATCATGTCCATTTTTGGGAGAGGATATGGCACAGCAAAGTACCTACAAGCATAACGGCATCATCATCAGCTGGACCCATGAAGAGAGCTTTAGGAGTTTAGGTGTATGACAGTAAGCCACTGAGAGGATGAGATGCAGAATTGCAGATGCCTCAACAACTCCTCAAATTTATACATGGATGTACTTCAAAAAGGTTTCAGAAGGGGCACAAACTTGATAAATCGTAAAAGCAAGATAAATATTTTATAAATTTTGAAAGGCTTATTTAAGTCATAAATGTCGTTTTTGGGAAAGGCCAACATTGCATCATCAATAATGCAGCCTTTTAAATGCCTGGTCTAAAACTCATTACATCAGGAAATAGGCTGATAATGTTCTATTTGATAAGATTATACTGAATACACATAAAAATAGGGCTCCCAATAGAGTGCATTCACACACATACCTAAGAAAACATATCTATGAACCTACGGAAATTATTGTTTGCATATGCACATCTGTCCATATATGTCTGCATGAGTGTATATTGACTATTATTATGCAATAGCAGTATTATTTACATCAGAATATATTGGTAAAGATCAGCATCAGGAATTCCTAAATAACACTATTTGGTTTGAAAAATTCAGCATCTAATGAGCATACAGCAAGAGCCTAAGACAACATTGCTAATCAATAATAAGGCAGAAGATCAGAAAGTTACTCCTTGAAGAGGACCAGTGTCTTCACGGCAACCTCCAGTGCAAACTTTCCCTGGGCACTCTTACCAACTTGTGTGTAAACACGAACCCTAGTACCTGCAAGGAATAAGGTCAGTTACATTCAAGGAACCACCAAAAGGTGAAAGCGAACTAAATGCCTGATGGTAAGATAATACGACAGAGGAGTTACAGTACCATCGGTGGTGAAAGCTTCCACATAATCGAACATGCCAACAATAACTGCCACTAGGTATGTTGACATTATTGGAGTTTCTTGAAAGTAGACAGTTTTGGTAGGACCATTGACCTTCTCTTCAACGACTGGCATATTTGACAAAGCAATAGTCTCATATGGAACTTCTAGAGTAATTTTGAACACAGCCTATAGGGGAGGAAAGGAATGGTTAAACCCAAAGTTCCAAAAGTATGTTTGCTGTGTAATCTAAATCCACTTAATATTTGAGCCTTCTGTTCCAAATATATGCACTTTTAAACAGAGGGTGAACTGATATGCCACCACAATTTGGCCTTCGCTGCAAAGCTAAAAAACATGAATTGCGCGTGTTATTCTAATCCTGTTTTTACTCCAGAAGCACGAGTAAATAGAACTCTATAAGTAAACATGTTATCTCATTATGGTATAGTTTGCATAAAAGAACACCAAATCAAACAATGCTACTCCTGTTGTATATCTAATCAGCAATAGTCACTCGTAACGATGCAATCAGGCAACGAGCAAGGCGGCCATATCCCCTACAGTTAAAGGATAAATCCAACCTGTGGAGTCCATTCGGCTTAGATCCAATGCTACAGAAGAGTTCAGAAAAAAGTTCAAAATACAAAATTGACTCATCCAATGAAGTTAAATCCTAACTGTCAAATAGGGGAGAACAGATGAGATCGCACAAAATCCATGGACTGCACCAAGGGATAACTAAAAGGAATCCCAATCCACGTGGACACTATACGTCCATGTATGGAAACAGTATTTGTTTTATCCTCAACTCTAGGTCATGTTAAGCTTCAACATACGCGCCATGCCGCCATGCATGGCTGCACACACATATTCCCTCCTGCAATGGAAGTAGAAGCAAAAATACAGTATCACCTAAGGATAATGGGAGTAGTACAAAAATCAAAGCAGTAAACCTTGAAAGAGGGTTCATCCCAACATGGGAAGCAGCGCCTTGCATCAGCAGGTTCAAATTGGGTTACAGCCATGTTCTTCTTCTCCCCATTGAGCTCATACACACTAAAAACCCACAGAAGGAAAAAATTACATTCTGAATTTCTTTACAACTAAATTGTAAAAACACAAAATGATTACCTTCTGTAAAAGCCTTTCATCTTATCATTCAAAGTTCCCTGGAATGCAATTAACAAAGTTCCCTCCGCAAGAGGAAGCATTTCATTAAAGCGAATAATCAGGATCTCATCCTCCGGAACATTGGTAACCTCCACTGGACGCAGCACCTGATGCAAAAGAAAGGATGATTCATGAACAAATACAGAGAAAAATGCGAGCACACTGTTAGCAACACCATTCTCAACCCTTAAAAAAACTACAGCTTGTTTTGTAACCGTGACCCTTTTGCCAAATATGAAACAAGTGACTGATTGCTATTTTCCCGATTTAAAACATATCATAGGTAAAGCCATAAAAACACTAATCCTACCTTTTTACCGATTATTGAAAATCCTTAAAGGCTTCAACAAGTATAGGTAAGCAATTAAGCCATATATCTCCATGGCGCCCTCAAACCATATCTCCATGGCACACAACAAATCTGAGACTTTTACTTGTGATGAACCTTTCTACAAACCTAAACCCT
Source organism: Phyllostachys edulis (assembly GCA_036346405.1). NCBI lineage: Eukaryota > Viridiplantae > Streptophyta > Magnoliopsida > Poales > Poaceae > Phyllostachys > Phyllostachys edulis. Next base: position 17,954,878 of record CM070548.1, on the reverse strand, counting down.
CTCAATGAAAGATCGTGATGCTCCACAAGGTGATTCGCCAACCCTACAAGAATAGATCGAACACACCCACACCCCCGCCATAACAATTAACAAGCACCTGAGGAAGTAAGCAAGCAGCTACCTGGTCGGAGCCCTGGGGCGTGAAGTGTACGGCCCCGGGGGCCACGTCGAGGTCGGCCGCGTTGAGCACGAGGAACCGCGTCGGCGCGGCGACGTCCACGGAGACGGCCACCGAGCCCGCGAAGGCGCACGCGGCGAGGTCGGGCGTGAGCCGCAGGTCGTAGCGCCGCGGCGCCGCGAAGCTCGGCAGCCGCGCCTGGCCCCTGAACTGCTCCGCGCTCTGGTCCGCCGCCGCTGCCATGATCACCGCCGCCGAGGAGACTCGCCGCGGTGGAGTGGAGGAAGAGTTTTGGAAGCCTTGGAGACCTCGGAGAGAGAGAGAGAGAGAGAGAGAGAGAGAGAGAGAGAGAAGCGCTTTTGCGATTTGCGATTTGCGATTTGGAATGGGGGTATCGGCAAGATATAGTGGGGCGCCGGCTTAACGGGTCTCGGAGTCTGATGGCTGTACGCGCGCGATTTTTGTTGGTTCTGCCATGCTATCGCTGCTGGTGGGAAACGTATCCTCTGACTTTACAGATTAAAAGAAACGTATCATCTGACTTTACAGATTAAAGTCACGGATGAACAGTACGATGACATTATGTATCGACCGTTGGATCAAAAATAAGAGGTGAGGCGAGAGGCGTGCCTTTGCTCCAAAAACTCTTGTGGCAAAATCTTGTAGCATAGATCTTTGTTTATGAGTACTGTAGCATCACTGTAGCTTTTGATCTGGACCGTTCTTCTCAAATCCAACGGCTCAGATCTACCGAATGTCACCGCACTGTTCATCCGTGACTTTACTCTGTAAAGTCAGAGGATGCGTTTCCCTGCTAGTGATAAGTAGCGGCGGATTTCCGTGGAATTCGTTTTGAATTCGTTTGTGCTGGAGCTTAAGGCTGGACTTGATTGGGCAAGAGCAAGGACCTGCTTGACACGGGGCTGCATCTTTATGGAAAAGCGGATTTCGACTGAGCTATAGAGTTGAATGGCTGAGTTAAAGAGGTTTGGTGTTTGATTGTCTGGTCTTTAGGTAGGCTGGCTGCAGCTTCCGAGATGCAAAATGTCTGAAATATCCTGGAGATAGTAATGACTTGTTTGATGTTGTTTAACGCAATTAACAACATTTAACGATTATTAACGACAACTAACGCAATTGACGACAACTACCGCAATTGACGATAATTACCGCAACGATAATTAACTGTAATTAACGACGATTAACACAATTGACTGCAATGAACGATGACTACCGCAATTGATCGCATTGAACGACGATTAACGACAATATACCGCAAACAACGCAATATACCGCAATTAACGACAATCAACGCAACAAACCACAATTAACGTATTTAACGATAATTATTACAATAAAATATTTATTACAACAGGTAATTATTAAAAACAATTATTACAATGAATAAATATTACAATAAATAATTATTAAGATAAACAATTATTACAATAAGTAATTATTAAAAACAATTATTACATGAATAATTAATACAACAAATAATTAATAAAATAAATAATTATTACAAAACATTAAATTTACAACCAAAAAAAAGAGGCGACATGCCCCCCGGCCACGATATTCGGGAGAGGAGTTAGGCGTGAGTCGAGGAGGAGGGTGGCGAGGCGATCTTGAGGTCAAGGAGGAGGATGGCGAGGCGGAAGGAGGAGGTGGAGGAGGCGGCCTCGAGGCGGAGAGGAGGAGGGCGAGGAGGTGGTGGGTGAGATCCAGAGCGAGCGAGGGGAGGGAGGGTAGTCAACGTGAAGGGTTTGGGGGCTTTTATTCAGTGGCAAACGGCGGGTAATTTACCCCTAACTTCAAGGGGTAAATGGGGAATAGGGGCTGCGCGAAGCCACGGAAGCTCCCCGCAGGTGGCTTCTAGTTTTCACACGTTGTAACGCGAAGCGACTTCGGGAAAAGCGGTTGTGAAAAGCTAGGTGTTTAAAATGGCTTTTTCGAGCGAAAAGCCGAAACCAAAACCATTCTAAACACCCCCTAAAACTAAACGGCTTCGACAGATAGAACTTGTAGAAGTCCATTTTTGTCGAGCAACAAGAGGACGATTCCAAGAGGAACGCCTCGTGTGTTATTAACAACTTTGGACTATCTGCTTGTATACAAACAGACAATCGCAGTCCGACTAACTTCCTACACCGGAACTCCGTCCCATCCATGATCTACAACCCCTTGTCTTGGGCCGTCAATAAAAATCTGCATAAAAATTGTTTTGTAACGTGTCGTCGTGCATGAACATGACGAGTTTACATTACTAACATTAAAGGCTGGGAGAAAGGGGCGCCTCCTACACATGCTACGTCGGCAGGAATTCCACGGGCGTCGGATCCCGCCGCGATCGGCTTCGGGCCGTTCGATTCGACCCGATGCTCGTCATGGGAACGAACGGCACTCGCGCGGTCCACGTCGCCTCGAAAATTCCTCATCCCGCGAGCCCTCATCCCGCTCCTCTCTCTCCTCCTGGCTCCTCTCTCACTCTCGCTCGGTCTCGCACCGGCGCTCCTCCCCTCGCTGCTTCCCTGTAACACCCTGGCTATACGGAAGCCAAGATATTACCTAAAGTCTAACATAAAGCAATAATATGATTTAATTTCAACATTCTATCAGCTAAAAGCATGTAAAGTTCATCTCGCAAGAGAACAACTATAAGAATTGAATTGGATTTCAGCAACATATCCAAATTCTAAATATCCACTCATAATAAACCATTCAAATTAAGACTATTAAGAATCTATACGATGAGTATTAAGCATTAACTATTTCAACCAAATCATAATGAATGACAATCTCAATCATCAGAACTCCATTTATTACAATCCAAAATTTATCAAATGAAAGATAATAGCAAGTCCATTGACTAAAAGATGAAATAAGTGAAGTGAATGAAGTGATCCATGACTAATCCCTCCCAAGCATGCCGTCTTCAGTGTTTATCTAAAACAGACAAACACTAACAAGAATGAGTCCACGACTCAGCAAGTACAACAGAATAATTTGGAAAATACTAGAACAAGAACATAACATTCATAATGTCCGAAAACGTAGTAGAATGGCAGAAATCTTATGCAAGAATGAAATACATGCTCTTCTCTTCTGCTTATACCGGTATAGCCAATGAACACCCGTCGGTGTTCACTCATGTCCGCATTATCCAAAATGCGGGGATCTAGGCCCGTTTGAAGAAACATTCAAAACGGGGATCCAAATTACCCATATTGGAATGATGGGTCTTACTTTCCCATATTGGAATGATGGGACTATACTTTCCACTCCCGTGGGTGAATCATGAACGAACGAATGAATGAATGAATACATGGATATGAAAGATATAATCTCAAGAAGCATGGATTAACATCAATGGAAAGAAACAAGAATTATTGGAATTACTCGAAGTCCATAGAACTTAACCATAGCATGAGCATCAAGCATTACGAACAAATAACAGTTAATACATTTCACAATATACTTGCCTTTTGCGCTGCGACGCATTAGGAGGCAAAGATGATGCCACTAATCTAGAAGTCTCTCCTCCTACACAATTAAGTTACTCAAATAAGAATGATGTGGTACAAGACACTACTCGCAATGCTCTACCTCGTCTTCCCAAAACCCAAGGTCTATCTACTTGTTCTACACAAGTTAGACGACATTCCAGCAAGAAACTGCACTGGACAGCAGCATTAAAAACCACATATCTTTCGCTCTAAAACTCATAAAAGTGCATTCTTTGATTCACAAAATCCTCTACAATAACCTAGTTGGTGAGACCCTCTAATTCGGCCAACATCTGAGCATAATAATCAGCTAAAAATCTAAAACTATAATCTGACTGACAGAATAAACAACAGTATAAGAAAATTCATATATTTCAAATGGATGAACCAAAATTCATGATTTTTAACAATATGGAAAGATTAATAAATATCCTACGACAATCGTGTTGGGTGAACTCCCTGAATCAGCCATTAACACAATCTTATTTTAATAAACAAAACTACTGCTAATATTCGTCAGAATTCTGGACAGCAGTAAAGAAATCAACGTAACTTCTAGACCACAACTCCGAATTCAGTGATATTTGAACCTATGGAAAGCTGAAGAAAAACCCCACAGATCTCTAGGAGACTTTATCCTCCAATTCGGACTTTAACTACATGAAAACTGACGAACAAGCGTTGAACAGATTTCTGAAATTAATCGTAGCAGAACAACAATCCCCTAATCATGGCAATTATGAATCTAATTCGATCCACCAGCGGAGAGAAGATCGTTATCCCTTAAAGACGCGTGTGCCCGCTGAAACCCCCGCGAGGCACTCCTCTCCTCTTTTTCTCCTCTCTCCCTCTTCTTTTCTCCTTGGCCGGCGACACCCGAAGGGTTCTTCTCCCTCCCTCCTTCTTCTTGGGCAGCAACAACGGAGGTGGCGGCCTTTATGTGATGGCGTGGTCTTTATGTGAAGGCGCGATCTTTATGGTGAGGCGTGGTATTGTAGCGTCTAGGGTTTTGGTTGCCCCTAATGGGCCAAGGCTATGGGCCTTTAGCCCAAAAATTTAATCCCCCTTCAAGAGAAATTCTAAAATCCCTTTTTAATTCCTAATAAAACGGTTCAAATTTAAATATAGTTCTAAAGATTGAACGGGGTATTACATTCCCCCTCCGTCTCCTATCCCCTTCCTCTCCCTCCTACGCCGCCTGCTCCATCTCCCTCGCCAGTCGCCACCACTCCCTCAATACTCTTCCCCTTCCTACCTCGACGCCTCCTCGGTCTGCCTCCATCTTCTTCCCCTTCCTTCTTTCCCTTCGCCTCCCGTCCATGCCTCCGCCGCTAGTCCTCCGTCCAGCGCCGCTCGGCCGCGGCCCTCTCCCTCTCTTCGCTATCCCGAGCCCAGCCGCCAGTCTCCTTCCCTCACACTACATCACCGGCTCCTCCTCCTCCCCGCTGTCGCGTCGTCCTCTCCCACGCTCCTCTCTGCCGGCTCGCCTCCTCTCTCGCACGTCCTCACTCTGCCTCATGGTCGGCAGCGCTATCCTCTCCCGCGCTCCCCTCTCCTAAGCTTGCTTAGGCACGGAAGGCCCAGATCTAGCCGCCCAACCTCCACGCCTCTGACCCTAGGCCTACCCCTCATGTGTGTCGCACTTGCCCGCCTCTCTCCCTGCGCCCTATGCCCTAGCTCGTCCCTTTCGGCCGCACTGCCCCCGATGCCCTTTGCTCCTCTTCACCCGCACCACCCACGCCACCTCCACGGTCAAAGGTGCCGATATATGAAGATCCACGATAGCACGGATACATGGTAGCAGCACAAGACCACGATGACGACGCATCCACGCCCTACGCTGGAGTTGAGGGCTGCACCAACTAAGCTGCAATAACCCCCCTCAACCATCGCAGGTCTCTCTCTCTCTCTAGGTATGTGCATTTAGTTCAATTTGTACCATCTGATTGCTTATTTCCTTTGATTACTTTGTAGAAACAGATCGTCTTCTTCGTATGGTGCGTACGAGTTCAACCCAACCATTATTTTTCTTCTGTGCATGCCATGTAGTCCACAAGATGCCCAAGTGATAATATTATCGTATGGTTGTCGTTGTTGTTGAAAAATAGGCTAGTAGCCATTGGACACCTTGGTTTTTTTGCTTTTCTATGGTGATTTATTGAACTAGGTATGGACTACGGCTGCTCTCACTGTATGCAGGAACCTCTATAAAACATGTTTACAGGCCTTATACATATATAAGGTTTCGGATGGTTATTTCTCTGTTATTTAATGCAAAGCTACTTAATTCATAGTTAGCTTTTAGTCACCATCAGGTTTCTGATGGTTGTCTTAGTTTCTAGCTATTCTGTGAAGTATTTCATCTCTCATAGCCATTGTTTCTTTGTTGGATACCATGCTGCCATTTTTGTTTCTGAATTGGCGTTTTAGGTGGACTTTTGGATATGAGTATTGGATCCTCATTGTATTTGTTGGTGCTTTTTTGTGAGTATGGTTTATTTTTTAAAAAAACCACTCGGTATCAAGAGATGTTTCCTATTCCTTTGTGAATTTTGATCACTATTTATTATGGTGAATGTGCATATGTTTTGTTTCATAAAAGTTGATGTCTTATTTCTATTTTTTGTACAAAGGTGATTTGGTTGTGCGACAATAGCATAACTGAATCATGGTGTGTTCCTTTCTTATTGGTAGAACTATGCTTATTTTGCATGAACTGCATGTTGTATGGTTCCTCAAATGGTGATCGCATTGTATTTTAATGGGTTGGTCTCTGAAAAGAATATTTAATTGATTTCGATAAAGAATTGACGCTAGGGCCATTTTCTTGAACTGTATTAGGAAAGGGCAAATACGATTTGGGTTGGAGTGGGTGGTGGACATTGATCTTTTGCTTTAAAACGAAACCATGTTAGAGGTGGCAGATAAAGACATGTGCAGAGGTTGGTCAGCACTAACCTGTGATCGTTTGACCCGATAACTTGGTCGTTATAAGCGCTTTAACTTTCTCGTGCTGCGCTAAGGATCAACTTTACATCCTTTAATTTACCAAACAGTTAGTTCATTTTATAGCTCTATTGGATTTTACCCCCTTTTTAATCAAAAGGTCGTTCAAACAATATATTTTGTATTTGTATTCTCGAAACAAATTAGTATATGCTTGCAATGATTTGTATGCTGCCTACATGAAGATATTTTATGTTCATGATCGTGCGTTGTCTTTCTTAATTATCCACTCCTCACCCAGGCTTGCTCCCACTGTCCAACATCCACTGTGACCTGTGTATACTCTGTGACAATGGATAAAAAGGTTGTGTGTTTGTTTTGTATTTGAGAGTTTCTTTGTTAGGAGTTTAGAATTGTTTCTTAGTATTTTAATGCATGCCAAACGATCGTATATGCTTGGAGACTTGTGTGAATTTGAAGTCCTATCTATGCCGGCTAGAGGTATTGTAGTATAAATTCGATCTACGTGCGCATTGGATGCCAACATGTTCTCAATTAGTAGATTATGGATGTCAATTTGAATCTCCGACATTGACATGTTGCCATCTTCCTCTAATGCGGTTATCTTTTTCAGCATCTAAGTTGAGGAATATGGATGCTCTTTCTAAGGTACAAACTGCCGCTCTATTTTTTTCCAACCATTTCAAGCTCTGTATTCCTATTTCTATTTTGGTAGTGTAACTAATTGTGTTGATTCTATTGATCCATACTCTAGAACCTTAGCAGAGCTTAGAAAATTAAACTATCCTGGACCTGAAATAGATGTTGGCGTGTTACCGACTTTTCCAACGTTGTATATTATTTGCTAAGAATAATAAGTCTAAAACAAAGCAAATGATAAATAAATACGTGTAAATTGTAAAGTGATCCGATTTTATGCTTTTGTATCAACATGCCCTTTGTACACCCTTTTATTGTAGTGTTGTCATCCTTTCTAGAACCAAAAAAATGCATGGAGGAGCAATAATTAGCTTTTTAAAATTGACCTTGACTTCGCCTTATAATGTTATGATCATAGCTGTGATACAAAGGGCAAATAAAAAACAGATCAAAACTCCTCCCTTCGATGCTCCCTTTACGTCTCCTGTCCCCTCCCTCTCCCTCCTACGTCGCCTGCTCGATCTCCCTCCATGTTTTTACTACCATATAGACTTTACCTAAATGATTGTTCTCTGATCATTGGTTTATTAGAATTTACATGACATGTTTTTACATTATGATTATGTTACCGCGCTTATTATCTTGGTCAGTTTTATGTACCTCACCCCATGTTGACTACAGACATTATTGATCAGGCGTCATTCTACCTAAATGAATTAACTCCGATGTAGTGATGCATATGATTGTCGCCCATTGCAGTTATTCTATTTGTCGTACGTGTGCGAGGTAGCTAATGATGGATCTGTGCTCGACCCACTACATATGGAGCCGTCTGCAGCGAATGCAATAAGGGATATAGTTGTGGCCCATTGCAGTCATCCTTTAAGGTGGTATTTCAGTTTGCATGTGTATCCTCTAGCTTTTGTGCCATTAAAAATATTTGTAGGATTGCTAAAAAATGAGTTGTGTATATTCTTTTATGAAATAGGATGCGCCAGCCATGGACGTGGAGTACTCAAGCTACAGATATCAGATTCTACACTCTATCGTTTGTTCATGAATTGAAAGGTACGGACGTAGCAGCTGATACCTCAGGAAGGATATATGATTATGGTTATTTGTATTAGTAAGGTCGTACGTAGTTGCACATATCTCCTTTATTGGTTTTAAGATTCGTTCTCACCAATTGACGTCTTTGATACTTATAGACACCATCTTCTTTTATATAGAGAAATTATGGTGTTTGTTGCTCTATTGCATGTCATGCTTTTTGCATACTTACTCAAGGTATAGTTCCCTTATATAAGCATGCATACTATATATTTCTTTGAGTAAACATGTATAAACATGTGCAATTCTTTTAGCCTTGTAGGAAACTCTGAATACAATAACCGATGTACCTGCTAAGCTCATAGAATTTAGTTTCTGAAAGCTATTATATCATATTTAAGGCTAAAATGTCGAGGCATCTAACGAAAACATGTGTGCGTGTTATTACAAGCTTCTGTTGATCCAAACTAGCTTAGTGCCATGCATTTAGTATTGCAGTTTGCAACTGCACATTGCAGATGATTCCCAAAAAAAGTGCAAGCTATTCTTCAAGTTGCCTGATCTTTGTCTGATATCTCATTTTTAAACTCGAAAGGTTTATCTCCACTATGTAAACTGATTCTCATATGCTAAGTCCCACTCCAGTTTAGATGCCTGGTTCCTGAACGAAAGATGTTTAGTTGCACTACTCTTTCCCCCTAAAAAAATGCTTAATTGCTCCCCAGGTTTATTGGCCTATTTGGGTCACTTCGATAGCTACAATTTTATTTTGGGAACTTCTTTATGCAGATAGAAGATATAATAGAAGATATAAAAGATGCCGGATTTGAAGCAGAAATTCTCTAAGATTCTTCTGTCCCTCAGCCAAAGTCACAAAAGGCTTTGCCAGCACAATTTAGGATAGGAGGAATGACACGTGCTAATTGTGTAAACTCGGTTGAGAGGATCTTACAAAAGCTACCTGGTGTAAAAAGAGTGGACATTGCCTTGGCAACCTCATTAGGGGAAGTCGAGGATGCTGGCTTTGAAGCTGCATTCTTGCAGAGTAGTGAGCAAGATAAGATTTAGCTATGCCTGCCTAGCTTGCACACAAAGAAAGATGTAGTTATATTACATGATGTCCTTAAGAAAACAAGTGGTTTGCGACAGTTTGATGTAAATACTGCCCTCTCAGAAGTTGAGATTGTAGTCGATCTAGAGGCTGTTGGTCTAAGATCGATTGTGGATACAATTGAGATAGGAAGCAACGGGAGATTGAAAACGCACGTGCAGAATCCATAGACTCAAGGGTCTTCAAACGATGCACAGGAGGCCTCCAAAATGTTTCGTCTTATTCGCTCTAGCTTATTCTTAAGTGTATTGTCGGTGTTTTAGGACCGAACTTACGTAAAGATTGTTTGATTCGGGGGTTCCTCTAGGCTCAAAATCACACAGAGATGGAGACACGGGGATTTTTATACAGGTTCGGGTCTTCTCCTGGGAGAATAACAACCCTACTCTTGTGTGTATGTATTGAGTATGCTGGATTACAAGATGGGGCCAAAGACTAGAGTATTGTGCTTCTAATTGGCTTCTGTCCCCCCTACTATCATGATGATCCTTGCCTTTTATACTGTCTCCGGGGTGCGTCATTGGATCTTCAGTATAAATGTCACCTTAACGCTCCAGATCGTGGAGCCGTTACCGGAGGTTATTACGGGAGTTGTAACGTTCCCACGTCGCCAGGTAATTATCATCATAACAAGGAGTTAAATCGTGCCGTTAGTCCAGGGAATAATAGCGTAATTGATTGCTCATATTCTTAGATACGGTACATAAGATTCCCTGATCAACTAGGCCCACATATCTGTGAGCCTTGTCGACTAGGGATTGGTCGTAGAAGGGTTTACGACCAGGTGGTGGTCGTAGGAAAGCCTACGACCACAGATCGATCGTAGTAGAGCTTACGATCATGGGGTAGTCGTAGAAAGACTTACGACTATGGGGTAGTCGTAGGAAGACCCACGACTACAGGGTGGTCGTAGGAGAACTTACGACCTCCAGCTTCTCCCTTATGAATATTAAGGGGTATACTCAAGAGTTATATGACGTCATTATTATCCATAATATGAATTATAGATAAATGATTAAATGAGGATTGTTATATCCTCATCATCTAGCCCCCCAGCTTCAAGCGAAAATAACTTACTGGGGAAAGGAGCAGCAGATGGTTTTACGACCAGTAAGTGGTCGTAGAAAAGTGGTCGAAGGAAGAACTCTTCGACTGGTGTTTCATTTGACCAGAAATTTACTTTGTCAAAAAAAGTTGTGGAATAATCTTGCGACTTTCAAGGTGGTCGTAGGAGATCTTACGATCGCCGAGTGGTCGCAGTACTGTGGTTGGAAGTAGATTCTTTCCAATCGCTGTTGCGTTTGACCAGAAAAAGACTTGGTCAAGAAGCCAATTTCGCTTGAGGTGTAAAAACAGACCTGACTTCCTCGAGCAGACAAATTTAAGAATCCCAATTGACTCTCTCACATCTGTCTATTGGAGGAGCTCCCGAAGTGTTGGCAATTGTTGGGTAGCCACGTCTTTTTAACTTCAGGTGTGCGGTTATAAATATGAGTTAATTCCTTATTTGCCATTGGAAGTTGGCGAGCTCCCTAAAATGCCATCGAAAAATTGCTCATCCCTTGTATACCACTCGTTCTCAACTTTAATCCCTTCTTTGCCACTCGGTCGATTGACCATGGATTTGACCATTGACTTGGGCGAAAAAGCGATTTTGCCCCTAAGTGCATTATTTAGAAATTTGAGATCTTTAGGGAATTGTTTGACATAGTAATATAGTTTCAAAAATTATGAATTTTTATGGAAAGTTCTGACATAGTGTAGATTATTCTGTAATTTTATAGGGTTTTTTGCAACATGTTTTTCTTTAAAAATCTTTAAATTTTCATTGTAACTTGAAAGATTTTTAGAGAAAAACATGTTATAAATAAAACCCTATAAAAATTACAAAATAGTCTACACAATGTCAGAACTTCCTCTAAAAATTTCATAATTTTGGAACTATATTACTATGTCAAACAATTCCCTAAATATCCCAAAGATACTTAGGCAAAATCATCGCCCAAGTAAATGGTCAAATCCACTCCTCAATCAATCGAGTGGCAAAGAAAGGATTAAAATTGAGAACGAGTGGTATATAAGGAATGAGCAATTTTTCGATGGCATTTTATGAAGCTCGCCAACTTCTAATGGCAAATAAGGAATTAACTCTATAAATATTCACCGTGGGTGAGGATAAGGTCTTTTACCTTCCCCCAAATTGTTGTTCAAACTTTCAAGTTCTCCGTCGTCGACCAAATCGAGCTTTCTTTTCCAATCTTTCCTCATCCAAATCTTTGACTTTTGGGAGAAATGGCCGGAGCCGCTTCCCAGTGGGCCGAATCGGAGAAGGATGCGGCCAAAATCAGAGCTTTGGTCGACTCTGAGAAGATCCCGAAGACAGAATTATTGAGGTGGATTGAGGCCGCTGGGCAACATTCGCCGTCGGAGGAGATTGAGCAAATCCTCGTCTTCCAAGCATTCTATGAGTGTGGTCTTCGATTGCCCGCTCATCCTTTTCTTACATTGGTACTCGAATACTTTTAGGTGGAGTTGGTGAATCTTGTTCCCAACTCTATCATAATGTTGGGGGTGTTCGTGTACCTGTGTGAGGCCTACCTGGAGATTTCGGCTAATTTGGAGTTGTTTCGGTACTACTACGGATTGGCCCGATTAGGTGGAATCGCCGGTAGTTGTAGTCTGAAGCTCCACGACGGAAAGTCAATGGAATACATTCAGATGTTTACCCGGTCATCGTGGCCGGGGTGGAAGAAGAGGTGGTTCTATTGGGAGATGACCAATAAGGACAGCCTCTCCTTCGTCAGGAAGCCAGCCGAGAAGGTTCCTGCTTGGGATTCGACTCCCAAGGATCTTGGTCAGATTGCCTCCTTCATCTAAGCTATTGCGAACTTGAAGGAAGAGGGGCTTACCGGATGTCATGTGGTGAAGGATTTTTTCACACTTCGTATCAACCCTCTAAAGAAGAGGGCTCATCAGATGTGGAGGTACTCGGGGCCAACGGACCCGACGAGGGATTACTCGGAGGGTAAGATAACCTTAAGCTTAGCCTTTTTCCTGTTGATTTTGATTTAGGCTTTACATAAAGTTTCCTTATCCCTGCAGACCTTTCATAAGAGGAGATTAGCACTCGGGTCAAGCTCATCTGTGAGAATCCCCAGCCATCGAACGTGGAGCCTCCCCAAATTTTGGCAGTCCTATCCCCAGAAGACAAGGTGGGAGCGTCTAAAGGTAATCGAGAGTTGATTTCATCTTTAGGGCTTTGTAGTCATAGAAGAACTTATGACTGGGTACTGATCGTAGGAAAGCTTACGATCAGGTTTTGGTCGTAGAAAAACTTACCACCAGGAGGTCGTCGTAGGAAAGCTTACGACATGGTGATGGTCGCAGAAGAACTTACGACTGTTTTATAATATCTCTCTTTCTGATTTCTGCAGAAAGTAGGCATGAAGAACCGTCAGGACGACGAAGAAGTCGAACTGATGGTCATTGGTGCGGCTACAGTAGAGCAGCTTGTTTCTCCCCCTGCCAAGAGACGTCGGCTCGTTAAAGTCGCCGACAAGGGAGGCTCAAGCTCGAGCCCTGCTGTTGAGCAAGCAGATGCTTCTCAGACCAGGAGGAGGAGGCTCACGCAGGTTGTTGACAAGGAGGGCGCAAGCTCGAGCTCCGCTACTTCGTCTGCACCTTTTGCTAACCTTGCGACGAAAATAACTGCTGTAGAGGAAACAATCGCGGCAAGAATAGTTGAAGTATTCAAGCCCAAAGCCCCCAAAACCAAGGTACCCTTCTATTATGACAATCAAACCTTCGCAGTTTCTGCCTCTCACGGCTTTATCAAGCGACTAGAAAAGGAGAACTAGAAAAGTTTCATGTCTTTTGTGAAGGAGACTACTACACCAGCAGTGCTCGCGGTCGAGGGTAGTACTACCCTTGAGGTGGTCGAGACTGTTCTCGACCGTCCAAAGAGCCAAGAGGCTCAAGGAGCGATGGTGCTTGATCAAGACCCACGACCAGACGTGGTCGTGGCCATTCCTCGGCTTGAGTCCCGACCAGACGTGGTTGAGAAAAAGTCGAAGAAACCTTCCTTAGGGAGGGTTTTTTTTTCCAAACTTAGGATTAAGTTCGACACTCGGAGGTACGTAAAAAGAGACAAAAGTGTAAGAATAGCATTTACCTTTTGCTTTTTACCACCTAATAGTGTTTTCATTTTTATGATCTTAGCTTGGCTCCTCTGATCATCAAGGGCGTTCCTGCCAAGGAACCCACTGCAGTTTCTTGGGTAGACGAAGGAACAACAGTGGCGGTGGTCGAAGGGTCAACCACCATCCAAATGGTGGAGGGTGCCGTTAGTACTGAAGCGGCTACGACCACTAGAGCGGTCGTAGAGTCAAGGGCGAAGATGGTAGCGGCGGAGACATCCGGCCATGGGGGTGAAACATCCATTTACCGTGCCGGGAAGGAAGTCGCTGCAGATGATCCTCCCAGCCTCTAAGGTCAAGCTACTGATACCGCTACCCCCGAAGGAGAAGAAGAGTTTAAACTCTTTGACCATTCCTTCGGGTTCTTTGCTCCTGCCACTATCGTGGGCTCTCACGCATTCAGATCTCGTGATCACGTTCCGCACCCCAAGGACATTCCCAACCGAGGGGACGTTTTCGATGACGAGAATCTCAAAAGGGTATGGTGGAACCGAGTTGACGAGATTGATGAACTGAGGAACCCCACGAGGGTGGTGTCTTCGTTTGCTCGGACAGCCATGAATGTAAGTACCCAAAGTTTGGTATCTACATACATGTCTTTTCACGCTTCTTACTGTCTTTGTTTATGCAGAACACGTTGGAACAAATTGTCACTGTAGCTGAATACCACAGGCAACTTGTCCAACTGCGACAAGATAAAGTGCTACTCTGCGAGTAGGCAGAGAGGTGGTAAGTAACTACTTTTCGTAGCCTTTTATGTTTCAACCACTTACACAGTACTTGCGGGATTTGTCGTAGAAGATCTTACGACTAGGCGGGATTTGTCGTAGAAGATCTTACGACTAGGTACTGGTCGTAGGAGGACTTATGACCAGGGTATTATCGTAGAAAGACTTACAACAAGGAACGGGTCGTAGAAGAACTTACGACTCGGTTCTATGCTGACGTCTACCATTTCCCTTTGCAGGTTTAAGAGTGACGAGAAGACCTTAGCTGATTCTCTCGACTATAAAAAAGCCAAGACGAAGAAGCTGAGGGAGGAGATTGAAGACCTCCAGAAGAAGCTTCAGGAGACAAACTCTGCAAACCAAAAGTTGCAAGGACGTCTAAACGGTAAGTGCTGAACTTAAGACCGCTTTCGACCTTCTTTTATTTCTCTAAATCTCCTTCCCTTTCAGACAAAGACCAAGAGGTCCAAACGTGGGAGCAGCACTACCTTAAGGACACTACAGCTCATGCCAAAGAAGTCAAGAAGTTAGATTCTCAACTAGTTGGTAAGCAAATCTTTACCTGTGATTGGTTGTGTTTTCCTCTCGAGGTCATTTTATCTGACTGGTCTTATTCTTTTCAGAACAAGTAGTACAAATAAAACGACTCCGCGAGGCTTTGACTCGCAATCTGGAGGAAATGAAGGCTTTGCAGATCAATCTTCAAGACAACGTTTCACTTCTGAACAATGTACTCGGTGGGCTTCATGCTAAGGGGATTACTCCTCGTGACGACACGTTGTCTGCCCACTCGAGTGCCATTGACGAACAAGTCGGAACTTTGTAAGAGTTGGTGACTACCCTGAAGGCTAACCAATTCGACTCAATAAAGGATGCGATCCAAAAGGGAATGAGATTTGTCTTAGCAAAACTTAAATCTCATGATCCCAGCCTAAATCTGCAGCCTGTCGTAGAAAACTTCGCCTGTCCTGAAATAGAAGTGGAGCAGTTAATAGTGACAATGTAGCCGATCACCGAGTTAGTCAAGGAGGGTATGCAAGTAAGATCCCCTTCGCCAGAGTAGTCTGTACCAGAGTCCTGTAAAGACAAGTTTTTGTTGATGTTGATACATAATCCTTCATTCCTGAAAATCATCTTGTCGACTAGTTAGTAACTCATAAGATAATGAATGGAAAAAAAAGTAAAACTAAGAATTGAAGTCAAGTTAATAACTTTATCCTAGCCCCCGACTATTTGCTTGGTTTATTTAGATAAACCAAGTAAATAGTGTTAAATGGGTTTTCTGAAAAAAAGAGAGAGGTTTAGCTAACTTGTAGTTTTTCGATCTCGATTATCATGCACTGGTCGAGAGAGTAGGAACGAGTCGACACTAGGAAGTTCCTTCTAGTGGGCAGGACCACGTGCAGAGAGGAAAGGTTTCGACTAGGTGATGTTACCATCTCCGAACAGATTAATCAAATCAAGAACTATCAACTTGAGTTAGATAAACGTTTGGAGTTCCTTTAAAAAATTTGTTCAACTTATTCCGATGCACTCAGTTGGTTCGCTCTGGTAGCAAGAGATAGAAACAGGACGATGTTTGGAAGTTCCTTCTAGTGGGCAGGACCACGTGCAGAGAGGAAAGTCTTTGACTAGGTGTTGCAACTTCCTCCGACCAGTTAAAACAAACCGAGTTTATCGAAAGTAGTCGAGCAAATTTGAAAAGTATACTCGGCTTAATTTGTTTTTCAAAAAGATGAATGAAGAAATAAACTAAGGTACTAAGAATCGGCTTGACATTATTTCGACCATGTTTTGAACCCGAGCTCTTTGTGTTGGTAGCAAAAAGGGAGGAGCAAGTCGACACTAGGAAGTTCCTTCTAGTGGGCGGGGCCACGTGCAGAGAGGAAATGCTTCGACTAGGTGATGTTACCATCCTTTCGACCAGTGTAAAGATGAACTGGGTACTGGTCGTAGGATGTCTTACGACCAGTGTATTGTCGTGGAAAAGCTCACGACTAGGAACTGTTCGAAGATGGATCTTTGACCAGGGTACAGTGAAAAAAATTGTCAAATCGTTACTCAAAATAAGACAATAAAGATAGAAAGAACCTGATGATTTATTGAATGGTTGGTCGTTTGCACGTAGAATTTGCGTAACTGGTCGATATTCCAAGAATTAGAGAGAACTCGGTCGTCTTCCATGGCCAGTCGTACCGAACCTGGACGCATAACTTCGACCACTGTGTAAGGACCTTCCCACTTGGGGGAAAGTTTGTTCCGATTAGACTGGGATTGAATTTTCCTCAATACCAAGTCACCTACAACAAGGCTGCGAGGTTGGACCTTACAATTGTAGTATTTGCACAGGGCTTACTGGTAGACTGCTGAACGGATTAAGGCCTAATTTCGCTTCTCTTCGAGCAGGTTAATGTCATCCGCTCGAAGTTGTTCTTGGGCTAAGTTATTGAAACTCTCGACCCTTGTAGACCTGATCTTTAGTTCTGACGGAAGCATGGCTTCGGCACCGAAACCTAGGAAAAAATGTGTTTACTTTGTTCGACTAGCGGTCGGCGAATCGCCCATAATATCGAGGGTAATTCTTGTACCCAAGCCCCGAGCGCTTAACAAGCTGGTCGAAAACTCGAGTTTTAATTCCCTGCATTATTTGGTCGTTAACTCGCTCAACCGCCCCATTGCTTTGGGGATGGGCGATGAGGCGTAACAGAGCTTGGTACTTAACTCGTCGCAAAATTCTCAAATTTTGCGCCGAAAATTGTTTACCATTATCTCGTGATTATTTGACTTGGGACTCCAAACCGAGTAATCACGTTTCTCATCATGAACCGTTTTGCAGCTTCCGTTGTTATCCCAGTCGGCTTAGATCCATTTTGTGAACGTATCAATAGCCACAAAAAGGAACTCGAAGCCTCCTGGAGCCCTTGGGAACGGTCCTAAGATATCGAGACCCCAGGTCGCAAAAGGTCAAGATAGAGGAATTATTTGTAATGTCTGAGCCGGTTGGTGTATTTGCCCGCTATAAAACTGACATTGGACACATTTCTTAACCAACTCTTTGGCATCATAGAGAGCTATTGGCCAGTAAAATCCTTATCGAAAGGCTTTTCCGACCAACGTTCTGTAGAAAGCATGAGTTTCACAAATACCCCCGTGTATGTCGTGAAGGAGGTTTAGTCATTCTCTTTGCGGTATTCATCGCATGAGTACCCCTTGAGTGCCTTATTTATAGAGGACTCCTTCGACCAAAGTATACATTTTGCCTTTCGGGATAAACGATCTGCTTCGAGATCGTCATCGGGTACGGACCATTTAGACATTTAGACATGCGTCCGGCTGCTTCCTTATTCTGGAGGATCACTCCTAAGGGAAACTCAGACGATACAATTATCTTGTGCGCCTAAAAATAATGTCGCAGTTTCCTCGAAGGCATGAGGAGGGCATAGAGAAGCTTTTGGACCTGACGGTAACGCTCCTTAGGTCCGTGCAAGACTTCACTTACGTAGTACGCTGGTTGTTGAACGTTTTCACGTTCTACGACTAGTACTGCGCTCACTGCCTGTGACGTGATAGCTAGATAAATTAAGAGCGTCTCTTCTGGTTTCGGGGAAACCAGAACAGGAGCACTCGTAAGATATCTCTTGACATCCTCGAAGACAGCGTTTGCCTCTTCCGACCACTTGAAACCCTCGTGCTTCCTTAGAAGTTTGAGGAAAGGTAGTCCTTTTTCTCCCAGTCGTGCTATGAAACGACTTAAAGCCGCCATACACCCTGTGAGCTTTTGGACTGCTTTCTTCGTGGTTGGAGAGCGCATTTGAACAATGGCTTTTATCTTTTCGGGATTTGCTTCGATCCCTCGTACAGAGACCAAAAATCCAAGTAATTTTCCCGAAGAGACTCCAAACACATACTTCTCAGGATTGAGTTTCAAGCGGTGTTTTCTGAGGTTGTCGAATGTCTCCTACAAGTTCGAAATATGATCAAGCCGTTTGATTCTTTTTACGACTAGATCGTCAACATAGGCTTCCAAATTTCGACCTAGCTGAGGTGAAAAAGTTGATTGCATCAAACGTTGAAAAGAAGCACCAGCATTTTTTAGATCAAATGGCATTTTGATATAGTAAAATATACCAAATAGAGTAATAAACGCGGTCTTTTCTTCATCTTCTAGACACATATTAATATGCGTTTGCTCGGAGGAAAGTGATGAGGGCGTCTTCCTACTTGGGGTTGGAAGTATCCTCGATGCGAACAGTCTTCGAAGGTTCCTCCTGATCCAGGGGAACCTCTTTGACTTGGTCGTTCGACTTGGGCGTAGCTTTAGGCTTCGAGTTCTTGGTCGAAGGCTGTCCTTTTTCTTCCCATGCTGGTATCTGACCCACCATCTTGAGGGATCGACGGTCACACCTGTGCGCCATCTTCTTATCACAATAAATTGTGATTACTCCTTTGGGACCAGGCATCTTATGACATTGATACCCATAATGAGTTGCCATTAAGAATTTTGCCAAAGTTGGTCGTCCGAGTATGTCGTTATATGCCACATCGAAATCGACCACACCAAAGGAGATCTTCTCTGTCCTGAAATTACTTGGTGAACCAAATGTTAAAGGAAGAGAAACTTGGCCAATGGGTTTGACCGAAGACTCGAGTATAATACCATGAAATGAATATCTTACCGGTCTTACCTTGGTCCTGGGGACTTGCATTTCGTCCAAGGTGTTCGTAAACAAAATGTTCAATGAACTACCACCATCAATCAACACTCGATTTACTCGACAGTTGTTGATGGTGGGTTCGACCACGATCGGAAATCAACCTGGTCGAGTCGAAGGGATCGGGCAGTCAACCTTCTCGAAAGAGATGGTGACTTTCGACCACTTCAGCAACTTATTGACAAGAGGAGGGTCAATAGAGTTTACCTCGCGTTCGACTGTTTTAAGCTGTCGTTTTGACTCGTATGCCGATGATCCTCCAAAGATGTGCTCGGGATCTTGAAATGGCATGTCCTCATTGTCGTCCGACTGTGTACGACCACTAACTTGCCCTACCTTTTCGAGAGTAGGAAGTGGCCCCTTGCCGTTTTAGTAGTCCTCGAGTTTCTGTTGGAAAACTCGGCAGTTGCGAAGGTCATGTCCTTCCTTTTAATGGAAAGGGCACCACCTAGGCTTATCGTTCTTCCGTTCGGGGCGCTTACCTTTGCCTCGATCGGGGTATTGTTTGGCAGTTCGCGGCTCCTTTTCGCTTACGGCCAGGACCTCCTTAGAAGCATTAGCTTTAGGCTTTTTGCCATTTGCCTTGTTCTTAGATTTTTTGGTCTTCTTATCCTTCTTCTTGCCACCTTCGCCGGTTTTTTGAGGGTGCTAGTCATCACGATCGATGATTTTGGTCCACTCGACTGCTTCATCAGCAATCGTGTACCGGTCAGCCATCTCAAAGAGTTCAGCGACAGTAGCAGGAGGATTCAAAGCGATGTCCTCCGTGATCCTTCTGCTGCGAACTCCCTGCTTGAAGGCTCTGATAACAGATGAGTCAAAAACCTCAGGAATCAAATTACGAACCTAACTGAAACGCCTAATGAATTGGCGTAGTGTTTCGTGGTCGTTTTGTCGCATCCTGTGTAGGTCGTCCTCCTTTCCGGGACGATGGTAGGTGCCCTGGAAATTGGCCAGTAGTAGATCGCAGAGATGTTGCCACGGGTAGATCGACTCGACTGGTTGGTTTAATAACCACGATCGAGCAGACCCTTCGAGCACAGTCGGAAGGTAATTCGCCATGACGCGCTCTCCTCCTCCTGCTGCTCGGACAGCGGTCATGTAGATCTGAAGGAATTCGATGGGATTTGAGACCCATCAAATTTCTCCATGTTCCCTGGTCGAAACCGCGGCGGCCAATGAACTGCTCGGAGGTCAGGCGAGAATGCCCGACATCCGGTAATTATGTCGTAACGCCTCCTTTGTAGAAAAGAGGGGTTGACGTCGCCAGGTGATCGTACTCGACGATACCCGGCAAGGGGTGAATCTGACTTATGGTAAGTCTCGATCCTACGAGGGTAATACTTCTCGTATTTTGTCTGCTGTTGCAGACTTCTGGGTCGGAGTGGTGAATGATCACCTCTCCTGGGAGCTTTATGATCATCAGGCATTCGAGGAACTCTTTTCCGGATTGGGGAGCGATGCACATTATGGCGATCTCCATGCAGTGAGTAATTCGAACGACTGGAAGCTGATGGAGTCGTACTGCCACGACTTCCAGAATGATGTCGGTGGGATCGTTCGAGTTTGCTCATCGTACTTTGCAGCCTTCGTGCAATCTCTTCAGCAAAGAGGTCGTAGCCAGGTGCTCGGGCAAGTTCTCGAGACGGGTTCTCGAGCAGACGTTGACATGCTGAAGTTCCTGAGCTTCTCTCGACTGGTATTGAGTGCGTCTAGGCAATTTTCTCTGAGCCGCGACTCGTTTCCGTCGAATTGTTTCAGAATCATCCATACCTGATCCTTAGGCTTGCCTTAGTGAAGTGCGATGATCTTGAAAATTTCCCGCATGCTCATCAAAATATTGACTCTGTTCATCGCCGGAGGTGTCCTTGTCATTGCCACGAGCGGTCATAGGGTGTGATCTTCGGGGAGCGTCCTCAGCCCTGTCTCTAGGAGAGTTATTGCTACGAGGCGGGGCTAAGACCTCCGCTGATGATCTCCACTTGCGCTAGAGGCCTCCTCGCTTGAGGAGTCGTCAAATGACACAATCTGACGACTTGGAGCAAACCCCTCCAGGAAGGGAAATTTCGGGTTATAACCATCTCCGTCGGCAAGTGAGTCATGTGTTGGGATGGTCGAACTCATAGGAAGAGCATGTTCGAATGCATCCTTGGCTGGGCTAACCGGAGGGAGAGAATCACTAGATGCTGATGAAGATCTGGAATTACGACTTCCAAGAGTTGTCGCGCCATGTCGGACTGTCTCAGGTGGACTTGAACATTTGGAGAGGGAGCCCTCGCCATGCCCTGAGTCTGCCTTGGGACAACCCCCATTGTGGTCGGATTGACCCTTGCCTTCTAAGGAAGCTAGTTCCTCATTTGGACGTATCGTTGTGGGGGATAAGGATCCCTCCTCAACTCCATCGGTGGTAAGGTTTCCTGGAGAAAGATCTCTGGAGGAGGCATCACCATCAGATGATGCAATACTCGTCTCGTAGTCGAAACCGGCATCCATGTCGATATCTGCGTAGTCAGCCAAGTCGAACCAGTTCTCCTCGTTCCACTCTCCTGCCATGAGAGCATGAGAATTGAAAAGACGAAGGAAAGCTGATGACCCGAAGATTCCCACGGTCGGCACCAACTGTCAGTGTTTTAGGACCGAACTTACGTAAAGATTGTTTGATTCGGGGGTTCCTCTAGGCTCAAAATCACACAGAAATGGAGACACGGGAATTTTTATACAGGTTCGGTTCTTCTCCTGGGAGAATAACAACCCTACTCCTGTGTGTATGTATTGAGTATGCTGGATTACAAGATGGAGCCAAAGACTAGAGTATTGTACTTCTAATTGGCTTCTGTCCCCCCTACTGTCCTGATGATCCTTGCCTTTTATACTGTCTCTGGGGTGTGCGTTGGATCTTCGGTATAAAGGTCGCCTTAACGCTCCAGATCGTGGAGTCGTTAGCGGAGGTTATTACGAGAGTTGTAACGTTCCCACGTCGCCAGGTAATTATCATCATAACAAGGAGTTAAATCATGTCGTTATTCTAGGGAATAACAGCGTAATTGATTGCTCATATCCTTGGATACAGTACATAAGATTCCCTGATTGACTAGGCCCACATGTATGTGAGCCTTGTCGACTAGGGTCTGGTCGTAGAAGGGCTTACGACCAGGTGGTAGTCGTAGGAAAGCCTACGACCACAGATCGATCGTAGTAGAGCTTACGATCATGGGGTAGTCGTAGAAGGACTTACGACTATGGGGTAATCGTAGGAAGACCCATGACTACAAGGTGGTCATAGGAGAACTTACGACCTCCAGCTTCTCCCTTATGAATATTAAGAGGTATACTCAAGAGTTATATGACGTCATTATTATCCATAATATGAATTATAGATAAATGATTAAATGAGGATTGTTATATTCTCGTCATGTATGTTTTGATATTTGCTTCTGTTTTTCACACAAGACAGCATGAAGTTTTGGGCAAATGTTTGAGTTAAATACATGTTTTGTGATGATACCCTTGCATAGTTGTGTGAGTATTCATTATGCTCTGTTACCATCTGTTATATGCATCTTTTGTTTTGTGAAGATTTTTTTTATGCGTTATAGCATGTCAAATCCTAATGTTTAAAAAGAAATAATTTCAATTAAACCTTCCCACCAGCTATAACAGCGCGCCATTTGGCGCGGGTTCTTTCTAGTATACTTTATTCCTCCAATGAGATCACACCATCCGTGATGCATAGTACAGTACTACAAGTTATGTTGTTTGGTTTTTTTTTTTTAAAAAGAAGAGCTTATGATTTGGCCTGGGGGCATGGTGAATGAAATACAACAAAAGCAAAATTTTAGAATGGGGAAGATGCATGCAGAACTAAGTTGGCACTAAGGTTCAATTCATGATCTTGATAAAATGTATAATGACAAGATATTCCTCAGAATTGGCTCTAAATATATATATATATATATATATATATATATTCTTCGGAACTGTCATTTTCTCAATATATGCATTCTACAAGAAGTATTTTACCCTACAAGCTAGGCACACCATGCATGGTCTGTTTGGTTTGGATGTATATATGTGTCGAAATGGTGAGGCAAGACAAGCCAGTTTTGATGGCATAATTAAATGATCAATTGACACATCGTTTTGGGCAGCTTGGGATACAACAGTTGGGACCAACAAATTGCCATCATACAATGCATGCACGCGGTGTGGAGATTGAGATTTGAGAGCCTCGTATGAGGGAAAGTCATTTAAGCCAGGCATGATGGAGTACAATGAGGTCGACGAGTCCCAACCAACTACTCCTACTTGCTAACTTTTTTGGGAGCACAACTAAGCAAGGCAATGTTGCCCAAAATGAAACAGCCATAAGTGTGGGACAAATAGAATTGCATGTTAATTTTTAATAAATCTACTTTAACTGTTACTGTCATGAAAAATGTTACGCAAGAATACAGTTTCACCGTGAAATTTTGTGACAGCCACTGATTGGCGAGTCAGCCTAGCTAGCTAATCAAATCTTTCGGATATTGGGCATGCATCTCCTCTTGATTAATTTATGCATCATATTATGTAATTCAGTAATTGGTTACAGCTACCTACTGATTAGTTCATGCCATGAAGGAAATTTCATAGCAATCCTTATTTGCAAAGAAATTGTTGCGTATATGGCCCATGAAAGAAAGGGGTTGAGTTGAACATATAACCGAGGCATAAAAATATATTGTTGACCTCTTGTAACTCTAATCGAAAAGAAAGAAACTCCTCATTAGGATAGAGTCGTCACGATTCAGCTCTTAGGGACGTAAGCTTTATCGAACCTCGTAAACTAATACTTGTGTTTTTTGTGTGTTTGTTATGATTGTTCTCTTATGCTAGGGCTATCGCCGGTTCCAAGCATAGCACGACCCATAATTACCTTCTTTTTCTCTCTTTTGAAAAGGCCAGAGACTTATACATGTTATCAAGTTAAATTGCAACAGACGTATCGTGCCCCTCTTGCATTTATTTACTGAATAATATATGAAAAGGTGGCGGGACCTGTCAATATGATCACACACACACACAAAAAAGCAAAATTGATGGAGACTTTTCTCCCCTTTATCACATATATCTCTCCTGTTGGATCCGGATCCTCAACTTTCACTGTAGAAAACACCATGTGAACAGTAATCAACGGCAACACTGTGGAAACAATGGGTGTTGACTGTAGCATAAAAATACTGGCAATTTCACTGTTTCCTTTGGTGTTAGGACGCTCGATTTAGACCGTTCATTTTAGATTGTACGGTGGAGTCAATACCCTCCTCTGCATTAGCATGCAGAGGATCACTTTCCCTCGATTTTTTTATTTAATTCTTTTTTATTTTGTTTTAAAGTTAACCTCTCGCGAACTTTATTTCCAACCCTAACCCCTTTGGCCACGCCACCACCCGTGGTGTGGCCAAATCATTCTGTCACGCTACCACCTGTGGCGTGACAAAACATGCCACGCAAGCCCTCGTCCACCCGCCGTGCCAATGTGGATTCTTGCGTGGCATTAGTCACGCCAGATCCCATGGCGTGACAATACTGCTCTGTCACGTCTTTATATGTGGCGTGACAGGATCTAATTCCAGTTAGTTTGTAAATTATGACAATTCCAGTGCTAAAAAAGGCATGAATTTTCTACAATAGCTAGATGATGATTATAGATGAATTTAGGTGAAAAAATTATTCCATTTTGGAGTTAGTAAGTGAAAGTTGTAGTAGTTTGAAAATCAGGTATTGAAAAAAGGTTGGAAAATTGGTCGTTTTTGGATTAATTTCCAAAAACTTAAATTTCTGGGACAGAGATAAGTTTGAAACTTATTCCAAAATAAAGTTCACTTCATAAGAAAATTATCAAAATTGGTTTCACTTGATTTGGAGTTATTTTGAATTAGTTATGCATTTTTAAAGTTATTCTATTTCGGACCATCCGATCAGAATCGGACCGTCCGGATCGGAGGAGACGTTCAGATTCGGACGGGCCGAACAGATCCTTTGTCACGCCATTTTTCATGGCGTGACAGTAGTGTTCTGTCACGCCATCCGTATTGGCGTGACACGTCCGAACAGACCCTCCGATCAGACCGCCCGATTTCAATCGGATGGTCTGAACAGATGGAGACGTTCGGACAGTCCGAACAGACCCTTTGTTACGCCATTTTTCACGGCGTGATAGTAGTGTTGTGTCCCGCCATACGTATTGGCGTGACACGTCCGAATAGACCCTCCGATCGGACGGTCCGAACAGATGGAGACGTTCGGACGGTCTGAATAGACCCTTTGTCACGCCATTTATCACAGTGTGACAGTAGTATTGTGTCACGCCGCCTACATTGGCGTGACAGGGCCTAATTCCAGTTGGTTTGTAAATTTTGAATTGAGTTCATGGTTGAATTTAGTTCGCACTTGATTTATGGATTTCGAACCTTAGGATTTGGTGGTAGGATGGTAACAAAAGAATTTCATTTTGAAAGATTAAAAACAATTGAAGTTACGGTGATACATAACACCATGTACATGTAACATTTAACAATCCATAACTTAAAAATAGATAATCTATCTGTGAACTAAATATAACACCATCCTTTTAACTGAGAGTAAATATATGTATGTACGTATGTATGTATGTATGTATGGCATGTGTGTGTGTGTATGTATGTATGTATGTATGTATGTATGTATGTATGTATGTATGTATGTATGTATGTATGTATGTATGTATGTATGTATGGCATGCTTGAAGCATACATCTTTTCAATTGTCTCCTGCTCATTTTTTTTATATATAACATGCCAAAATGAGTGAACATAAAAAGATTGAAATAAGAAACATACGAGCCTCATAGCCAAGATTTAAAATAAGACTCACAATCAAGCTAATCCTTTTCGATGAACATCGCAAAGTAATAACTGTAATCAATCTAGTCAAAGTATTCCGCCATGTCATGCTTTAGTTCAAAAGTGGCAAATTAGTTATAACCAATCATGATCAAAGCTACGCAGCACATGAGTAAATATGACAACGAGAGTTCTACACCTTATTTGATTTCAATGGCTTAGACTTGATGAATTGTTTGACAAGTATAATAAACAAATCTTCTAAAATTTTAAACAACAAGCTCCCCCTCAGAATAATCCCGTTGGATGATATACCCCCAACTCACTCCGCAAACGGACAAAACGAGAAGTATCAAGCGGCTTAGTGAGAATATCAGCAAACTGAAAATTAGATTCAACAAAGTGTAGAATAACATCACCCTTTTCCACATGGTCTCTGAGAAAGTGATATCTGATATCAATATGTTTAGTCTTAGAATGTTGCACTAGGTTCTTAGCAATATTAATAGCACTAGTGTTATCACAATAAAGTGGAACACTACCCAAATCTAACCCATAGTCCTTGAGTGTAGAAGAAATCCAAAGAACCTGAGAACAACTAGTAGTAGCAGCTACATACTCAGCTTTAGCAGTTGATTGTGCAACTGATGACTGTTTTCTAGAAGACCAAGAACTAATGATGTGCCTAAAAAGTGACATGTGTCAGACATACTTTTTCTATCAAGCTTACAACCCGCAAAATCACTAATTGAATATGGACGCAAGGTAAGACAGGATGAAGAAGAATACAAGAGTCCGAAATCTAAAGTTGATTGGAGATACCTGAAAATTCTTTTCACAGCCTGACGATGGGATGAATGAGGTGAAGCTTGAAATCGAGCGCATAAACACACAGCAAAATGTATGTCCGGCCTCGAAGCAGTAAGGTAAAGTAGGGACCCAATCATGCTTCTGTATTCTTTTTTATCCACCGCCTCACCTTCTTCATCTAGATCAAGAACAGTTGTAGACCCCATTGGTGTAGAGATAGGTTTGCAGGTTCCCATGTTGAAACGCCTAAGCCGATCCTTAGTGTACTTGGTTTGATGAATAAAAGTGCCTTGCTTAGTTTGTTTTACTTGCAAACCTAAGAAGTAAGTTAACTCCCCCATCATGCTCGTCTCGAACTCCCTGCTCATAGTATCTGAAAACTTGAAAACCAAAGCATGAGAGGAGCCACCAAAGATGATATCATCCACATAAATCTGAACAAGTAATAGATCATTTACATGTCGAAGTGTGAAAAGAGTTTTGTCTACCTTGCCCATTTGAAAATTATTTTTTGACAAGAATGACTTGAGCCTCTCATACCTTGCTCTAGGAGCTTGTTTCAATCGATACAAAGCTTTAGACAATTTGTAGACATAATTAGGAAATTTAGGATTTTCAAAACCAGGTGATTTGCTTAACATAAACTTCCTCCTCAATAAAGCCATTAAGAAAAGTACTTTTAACATCCATTTGATACAATTTAAAACCTTTAGATGCAGCAAATACTAAGAGAATTCGAATAGCTTCTAATCTGGCAACAGAAGCAAAAGTTTCACTAAAATCAAGACCCTCCACTTGAGAAAACCCCTGAGCAACAAGTCTAGCCTTATTTCTAACAACAACACCATCCTCACTTTGCTTATTTTTAAAAACTCATTTAGTTCCAATCACATTATGTCCATGAGGAGGGTCAACTAAGGTCCAGACTTTATTACGCTCAAAATTTTCTAATTCTTCATGCATAGCATTGATCCAAGACTCATCAGATAAAGCGTGACTTACATCATTGGGCTCAAAGGAGGCAACAAAAGCAAAATGAGCATGTGAGTCAGGAGAAGTAAACCTGGAACGTGTTACCCTTTTATGAAAGTCACCAATCATCAGTTCTGGGGGATGACGCGCTGAATATGCAATGGTGCAGGAGGTTCTAAAGTAGCTTCGATATTATCAACATCTTCTGCAGGTGATCCATCAGTTGATAGTGGAGCATCAGGAGGTATCGCCCCACTAGAAGTAGTAGTGTCTCCAGTTGAAGTGGAAGTAGAAGGTGCAAGATCCTCAACTGGTGCAGGTGATGGCATGGGAGGGAAAGCATCACCAAAATCAAGATCATCCTCTTCATTAAGAAATATGCTTTCGAACTCCACTTGAACCTGTGTACCTGAAATGTCGGGTCTAGTACCAGAACTAGCCTCATCAAAAGTAACCTCATAGGTCTCAACAATTTTGTTAGTTTCTAAGTTGAGTACACGATAACCATGAGAGTGAGAAGGATAACCAAGAAAAATGCCATCTGAAGATCTAGATTCAAATTTATCAAGATTACCATGTTTAAGAATAAAGCATTTACACCCGAAAACTCTGAAGTGAGAAACACTAGGCCTACGACCAAATCTCAACTTATGAGAAGTCTTGTGCAATGAGGCTCTCAAAAATACTCTATTAGAAACATGACATGCAGTAGAAATAGCCTCTGCCCAATACTTCCTAGGAGTAGCATGTTCAACAATCATAGTCCTGACCATCTCAACTAATGTTCTATTTTTCCTCTCTACAACCCCATTTTGTTGTGGGACACGAGGGGAAGAAAATTGATGTTCTAAACCTTTTTCAAAGCAAAAAGAAGCAAATAACGAATTCTTAAATTCAGTACCATTATCACTCCTTATAGCCTTTACAACACCAGACAATTCATTATTAAGTCTAAGACATAATTCTTTAAAATGACCAAAAGCCTCATTCTTAGACACCATAAAATAAACCCATGAATATCTAGAGTAATCATTAACAATTACAAGTATGTACTATTTGCCTCCAACAGATAAAACCCTAGAAGGACCTATAGTGTCCATGTGCAACAATTGACCAGGGCCATCTATGATGATCATAGAAAGAGGTGGGTGTGGAGCAGCTACCATCTTACCATGTCTACAAGGGGAACAAACCAAATCTTTACCACCCTTAAGCTTAGGTAACCCCCTAATGAGATCCATCCCATTAATTCGTTTAAGGTGATGAAAACCAATGTGTCCCAACCTACGGTGCCAAAAGAATAGATATCTGGATTCAGAAGCTACCAAACATCTAACATCGATGAAAAAGAATGATTAAAATCAGCTCTAAAGACCTTCCCCAAACGAGATATATTGAAAATAAGATCCCCAGAAGCATCTAAAACTCTACAAGCATGTTTCTTAAAACTCACCTCAAGGTTATCGTCTATCAACTATGAAACTGAAAGTAAATTATACTTCAATTTACTTACCAAAGCAACGTCCTTCAGAATGAATTTATCATTAACGCGCACTGTACCTTTAGCCATTGCAATACCTGTTGAAGCATCCCCAAAAGTGATCAACTCATCACTGGATGCCTTAGTGAGAGAGGAGAACCATCTTGAATCACTAGTCATATGCCTGGAACAACCTGAATCCACTAGCCACACGTTTCCCTTCCTCATCAGTTGTACCTACATCATAGGAAACATCAGTGTCACAGGACTGGGGTTAGTGAAATAAGATCTAGGAATCCAGTACTGAGACACACGACGTGGAGGAACAACAACAAAACTAGAACCAAAATCACGTGCATGTGGGCGATCCGAACGCAAAAAATAACGTGAATTATTTGAATTATATCCCAAACTAGCACGTGAAGCAGATTTAAAGCCATCATAAAAGTTCTCTAAAAGCCTAGCTTTCGCATTAGTTCTAGGAACAAGAGAGGTTGCACATTTTTGTCTTAAAACATTCAATCTTTCCTTCTTCTCTTTCTTAGCACGCCTAAAGCAAAATTCATGCAAGTGCCCGTCTCTACCACGATAGGTGCAATGAAATTTAACATAATTAGAGTTCTTTTGAGATGACGAGCTAGCACCTACAACATTAGCAGAAGAGCTTTGCACTAAACCAGCAGATTTAAACACAATTTTATGAGGCTCACTTTTTGTTTCAATTAGGCCACTTCCAATGACCTTAACTATCTTAGGTGGATTATTCTTGGCATAATTAGCAGCATTAAATCCTAGACCAGTGTTTTTGACACTCAATTTTGACTTGTCTAGAATCATATTCAAAATTTTCTTGCCAAAAGAAAATCTCTCTAAAGTGTCCTTAAGGTACTAATTTTCTTTAGCTAAAGTGGGACAAATTGTGCATTTAACTGGTTCATTCACAACATTCTTAGAAGCACTCAACTGAATCAATCTATGTTTTTCAGCAAAATCATTAAGTTGTCTAGTCAGTGCTTCTATTTTTGTGCTAAGCTTAGGATAGTTAGTGAAAGAAAGTGTCTCATGATAAATCATTTGTTTAATAGATTCCTGAGAAGAATTAAGTCTAGCTTCTAGCAATTCACAGTTAGAGCAAGCTTTAGATTGAGTATTTGAAATACTTGACTCTGAACATATAGGAGAACTAAACTTGAGCTTTTCAATGTCATCATTTGCAAGTTTTAACTTTTTGTTGGACCGAAAAAGCGACTAGAGGGGGGTGAATAGGAGCACGATCACTTTTTCGCCTTAATTGAATTCAATATCAATTTCACTTCAGTAGCTATGAAAGCTATGAAGATCAATAAACAAGCACCGCAGAAGACTTGTATTGAATCCAATCTAAACCCTAAAGCAAAATACCAAAAATAGAAAAGCTCAAATCTTAGCAAAAGCTTTTTCTCAAAATCCTGTGCCTTTTTCTGTAGATCGTACCACGCACGCCAATAATCCCTGCACGTCGTTTATTCCACGCTGGTGTCCTGCTTGCAGCAACACTGATGTAGTGGACAGCGATGGGCAGAAGGCTCGCACGCAAAAACCAATCACGCCACAAAGCAGAAACCTATTACAAGTTGGAAGCAAATAGTAGATGGGATTTTACCTCAACGCAAAAGTGGCACCGCAGCACATGCTATTGGTTAACACCAACAGCAAAAGTCCTCACGTACAGAGAGATTTCAACCACTACTAGCAATCCACGATATCCAAAAATCTGTTTGGCCATGCACACCAAAAAACGCTAGATTAACTCAATGCCCAAGCATATTTTTCTACAGGATCTCGGTGACACCAAACCACCGCCGCTTGCACATCAAGCACAAGACCAAAAGGTGCTGTAGTTAGCAATAAACAAATCTAAAAAGCAAAGCCGCCACAAGCTCCATCATCTCAAATCTGAACCACGGAGTCACTTGGTATAGCAGAAAACCAAACCGTGGCAATTACTAAGCGGCAGCAAATAGCCTTGAATCTCATCTCATGCATGCACATCAATCACATCCATCACTTCATGTCATGCAAGGCAAGAATCAATTTTCTATTCTCACATGCATAACAAAAGCCCGTCCAATCTCCTGCTTTCCACAAACGCACACAGGAAAATTGTTTTTCTATAGAATCATATGCGTTGCCGCCGCCGGCCCTAACGCACTGCACGTCGCCCTGTGCCGCTCCAACCCGAATCCATCACGTATTTGGTCCCCTGACACCGCGCATTTGCAAAAATAACATCTGTACCCTTTTTTTCAAACCTAGCCCCCTTCTCTCTCTTACCGCGGTGGATGAGCGCGGAAGGTGGGCGATCAGCGCGAATCTCCACGGGAATGGACAACGACCATGAATCGCCACTTACTATGCTCGCCACCGCGAAGGTTCTTCCCGCCACGCACGTGGTAGGTGGCGGTCCCGCCGGGTCACTCTGGTGCCTATCTCGTGTGTTTCTGGCGCCGGGAGCGCGAAGTGACGCTCCGCACTCCCCGATCATGAATGAGGGGAGGAGGGGGCCAAAAATGCAATTTTGTGCAGGAGGGGGCTAGTTCAGGAGAAAAAAAGGCCTGCGGGGCCATATAAGCAAAGGGTTCCTCCAACCCAGCCGCCGCTTGCGCTCCTTTTTCTGGAAATATAACCCTAATTACTAGGCCACGTCCGGCTCTAACCCCATCCAATATAAATAGTCCTAGAGCCCTATACGTGACACACATGGTCACCTAAACACTCATGTACGGCCCAATAATCATAGGGCCTATTACGTGAGCTTTTACACCAGATTACACAACCAATTTTGGACACCCCAAAATTGTCATGTGTCGAGCTCTCGACCGCACTCCGTAGAGTTCGACATCGATCATCCATCTTTGATCACCACGCGCCCCAACTCGAGCTCGACCGCCTCCTTCAAAGATTCTCGACCCTCTCGACCATGACTTCGCACCAAGCCATCTCCCGATCATCGCCGTAGACCACGATCGCCTCCGAGTTACCCTGCACATGCAAAGACCAAAACACCATCTTTTCCCGGCACAAGTTCTTCCCAACTTGACCGACATAAGTCCAAAACATGCATCATGCAACACATATGCAATGAAATCCATGAACTTGACCTAACCTAACACTCATCGCCACCGATTGACCGATGATCACAAGAACCCGGTCAGACCGCCATTGAAAGGCCGGTCTGACCGCGTGCCCAACGCCGGTTTGATCACACCAGCCCTGACAGCAATCCACACTTTGACGAAAACGCGTGTTTCGATAAACCTTTAACGACATTGCCAATTGTAACATTATCCTAAGATCGTGCACATATCCCCATGATATCCACAATCTCCCCCTTGATGAACACATTGGCAATTTCCACAAATACAAATTTTGAGGTTTGAAAAGTAAAAACTCGACGTTTTCGCACAAATGCATAACTTGGTCCAAATGCAAGAGAAAGCAATGGAAATGACCAAGTTGGCTTCAGAATAGTATAGGCAAGTGAGATAAGGCAAAAGAAGGTGAGAAAGCTTCATTTTCCAGAAACAAGTCAAAATCTCACTTAAGGTCTATATGAGAGAACAATTGTTCAATTTGACCTTTGATTATTGTGAGGTTGCAAGAATTGCAATTCAAGTTCAGAAAAAAAAAACAATAAGATCACAAGAATGCAAATAAGAAACTCCCCCTCACTATGATCCTCAAATTTCAGAAAATTTCAAATTCTCTAAATTTCTCCAAAATCCCCTTTTAACAATTTTATATCTTCTCCCCTTTATACCATTTGATATATCTTCTCCCCCTTTGACAATGGAGTCATCCAGGAATCACGCCTTCCTCTCATCCAGAGATAACAAATGCAGAATGAGGAAAAAGCATAAGAAGGAGCATGCATGAAATGCAATGGAGTGGCTTTATTTTTTTGTATTTTTTAATTTTTGAGTACACGAAGCTTTGGAGATTACCCAAAAGAACAAGCTAGCATTTCTAAGATTGCACAAGACATATCAAGCCTAAAGGCGCTAGCAGATCATGTTAAGACATATATATCAAAGCTAAGCTCGAAGGCTCAATGTAAAGCAATGAATTGTAACAATTTAAGCAAAGTTTCAAATTTAGCAAGTTCATCAACAGGGATCCTAAAATGATACTGGACATGTAAAAATGTCAATGTGAGATCAAAAGGCTAACAATGACCATATTAAGAGACAAACAGGTCCTGAATTAAATCATTTTGCTCAATTTTGCTCAAACGCCCATTTTTCAACAATTTTTCATTTGCAATGAATATTGAAGTTGACTAATGATCTAACTTAGTGAAGAAGATCCTGGAGTAGGAGCCATCCACAAACTCTTCCTAAGCTTCGATCAGAAGTTGATCAAAGATATATCTTAATGAAGAAGATCCTGGACTAGGAGCCATCCACAAACTCTTCCCAAGCTTCTACCAGGGCAACAAATCTTGAGGTTCATGTGCCCTGTGCGTCGCCCTAACGCATACACGTCGCCCTGTGCCGCTCTAACCCAGCCGCCGCTTACGCTCCTTTTTCTGGAAATATAACCCTAATTACTGGGCCACGTCTGGCTCTAACCCCATCCAATATAAATAGTCCTAGAGCCCTATACATGACACACATGGTCACCTAAACACTCATGTATGGCCCAATAATCCTAAGGCCTATTACGTGGGCTTTTACACCAGATTACACAACCAATTTTGGACACCCCAAAATTGTCATGTGTCGTAGCCTTCGGACCGCACCTCCGTAGCTCCAACACGCATCATCCATCTTTGATCTCCACGCTCCCCAACTCGAGCTCGACCGTCTTCTCCAGCATTCTCGACCCTCTGGACCATGACTTCACACCAAGTCATCTCCCAATCACTGCCGTAGACCACGATCGCCTCCGAGTTACCCTACACATGCAAAGACCAAAACACCATCTTTTTCCAGCACAAGTTCTTCCTAACTTGACCGACATAAGTCCAAAACATGCATCATGCAACACATATGCAATAAAAACCATGAACTTGACCTAACCCAACACTCATCGCCACCAATTGGCCGATGATCACAAGAACCTGGTCAGACCGCCATTGAAAGGCCGATCGATCACAGGCTCAACGCCGGCCCGATCAAGACCAAACTCGACAAAGAATCCACACTTTGACGAAAACGCGTGTTTCGACAAACCTTTAACGACATTGCCAATTGTAACATCATCCTAAGATCGTGCACATATCCCCATGATATCCACACTTTTCATCACAAGAATCATGTGCCAATCTTAGTTCATCAAGTTTAGCAGTTACTGTTGGAAATATGCCCTAGAGGCAATCATAGAGATGATTATATTTTATTATGTTCACAATATTTGATAATATGTTATCTTGTTCCTTGAATGAATCATCACCATGAAGATTAACGAGTATGTGACTTGTTGGTGAAGCTCTTTTAACTTATGATGATGTCGTTCGAAAATATCCTCGGTCGAAAGTCACCGGTCGAACACTATTGACTCTACGACCAAAGACATGTATTGATTGATGACCACGTTTCACCACCATGGATATAGGGATATCGAATCAATAATGTGGACACGTGTTAGAGAACATGGTGTTGGATAAGACCCACCTTGAGACACTATTGAGATTGTTATGATTCTATGTGTCGTTAGTTGGTCTCAAGCAATGATGATGTATAATCCTCGGACACGAGATCAACATGGTTTCTACATGTGTAATAGCACTCTTAGGGGTTGCCAAACGCCGTCAGAATTAGGTGGTTATAAAGGTAGCTTTGCATGCTATGAAACATGCAGAGGGATGTGACTGGTCGGATATGGATTTGCCCTCCTAACATAACAGAGAGATATCTCTGGGCCCTCAAGTGGTCGGATAAAGAAAGTGCATGGCCATGCCCATTTGGTGGTCAAGAGTTCGACCACATGAGGTTATCCGATACTCGATCGAGAAAGCATTGAATGTCCATGGATGACACAACATCTCACTTGGAGTTCAACCAGATATCGTGAGGCAAAGGAGAATACATGAGTAGGTCGCTTAGTTCGACCGACCACGGATTTGGTCAGATGGAGATACAAGCAAATCGTAGACTAGTCAAACGTAATCACAGAGTGGTCGAAACCAAGTCGTAAGGAGTTACGAGTTGGTCGTGATCGAATCTTAATCGGTCAGATAGAGATAGGACCGGTCATAAGTGATGAGGACTCGTCGAGATCATATTGCATTAAGGTTCATCCCATATAATTTATGTGTATTCGGAATCGTTATGTCCTCGCTAGGAACCGCTATCGACTCGTGGGCGGAAAGGGTTTCCAGTCACAACCGAACTACACATGAACCTAATGGGTCACACACTTAACGGGTTGAACAAACCAAGACGTAATACGATTCGTAAACGTGTTTGGATAGGATCCGCCACGGGCACTATATAAGGAGATGCATGAAATTTGTTGGGGGGAGAGTTGACACGAAGTTGCCCTACTAAAACCCTAGCCGCCATCTTCTTGAGAGCCTTTGCGGCGATTTGGTGCTAGCACACCGCAGCATTTGTTCCTTCCTAGACGTAGATACCATAGAGGCGCTTCACGTTGTTGCGCTTAAGGACGATCCGCAATCTTCGCAAAGAACTACAGAGGAGCCGGAGGAGACGATCAACTCACGAGGACGATCGACCACCACCATCGTGATCAACGTCTTTGGACGCCGACGATCGACTACGATCAATACATCGACGCTTCTTCATCGGACCAGTCCGCCCGACACTTCTTCCGCCGCTCCGCGACGCCTAGTGGTAACGATCTGTGATCATCTTCTTGCTTGGCTTCCTGGTTTACGTGGTAGAAATTTTGAATTGTTGCTATCGTAGCCTACTCGTATCCCTTCAGTTACATCCCTAAGTTGAACCAAGATTGATGTACTAATTGTTCTAGCAGTCTCCAACTTAGAGTGTAAAACTTAACAAGACTCACAAGATTCATCATCAAGAATAGAAGCTCTAAGTCTATCAATTTCAGAATTTAAGCTCTCAACAACAAGATCATGTTTTTTATTTTCTTTTTATACTTTTTGAGCTCATCTGTCAACCTAAGCACAACACGAGATAAATCTGTATAAGAAGGTTTTACCTCATCAGGATCACTGTAGAGATCATCATTGTTAAGCTCCTCACTGCTTGCCATAAAACACATCCCTATGAAGTCCACCTCCTTTGCCTTCTTGCCATTGTCTTCATCGTCACTTTCAGAATCAACATCACTCAAATTAATCTCATCAAGTGCTGAGAGTACCTTGTTGATCGCCCTACGATAATTGCGCTTCTTGCTTGGGTAAATCTTGAATTTAGAGCGATGAGTTGGTACCTTGTCATCTTTGATCTCCTTACTCCTCAGTTTGGGGCAATTCATCTTCATGTGGTTTAGCTCACCACATTCATAGCATCTGATTGGACCACCTCTCTGCCTTGATCTGATGTTAATTGCCTTGGTCACCCTGTTGGAGAAGAGTACAAGCTACTCTTTTGGAATCTCTTCTAACTATTCATCTGAAATAGAGCACAATGCAGACAAAGAAACAATAGAGTAACTAGAACAACTGCCAGTTTGGTTAGTCACTAAACCCAAAAAAATTAGACTTATTTACCCTGACCAAAACATCAATCTCATATGTTTTCATCTTGGAATCAAGATCATTCAAAGTGAGTGTTTCTATGTTAACAGAATGATTAATAGTAGTGAAACACATTCCAGACAGACATATCCAAAGCATTTAAAATTTGACGAGCATTGTCAGAATCAGAGTATGCAACATCAACAGATTGCAAATCACTAACAATTTTATTGAAGCGATCAAAAAGCGCATCTACTGATTCTCCTGGTTTCATCTCAAATTTAGAATACTCCTTTTTGAATTGGTTCTGATGAACACCTTTAACAAACTTAGAACATTCATGATAATCAGCTAGAGTAGTCCAAATTTTATTAGCAGATTTAATATTAGCAATTCTAACAAACTCATTTCTACCTAGACCTTGCAACAATATATTTCTAGCCTTAGCATTAGCTTCAACATCAGTAGTATTATCAGCAGTAATAACAACATGCACTTCGTATGGACTTTCAACTTTTTGCCAAAGAGCATTACCTTGTGCTTGTAGAAAAACCTCCATGCGTGTTTTCCAATAGGTATAATCTAACCCATCGAAAAACGGTGGCTTACCTGAAAAACAATCTTGATCTGATGCCATGGTAACCTTGCTCTGATACCATTTGTAAGATCGTTAATGGCAATCAGAGAGAGGTGAATGATTGTAAAAATTACTAGTCTAAATTAGCAGTAATATGCGATTTTGGTTGCTCCCAATTGGACAGCAAGGTACGGCTCTAGATGCACATGCATAAGAAATAACGATGGATGGATTCTTGCACCATAAAAGTAATGAACCAGCAGCACAAATTTCTAGATTAACTCAATGAAAAAAAACACCTCACGCTATTTATCATCCAACCACCAGCATGCAAACCGAAAGCAGCAAAACGGATCAAAAAGGACTTCGATCTCCTTCGGCACGCCATTGTGTACATGTGCGTGTCTTCCATCGCTAGTGGTGCTCGCCTCTCGCAAGACGGCGATCAAGCCACACGGACTGCGGTCGCGACGGAATCGCAGCAATGACGCCCGTGCAATGTCTGGCTTGCACACGCTGATGGCGATCGACCCGAGGCAAAGAGAAAATCGCCGAGTAGCGGCAGCCCCAAGAAATTGACGACGCCTTTCACCCAATAGGACGGCGTGCATGCATATCAATCACATCCAAAGTTCTTCCAGAGATCACACAACGCAAGAAGCTTTTTCCATTAACATGCACAGCAAAAGCATTGGCCGCCGCCGAGACCCAAAACCATGTTTCATCTGAATATAACCCTAACAGCCGCACAAAGCACTTAGAAGCCGCCGGCCCTTAAATACCTCAACGCGCGAGGACTTAAGTATCTCTATAGCCACCAACCCTAATGCCTAAACCCCACGTACAGCCCATTAGTCCTAGGGCCCAATACGTGAGCTTATACACCAGGTTTCACAATTCAATCAAATCCAATTTTAGACACCCTAAAATTGTCACATGTCGTAGTCTCCGAATCGCACCTCCGTAGTTCTAACACGCATTATCCATCTTTGATCTCCACATGCCCCAACTCGAGCTCGACCGTCTCCTCCAGCATCCCCGACTCTCTGGACCATGACTTCGCACCAAGCTATATTCTGGTCACCGCCGTAGATCACGATCGCCTCCGAGTTACTCTGTACATGCAAAAACCAAAACACCATCTTTTTCTGGCACAAGTTCTTTCCAACTTGATCGACATAAGTCCATACACACCACACGTCTCAAATAACACCAGTACCTAACATTATAAATACATTGTCAATTATTCATCAACTAAAATAAACTAGACCTAGCCACATGGTCTAAATATTGGCATTAGTTTCTGTAGTGAATTGTCATTTTAGTTCTAATCAGCAATGATCTCTTCTTCCTATCAGATAATTGTACATAGCTTTTTGTAGCTGTCGTGTGGGATCATTTCGGAACTGCTGTTGCCACTGTTCCGTCTACCATTACTGCACTACAGCTTCATGCATTAAGCTCTATGGTTGCCTGGGGCTGTTACATGGATGTTTGTAGCAAACTTTCCATTTCTTTGGATCGACTAGCACAGGCTGGAAGTGAAAAGCTAATCAATTTCGTTGCTACGTTGTCCTTGAGGTCTGGTAGCATAGCTAGGTTCAGGTCCACTGCATAGTAGGATAGGTGCTCTCTTCACCTCCTTGCAAAAGCAATTGCATCCAGTTAGACAAATTCCCTATACTGTCACATTTTAGTAAAAACTACTACATTTAAATTCTAGCTGGTTGTGTAATATTTGGAGATTAACGCTTACCATTCAAAAGTGACAGAGATCATTGATGCCTTTTCAGGTATGAAATGTGACAGATCACTCACATTGAAAGATGTTTCTGTTTTGGAGGCCTTTGAGTGGCAGAGAGAGAAGACACCATGTATTATATTTTATGCGGATTGTTCCATTATGGGTTGCAGAATATGTAGATTGCACAGCCTCTTCTGAGGATGATGAGACTTGAGGGGAACAGAATAAGAGACATTGCACAGGAACAGCTACTTCGAGCGATCTGGGCTTATTGGGCTTATTTAGCTAGGCTGGGCTGGGCTATTTAGCTTGTTAGCCATTACCTAGTTTAGGCCCACTTAGCGGAAGGACTTGTCAACTTCTTCGTTCGGCCATATCGTATGGGATCGAGGTCTTTGTCTCTACTCTATTATGTTGGAAATTAATAAACCTCCGAGCGTGCTTGGATGGCTCGGCGCGATGGTGCTCGTCCAGCCGGTCCGTGTTTGAGCATATGGCTTGGCGCGGTTGTCTCACCGGGATTTTATTTCTTTAGAAATAGTATACGTATATGGGTAGACCTGGAGATGGGCCGGCTTTTTCGGGCGCACGGCCCGACCGCACGCCCAGCCCATACACGGCACGGCACGCCACGTAATGGGCGGGCGGCACGCAAGACGGACGGCAGGCTGCGGCGCCCGAGGATTCGGCACGACGGGCAGACTAAGACGGCCCGGAGTTGGGCGTGCTCGCCGTTACCAAGACGATCGCAGCACGCCGGCACGATCGGCAGACGCGCCGACGACGTGTTAAGCCCTCGTCCGCTGCCGCAACCCCGCCGGTCATGACATGAACAAGAACAAAACCCACGACGAACGAATGTACTCCAAAGATCAAACTACGATATACGCTTTTTTGCAACTACGCATATACAAATCACAAAATCGAGTATCATTTTCAAGAAAAAGAAAATCAAACAGATCCAACGAAATCAGCGAGGAGAAGCTGCCGACGGCGCCCATCACCAGCCGCGGCTGCCGCCATGGCCCCGCCGCGCCTAAGAGCTCCCCACTCGCCGCCTGCACTGCTCGAGCTGGGTTTGAGGCCTTGCCAAGGCCACAAGATCCCTCAAGACGCGACGCGCACAATGCCAAGACAAGACGTGTTAAGCCCCGTCATGGCGTCCGCACTGGCCTTGAGACCTCGGGCGGCGATGGGAGAAGGGTCGAGGACGCCGGGTGGGGACGCTGGGACGCTGGGCGGCTGAAGCGGGCCAGTGTGGTGGCCGTGGGAGATGGGAGAGAGGTCCAGGCTCCTGTGCCTCCTGTGGGGACGCCTGGGCGCTGGGAGATGGGGACGCCTGGGCAGGCGGTGGGGATG
Organism: Phyllostachys edulis; assembly: GCA_036346405.1. Lineage (NCBI taxonomy): Eukaryota > Viridiplantae > Streptophyta > Magnoliopsida > Poales > Poaceae > Phyllostachys > Phyllostachys edulis. Next base: position 17,914,395 of record CM070548.1, on the reverse strand, counting down.
GGGAGCGGGGATCTCACGGATGGGGAGACCGGGAGATGGGGGATGAGGATGACCGGATTGGCGGATTGGGGAGAAATGAGAATGGGAGATGGGGATCGTGTTAGTATTATCTCATGGCCTCATCTATCGGTGTTCGGCATGAAGCATCCAAGCAAAGATCAGACTGTAGTTGGTATGGGCTTGCCAGATGGTCATGGTCTCATGGATGGACTCAAATGATTTGACAAAACAAGACATCGGCAAAAAAGTCTAGCTAGCGTGCTCAGACAAAATTTCGCCTACCGACCGAGAGACAACGGATACAAAGAACGGCTCTTCGTTAGACAAGATAGGATGTTATTTTGATGTGATAAGACATGATAAGAGGAAACGAACGGCAACACAACGGCAATATTTTTCTCTTTGACACTATCGCGAATATGCCTATAAAACTCTAGTCTGCAGCTCATTCGTTAACCACACTAAGCTTTTCTCTTGTGCTCTACCGATTCTCTGTTATTCATTTCTTCTCTACACTAAACTCAACTCTTCTTTTGCTCTAGTTATTATCTCTTGCATATTTCTTCTCCACACGAAACCCAAGCTTCTCTTTTGCTCTACTAATTCTCTCTTTGCTCTAGTGCTCTATTAAATAGAAAGCATGCTACCAAGGAGTCAAGCATTAAAGCCAGCAGAGGGAGCGGCGGAGTTTCAGAGTGCTGTGCTATCGAGAAGTCGTAGCACGAAAGCAGCAGCAGGGAGAGGGAGACGCTCAGTCTCACGCCGCTCAATCTCCCGCCGCTCCCCTAGTCCTCCTCCCCCCGTCTCTCCCATCCATGCTCGTCAGCTTTCCCCAAGCATAGGAGACTATGGCATGGATGACCGTCACATGGACGGTACGGAGGGATACGAGGAGTACCAACGCGGTCCGGACCCGATGGAGATGCCAGACTTCGGTACCCCATCCACGGATGGCAATATTGATGGGTCCACTCTCAGCAAAGAAGCAGAAGCATTAAGACGAAGGGCTAGAGGCCGAAGCATATGACCGGAGCGAGGAAATTCGAGATGGCCAAACGGTAGAGATCGCAACTTGTAATTATTGCAAAGCTCAATTAACTGCTCGTACAGGGGTGGAGGGACGGGGCACTTGAACCGCACTACAAGGCATGCTTGAAAAAGATGGGGGCACACACACGAGGTGGAGGAGTCCAAACGCAGCTCAACTTCGAGGCTGATGGCTCTGTAAGTACTTGGACATACAACCCTCATAATGCTCGTGAGAAATTGCTAGATTTATTGTTTCGAGGATCAACCAATTAGGATGGGTGAAAGTCGCCATTCAAAGAATGATCCAACGCGCTTTTGTCCACAAGCACCAACATGTTAGTAGGAGAACGACATCATCCGATATTTTAGGGATGTATAGTAGAGAGCTAGCAAAGACTAAAAGAAATTTTCTAAAAGTTCAATACTCTTTTGCTTTAACTTCGGATATTTGGACATCATCGCACCAAAGAACTGCCTACATTAGTGTTGTAGCTCATTATTTAGATGATGAGTATAAGCTAAATAAAAGAGTCATAGGGTTTAAGTTAATTACTGAATCACACACGGGAGATGCTATTGCTGAGCTCATACTGGGGGTAATTGATGATTTTCAAATTGGAAATAAGATTGCTTCTATAACTCTTGACAATGCATCGTCGAATACAACGGCTATGAACATCCTCACCCCAAGGTTGCAGACATATATCGGTGGATATGTTCTCCACCGAGATGTGTATGTCACATCCTCAACCTCAGCAGTAAGATGGTATGGAGGTCATTGGTGTTTATTTGAACAATATCCGCGATGCCCTTCGCTTCTGTCAAATTCAACGGTGGTGGCGGCCCAGCCATGAGTATTATGAGCCAACAACAAGGCCCCAAGAAAATTCGGTCTTGACATGAAGGTGAGGTGGAACTCGACATACATCATCTTGAAAAAAGGTACAAGGGTATGAACATCTTATATCTGTTTTTGTCAATGCTAACGCAAATAAATTGGTAGTCGCTAACTCGATTGGGAAACCGTTAGTTATTTTCGAGAGTTTTTGAGACCTTTTTACAAAGCAACTAAGAGTCTATCCGGTATTTACTACCCTACCTCTTACTTAGTTATAGATTTTATTTGGCTAATTGCAGACAAGTTTGCTAAATCTAGAGAACATCCCCTTTTAGGCCATGTTGTTGCAGCAATGGAGGAAAAATTTGTTAAATATTTTGGATCTATTTCACACCTATATTGTTTTGCTATCATTTTGGATCCTACAAAAAAGTTAGCAGGTTTGCAGATGGCCATGGAGGGAATAGGTGAGTGCCTCGGCCTTGACTTCTCCGAAGCTTTCGAACACGCCAAAAAAGAGTTTGTACGTGTTTTCCGCTTGTATCATGACAAGCTTGGCAAGACGAGATCGGAGGCCTCACAACAGACGATCAAAGCAAGACAAGCTTGACAAAGACACCTGTGGAAGAAGTCAAGGAAAGTCTAGTTCTTCACCTTCTCGGCCTCAAAGTGCCCCCAAGTGGAATTCTACCTCCGAAGTGAACCACTACTTGGAGCATGATTTTGCAAACATGGATCCCGATCTTTTCTGGCGAAGGCAAGTTAAACTTGCTCGATTGGTGGAAGAACAATAAGCTTAATATTCCTGTGGCTGTGCCATTTCGCACGAGATGTTCTACTAGTTCCTGTCCTCTGTCTCTTGAAGCGGCTCAAAGATGGTCGGAAGAATAATTGAAGAAAGAAGGTCATCTCTCACGCTTAAGATGGTGGAGGCAATCACCGCCTCAAGGATTGGGAATTGGCAAAAGAGCGACAACAAAGATCAACTAGAGGATGCCGAGATCGAGATGCGTTAGTTTATCTCAATGTCGAATAGCCGACATGTATGCATAAATGTAGTTATCGTGACTCTTTTTCTCATGGGGAAACCAAGATTGGGCGTAAGGTTTTTAACGAGGCAAGAATAATGTGTGTGTAAAATATCAATGAAATCTTATTTTTCCTCTAATTTTTAAGTGTCCATAATTTTACATAATTATAGTTTTGAGACAAAAATAATAAACCATGTCATGCACAAAAATAATGTAAGATCTCATTCTCTCTTTTTTATGGTCTCTCTCCTCGCAAAAATCAAGACCACCCATCAAAGCCATCACAAGCAATTTGGTAAGGTGGCCTTCAGTCCACTTCCCATCCCATCAACACTCTTTTTAACGAGGCAAGAATAATGTGTGTAAAATATTAATAAAATTTTACTTTTTCCCCTAATTTTAAATATCCATAATTTTATATAATTATGATTTCACATAACAAAATAATTAACCATACCATACATACAAAAACCGAGATCCTTTCTACCATACTAACTAACAAACATAAATGCATAATTCTAGCACATACACGGTACTAAATCGCTCGGTTTCTCTTAAAAAAATCGCTCTGGTTACAATAATATAGACCTCCTTCCTCTCTTTTTTTTGTAGTCTCTTTCTTTGCAAAAGTTCACCATCAAAGCAATACGAAAAGGAGGCATCTCTCCACAAGTCCACAGCAGCTCCCGAGCTCCACTTCCCATCAATTACACCAACAAGACAACACAAGAACACACATTAACCCATACAAAGCTCTGACCTCTGACCTCTACAAACCCATACCGCTTGGAAGTTGAATTGAGTTAGCTAATAGCTAGTAGTAGCCACAAAGAGTCAAAGAGAGCAAAGAAGACAAAGCCGCACGGCCACAGCGCAGTAGCTTGCACAGCAAAGACAAGACGGAGCACGCCAAGACGGCGCGACGGGCAAGACGCCAAGACACACCACTGGCGAGAGCGACACACTCATACAGACATACACTAAGCGGCTCGAGCCATGGCAGATGGCGGATGGTGAGCGCTCGTTCGCTCTCCGCAGGGGAAGAGGCGCGCGTCCGCACGGTGGCTCGTGGCCATCCTGGCGAAGCCTCACCTCCTCCTCGGCCGCCCTCGCCTGGCTTGTCGGCGCAGATCGAACCGCCGCCGCTCCTCGCCTTCTACCTCTTCTCCATGGCGGCGCCATCGCGCCTCGTCTTCGCCTTCGGTCTTTGCCATCACCCGCATGCTCTGGGCCTACCCGGTGAGTCGGTGGATCGGTGTTTCGGCAGCGCTTACGGCGAGTACCGCCTCGTCGGCTTCTCCATGTGGCTGCGTGGTCGTCTTCGACGACCCACGGTGGGGCGATCAAGGCCGACACCCCGAGACGCCTACCACAAGATCGCCTCCCCGCCTCCGCCGCTGTCTCCTTCGCTACCGAAGCATAAATTGCAGCCCAGGTTCGCGTGCCGCAAGACGGCCCGACGCGCAGCCGGCTGCTGCAGCAGGCTGCGGCTGGCTTCGCCTCGCCGAGGTTTCGCCGTCTTGCAAGACGGACGGCCGAGAAGCTCGCTGTGCCGACCACCTCTGCCCGCCGTGGTCCGCGGCCCATCGTTCGGTCTTGCGTCTGCCGCCCGCCCGACTCCCCACCTCTATACGTGGGTGTGTCTAGTAGTTAGAGCATGTGTTTGCGTTCTATTGGATTCAGTTTCGCTCTAGATTAGACGTGTATTAAGGATATATCCACGTGTGTGTGAGCGTACGCGTGAGTGCGTCCGACGTGTACTTAAAAGAAAACTCCTCTCATTTTCTTTCTACAACATCACTATCAAGATGCAGGTCATACACATTTATGAAGATCTTTGACAATCTAGTTTCCTCTTTTGTGATCATTAGTAATCACGTTGCTGTTGTAAGATCTAGAGTCTATAGCAAGGACGATAAAGAAGTTTAACACGTTCATCGACTACAAAGCTTAGTGGTAACAGGTTGTTTCATCTAGAATCTTCAATGTAAAAGTTAGATATTTATATATCTTCCCCAACGAAATCCACCGAGGCCGTCCTCCTCGATTCGCCACCTGCCGAGCTCGATCTCCCCCATGAGTTGAGCTGGATCTACTTCTACTCCTCAATCATGGGCGGCGGTAGGGGGTGTCCCTAGTGCACGAGCACTCCCAAAAATAAATGATTTTTTAAAACTAGGTGTAAGCACTTAGCAGTTGGGCATTTGGACTAGCCATTTCAACAATTCAGTCCACCAGGCCACCAACCAGAGTAAGTCGCTAGGCACTGAGGCACCCGCACAATCCTAAGTCATTGTACAATCGATCACAGAGAGTACTATCACAAAATACTAGTTGTACAAGCTAGCGAAGGCTTTTGACATCTGTTCTGACGAAACGTTTCGGTTCTTGGCGCAGCTTTTTGTTCATGTCATGGTGTCATCTCGGCTAGCTACAATCGTCAACTGAAACAATCACTTCCTGATGCACACCTGTAGAGTACCAGTAATTTATCTCTGGGTACAATCATGGGCGGAGCCAGTAGGGGTGCCCGGACACATAAAAAAATTGAAAACATTTCCAGATATCAGTTCTGCATTTGGGCCATATTCATAGTACTCCTTGGTGTGCACTCTCTTAGAAGATCAACTCACAACCCACGGCCCGGTCGTGCCTCCACCAGCCCAGAGCCATCTCATCACTCACCAGCCCACATCCATCTCTATCTCCAATACTCCAACTTCTCCACAATTTGGTTCTTGCGGCTCGGCGGCCGGTGTGGCACGGAGAGGAGTGGTGGGCGGCGTGGCACTAATGTGGGAGCAGCAAGCAACAGTAGGCGACACGCCACTCACTAAGACCAATGGTTTTGTAGGTGCACATGGAGCAACTTCCATTTTTCTCACATTCATATTATTATGCAAGTCATTTTCTAAATTGATTACTATAGTAATGACATGCGAAAAGATACTAGTAGACAATTTCCTCCGTTCTTTTTTCTTGATGTTTTTTTTACTTCTAATGGGCAAATTCCTGGTTTCGTTGGGCGATGCGTAGTTTGAACCAGAGAAAACTTTTTCGGCGAAATTTTGGCAGTTATTGACGGAAATCGGATCTATCGGACCCCACGGGTAAAATTTCCAACCGGTCATTTTTTTTTGGATTTGCTAGTTTTTTGACAATTATAAAGAAAGTTTGTAACCATTTGCAAACACAAGAGTGCATGTGCTGTGGTGGAAACACCCTTAGTCTTGAAGATGTTGGTTCTGGGTTCGAACCTTGGCTATGCATTTATTTTCGTTTTAACTTCACAACAAATTCAAATTTCAATTCAAAAATTTCGGTCGAAATAAATTCGAAAATTCCGGTAACCGGGTCTATCGCTAGGCTCCGAACACCCCCAACACCAAATTCCTGACTCCGCCACTGTCCTCAATCAAATTCCATCCATGAGGTTGAACAATGCAGTTCATTAAAAAGCAACACAACATGAAAGGCTAGGTATTTTGCTCAAATACTCCATGCTTAGGGTCTGTTTGGATGGAGGAATGGAATGATCTTGTACTGGATGGTTCAGAAAATATGCTAGTTCACCTATTTGGTTGGATGAATGGAACCAATCGGTTCAGCACCGAGTGGTTCCGTCAATGGGAATATTCCCCTAAGATTCTGTATCGTCGCGTTCGCCAAAAATTCGCAAACCACACGGTTCGACTTTCTCCTCGCGACGATGCGGCCATTATCTCTCCTCTCACAAGGCTCTCTTCCTCACGCCTCCTCCTCGGCCCCATCCTCCTCCGCCGCCTCATTTCCCTACCCTCCTCCACCCACCTCCACCTCCCCCTCGCCCACCGCCTCCTCCCCCTCCTTCCACCCCCGACGCGCGAACACCCTCCTCCTCCCCCTCCCTTCACCCCCGACACACCGACGCCATCCTCCTGGCCAAGGCCTCCCTCCTCCTCCCCCCAAGCCGCCGCCTTCTCTCCCGCCCATATCTGGACGGCCTCGCCTTGGCGCCTCTGCCTCGCCTTTGGCCTCCTCATCCTCCGCCGATGCACGGCTGTGAGAACCCAGGGTATTTAACTCGTAATACTTAACCATCCAATTGGCCCTAGCATTACAAATCAAATATCCCGACTCTCAGTGCATATATACTTCCCAGAATTGCAGTACACATGCCCCATACAAAAATTAAGTATCCATTACATACACAAGACATTACAAGCGTACAACTTAAAGGACATACAAGTTCATATTACAAAAGTAGGGCCAACTGGCCAAAAGACAAGGTAAATAACCAAAGTAGCAGCGGAAACATAAGCCATAAGATGGCGATAAACAAAAGCCAAACGGTTTGCCATTACCCACAAGGCAACCGACCGGGCCACCAAGCTAGTCGTCCTGTACGAAGTCGGTCTCACAATAGTCGATCCCTTGGGGATCAACCTCCTCTGCAACAATTAATTAAGCAAAGCAAATGAGTACAAAAATATACTCGCAAGACTTACGTGTAGTGTAACAGCCTATCCATAGCTACATGCAAGCTTATTTAAGTGGAGGAGGCTCTAGACTCATTTTCAGCATAAAGCAAGTTTTCATTTGCAATAATGTAATAGATTTAAAGCAGTTTTACAATCTATTTTTATTTGACAAAAACAGCGAGACAACAAGTCACAATAATAATAACCAGACATCCTGGAAGTGGCTAACCCAATAGCCACCATAACAATAGCATGAATTCCCCATTCATACCACCCACATCAAGTTTTCATTAAATGTTATAGTCTAGTTCTCACGGGCGTATCCAAGCGTGTCCATAACCTAGGACGAGGCTATTCGAATAGATTATATCCTGCAGGGGCGTACCAATGTACCCACATGTCAGGCCGCCTTTTCGCCAAGCTATTTAGCACACTTCCTTTGGTATGCCGGCACGGCTAAGTCCTACGAGACGTTTTTCAATATTGTGTATTACCTACGAGTCTCCCGTGTGGGAATGGAAACCCCCATACGTTGTGACAGAGTCATCGGTAGAGAGAGAACTTACCGATGCTCCTCGGGGTAGGGAACTTGGACTTAATACCAAAACCCATCCCGTCACGCCCAACACACACATGGAATAAATCCTTTTTCAACACAACACATACAACCTCCTGCGACCCGGAGCTAACACACGCAAAGTACTAAGTCAAGAGAGTTCCCATATCCATATCATGTGGTTAGCACACAAATTGCTCGGTACGGTGGCGCAAGTAACTCGGTCCTTGTTGACTTGGGCATACCACCACACACCAGATAATCACACCAACAACCATATGCCCAAGTATAAAACATTTTATTTTTAGTTTCAGTTTTTGATTTTACAAAGTAACAAAGCACAAAGCACTGAGCATAATGATAATAATAATTTTGTGTGATCAAAGTTATCGACTAAGTCGATAACCGCCCAATTCTACCGGTAGCTAAGCATTTCTAAGCATGACACCGTAAAGACAATAAAAGAGCATAATTCAACCACCGGGCTCTAATTCACCGGCGAGATTAATACCTTATGTTTAGTGGTAGGGGATAATAATTTAAGAGTAACCATGCAATAGGAATAACTACTTCTAATTGGGAAAATAAACTTTGACACAAAAGCATGCATACATACAATTTGTAAACAAAGTATTAGACTTTGAAAGTAATGGGATTATTATGATCAAACTGCTTGCCTTTACTTGCTGGTACTTTGGACATTCACATAATCATCTCCGTTGCACTCCCGAATCATCGTCATCTATCGATAAGAACCGACAAAGCAAAAGCATCGAATAAACTCTAAAATTCAAAAAGTCTTCAAAAATTATGAAATTAATACAGTAGTTAGATTATGATTTAATATGAATTTATAAATAAAAATTATTTGATTTCGAGTTTGTATGTGAGAGTTATGGCCACTTGAAAATCAGCATTTGAGAAAAATGCTGAAAATTCCCTTCTCTGTAGTTTCTATCCGAAATTATTGATTTTAGCGAAAATTTCTGGAATAGAGGTGGATATAAAAATTACATAAATGGATAGAGGATAAAATTATATGAACATCCCAACTGGATTCATCCCATTTGGAGTTTAAATAAATTTTCTATGAATTGTTGAAGTTAATTCAATTTCTAGTGTAAAAATAATTCCTTCCAGAAATTAATCCTAATTTCGAAATTTTCTGGGGTATTGCCATGACTGAAACCTATTCCAATTTAAAGTACATTAAAATGGAAGCCAACAAACTTGGCTCCACTCAATTTGGAGTTGATTTGACTTAGTTATGAATTTTTGAAGTTTGACTATGGCAAGGTCTAGTGTTGCTTACTAACTACTAATTCAATCATTGACTTAAGGTTCATTTTTACTCTTACAGATTAGATGTTAAAGGCTAACAAATATATTTTCTAATCCATATGCTTAGGCACTAGAATTAACTCTATCTCACTGATTTAGTCATGCTATTAGCCTTTTGACAATTTTGATGTTTTTCCGATTACTGTTCAAACACCTACCACAACAAAAGTTGACTGCACTCAAAAGCTAGTCTAGACTCCCTTCAATTTAAACTTCCTATTACTAACTCACTGAAGGATTCAACAACCAAAATACTTTTCTTCTAAACAGTTTCTCTGTTCATTCATCTCATCAAGGGATTTTACTGAGTTGCTAACTACACCACTCACCAATTCACCTACTCATTTTGCTTTCAGATTAAGTTGCTGTTGAAAGATAATTGTTCACTAATTAAGCTTAAGAGAAACTCTAACTACTGCACTAACAATACAAAAGTCTATTGACAACTCTAGGAATTTTCAGGTTACTGTTTATGTTCCAACAATAGCAAGAGATGACTAACAAAAATGCTATAAGCTAATCTTCTTTTAAGATTTAAACAACCATTCATTTACTCGTTTGTTTGGCTGAAATGACAGACCTAAAGATTGATAGCAGTATTAGGTTGGCTTCTCAGATGGTTTCCACTAGCAGACACAGAAAGAGACTTCAAAAAGACAAAGAACAGGGGGGCTCGGGCTGAAATGGGGTGGCAAATCGCCAGCGACTGGAGCGGCGTGGAGGCCATGGCGATGGCTAAAATGGGTCGCCAGGGTGTCAAGGAAGCTATGGGTGGGCACAGGGTGGCCGGAGAAGCACTGGAGCGGGCGCGCAACGGCAAGCGGCGGCCGGCCATGGAGGTGAAAAGAGGCGCCAGCGTCGGAAGGGAGCAGGAGAAAGATTAGGGTGTGCATGAGCACAAGTGAGGTGCAGGGAACTCACCCGAGTAGTCGGCGCAGTCGGAGGGTGGCCGGAGTGGTCCGGCGACGGAAGCCTGCGGCGGCGTGGGGAGGTTCAACGGCGGCAACGACCTAGAGAGGAGAAGAGAGTGGGTGAGTGATGGAGGGAGATAAAGGGATGCATAGGGATGCTCAAGACGGGAGGAATCGAGCTTGGGCTCGCCGGAGAAGAAGCAATGGCAAAAATGGCGGGGTGGTCGAAATCGGGGAAGAGAGCCATTGCACAGCGCTCAGGTGGCAGATACTTCAAATTGGTTGGGGGGGGTATTCGCTCCTTGCGATGATTGGCACGCCGTGACGGGGTTGTGGGTCGTCGGAACTTGCCGGAGCAGCCGAGACGACGACGGGCGCCCATGGCAATGCCGCCATGGCTCTCGGGTTAGAGCTCTGGAGAAAGAAGAATAGGGATGGAGTGATGCTTGGGAGCGGCCTAGATATGCAGCAAAACTGCGGCAACCCGTGGGCGGCATGGTTTGAGACCGGGGGCGGAGTAGGGCAAGCACAGAGACGAGCGGCTGCGTGGCCATGGCGCCCTGGAGCGGCGCTGCGTCGTGGAGGTGAAGGCCTGGCCGGTGGGCCAGGTAGTCAGCGGCAGAGGAAAGGGAGAGCCATGCAGAGTTGGTTTGGCTGAGCCACGGCGTCCCAACTCGGTCGGTCCGAAGATTCGGACTCAGCCGGATGAACAGTAGGAGGTAGCAAAATAGGGTTTTCCAAAATGGCTGAGTTGGTTAGCTAATTTTTGGACAGAGAAAGATAGCTCCAAAAATTATGAAAATTTTAGTAGAGGTTGAGGAAACAGAGATGATTATTCTGTAAATTTTCTAGGGTTCTACATGCATTAAATATTTCTCTATAATTAATTGAAGTTCTTGCTTTTGTTGTTTGACTTTTAATTTACTACTTTGACTGGTTGTTTAAAATAGCAAATTGATTCTAAGAATTACGAAATTTTGTAGGTGAGTTAATAAGATATTCCAGAACCTAGGAAAAATCATTTCCAGGCACTGTTCACTTGATTTGTTTGTACTCTAAATTCAAATTCAAATTTGAACATGCAAATTGAGAAGAAACCAAATAATCTCCCAAAATTTCAGAAAATTTTCAAATAAGCAAACAAGAGCATATAGAACTCAACTAAAATATTCCCAATTATGGTCCTACTATATTTTTAAAATAATATTCAGTTTGCATTTCTGAAATTAAGGAAATATACTTTCAAGTTTAAATTTGAGATTCCTTGTAAAAATTACTTCAAGTATTTCAGTAGCATGTGAGGTATTACTATTTTTAAGTTGAAAACTAGAATACATTCCCTCACTTTAACCTTTTTAGTTTTGCCTCAAATTTAAATTGGACTTTTGAATTGGATAAGAAAGTATTGGATTAATAGGTTTCAAATCGAGTCTTCAACATCAAAGGATTTTCTACATAGGGTTTTATACCCCTACTCTGAACTAAGTTTTCAATTTCTTGACAAACTTTTATTTTTGTTTTAGGAATTTCATTTCTTGGTTTTGGAAAAGCAGGTTGTAACCTCTTTGCTTTGCAACAAAAGTTTTAAAAAGGTCCAAAATTTCACAAATGCACGTTAGATGCTCAACTAATCCAACTTAGGGATTTTGGGCTGTTACAACGGCACCGCTGGACTCCTCCCCCGAAGCGGTGCCTCCTCCCTTGGTTGCCCTCTGGCCACCTCTCTCCTCCAACCTGGTCCGCCACCTCGCCCTCCGGCCACCTCTCTCCTCCAACCTGGCCCACCACCTTGCCCTCCGGCCACCTCTCTCCTCCAACCTGTCCGCCTCGCCCTTCGGCCACATCCACGCCACGCCTTAGGTCACCCCACTAATCGCACACCCTCCTCCTCCCCCTTTCCTCAGGATTTACTCAAACCCGGCCCTAGGGCACCGAGAGATCCTCCAGACCTCTCGAAAGTCCACCAGACCTCCCAGAGGTCTGAAGAGGACCTCTCGGGCGATCCACCAAGACCTCCCGAAGGTCCAAGAAGACCTCCTGAAGTCCAGGAGAACATGACCCGAGAGAGGGTCTTTGAACCGAGGAGCACCCACGACTGCCATAGCCCCACGTGGAAATAAATAAGGAGGTCCGAGGGGCCCACCAGACCTCCCACGACCCTCCGGAGGAGGTCGTGGAGGCCTAGGTCCACTTGAGTAACCCCACATGTTTTTCCCAACGTGAGATCATGGAGGACCGAGCTCGCTCCAAGGTCCTCTGTGAAACCCGAGCTAGTCCCAAGGATCATGGCTAGCCCTTCACAAAGAAAAAATACACAGTGGTGATATCCGAACAATCTTTTATTTATACCACATGTTAACAAAGTTGGTTACAAGGTGGCCTTAGGCCAAACATAAATACATAAAAGCAAAAGAGAGCAAAAGGAAGCACGAGAGTCCATCAACACGCCACAGCAAAGTGACCGAGAGCATAACCTAGTCCGCGCCGATCTTCATCAACGCCAATATCTTCTCCGCAAAATTTGTAATGAGCAAGAGTGAGCACTACCACTTGTGCTCGCAAGTTACACGTGGGTTAACAATATGACATGCATAAATGGATAATCAAAGGATGGCATAATAGGGTGATCTTGCACAAAGCCCATTTTCTTTCAAATACCATTACTAAGTTCCAAAGGTGTCTTTCAATAGATAAAATTCATTTTACCAAAGCAATTTTTCGGTTGGATAGCATTCATCATTATTTGGTGAAGGATACCCCCCGACATTAGGCTCCTGCCCAAACCCATGGGACGGCGGTCCCAAAACAGATTTGAAAATCATTTTAAATTCCCAAAGTCAACAACTAACTTCAAGTGGCCTTTGCCAAGACGTCCTTGACCGTGGACACGGCTATTCAATAGATTTAACTCGCAGAGGTTGTGCACTTTACCCACACGACATGAGTACTCTAGTTTGTCCCAAGATTCGTCAATACCACCTCTCACTTCCAAAGGTAAGAGATCTAGAGCTCATGACAAGGCCTTTACAATGCATTGCTCCACCACGCCTTTCCTTGCTAAGGTTTCACCCCTATGGATAGCCATCCCGTGAAGCCCTCTTGCACCGGTGGGAACAATGGGTCATCAAAGACCTCTAGCCAACAAGACCTCCCACACCACCAATGGAGCAAAGATGTAGTGGAGTTTTGCAAATTATTCACCAGTCCCACACCCCATTCTCGAGACATGTGGTTGCACGATTGTGGCATAGCCCATTATAGGCATGGCATTGGTCGCTCAAAGACCGGTCCTCAAATGACTAGGGCGACTTCCACAAACCCAAGGGCATCGATCTACCATAAGGCACGATCCCGTGCATCAACTTGCACCAACCAAGTCAACCAATTCGCCCCAGTCAAAAATCTATTTTCATAACTTTGCTTCCCCAAAGAATACTTTCATACCTCCATGACAACCCAATGCCATGGTGAAAACATTTAAAATATTATTTGGTTATGTTGGTAAAGATTTCCCAAATCAACAGCTTTTGGTCTAAGCATAACGAGCATATGTTTTTCAAATGGTCTTGACTCATACTATCAGATAGCCAAGTTTGACCTAAAGGTGACAATGTGTTCATGCATCAAACCAACAGAGGTCATACAAAGGAAGTGGGTATAACTATAACGTTAAAACTGGTATTGAACTAACTTGATAAAAATAAGCATGCAGTACACATTAAAACAGAACATAATTAGTTTAAATTACTGGGTGCAATATGATCAAGAGTGTAACTTGCCTTGCTCACTACTTAGAGATTCTTCTTCTTCAGAACTTTCGGATTCCCCGGAATCTTCACAATCTACATATATATAGAAGGCAAATTCAAAGAAGATTCAAATAGAGATCCAATAAAGATCCAAATAAAGAACCAGGAGAACTCCAAAGAAATCTCAAAAACCCAATTAACAGAAGAGCATTGTATTTAGATTAGGTTCTTTTGGAGAAGGTCTAGCTTACCAAAGGAAAAAGAGGTCTTTAGAGAAGGTCCCAAGATGTGACCTAGGCAGAGGGCGAGAGGTTCCAGAGGCGAGATGCTTGCACAAGGTCAGAGAGGAGGTCCTCACACGAGCACCTCGAGTTTCAAAAGAAGTCCACGTAAAGGAGGTCTGTGAAGGACAAGATCACCAAGACATTGGTGAAAACAAGGGTGGAGCAGATCACCAAAGGAACTTACCGGGTAAAGGAAGTAACGGGTGAAAGGGGAGGTCGTAGGAGCCAAGGTCTTCCCTGGAAAAGTCCTTGGACGAGAGCCAAAGTAACAGAGTGTGGAGAAGGAGAAGGGTGATGTGTTAGAACGTTTGATCTATGTGTAGTCAAAGTGGTGAAGAAAACTAGGTACATACGTGCGTGGATAGGTATAACAATGAGTCAAAACTTGGTGAATGTCGAGGTGTGTCGCTACTACCCCGGATAAAAGGTACAATAAAAGGACACGATGATGCTATGGGAAGGAACAAAGAAAAATATCCATGTGCGGCTAAGGACCCAATTCAAGGTAAACCCACGTATGTGAATGTATTTAATGTGACAAGACACGCATTAAATGTCCAAGATAATTATGTGGCGGAGAAATGAGGTTGACTAAGACCGGCAAGTGGGGCCAGCCAAATTTGCAACAGTCGGGTTAAAACAGAGGAGGTCTTGCCCCGCAGGAGAGGTCCTCAGGGAGGTCCGAGCAGCTTAGGAGGTCCTAAGCCCAGGGACGGGAAGGTCTAAAGATTGAGGAGGTCTAGACAGGAGAAGGTCTGGACAGGGGGAGGTCCTGACGGTCGATCTCACCAAGGGTGGTCTCAAGGGAGGTCAGGCGGTTGGATCTCCAAGAAGGAGGTCCAACAGCCAAGACCAGCGCGAAGGGGGAGGTCCCCAAAGAAAAACAACGCGTGAGGAGGTCTGGGCCCTCGGACTTAAAGCGAGGGGAGGTCCAAACCATTAGATTCAATACAGAGGGGAGGTCTGAACCGTTCGATTCAGAACAAAGGGGAGGTCCACGAAGGGACATAGCGCATGGGAGGTCTAGACCCTCGGATTTAAAATGGGAGGAGGTCTGGACCGCTAGATCCAGCACAAGGGAGGTCCTTTCGGCCAAGAAAGGATATCCAAGGGGATTTACATGAATTCAGGAGGTCCGCAGGTGAACAAGAAGCTCACTGGAACACACGGATGTCCCAATGAAAGGAGGTCTAGGCATAGAGAGGCGCCCAGACAAAGAAGAGGTTTAGACTTAAGAAAAGTCCAATGTAAAAGAGGTCTCGAACCCTAAAAGATCTAAACCAACAAAGAGGTCCAAGTGACCACTTTCAAAAGAACAAGCCCGACGTAGGAATACGTCCAAGCCAGAGAAGGTTTAAGCCTCACGGGAGGCTTAACCTCACATGCCACTGGGGAGGTCTAGACCACAGAGGAGGTCTAAACCTACACACCCAAAGAAGATATACTAAGGGGAGGTCTACTGGGCACACCAAAAGGAGGTCTCAGCAATTCAAACCTCTCCAACCGAACCAAACTTGCAATTCTCATTAAAATAAAATAGCTTTAATTTATTTTACACATTTAAAAAGGATTTAGAAGATCAGAATGTTACAAACCTACCCCCCCTTAAAGGAATCTCGCCCCTCGAGATTCAAAAATGTAATCAAACAAAGAGATAGGGGTAGTTAATCTTGAGGTCCTCTTCTTTTTCCCATGTAGCTTCACTTTCTGGATGATGGCTCCACTGCACCTTGTATGACTTGATAATTCTACTCCTGGTGACTCGCTCTGCAACATCCAGAATTTTAATGGGTCGCTCCACATATGTAAGGTCTTCCTGTAAGTCCAAGTCCTCCACTACAGTATGATCTTCAGGAAACCGTAGGCATTTCCTTAGTTGTGATACATGAAAAATGTTGTGTACTGCCGCCAAGGACTCTGGAAGTTCCAGTTTATATGCTACTTCACCTTGTCTTGCTAAGATCTTGTATGGTCCTACATACCTTGGTGCCAACTTTCCTCTCATCCGAAATCTTCTAACTCCTCGAATCGGTGTTACTCTGAGGTATACAAAATCACCAACCTCAAAAGATAAATCTCTGCGTCGGGTGTCAGCATAGCTCTTTTGTCGGGACTGGGCCACTCTCAATCGTTCCTTAATCAATTTCACTTTGCTCTCAAAGATCTTTGATCGTGTCCGCCCATACAGCTTGATGTTCTCCAACTTCATCCCGAGGAGAGGTGTTCTACAAGGTCTTCCATACAAAGCCTCAAATGGAGACATTTGTAGGCTAGCTTGATAGCTATTATTGTAAGAAAATTCAGCATAGGGCAAGTTTTTGTCCCAGCTTTTTCCAAAATCCAGGGCACATGCCCTAAGCATATCTTCCAATATCGATTCACTCTCTCTGCTTGCCCATTGGTTTGGGGATGATAAGTCGTACTAAAATTAAGTTTAGTACCTAGAGCTTCATGCAAACTCGCCAAAACCTTGAGGTAAATTGAGATCCTCTCGTCGATACTATTCTTTTGGGCACTCCATGTAAACAAACAATTACGCCATATATAGATCTGCCAAGACATTGCTACTATAGGTGGTCTTAACGGTATGAAATGGGCTACCTTAGTTAGTCTATCAACCACCACCCATATGGAATCATACCTGATCGAGTCTGGGCAATCCAAAGGATAAAATCCATGCCCACTTGCTCCCATTTCCATTCGTGTATTGGCAAGGGTTGTAATAAACTGCGGGTTTTGGTGTAGAGCCTTAACTCTCATACACACATCGCATTGGGCTACATATTTAGCCACATCTTGCTTCATCTTGGTCCACCAAGACCTCTCTTTAAGGTCTTGATACATTTTGGTCTTCGCCGGGTGGATGGAGTATGGTGATCCGTGTGCTTCCACCAAAATGAGTTGTTTGATCTCCGGTTGTTTGGCACCTGATTCGCTACCAAACCATACTACTCCTTGCTCATCTTCAGTAAAGCCTGGGGCTTTACCTCTTCTCATATTTCTCTTGATGTCTTGGATGTCTTCATCTCTTTCTTGCTGTTCTTTGATTTGGTCCAGGACAATTGGATGTACCTCCAAGGTGTTCACACAGCCTTGCTCTACTATCTCCAGATTGAGGTACTTCATTTCCTCATATAGTCTTGGTTGTTGTTCTTGGACCGACAAGGTATTACAGTAGCCTTTTCGGCTTAAAGCATCAGCCACTGTGTTGGCTTTACCTGGGTGATAGTGTATCCCAAGGTCATAGTCCTTAATTAATTCTAACCACCTCCTTTGTCTTAAGTTCAGCTCTGTTTGTGTGAAAATATATTTCAAACTTTTGTGGTCAGTGTATACCTCACATCGGTTGCCAATGAGGTAGTGCCGCCATATCTTTAAGGCATGCACAACAGCTGCTAATTCAAGGTCATGTGTGGGGTAGTTCTCCTCATGAGGTCTCAACTGTCTAGAGGCATATGCCACTACCCTTCTATCTTGCATTAGCACACACCCCAGACCTTGATGGGATGCATCACAAAATACTTCAAAGCCTTTTTGGATGTCTGGAAGTACTAACACAGGAGCGGTGGTAAGCTTTTCCTTCAATCTCTGAAAACTTTGTTCATAGGTCTTAGTCCACTCAAACCTCTTTTCCTTTTTCAGAAGTTGAGTAAGAGGTCTAGCAGTCTTAGAAAAGTCTTTAATAAATCTTCTGTAATAACCAGCTAGTCCAAGGAAACTTCTTACCTCAGTCACTGTTTTAGGAGGTCTCCAGTTCAGGACCGCTTCCACCTTTGATGGGTCTACAGCTACACCTTTGGCTGAAATAATATGACCTAAGAAGGCTACTTGACTTAGCCAAAATTCACATTTACTAAACTTGGCATAGAGCTGCTGCTCTCTAAGTCTTCCCAACACCATTCTTAGGTGTTCCTCATGTTCTGCTTCATTTTTGGAATAGATGAGAATATCATCAATAAACACCACCACAAATTTGTCAAGGAAGTCCATGAATACTTTGTTCATCATGCTCATAAAATAAGTTGGAGCATTTGTCACCCAAATGACATCACAGTGAACTCATATAGTCCATACCGTGGTAAATGCAGCTTTTAGGGATGTCCTCCGCCTGATTTTAAGTTGATGGTAACCAGACCTTAGGTCTATTTTGGAAAACACACTTGCCCCCTTAAGTTGATCAAAGAGGTCATCTATCCTTGGCAATGGATATTTGTTCTTAATAGTAACCTCATTGAGTGATCTATAATCCACACACATTCTCAGGCTACTGTCTTTCTTTTTGACAAACAGCACAGGTGCTCCCCATGGTGAAGAGCTTGGTCTAATAAATCCTTTTTCCTTCAATTCTTGGATCTGTCTCTTCAATTCTACAAGTTCATTCACAGGCATCCTGTAGGGTCTTCTGGATATGGGTGCTGTTCCAGGGACCAGATCAATTAGGAAAGAGATATCCCTATCAGGTGGCATTCCAGGGAGCTCTTCAGGGAATACATCCAAAAATTCTTTAACCACTGGGAGGTCTTCCAGCTTCACAACCTCCTTTACATTGGTTAGAAGAGGTCCGGCCTTAAGGGAGGTCTTTGGCTTGAACTCCACCCTGTCTCCTTGTTCATTGGTAAGGGTTATGGACTTGGTAACACAGTCAATTTGCCCTTTATTCTTAGCCAACCAGTTCATACCAAGGATTACATCCAGTCCTTGAGTTGGTAAGACTATCAAGTCGGCATGAAATAATACTCCAGAAATATCTAAGGTGAGATTTGGGCAGAGGGTATTGGTCCATATAGCAGGGTTCTCAGCCTCTTCCTCAGCTTGTCGGCTATGATGGCTTGAATTGCCACTGCCATTCCTAGAGGTGACCATAGTGTCTAGGCACCAGGGCTGGAAAACGAAAAGAGAAGAAGCTAAGGAAAACTAGCCCAACCAAACCAACTTAGCAACAAAAATTCACTGCAAAGAAAACAGCAATATGAACCTTTCCAGAACTTATAATGACCAAACATCACACTACACGTGTCTTACCTTTTTGAGGGAGGTCCTAAGCACCAGACTTAACTCAAGACCTCAAATAAGAAGTTGCAGGGATAAGGCAGTCCATTTAACTTAATAAATGGGTGTGTAGAAAGAACCATGCTAAGATGGGATTGAGGTAAGAAAAAGCAACAGAAGTAAGGTAAGGATGAAAAGATGACCCAAGTAAGAAAGAACATTTTATTCTTCTTTTGTCATAAAGAAATTTTGAAATTCCACAACCATTCTACTAGGTTACGACCTACAGTCAGAAGATGCTCTGATACCACTTTTGTGACGACCCAGCCCTAGGGCACCGAGAGATCCTCCAGGACCTCTGGAAAGTCCACCAGGACCTCCCAGGAGGTCCAGCAAGGACCTCTCGGGCAGTCCACCAAGACCTCCCAGAAGGTCCAGCAAGACCTCCTGGAAGTCCAGGAGAACATGACCCGAGAGAGAGGGTCTTTGAACCGAGGAGCACCCACGACCTGCCATAGCCCCACGTGGAAATAAATAAGGAGGTCCGAGGGCGCACCAAGACCTCCCACGACCCTCCAGAGGAGGTCGTGGAGGCCTAGGTCCACTCTGTAACCCCACATGTTTTTCCCAACGTGAGATCATGGAGGACCGAGCACTGCTCCAAGGTCCTCTGTGAAACCCGAGCTAGTCCCAAGGATCATGGCTAGCCCTTCACAAAGAAAAATACACAAGTGGTGATATCCGAACAATCTTTTATTTATACCACATGTTAACAAAGTTGGTTACAAGGTGGCCTTAGGCCAAACATAAATACATAAAAGCAAAAGAGAGCAAAAGGAAGCACGAGAGTCCATCAACACGCCACAGCAAATGACCGAGAGCATAACCTAGTCGCCGATCTTCATCACTGCCAATATCTTCTCCTGGCAAAATTTGTAATGAGCAAGAGTGAGCACTACCACTGTGCTCGCAAGTTACACCCGTGGGTTAACAATATGACATGCATAAATGGATAATCAAAGGATGGCATAATAGGGTGATCTTGCACAAAGCCCATTTTCTTTCAAATACCATTACTAAGTTCCAAAGGGGTCTTTCAATAGATAAAATTCATTTTACCAAAGCAATTTTTCAGGTTGGATAGCATTCATCATTATTTGGTGAAGGATACCCTCCTAACATTAGGCTCCTCGCCCAAACCCATGGGACGGCGGTCCCAAAACAGATTTGAAAATCATTTCGTAAATTCCCAAAGTCAACAACTAACTTCAAGTGGCCTTTGCCAAGACGCCTTGACCGTGGACACGGCTATTCGAATAGATTTAACTCTGCAGAGGTTGTGCACTTTACCCACACGACATGAGTACTCTAGTTTGTCCGGCATTCGTCAATACCACCTCTCACTTCCAAAGGTAAGAGATCTAGAGCTCATGACAAGGCCTTTACAATGCATTGCTCCACCACAGCCTTTCCTTGCTAAGGTTTCACCCCCTATGGATAGCCATCCGTGAAAGCCCCTCTTGCACCGTGGGAACAATGGGTCATCAAAGACCTCTAGCCAACAAGACCTCCCACACCACCAATGGAGCAAAGATGTAGTGGAGTTTTGCAAATTATTCAGCCAGGTCCCACACCCCATTCTGGAGACATGTGGTTGCACGATTGTGGCATAGCCCATTATAGGCATGGCATTGGTCGCTCAAAGACCGGTCCTCAAATGACTAGGGCGACTTCCACAAACCCAAGGGCATCGATCTACCATAAGGCACGATCCTGCATCAACTTGCACCAACCAAGTCAACCAATTCGCCCTATCAAAAATCTATTTTCATAACTTTGCTTCCCAAAGAATACTTTCATACCTCCATGACAACCCAATGCCATGGTGAAAACATTTAAAACATTATTTGGTTATGTTGGTAAAGATTTCCCCAAATCAACAGCTTTTGGTCTAAGCATAGCGAGCATATGTTTTTCAAATGGTCTTGACTCATACTATCAGATAGCCAAGTTTGACCTAAAGGTGACAATGTGTTCATGCCAAACCAACAGAGGTCATACAAAGGAAGTGGGTATAACTATAACGTTAAAGCGGTATTGAACTAACTTGATAAAAATAAGCATGCAAGACACATTAAAACAGAACATAATTAGTTTAAATTATCGGGTGCAATATGATCAAGAGTGTAACTTGCCTTGCTCACTACTTAGAGATTCTTCTTCTTAGAACTTTCGATTCCGGAATCTTCACAATCTACATATATATAGAAGGCAAATTCAAAGAAGATTCAAACAGAGATCCAATAAAGATCCAAATAAAGAACCAGAGAACTCCAAAGAAATCTCAAAAACCCAATTAATGTAAGAGCATTGTATTTAGATTAGGTTCTTTTGGAGAAGGTCTAGCTTACCAAAGGAAAAAGAGGTCTTTAGAGAAGGTCCCAAGATGTGACCTAGGCAGAGGGCGAGAGGTTCCAGAGGCGAGATGCTTGCACAAGGTCCAGAGAGGAGGTCCTCACACGAGCACCTCGAGTTTCAAAAGAAGTCCACGAAAGGAGGTCTGTGAAGGACAAGATCACTCAAGACATTGGTGAAAACAAGGGTGGAGCAGATCACCAAAGGAACTTTAGGGTAAAGGAAGTAATGGGTGAAAGGGAGGTTGTAGGAGCCAATGTCTTCCTCGAAAAGTCCTTGGACGAGAGCCAAAGTAACAGAGTGTGGAGAAGGAGAAGGGTGATGTGTTAGAACGTTTCATCTATGTGTAGTCAAAGTGGTGAAGAAAACTAGGTACATACGTGCGTGGATAGGTATAACAATGAGTCAAAACTTGGTGAATGTCAGGGCAGGTGTCGCTACTACCCTGGATAAAAGGTACAATAAAAGGACACGTATGATGCTATGGGAAGGAACAAAGAAAAATATCCATGTACGGCTAAGTGACCCAATTCAAGGTAAACTCCACGTATGTGAATGTATTTAATGTGACAAGACACGCATTAAATGTCCAAGATAATTATGTGGCGGAGGAAATGAGGTTGACTAAGGCGGCAAGTGGGGCGATCAAATTTGCAACTTGATCGGGTTAAAACAGAGGAGGTCTTGCCCATGAGAGGTCCTCGAGGAGGTCCGAGCGACTTAGGAGGTCCTAAGCCCGAGGACAGGAAGGTCTAAAGATTGAGGAGGTCTAGACAGGGAAGGTGCGGACAGGGGAGGTCTGACGTCGAGGATCTCACCAAGGGTGGTCTGGCGGGGAGGTCTGGGCGGTTGGATCTCCAAGAAGGAGGTCCAACAGCCAAGACCAGCGCGAAGGGGGAGGTCCCCAAAGAAAAACAACGCGTGAGGAGGTCTGGGCCCTCGGACTTAAAGCGAGGGGAGGTCCAAACCATTAGATTCAATACAGAGGGGAGGTCTGAACCGTTCGATTCAGAACAAAGGGGAGGTCCACGAAGGGACATAGCGCATGGGAGGTCTAGACCCTCGGATTTAAAATGGGAGGAGGTCTGGACCGCTAGATCCAGCACAAGGGAGGTCCTTTCGCCAAGAAAGGATATCCAAGGATTTACATGAATTCAGGAGGTCCGCAGTGAACAAGAAGCTCACTTTGGAACACACGGATGTCCCAATGAAAGGAGGTGCAGGCATAGAGAGGCGCCAGACAAAGAAGAGGTTTAGACTTAAGAAAAGTCCGAGCAGAAAAGAGGTCTGAACCTAAAAGATCTAAACCAACAAAGAGGTCCAAGTGACCACTTTCAAAAGAACAAGCCCGACGTAGGAATACGTCCAAGCCAGAGAAGGTTTAAGCCTCACGGGAGGCTTAACCTCACATGCCACTGGGGAGGTCTAGACCACAGAGGAGGTCTAAACCTACACACCCAAAGAAGATATACTAAGGGAGGTCTCTGGGCACACCAAAAGGAGGTCTCGAGAATTCAAACCTCTCCAACCGAACCAAACTTGCAATTCTCATTAAAATAAAATAGCTTTAATTTATTTTACACATTTAAAAAGGATTTAGAAAATCAGAATGTTACACTTCCTCCCCGGCGGCCTCTTCCTCGGCCACCTTCTCCTCGGCGCCCTCCTCCCCTAGCCGCTGCTGGATGATGAGCATGGTATGAACTCTGGCTAGACTTGTGTTATCTTGTTGCCAATTATGATCATGTTGAATGTGAGCATGAATGTGGTACTAGTCTGAATTATGGTCACTTTTGGTTTGTTTGATCTAGACTTGTCATTGCATTTGAAAATGATGAATTGCTTGGACTTGATACTTGATGATGATCTAGAATTGAATTAACATAGTTTGCCGCTTGGTTTACTTTCAGTATTTAGTTTGATATTGTTTAGTAGTAGTGTTTACTTCTTGTTCATATCTCCTCTCTTTAGTGCCCTTTTGAACTGAAAAATGATCCGAGTGCATCAATCTGTACATGAGTTTTGACTTGATGAGGAGTTATCATCATTGTTGTGAGTAGATGCTACATTGTAAATTACTTTGATGATGTACTGCTGTGAATTGTGATCGCTACTATTTAATTTTTAGAGTGTATATTGGAACATGAATGGATATGCAATTGCTGTGAAACTTGCTCAGAAGAAGTTTAATCCTTTAAACAATGACTATGAGTTGTATTCCAACTTTAGTTACTTGCATCACTGTTGAAACCACTAGAAAAAAAACTTACTGGGTATTGCTGTGAATTGTTACTTCTTTATTTTTGGAGGGTACGTGTGAGGGTGGGGGTGCCTAACATCGCCGATGTCTGGCCCCAAAAAAAAGTGGAGGGGGCATGAATTGTCACTTATTGTAATAATTATTTATGTAATAATTGTTTGTAATAATTATTTGTTGTAATAAATATTTATTGTAATAGTTGTCGTTAAATACGTTAATTGTGGTTTATTATGTTATTTATGGTATATTGTTGTTAATCGCGGTCAATATCGGTAGTTCTCATCAATTACGTTAAATATTGTTAAATATCGTTAAATGTCATTAAATATCGTTAAATATTGTTAAATGCTATTAAATGCTGTTAAATATCGTTAAATATTTGTCACTATGGGAAGTGTACTTTGAATGATCTTGCAAGCCTATGACATCCCTCCATGATGGGGATATGTAGATGGTCATACAATCTGCCTAGCTGTGTCTATTCCCCTCACATATCTCTGATGGAGATTTGCCAAGGAAGACGCCGAGATGCGCACTTCAGCAATCATCATTGTATTTGTAGCATCAACACATTTCCCTCCTTGTTTTCACTTTGTTTCTGTAACAATTTGCAAACTTCATATTACTGAACATTTGAACATTTGTAGCACTGTTAGCTATAGGATTCATAGATTCAATTCGGTGCTTGATCAGTGTTATGACCTAATTGAGATTGGTAAGGTGTACTTGATATCTAGAGGATCAGTGAAACTTACTCAGAAATACTTTACAATGACTATGAAGTAACTCTGGATGTCTTAACATCTATAGAAATTTGTTCGGTTACTCTTATTGTAATTATATCCATTAATGCATGTTCCTCTTATTGTCAATGCCTCAATTGCGTTAGTCGTCGTTAATAATCGTCAATTGTGTTAGTCGTCGTCAATTGTCATTAAATGTTGTTAAATGTCGTTAAATATTATTAAATATCGTCAATTATCATCAAATGTAGTTAAATATCTTTAAATGTTGTTAAATGTCGTTAAATATTGTCAATTATCGTTAAATGTAGTTAAATTTCGAAAGTTAAAATAATTTCCTTGCCTTAAATTTGGCTTGGTAAAAAATATAATAGTTAATTGTTTGCAAAACTATTTTCAAACTTGAACTTAAATTCAAATCAATTTCTAAACTCAATTCTCACAATCGTAGGAGGTGAACTCACCACCTCTAGTGAAAGGGTTATCATATCCAACTTCATCTATCAAACCAAACAACATTTTAAACTATCCAGAATCATCCTATACAACTAACCAAACAAAATCCTGTATCATCCCTTACAACTAACCAAACAGAATGACTGTACCATCTCATACAGAACGATCTCATCCTATCTATACCATCTCACCCCATTCAATCTTATCCCACCAACCATACGCATCCTAAATTGCCTCAACTAAGTACTTGGTCCGTTCGTGCCACGTTGTCGTCGATGTAGCAAATGTGACGCGGCTAGACCACGTACGTACGTACGTACTGTTGGCCTGGCCCACTGCCAGGTATCCAGCTGCGTCGGCCAGGTCACCCTCACTGGAAGCACGATGGGGCCACGTAGGCATGGCATGCGCTGCGCACGTGGGATCCACCGGAAAGCAGAAAGCACCCTCCCGAAACCATCCGTATATCGGGTATTTTGGATGTGAATCATGTGATGGATGTCTTGCTGTAATTGCGATGAAATGTAATGCAATATGGCCTTATTAGTTATCATTCCGTCCACAGAAGGGAAAAAAAGAAGAGAAAAGCATTATGTTATTAGTTCAGACACCGGTTTCCTTCAGCTCTCAGTACCAAAAAAAGTATTGATACAGCAAACAGATCCTAGAACATCTTCGCTAGAAACGACGCCCGATAGAGCATAGCATCATTCTGGAAAGTCTTAAGGAGCTCAACGCCATGAGCCCGTTTCGCCTTCGACGAGCTTGTTTTCTTCTCACTCCTAATGCACCATCTTTGCTAGGCTTTACAACATCAACTGCTGCTTTTCTCACGAACAATGCTATGAAGAAGCCCTCCAGGCCGTCCTCTGGGTCCGTCCGAAGCAAATGTTCAGCTGCAAACGAGGTGAGCCATGAAGGTGGTATTTATTTGTCAATATATAGATGCAGGAGCTTTATGAAGTTTTTCAGGTGTAGTAGAGCACATACATCCTTCAAAGACCGGAAGGCCGCGGCGGCGCCATTGAGGGAATGGAGTAGCAAGCTCGAATCCAAGAGATGAGGCTAGAGGCAGCACAGAGTTCACGACATCCTCGTTCTCTGCCTGGTGGATTGAGCAGGTGCTGTAGACCACTCTCTCCACAGAGGGAACTACAAACGTGGAGAAATGCTTCGCTTCAGTTTGTGCAACAGTTGTAAACTGACATGTGACCATTGGACACACCGAGTAGAGTAGGAACTTACACGATAGAGCATGTGATAGAGCTTTCCTCTGAAAAGCGGAGAGTTTCTTTATCCTCAAACTTGTGCTCGCATCATCCTGATCATCTGCAGAACCAAAAAAAAAAATCTTTTAATGCTAAATATCCCAATGAAATCTTGATATAAAGGTGGTCCACGAACTGTTCCATTCCTTCCCCCCCTTAAAACTAGTAGTCCATGAATGGTGGGAATTCAAAGCATTCCTGACACCACACTGCCAAATTTCCAGTTTCAGGGACCAAGCAAGTAAAGCTCTTGTGCTAACTACAGAAGGCTAGATGACCCACCAGTCCCCCTCTGTGTCTATGACAACGCTGAGAATACAAGGATTCTAACAGAATCTTAGGCGTTCCTATTTGTACGAGAAAATGAAATAAAACTCCATTTACATGGCTTGTGGAGAAAACTAGGGTAAAATCACTGTGGCATATACATTGCACTTGGCAACTCTATGCTAATCACAACTTCATGTAAGAATTGAAGTTTTTAATTGGACTAGATAAGTTTTTGCACGTTGCAGTACTTGCTGCCATAACAACCTATAGTTACCTCTAGAATGTGAAGGAAGCAAATAGTCAAGTCTTTCTGTAGAGATTCCAGAACCAGAGCAAGAGGGATCCAATAGAATAGCACGGACCTGCACCAATCGCCATTGCATTGAGGCACACAACAACATTAGGTATAATTGTTCTACAAGACAAAGAAAAAGCAACCAAATGTATGCTCCTGTGAATACCAATAGATTACTACATCCATTTGACACATTCCCTGAAAAAGACTAACAACAGAGGTGGAGGGTCTACAAACCTCAGCACATGAGGGATCCTTACTATCTATATCCAAAAAGTCACCACTAATTGTTTCAATATCTATAAAATAGGTTAAGGAAAGGTGATTGATGTATCATATCTCATGAATGTGTAAGACAGAACGCATAACAGATGACAAAGAAGTACATTTAGACGTACCACTTGGGAAACGGGAGTAAAGAACTACATATCATCAACCAAATTTATGATCATACAACTAGCCGAAACATATGAAAGTTAGGCTGCATGGAAGAGATAAGTTTTCATGTATTCTAGAAAAATAATAATAACCCCAGTCTACGGGAGACACGAACTGTCTAAAATCATCAACTTCAGTAGCATTTCTAGAACGTCTTGTAGAATAAGTTGTACTGAAGGTCCAAAGAGTTCACAAGATATTTTAGTTAGAGCAGCAACTATGCAAACTTCCAAAAATAAGTTTGCGCTAGAGTAAAGGTAAGGAGAAGGACGGTTTAACAGTAACAACAATGTATAAGGAGCGTATAATTGCCAGATCATTAGAGCCAAGGATAATAAAGAAAGGATACTATTTGCTCCAGATCTTCTGATAGTATTTTGCAATGTCTTGGTCCTCTCTTTGTTAAGTTCACAAGCTGTGATACTCCCCTCTCCATTCATGAGTGCAGAAAGGTGAACTGTTTTGTTCCCTGGAGCCGCACACGCATCAATAACCTAATATTAATGTTCAATTGGAAATTAAGCATCTGACATGACACAACTGAAAAGTGATACAACCAATCAGAGTGATATTTCCCAAATTCCAACTGATACAACTAATCTACATTATTTCCATAGCCATGACAAGTAGTAAAATGAGAAAAGCAACAAAATGAGCATGGACTTTTCGGTTGCAAAATTGAAAATAATATACAAATGCTAAGTAAAAATAGATCAGTACTATTTATAATTTTACCATTACCTGCATCACCACTATACCAGTGACTAGAGAAACCATGATACATAACAAATATTTCTTAGACTTATTTGATAAGAAAGATACAGTGGAGAACCCGCAAGGCAAAATTTTGGAAAAGTTATGCCTACTAATATATGCAGTGCAATAATCCGGACGTTAGTATTATATAAAATCATGTCCATCAAATCAGATGGTAATCTAAATAGAAGTATTATTTCTCATGGCTGGAAAATAATTGCAAGATTATTAGTAAAGTTTTAGCTCAACATGATTTAATACACTAACCTTCCAGCCTGGCTTAGGGCACAATGCTACTGCCACCATACAACTTGCTTTCCCCTGTGAAAACAGGTCCAAATGTAAAAAAAAAATCAATTATTATTAATCATAGGGACTTTCAAAAGTAAATGCTACAGAATCATAAGGCTTCACCTGCAAAAACACTTTTCCATCCGTGACCAAAGGATGGTTATGCAAATCAGTTCCAGACGGGAGCACCAGCATGTCTGGAACCATATCATCTTTGTCAACCTATTCAATACTGAGCGAATAAGTATGACCCCACTACTAATAGAGCTTGAAAGTACGGTTGCAGTTAGAATAACAGGCTCATCAAGAAGCATAAAATATAGGGATGCTACTTAGAGCAACAAGCTTGTTATACATTAGAAGAAAAGAAGTACATATTTTGAGAAGTCAACAAACAGGTAGATGAAGTACCTTGTGTATTTTGTTCAGTTCTTCAATGACAGACTCCGTAGTGGTCTTGAGTGTGTTAACACGAATAAACCTGGGCTTTGGTTTGACTGAAAATAAGGAGAAAAATGAACAGCATGGCCTGCATATAAATTCCTTTAGTAGCATCTATGTATGTGTAGAAATCAAGCAAATGCAAAGCAGCAGTTGTGATTAGTTTCTTCTTTTCCTGAACATGGTTGGCATACTAATTTTGACAACCAGATATGTTTGCTAGAGTATGAAAGTCACCGGTGTTTATTAATTATTACAGGAAGGCGTTGCTTAAATTAGAATTCAGAGTTTCCTAGATCTAACAAGAATTTGACAATTATCATAACAAGCTCGCTGTGCATGTACACAGGGAAATTAACTCAGAAGTTACGCAATATATGAAGGCAGTATGAAACATAGCATGAACAGTATTGATAGAAGTAAATGAACTGAGATAATAACCTGCATATGCAACACTTCAAGTTCATAGTTGTAATACATTCTGATTATGCAGTGGAGGGAAATGTTTACTACAAGCTAACAACTAAAGTTATCAAATGATTTTTTTCTCTCTAATTTAACATGGGATCAATCTTTGAGTGTAACAAACAACACAAATGTGAGCAATCAAATAAATGCATTTGATTCTGGAAGAGTGGACGGTTAAGATCATTAGATGGCTCAGACAAGAATTTAGAAATAATAATATTACATGAATAGTGCATGATAAGCTAAAAAAAGGAACATATCAGAGAAAAGGATACCTGTAGTGTTCTTGCTTAACAACTCTTCAACACTACTGACCTTCCTTCTAACACAAATTTTCTCAAGAGCAGTCTTAAGAGAAGCTTTATGCAGCATAAGTAACTGCTCAACAGATCCAGAAACTGCGATTTCCTACAAATATCATTTCAAATTGATGAAATTGACTAATATGTCAATTAGCCAATTAGGTATTGCAATGTTAAAGTGAAGCAAAAGAGGACTACAGTAAGATGAGTACTTAATCAAGTCCGAAACTCAAGTTTAACCATTCTATAGGAAGAGGATTTAAAAAAGATTTAGACAGTAGATGCATCAACTGTGGAACTAATTTAGTCAATTCAAAGAAATGACAAACCTGGCCAAAGAGAATGTCATAAGCAGTCACATAAACTAATTCCTCCTGTTTCTGCAAGTAAAAAAAAACATAAACAATCCGTATCTTACACTGCCTTTAGGTGTTATACATTGCTGCCTATGAGGCATGTCTAAAGCCAACATGTCAAGTGTCAACACAACACTGATAAAAACAGAGTACAGCAAGAAGGAACTTAATTCCATCACAACGTGAGATGCAGTTGCCTGACCTTCCATTTGCCGGTTAATACTCCACTTGATGTTAAAATCTCCTTAATAATTGGAAGAACTGATAAAAAGAAACAAACAAGCATGAGAGGAGAAGCTAGCAAAGGAAAACATAAATTGAAAGTTGAAGCACAATAATGCTCCAACTTGTTGTTTTTCATTTTAAAAAGCACATATTGTTCTATTTCCTGGTCCTCAGCCACGGAGTCACCTACATTCAAACGGACTACTATATTGATCAAATATATTGGGATCTCCAGCCATTAGCTATTTTATTACCAGAGTTTATTGAGCAATAATATGTCACACTTTGTAAGCTTTAGTTTTAAGACAAATGGTTTGCTTCAAAAAAAAAAACAGGAACTCTCCCAACTACAGGGAGCAACTCTGGCGGCATTAGTGTATTAATTAAATCTTACTCACTGGATAGACATGTCTTGGACAAAGCGAATTATGTGCCAGTCAGTGGAAGTGTCTTCAACATGGATTAAAAAAATCCATTGCATTGCGCGACACAAGGGCACAACCTATGTAAGACATGATGAGGCGAATAACTAGTAGCTATATCTACAACTACATTGCAGCTTCAGCTTCCCAAAATCCTACAATTGCAACTCCTCACTCCAAATAACGCACCAACGATGGCAACCAAGAAAAAGCGGCATGACGAGCATTGCATAGAGCAACAGTGCAAACATTTAACAATTAACAGCATAGCTGCATAGAGTCTCCATCGGGTACATTGGATACCGTCGTGAGAATGCAGCAACGCAGTTCTACCATGGCATTGCAATGAGATAGACTGGAAACCCTGCGAGAATGCATCTACACAGCTCTACAAGGGCATTCCATCGAACACCTTGCGCACGATGGAGGCAGCGGGTGGGAGCTGGGGTCTTACACTTGAGGGTCTGGCAGACGAGGGCGAAGGTGGCGCGCTTGTTGCGGACCGAGGGGGAGTAGACGAGAGACTTGATGGATGCCGAGGCGCGCCTGGAGGCGTCCCCGCGGAGCACGCGCCGGAGCACCGCAGCCGCCTCGCGCCGCGCGAAGAATGCAGCGCGCTCCGCCGCGTCCCGGCTCGCCATCCGCCGCTTCGGTTGGAGCAAAGGCGGCCGGTTCTGCCCGGCCGCCGCAGGAACTTGGCTGCGATTCTTACGTGGCGGCGGCGGCATGGCTAATGGCTCGCGGCCGCCTTCCGAGTTGCGAGGGCTGGGTTTTGCGCTGCGCTGGTTAATGAAGAGCCCAAGAGGCTAGTTTTCGAATTTTTGACATTTGTGGCCTCTTATCTTCTTTATTTTCAAAACTAGCTCCCTTCCGTTATAATTAGCACATTTAGTCTCTGCACATTTAGACATACACCTATTCCTGTTTATGGGCGCGACAAGGACCTACCTAGCCCGTCTTGTGCGACAGCAGACACCGCCTCGGCCTGGCAAGAAAGCGCCGCCCGATGTGGCGCAGTGGTGACTCGCCCGACCTCAGCGCAGTAGAAAGTTACCCGCCTCCGAAAAAATTTTAAAAAGAGAATTTTTTTTAAAAAAATTACATAAAAATCCAATAAGCTTATTGAAGTTAATAAAATATTATTGAATTTAATTGAAGTTTATTTTATTCATTTAAAATATTTTCATTTTCCAGAATTTTGCAATTAAGCTTTAATCAATCCAATAAAATAGAAATTGTTTATTTTATTTGTACTTTATGGACATGTTAGACCACCGAAATTCCTATAGTGGAGTTAAAGCAGAGTACTTTATGGAGCTTCTATAAAAATGCAATTGAATGGGCTGAGAACGCTCGTTGTGATTATGAAGATACCCTAAAACAGTAGATAGAAATGTTGTGGTTGGTTTCATACTCTTCATGCACTGCACAGTACAATTTGGCATATATATTTGATTCTTTATACTCTAGAACTTGTACTCTTATAGTCTGCAATTTTAATTTAGTTTTCTTCATTCACGTGCTTGTGTTTGATCCACCTCTCTTTTTCATGTAGTCATTACAGTTGCATTTAGCTATGCTGACATGGAGGATTCGATGTCGGTGCGAATGGTTCTTTCTGGGATTCCACTAGAAGATGCATACTTACAATATAGGCTTACTCTGATGGCTCAGCGGAGGCACAGAACCAGAATTACATTAGAGTTCTCAGACAGAAGCACGTTACACGTGGTCATATGGCATGATAGTAAAAAACATGGCGGGTAGGCATGGGGACTACTACGGAATGGCCCGACCTACTGTGTGGAATCGGACCATTTGCCCTTCCTTCCGAGCTCGACGTTGTACCCCTCGCCGGCCGCCTTCGTCTTGGCCGTCATTTTTCTCTTTTTCTCATGCTCCCTCTCGCGAGCCTCGCGCTCCCTGCGCCTGCACGCCTCAAGATGAGCTTTCTCCTTCCGACAGATGCGCTTGTTGTGCTCGTCGTTGCGGCGCTCCTCCTCCCGGATCTCGCGGGCCCTTTTGACATCCTACTCCTCGTAGTCGAGAGTCCACTGGTCATGTGGGTGGATCTCCTAATCGATCCACTTGTGGTAGCCACATAGCAGATCCGGGGACTACGCGTAGACGAGAGGGGTTGTTAGTGCGTACTTTGAAAGAGAAATAGTAGGGGAACACACTATAACTGGTCCTTACTGGCTGTCGATAGCTGCTCGTGTCCCAACGGGGGTCGGGATAGTCATAGGAGTAGTTCGCACAACCCCATTAACGCATGCCCAGGCTGATCCGCTGCTTGGATTTGAAGAACTTGTATGTATCCCTACACCAACAGAGAGGCGGCGTCTCCCCCTCTGGCGGGTGTTGCGGCGAACGCTCGGTTGGAACGTTCTGGTAGGGGTTGCTGCTACGAGGGCGTCATTATGGATAGCTGTCATCCTAGCACGCTCCTCTTGTTCGACCTGGGCCACAGCAGCCCTTGCTTGTTCGTCCCGGGCCCCAGCAGCCCTTGCTAGTTCGTGAATTTCGTCCCATTGCTTCTTCTACATCTTGTCCATTCCGATGTGGTGAAGCAAGCTCTGGTGTAGTGTTGGGTTTAGTTGTGTAGTGTTCTCTTCCAAATATCTTCCACCTCCTTTTATAAGCCACAGGTTGGCATGGTGTGGTTAATTTCATGTGAGTAGCCTGCGAGGCAGAGTGTTGCCTTGTCTTTCTGAAAAGTTGCTGGCGAGAAAGAGTGTTGTCACGTCTTACTTTGTAGGGAGCTGTCACATCCTTCTTTGCAGAGTCTTGTCTTTTTGGTCTGAAAAGCTGAGGAGACAGAGTGTTGTCACGTCCTACTGTGTAGAGTCTGAAAAGCCGAGAAGGTCAGGGTTGTCAAGTCGATCTGAAAAGCCTAAAGCCTAAACCTAAACCCTAAACCCTAAACCTAAACCTAAACCATAAACACTAAACCTAAACCTAAGCCCTCGTGCTCACGAATCTTGGAGCCGCGTAGCCTCGTTTCCGCGCAAAGATGCTTCATTGGGTCACGTCGCGCGCAAAGCTCCCCTTGTTGTGGGGCGCGGTAGGGACCTGCCCCCTGTGTTAGGCGCAGTATGTGACTTGCACCCTATGGGGGGCGCCATCACGTCGTCGTCACGTTGCGTCTCGTCGAGTCACTCGCTGTCTGCGTAGGACGAATCTTAAAGCTGCGTAGCGTCGTTTCCGCGCAAAGCTACTTCATTGGGTCACGTCGCGCGCAGAGCTGCCCTCAATGTGGGGTGCGATAGGGACCTGCCCCCTGTGTTAGGCGCGGTAGGGACCTGCCCCCTCTGCTAGGCGCGGTAGGTGACCTGCACCTTGTGGGGGGCGCCGTCACGTTGTGTCTCATCGAGTCATTCGCTGTCTGCGTAGGACGAATCTTGGAGCCGTGTAGCGTCATTTCCGCGCAAAGCTACTTTGTTGGGTCACGTCGCGCGCAGAGCTGCCCTCGGTGTGGGGCGCGGTAGGGATCTGCCCCTGTGCTAGGCGAGATAGGGACTAACCTCCTCTGCCAGGCGTGGTAGGTGACCTGCACCCTGTGGGGGGGTGCCGTCACGCCATCGCCACGCTAAGGCCTCATCGAAGTTACTTGCATCACGTGGGGCGAATCTTGGAGCAGCAGAGCGTTGTTTCGCATAAAGCTTTGCCATTCGGTCACGTCGCGCGCAGAGCTGCCCTCGGTGTGGGGCGCGGTAGGGACATGCCCCCTGTGCTAGGCGTGGTAGGAACCTACCCCCTCTGCCAGGCGCGGTAGGTGACCTGCACCCTGTGGGGGCACCATCACATCATTGTCACATTGCGTCTCCCGTGCTTGGCTATTTAAACGCGCGGCCACACACTCATTCTTCACAAGCCTCAGGTCTCACTCGGGAAAGTTTCCTACTCGCTCACTCGTTTCTCTCAGGCATCTCTCCCTCTTTGTGAGGTACCTCCCTCTGTCGGAGCAGGAGAATTAGTACTTGACCGTTTTGTTAGTCCTTTGTTGGCACCATTTGCCGAAGTCGTTACTAATGCGATGCATGTTTGAATTTGTAGTTTTCCGTGTCTGAGGTTAAGAGACAGTAACGCCGTAACAGTAAGTTCATTTTAGCAACATATGTTTGGTTTTTGTGTTGTGTTTTGGTTGAAATATTGTGTTATTTTCATCGGAAATGGAGACACTGTACGTGTTCCACGGTAACGTGTGTGGCGGTCCAGACGAAGTTGATATGTCGAGCTGCCAGCGCGCCTTGCTAAACGTTCCCAACCTGGCACACGTGAATTTGCTCGAGCTACGACGGTGCATTCGGTAGTTGTTCGATAGGCATGTCGCCAGGAACAAGATAGTAATAGAGGCGGTCACCGCCACCACGGCCCCACCACACGGGCAGATGTTGTGGGGCCTAGCGAAGGTGACCAGCAGTGCCATGTGGGCATAGTACACGGAGATCGTTAGCAATCCTCATGCTTCGATCTATCGACGACCCATGGTGTATATCCATTTTGTTAATCCTGCTCAGTCCTCTAGGGGGTCCGCTGTTGAAAGGGGCAGCGACGCTCTTGTCCCCCCTCTTCGGTTTTTTGACGACGAGAGAGGTCTCGGGAGCACTAGATGTCGCTAGACAGGATGCTCCAGTTGATGGAGATTCTGGTAGTTTCCAACCGAAAGAAGGTGTGGATAAATGGCGGGGTGCTCGTGTTGACTATCACGAGATTATCAATGGCATGACCGATGGCACCGCCACCAAATATGAGGACGACTTTGACTCACGATCCAGCGAAGACGAAGTCGACGATGAGGGTGGGATCATTAGTGGCATTGTTTCGACTGACACAGACTATGTTCCAAGTCGGTTGGATTGGCAAGCGGCCTCTTC
The DNA here is from genome assembly GCA_036346405.1 of Phyllostachys edulis. Taxonomy (NCBI): domain Eukaryota; kingdom Viridiplantae; phylum Streptophyta; class Magnoliopsida; order Poales; family Poaceae; genus Phyllostachys; species Phyllostachys edulis. The sequence goes on along the minus strand of CM070548.1, from coordinate 17,878,924 downwards.
CCTTGTTCTGTCACAGGAGCACGAGTCTTCGTGGGCCTTCGATGCGGACACCCTGCTTGTGGACAACATTTCCCACACAAGACTGCCACCAAGCAAGCTATCGCTAGTTTTGCGATGAAGACCAGTCGGACTTACCGAGTTTACAGGTGAGTTTCGACATTGTTTGCTGTATCTTCAACTATCTACAGTAAGTCGTACTAACCATTATCTGTCTTCCATTATCTGCAGGTCTAACCCTGACACGTACATAGTTAAGTGCGTGGTTAGCTCTTACCTTGGCAAAGTCCGTGCGCAGAGATTCCCTAGGGCGGGAACGGCCTTCCGCATCACAGTCGTGACGGGCCACACATGTAAGCTTGAGGAGACGTTGCAAATGCATATGAATGTGACCTCGGGCTACATCGCGACCATCATAAGCCATGTAGTGTCGCCGATTTGACAGTTTCACCGAAGGTCCTAATGGTTGACGAGCGAATCTGAGAGGGTATCTTTGTTAGCTACTGAAGGTCTGGCGGCGGCGGAAGGTGCTCAAGGGTTGTACGGTACCTACAAGGAGGCGTAAGACCTAGTCCCCAGAATGCTGAAGCAAATTGTGGATGCTAATTCGGGGACATGCATCAACAGGGTGGAGAGTCCCCACCCGTCGAACATCCCACATTTCATAATCCTTGATCGAGTCTTCTGGGCATTTGGCCCGGTAGTCCAAGGCTTCTCCCACTACCGTCTCGTCCTGACTATGGATGGTACATTCCTTTGCGAGAAGTACAAGGACACTATTCTCACCATTGTTGCTGCTGATGGCAACAACCAGTTGCTCCCAGTTGCCTTCGCAATTGTGGAGAATGAGAACACTGAAAGTTGGTTGTGGTTCCTAGCCAACATAAAGCAACATGTTGTAAGGGACCGACTGAATGTGTGCATCATCACCGACCGTCATGCCGGGTTGCTGTTCGCGCTGCAGACCATGCAGCACGGTATGAGCCCGCCGTTCCAATGGAACGACATGCGCACACGTTGGTGCATGCGGCGTCTAGCCGCCAACTTCCATAAGCGCTTCCGGAGCAAGGACCTCATGAAGAAGTTCAAGCCAGAAGCGCAAGTTCGATGCCATATGGCGGGAGCTTGAGGTTGAAACCGAGCATGCAAGTAGAGGTTCTAGGCCAGGCGCACCGCAAAGCGAGTTCACTGAGTGGATGAGCGTGCATGCCCCCCCCCCCGACTATGAGAAATGATCCCTTATTCACAACACCTATGGTGCTCGGTATGTCATCATGACAACCAACATGTCTAAGGTCTACAACGGTGTGTTAAAAGGGGTTCATGCCCTGCCCATCACCGCTGTTGTCGATGAGACATGGAACCGCATGGTCAGTTACTTCGTCAATCGGGCAATGATGGCCAAGCAGCATTTGGACGAAGGGAAGCAGTACTCGGAGGTTACCCTTGCCTACATGGAGAAGAAGATTACCAAGGCCTGATCCCATGTAGCTCACACAATGGATGCGTGAGGAGGAAGTTCAAGATCCGCCTGCAGGACAAGTACGTTCGTGGCCACATGAGAGGTGTCCGGAAGCATGTTTGCACCATAGGCGATGTGGCAGTTTGCACCTGCAACAAGCCTCAACTCCTGCACAAGCCTTGATCTCACGTATATGTTGCGTGCGTTGTATTTCACCAATCTTGTAGCATGTACATGGTGGAGTACTACGACATACGTCACCTGTATGATACTTGGAGCGGGGAGTTCAACTCCTACGGTATGGAAGGCCACTACAGGGACCTATGGCCGGGAGCAATGAAGTGGTCACCGAATAAAGCACTACGACATCCAGGTCGTGGGAGGCGTCAGTCAAGGCGCATCCGCAACGGCATGGATACGAGCCAATGTGGAGATCGGCCAAGACCAATGAGGTATAGGCTATGCAAGACTCATAGGCACTCATTCAGGAACTGCCCGAACAAACCTTCTTCCTCCGGTGCCACTACATATTTGTAAGCTATCCGGTGTATTGAGTCATGTTGGTCGTAGTGACGTGAGTGTTGTAGTGATTTGCGTTGTAACCTGCACTGGTTTGTACGATGTTACAAGTTGTTATTACCGATTTATAAGTATGGATATTTGCCTCGTTTGGGTCACGTCCTGCTTTTCAAAAAGTAGTCATGTCCTGCTTTGTAGAGAGTTGTCACGTTTTGCTTTTCAGAGAGTGGTCACGTCCTGCTATCCATACAGTGGTCACGTCCTGCTTTGCAGACTGTGGTCACATCCTCCTTTCCACACAGTGGTCCCTTCGTGCTCCCAACGCTATATATGGATGCTTTGGCTGCCATTCACCTCACTCTTCTCTTCCCCTTCTCCTTTCTTCCAATGTAAAACGAGATGTCTTTGGCCTCATCTAACTTTCGAGTGAGCAGACTGTCGGTGTTTTAGAACCGAACTTACGTAAAGATTGTTTGATTCGGGGGGTCTCCTAGAATGAAATCATGCAGAGAGATTGACACGGGGATTTTTATACAAGTTCAGGCCTTCTCCGGAGAGAATAATAACCCTACTCCTGTGTGTGTATGGTATTGAGTGTATTTTGAACAATCAGGGGAAAAACTCAGACTATTACAGATGATAGTGCTTGTATTTCTCATGGCCCCCTTCCCTCTCTGATTGTCACCTTTATATAGTACGTGAAGGAGCGGCAGTTTCTCCAAGTGAAGCGGCGCCTCATCACATCCTGTAACGGGCGCACGTTGGTAGTAATCACCGGCGTATTAACTCCTCCACGTCGCCTAATGACTATATACCGAGATAATGGAGCATTACGTGCTATTACTTGGCGAGTAACAACAGATGATGATATTTGAATCTCTTAATCAATTGGGCCTACTTGTGCGTAGGTTTAATTGATCATAAGGTGGTCATAAATGACCTAGTCGTAGAAGAACCTATGACTATGAGGTAGTCGTAGCAAGACTTACGACTATGGGGTAGTCGTAGCATAACTTACGACTATGGGGTGGTCGAGAAGAACTTACGACCATCTAGTAGGCTCTTCCTTATAACATTTAAGGGGTATACTCAGGACCATATGACGTCATATTTACTTGGTTAAGGAGTTATAGATAAAAGATAAAATGAGGATTATTATATCCTCGCCATCTAATGACTTCAAGTGAAAGCAACTTACTTGGTTAAGGAGTTATAGTTGGTCTTACGACCACGGAGGGTCAGAAAGATAGTCGAAGGAAAAACTCTTCGACATTAGTGTACTACTTTGACCGTAAGTATGCTTGGTCAAGAAAATTGCTTACGACTATCAAATAGTCGAGAACATTTCTACGATCACGAGGTGGTCGTAGCATGGTGATCGGAAGACAAACCTTTCCGATTGACATTTCCTTTGGTTTAAAAAGAATCTAACCAAGGAAGTAATTTCATTTGAGGTGTAAAAGCAAACCTGATTTTCTCGAATCGGACACGCTAGGAATTTCAAACGACACCGTTAGCTCTGTCTGTTGAGCGGTTCCGAGACGGTGGCAACCTTTGGAATACCACGCCTCCGGCCCAAGGCACGCGGTTATAAATACTTACCGGGGGTAAGACTTAGGGTTCACACTTTTCCTCAAATCATCCCAATGTTCATCAAGTTCTTGTCTTCTCCGCCACCAACTCAATCAAGAATCTCCCCCTTCTGAGAGGAATGGCCGGGAGGGTCTCCGAGTGGGCCGAGTCGGAGATGGATACGGCGAAGATGCAAGCCCTTGTCAACGCTGGGAAGATTCCAGAGAGAGTTCTCGTGGAGTGGTTCCCGGCATACAAGCAGCAATGGCCGTCGGGGGAGGATGGACAAATTCCCACCTTCCAGGCGTACTGTGAGTGTGGTCTACGATTGCCTGCTCACCCCTTTCTTACACTTATACTCGAGTATTTTGAGGTGGAATTGGTGAACCTTGGTCTCAATTCCATCACAATCGAGCGATTTGTGTATCTCGTGAGGCGTGCACAGGAATTCCAGCGGACCTTGAGCTCTTTCAAGATTTCTATGGAATGGCTCAACAAGTCGAATAGCCGGAAGTCGTGGTCCAAGCTCCATGACGGAAGTCGAGGGAGTACATTCAGATGTTCACCAGTCCTCGTGGCGGGATGGAGGAAGAGGTGGTTTCTTCGAAAGTCACCTCCGAAGATAACCTTACCTTCGGGGAAGGTCAAAAAGAAATCTTCGTGGGATTCGACTCCCCAAGATATCGGTCAATTGCCCCTATATTCAAGCCATTAAGGATTTGAAAGAAGAGGGTTGATTGGATGGCATGTGGTGAAGGATTTCATCACACGTCGAATTAGCCCTTTGAAAAAACGAGTACCTCCTATGTGGAAGTACGGGGCCAAAAGACCCACCTGGGACTACGAGGAGGGTAAGTAGTTTTTCGACTTAACTCTCGGTTTGGTCTTCTTGAATTATCTAATCGAGTATCTTTATCTGCTTTATACAAATCTTTCACATGCAGAGATTGACGTTCGAGTCAAACTCGTTTGTGAGAAACCCCCACCACCCGAAATGGCGGTTCCTCAAATCCTTGCGGTTTTGTCCGCAGAGGAAAAGGTTGAGCGCCTAAAGGTAATCAAAAGCTGATTTTATCCTTAGGACTTTATAGTCGAGAAAGAACTTACGACTAGGTAGTGATCGAGAAAATCTTACAATCGTGACATGTCGTAGAAAAGCTACGACTAGGTAATCGGTCGTAGAAAAACTTACTGTTGGTCATTGATTCTTCTTTTTCTGCTTTTTCTTCGTAAAGTAGGCATGGAAAACCGCCGGACGATGACGAAGAGGTCGACCCGATGACCATTGGCGCAGGGCGACAGTGGACAAGGACTCAGCTCCCCCAAGTAAAAAGCGTCGACTTTCAAGAGTCGTCGACAAGGGCGGATCAAGCTCAAGTCCCCTCGTTTCGACCAGGTCCTCGTTAAGGTCTGCGGCACGCATAGTCGCAGCAGAAACTGAAGTCGAAACAACTGAAGTCGAGGAGGATGAAGAACCTCTTATACGCAAGACCCGTAAGACCAAAGACATGACCACAAAGAAGAGCCGAGACCAAGCATTTGTGTCGAGGAGGCCGTGGAGGTTGAAGAACCTCTTAGGCGCAAAGCCCACAAGGCCAAGGTACCTTTTTATTATGACGAGAAAGCTTTCACAGTTTCTGCCACTTCTAGTTTTGTCAAGCAACTAGAAAAAGAGAACTGGAAGGAGTTTATGTCTTTTGTGAAGGACAACGTTGATCCAGTCCCTATTGTTGAGGGTAGCGCTGCTCTTGGAGTGGTCGAGACCAATCTCGGCCCTCCGAAAAGTCAGGATACCAGAGAGATGGTCCCTGTTCAAGATCCACGACCAGACGTGGTCGTAGCCGAGCCTATTCCCCAACTTGAGCTACAACCAGACGTGGTCGTAGCAAAGAAGTCGAAGAACCCTTCTATCGGGAAGATGGCTTCAAAGTTTCTGATCAAGTCTAGGATGCAGAGGTATGTGAAACAGGCTAAAGTGTAAGAACATCATTTACCTTTTGCTTTTCACAATTTGACTTGCTATCCTTTTGTTTGTTTTAGCTCGACTTCTTCAGTCCCCGAGGTGGCTTCTATCGAGAAGCCCATTTCCGCCTCTCCAGCGATAGGAGAGCTGACAGCGGGAGTGGTCGAAGGATCATCTTCGGCCCGGGTGGTGGACGAAGTCGTGGCTCCCGAGGCGGTTGTCACAACCACTGAAGTTGTAGCCATGGCCATTGAGGTAGCGGCCACAACTGCTGAGGTGGCGGCTATAACCACTCAGGTAGCGGCTACAACCACAGAAATAGCTGCCATGACCACTGATGTGGTCATGGGACCAGCAGAGGCAGTCATAGAAGTCTCTGCCCAAGGTGGAGATGTACCTGACCACCGTGCGGGGAAGGAAATTGTTGCAGACCTCCTTCCTGGTACCCAAAGAGATGCTGCAATTTCAGAATTGGAAGATGAGGAATACTTCAACTTCTATTCTGATTTCTTTGGCCCTGCTTCCATAGTAGGGTCTTCTGCTTTTAGATCTCGCCATCGAGTCCCTCATCCCAAAGACATTCCCAATAGAGGGGACACTTTTGACAATGAACATCTTGAGAAGGTTTGGTGGGATCAGATCGATAGAGTAGACAAGCTGAAGCATGCAGAGCTGATTTACTCGATATTTGCTCGATCAACCATGAGTGTAAGTATTTAAGAATACTTATATATGTGATCTTCCTTGTTTTCTTCTTGTCTTTCCTTTTGCGTAAAGCTCTAGAGCAAATTGTCGTTGTCGGTGAATATCACCGACAACTTCTAGAGTCTATGACAGAAAGAGAGAACTCGCAAGCAAGCAGAGAGGTGGTAAGTCACTATTTTTCATAGTCGTTTTGACTTGACTACTTATATAGTGCTTACGGTGTTTTGTCGTGGAAAAACTCACGACTAGGTACTAGTCGTAAAAGGCTTACGACCGGATGCTTAGTCGAGGAGAACTTACGACTAGATCCATAGTCGAGAAGAACTTACGATTGGATCAATGGTTGTAGGAGAGCTTACAACCAATTTAATAATGTTCATGTCCACTTTTAACCTTTACAAAGTTAAAAAGCTTATTTAAAAGACTCGCCGACTCGCACGATTATCAAAAAGAGGAGTCGAGAAAGCTATGTGAACAAGTAGAATTCCTCTTGAGGAAGGTTAAAGAAGCTAACTCTACAACTGAAGAAATGCAGGAAAAGATAAACAGTAAGTGCTGGACTTACGACTGCTTATATTGTTGATTTTTACCTGATCGTCACTTCTTTTCAGAAAAAGAAAATGATACAAGACAGCTTCAGGATGAAGTTAAGGAAAAAACTGTGGTTATTCGCGAGCTTTTTCGTATATCCAAAGAGAAGAATCAAGAAATTGAGAGGCTGAGATCTCGCCGATCAGGTAAGCATTACTTTTCCGCAGATCCATTACGAAGTTCCTTCCTTTTCTAATTCTCGTTTCCTCTTTAGAAATGGATCTTGAACGGGAAGACTCGAAAATGAACTTAGGGATAAGACTTTGATCTATAACGAGACTGTCCGCATTGCTAAGGCAAACGCAGATGAAGTCAAGTTATGGAAGGAGCGGCATGCTGAGACCGTCGTTTCTCATAATGCAGAAATCGAGAAGTTAGATTCTCGTCTAGCAGGTAAGAAATTCTTTTACCTGTGACTATTTTATTCTCTCCTCTAGAAGTTTATTTACTCGACCGGTCTTATTCTTGTCAGAACAAGTGGTCGAAAACAAACAACTTCGCGAGGCTTCGACTCGTACCCAACAGGTCATGGAGGCAATGAAGATTAATCTTCAAGACAATATCACGCTCCTGAACAATGTACTTGGTGAGCTACGATCTTGAGGAAAAGCTCCTCAAGATGATACGATAGCTGCTCACGTAAGTACTATTGAGGAACAAGTTGGGACTTTGCAAGAACTGGTGACCACTCTGAAGGCCAATCAAACTGAGTCCATCAAGGAGGCGGTCGAAAGTGCTATAAGTTATGCATTGGCAAAACTTAAAGCTCATGACCCCAGCCTTAATGTGCAACCAATCGAAGTCAACTTCGACTGCCCCGAAGCAGAAGCAAGTCGTCTTATTGAAGAAATGCAACCACTCGGTAAAAAAGTTTCGGAGGAAATGCGATTAGGCTCTCCTTCTTCAGAGTGATTTGTAAAAAACCTGTGAAAAACAAGCTTTTGTTGATGTATTATATAATGCATCTTTTTTTTCCTGCAAATCATCTTGTCGAGTAGTTAGTAACTCAAAAGATAATTAACGAATGAAAAACAGAATGAAAGACTAAGAATTGAAGTCAAATTAATAACTTTATCCTAGCCCCCGACTATTTGGCGGAGGGGCACCAACTCGGCTAAGCTTGCAGGGTGAACTGCTTGGGGTATGGCGTGTAGCCGGACTAATACCATGGGGTCGTATCGCCCATTTGAAATTGTCCGTGAGTGTGGTGCTCGGCGGGAGAATCTGGGATTACCTTAGCGGTTCCAGGTTGCACGTCCGTGCTCTCTGGTACGGCCTCTTCCTGCCTCCGTGATGACGACGGCATCAACGTAGAGTCCCTGCGTCGCAACTGCACGGATGATTGGCCGCTAACGCTGCGCCGCTGGGTTGACTCGCTTGGACAGGAAGATGAAGGGGGCGAGGGTACACGACGATACTCCGTCCGATGCCTCAAGTCGACATCAGTGGGCCTTCCACAGCTCATGCTGCAAACGACATGCTTAACATCGTCAATAAGAGTCTTCATAACCGCATGAAGGCGTTCAACTGTGTTGTTCGTACCCCGCTCGATTTCCCGGTGGCTGCGTTGCACAATGCTTTGCAAACGGTCCAGCTGCATGGTTACCGAACAAACAAAATTTTGTTAGTTAACCCTATTTCGGAGGGTGTTTTATCTGCTACGTGCTCAACGTATCGAATCGTCACGGCGTGCTGCACGGTGTGGATCAACCCAAGCCCAAGCGTTCAGCGTGGCTAAGATCTGCATGTCGGGCCGAGGGGCACCTGTCAATCTCATCCGCATGTGCCGTATGTACCACTCCAAGTACGTGTCGTAAGTCCCTGCATCGTAAGGTCGTGAAAAATACAATCAGTGGCAGATTGCCATGCATCTATCCACGGCTACTGCGTCGGAAGCCACTCATCGCTCTTGCATCCCTTCTTCGTCTGCTTAATGGTGGAACAAAATAAATAAATTATGGTACCGACATAACATATGAGTAACAGACCTACAATATTAAGTAATGTAACGTACTTACAAGTGGCTACGCCTCTCAAGCGGCCGCCCTAGAACAGGGAGGATCTCCTGATGCAGCTGAAACTGCCTTATCACCCGTTGAAGGTTGTAGGGCTCAACCATGTGCGAGAACACCAGATGACAAGGTGTCCTCCAGTACGACGCATCCTGGTGGCATAGCAAGCTCAAGGCATTGGGCGTCATGTCCTGCATGAAGGCATCCGTCCAAGGAGCCCATATTATGTCGTCCTCATGCAGGGCCTCGAATTCGTTGTGGAATTCGGGGTATATGCGACGCGCTCTCTCCCTAGCCCACCCCAATACTGCTACAGTCCATCGGGATCCCATGGTCAGGCCTTCCACAGGATCCTCGTCGTCCGCCCCACCGTAGAAATGCTCTGTGTGCAGGTAAGGGTGGACTGCGGGTGAACACAATCAACCTAGACTGACGAAGCCTCCTAACATATCGGTCGTCCAACGGCCATGTCTCCCTCGGTCCCCGTGTCACTAGGGTTGGCGGCCTATCGCCACCGATCCAAGCGTGATAGTGATGCTGGACGTCCCATGTCTCCTTAAGTAGGGGTGGTAGAGTACGTGCCATTGCTGCAAATGGAGAACAGCTCATAATTAGCGAATTCATTTAGGTGATAGATTACATGTTGTCGGTGTTTTAGGACCGAACTTACGTAAAGATTGTTTGATTTGAGGGTTCCTCTAGGCTCAAAATCACACAGAGATGGAGACATGGGGAATTTTATACAGGTTCGCCTTCTCCTGGGAGAGTAACAACCCTACTCCTGTGTGTATGTATTGACTATGCGGGATTACAAGATTAAAATCGTACCATTATCTCAGGGAATAACGGCGTAGTTTACTGCCCGTATCTTGAATACGGTGCGGAAGATTCCTTTATCGACTAGGCCCACATGTCTGTAAACCCTATCGATTAGGGACTGGTCATAGAAGAGCTTACGACTAGGTGGTGGTCGTAGAAGGTCTTACGATCACGAGCTGATCGTAGTAGAGCTTACGATCATGGGATAGTCGTAGAAGAGCTTACGACTATAGGGTAGTCGTAGGAAGACCTACGACTACAGGGTGGTCGTAGGAGATTTTACGACCTCCAGCTTCTCCCTTACGGCTATTAAGGGGTATACTCAAGAGTTATATGACGTTATTATTATCCATAATATCAATTATAGATAATAGATAAAATGAGGATTTGTTATATCCTCGTCATCTAGCCCCCCAGCTTAAGCAAAAATAACTTACTTGGGAAAGGAGATGTAGATGGTCTTACGACCAGTAAGTGGTCGAAGGAAGGACTCTTCGACTGGTGTTTCATTTGACCAGAAATTTACTTGGTCAACAAAGCTGTGAAATAATCTTGCGACTTATTAGGTGGTCGTAGGAGATCTTACAACCACCGAGTGGTCATAGTACTGTGGTTGGAAGCAAAATCTGTCCAATCGCTGTTGCGTTTGACCAGAAAAAGACTTGGTCAAGAAGGTAATTTCGCTTGAGGTATAAAAACAGACCTGACTTCCTTGAGCAGACAAATTTAAGAATCTCAATTGACTTCCTCACCTTTGTCTGTTGGAGCAATTCCCGAAGCGTTGGCAACCATTGGGTAGCCACATCTTTTCAACTTCAGGCGTGCGGTTATAAGTATTCACCGTGGGTGAGGATAAGGTTTTTTTTACCTTCCCCCAAATCGCTCTCGCTATTCAAACTTTCGAGTTCTCCGCCGCCGACCAAATCAAGCCTTCTTCTCCAATCTCTCCACATCCAAATCTTCGAATTTTGGGAGAAATGGCCAGAGTCGCTTCCCAGTGGGCCGAATCGGAGATGGATGAGGCCAAAATCAGAGCTTTGGTCGACTCTGAGAAGATCCCGAAGGAGAAATTCGTGACGTGGATTGAGGCCACTGGGCAGCATTGGCCATCGGAGGAGATTGGGCAAATCCCCGTCTTCCAAGCATTCTGTGAGTGTGGTCTTCGATTGCCTACTCATCCTTTTCTTGCATTGGTACTCGAATACTTCCAGGTGAAGTTGGTGAATCTCGTTCCCAACTCTATCACGATGTTGGGGTGTTTGTGTACCTTTGCGAGGCCTACTTGGGGATTCTGCCGACCGAGTTGTTCAATGCATTTCTATGTAATGACTTCGGTTGGCGGAATTGTCGGTAGTCAGAGTCTGAAGCTCCACGACGGGAAGTCGAGGGAGTACATTAAGATGTTTACCCGGTCGTCGTGGCCGGGGTGGAAGAAGAGGTGGTTCTATTGGGAGATCACCAACGAGGATAGCCACTCCTTCGCCGGGAAGCTGGTCGAGAAGATCTCTGCTTGGGATTCGTTTACCAAGGATCTCGGTCGAATCTTCCCCTTCATTCAAGCCATCATAGACTTGAAGGAAGAGGGGCTTACAGGATGACACGTGGTGAAGGATTTCATCACGCGCCGTATCAGCCCTTTGAAGAAGAGGGCTCATCAGATGTGGAGGTACTCGGGCCCAATGAACCCGACGAGGGATTACGCGGAGGGTAAGTAAACCTTAAGTTTAAGCCTTCTTTTTGTTGATTTCAAATTTGGCTTTATTGAAGATTTTCTTATCCCTGCAGACCTCTCACAAGAGGAGATTGACGCTCGGGTCAAGCTTATCTGTGAGAAGCCCCCAGCCCATGTTATGGCACCTCCAATCCTGGCTGACATGTCTCCAGAGGACAAAGTGGAGCGCCTAAAGGTAATCGAGAGTTGATTTCATCTTTAGGACTTTGTAGTCATAGAAGAACTTATGACTGGGTACTGATTGTAGGAAAACTTACTATCAGGTTCTGGTCGTAGAAGAACTTACGACCAGGGGGTTGTCGTAGAAAAAGCTTACGACATGGTAATAGTCGTAGAAGGACTTACGGCCACTTTATAATATCTCTTTTTCTGATTTCTGCAGAAAGTAGGCATGGAGAACCGTCGGGACGACGAGGAAGTTGAACTGATGGTTGTTGGTACGGCAGTAGTAGAGCAGCTTGTTTCTCCCCCAGCCAAAAGGCGTCGGCTCGTTAAAGCCGTCGACAAGGGAGGCTCAAGTTCGAGCCCTTGCAGTTGAGCAAGCAGATGCTCCTCAAATCAGGGGGAGGAGGCTTGCACAGGCTGTTGCCAAGGAGGGTGCAAGCTCGAGCTCCGCTACTTCGTTTGCACCTCTTGCTAATCTTGCAGCGGAAATAGCTGATGCAGAGGAAGCAATCGCAGCAGGAATAGCTGCAGTATTCAAACCCAAAGCCCCCAAGACCAAGGTACTCTTCTACTATGACGATAAAACCTTCGCAGTTTCTGCCTCTCGTGGTTTTATCAAGCGACTAGAAAAGGAGAACTGGAAGAGTTTCATGTCTTTTGTGAAGAAGATCGCACGCCGCCAGCGTTCGTGGTCGAGGACGAAGGTCATTGCCGAGGTGGTCGAGGCTGGTCTCGACCATCCAGAGAGCCAAGAGGCTCAAAGAGCGATAGCGTTTGATCAAGTCCCACGATCAGACGTGGTCGTGGCTATTCCTCAACTTGATTCTCAACCAGACGTGGTTGAGAAAAAAATCGAAGAAACCTTCTTTAGGGAGGGTTGTTTCCAAACTTAAGGTCAAGTCCGACACTAGAAGGTATGTAAAAGAGACAAAAGTATAAGAACAATATTTACCTTTTGCTTTTTACTACCTAATCGTGTTTTCCTTTTTATGATCTCAGCTCGACTCCTCTTATCGTCAAGGACGTTCCTGCCAAGGAACCCACTGTTATTTCTCCTGCGGACGGGGGAATGACAGTGGCGGTGGTCGAAGGATCGTCCACCGTCCGAGTGGCGGAAGATGCCATTGTAGCTGACGTGGCTACGACCATTGGAGCGGTCATAGGGTCAGAAGTGGCTACAACCATAGGGGTGGTCGTAGAACTAGGGGTGAAGATAGTAGCGGCGGAAACATCTGGCCATGGGGGTGAAACATCCATTCACCGCGCCAGGAAGGAAGTTGCTGTGGATGATGCTTCCAGCTTCTAAGGCCAAACTGTTGATGCCGCTACCTCTGAAGGAGAAGAAGAATTCGAGCTCTTCGACCACTCCTTGGGGTTCTTCGCTCCTGCCACCGTTGTGGGTTCTCGTGCATTTAGATCTCGTGATCGTGTTCCTCACCCTAAGGACATTCCCAATAGGGGGGATGTTTTCGATGACAAGCGTCTCAAAAGGGTATGGTGGAACCAAGTCGATGAGATTGATGAACTGAAGAACCCTACAAGGGTGGTGTCTTCGTTTGCTCGGACTGCTATGAATGTAAGTACCTGAAGTTGGGTATTTACATAAATGCTTTTTCACGCTTCTTACTGTCTTTCTTTATGCAGAACACGTGGAACAAATTATCACAGTTGCTGAATACCACATGCAACTTGTCCAACTGCGACAAGATAAAGCGCTACTCCTCATGAAAGGGCAGAGAGGTGGTAAGTAATCGCTTTTGTAGCCTTTATGTTTCACCACTTACACAAGATTTCAGGGGTTTGTCGTAAAAGATCTTACGACTAGATACTGGTTGTAGGAGGACTTACTGACTGTGGTATTGTCGTAGAAAGACTTACGACAAGGAACCGGTCGAGAAGAACTTACGACTGTGTTCTTTGTCGACGCCTACCTTTTCCTTTGCGATTCAAGAGTGACGAGAAGATCTTAGCCGACTCTCTCGACTATGAGAGAGCCGAGACGAAGAAGCTAAGGGAGGAGAATGAAGACTTCCGAAAGAAGCTTCAGGAGGCAAACTCTGCAAACCAAAAGTTGCAGGGACGACTAAGCGGTAAGTGTTGAACTTAAGACTGCCTTCGACCTTCTTTTCTTTCTCCGAATCTCATTCCCTTTCAGACAAAGACCAAGAGGTCCAGTTGTGGGAGCAACGTTTCCTTAAGGACACTGCCGCTCACGCTGAAGAAGTCAAGAAGTTAGATTCTCAACTAGTTGGTAAGCAAAACTTTACCTGTGATTGGTTGTTTTTCCTCTCGAGGTCATTTTATTTGACTTGTCTTATTCTTTTCAGAACAAGTAGTACAAGTAAAACGACTCCGCGAGGCTTTGACTCGCAGTCAGGAGGAAATGAAGGCTTTGAAGATCAATCTTCAAGACAATGCTTCACTTCTGAATAATGTACTCGGTGGGCTTCATACTGAGGGGATTACTCCTCGTGACGACACGCAACCCGCCCACTCGAGTGCCATTGGCGCTAACAAGTCTAACATTGCAAGAGTTGGTGACTACTCTGAGGACTAACCAATTCGACTCGATAAAGGATGCAATCCAAGAGGGGATAAGATTTGTCTTAGCAAAACTTAAATATCATGATTCCAACCTTAATCTGCAGCCTGTCATAGACAACTTCGCCTGCCCTGAAGCAGAAGCGGAGCAGTTAATAGCGACAATGCAGCCGATCGCCGAGTTGGTTACGGAGGGTATGCAAGTATGATCCCCTTCGCCAGAGTAGTATGTACCAGAGTCCTGAGTCCTGCAAAGACAAATTTTTGTTGATGTTGATATATAATCTTTCCTTCTACCTGAAAATCATCTTGTCGAGTAGTTAGTAACTCATAAGATAATGAATGAAAAAAAGAGAAAGACTAAGAATGGAAAAAATCAGCACAAAAGATCCTCTCAAACCTAGAGATCTCAAAGACAAGCTCACCCGAGGAGTCTAGAACTCTACACTCACCACTTTTAAATCTCACTTCTAGGTCCTCATCAAGAAGCTGGGAAACAGATAAAAGATTATACCTCAGCTTACTTACCAAAGCGACGTCCTTGAGCATGAACTTGTTGTTGACGCGCATTGTGCCCTTGGCTGTCATGGTCCTAGTAGAAGTATCCCCAAATGTGATCAATTCATTGCCGGATGCACGTGTGAGGGAGGAGAACCATCTAGAATCTCTAGTCATGTGTCGAGAACACCCGGAATCAACAAGCCGTATATCCTCCTTCCTCGCACGACGGACCTACAAAGCACTAACAGAAACATCGTGCCTCAAGATCAAGTTAGTGATAAAAGACTTGGGAATCCAGTACTGAGTCACACGATGCTTGGGCAAAACAGTAGAAGCAGCAGTGAAATAGTTAGAATTAAAATCATAAGAATGCACACGAGAACCACCTAGACCTCTCCGAATCGACCTACCAAAAGGTCAGTACTCCCCCTGTCTAGATACTACCCGTGGTCTCTCCTCACGATATCCTAACCCAAAGCGCTGCTTAGAGCCACCAAAGGAGTCAAAGAAGTCATCTACAAACCTGACCCTATGTCTAGCAGGAAAGACAGGCTGCCTGGCTCTAAAGACTACAGCAAGTGAAGGAACTCCTCTAATGGTTCTCAAAGCACTCATCCTCTCCTTCCTCTCAATCTTGGCTCTATGGAAGCAGAACTCAACAATGTGGCCATCCTTCTTGTAGAAGGTGCAATGGTACTTGACCTTTTGAGGGTCTCGACCGATGAAGGTAAGCACTGCCTTGCTAGAAAGAGTTTGGGCAAAACCCGCAAATCTAAAGACAATCTTAGATGGCTCAGGGGGTTCTACCTCAAACAAGCCACTCTCAACAACTCTCGCAATCTTAGGTGGATGGTTCTTGGAATGCTCTAGGGGATTAAAACCTAGGCCACTATTCTTCACACTCACCTTAGATTTGTCGAGGATCATGTTTAGGTTCTTCTTCCCACCAGTAAATCTTGCAAGAGTCCTGTTAAGGTAGTCAATTTCTTTGGCTAGCTCCTTACATGAGGCACACTTATTTGACTTGATATCCCTATCATACTTTTCCTTATAGTGAGCTACCTCAACTTTCAAAGCCTCACAAGACACACAATAATCATCCCTAATCCTGTCCAACTGCTCTTTGAACTTAACTCTAAACGCTTCTTGTATCTTATCTACATTATGTTCAACTTCAATACACAAAGCACAAGAATTAGAATCAACAACTTTCTTGGAAGCAGTCATGGACATGGATTGTTCAATTTTAGCATTCTCCTCTAGAGTCTTGTTTAAAGCAACATTCTCAATTATGAGTTTAAGACAGTTTTCACATGAAGCAGTTTTAGAATGAAGAACCATTTCAGTCATTTCTTTCATTTTAGTCTTATTAATCTCACAATAAGAGCAAGTGTGACTAGCATCAAATTTCATCAATTCTTTTGTAGCGCTATCCAATTTTAATTCAAGCAAAGCACAATTTGAGCAAGGTAAAGGAATAGCATCTACAGCAGTCACATCTAAAGCAATAGCATTTATGCAAGTAGGACTAGACTTGAGAGATTCGAGTTCATCGAAAGCATCTTTCAGTTGATTAGCAATAGAGGAATGAGCAGATTTCAGATTTGCTAGTTCATTAAGCAAGTTAGTGCAAGAATCACAATCATCAGTAGGATTAATGGATTTGAGCCTAACAACTTCTAGGTTCAAGTCATCAATCATGGTATCCTGTTTCTTAATCGTTTTTGCTTGCTTATTCAGCTTTTTGTTCAAGAAGGACCAAAGCACGCTTCATATCGCTAGCGAGGGACGACCTCATCGATCGCCGAAAAGGTCGCTGCGGTAGAGGAGTCGACGCCATGGCTGTCCCTAGCCATGAAGCACATACCGTAAAGTCCTCGGCCTTCTTCTTGCCATGAGAGTCATCGCCGCCGCCCTCCGCCTCCGAGTCCACATCGCTCATGTCAACACTCTCAAGAGCGGCAAGGACCGGCCGATTTAATCCTATGAGAAGTTGCTTCTTGCCTTTCGTGTCTTTAGCTTGAGGACGCCCGAGAGTCCTTCTCCATCTTGCCCTTTAGCTTGGGGCACTTGGAGCAAATGTGGTTCTACCACCACACTCAAAACAAGTGACAAGGCCACCTCTCCTCCCTGCTCTCACCTTGTTGTATACTCGAAAATTTTGTGGATAGGAGGGCTAGGTCATCCTCGTAGCTTCTAGTCAGCCATCACTCGTGAGAATGCAAAGCGACAAGGAAAACCAGATGAGCCAAAATCCAATGAATCAAGAACTACCCTTAGATGGGTCGACCACCAAAGCCATCGACTGCCTTGGGGAGACGCGAGATAAAGTCAATCTCATGCGCCTTCAACCTCGAGTAGAGCTTATCCATGGTAAGTTCACTCATGACAGTTGTTGTCATTGATGGATGTGATCTTCATCCCCAAGACCTTCACATCAAGAGCACCCAAAAGTCAAGCGTATGCTCGACTCAAGGAAAACAAGATCTACCGCATGTAGGTCATGAAGAATCTTGAAAACCTCCCCCACACCTCATCTAAAGACACACCGCACATTTGCTCAATCTTTGAGTATTCTTTCTTGAGTCTGGTTCTATCTCACTTCCTTGATCGCAAGAGAGCCCTCGTGGTAGTCACAAAGGGTCCTCCAGATCTCGTGAGAGCATCTCAAATGAACCACGCTACCAAACTCAGACGACTAAGACCTTGGATCGTAAAGTTCCAGCCTTGCTATTAGCCTCAACATCTAGAGTGATCACATCGTCATTGGTCGGCACGACATATGGATTTTTGACTTTAAGTCAAATATGTGCCCTTGAGCCTCGATGTAGGCATGCATGCGTTTCTATGAAGCAAAATCAACTCCATCAAAACAGTGGTTTGGTTAAATACTTGTCGGGCCGCTATGCCTCCAAAGACCGTTAAGATCTATGAGAAGAGCTAACCTGCTCGATACCACTTGTAGGACCTGAAAGGCGACTCAGAGGGGGTGAATAGGAGCATGAACACTTTTTCACCTTAATTGAATTCAATACTAATTTCACTCCAATAGCTATAAAAGCTATGAAGATCAACAAAGATAAGACTTATGTTGATTCAACCAAAATCCCCAAGACAATGAACCAAAGGACACAAACCCTAAAAGTATGCGATCGATCAACAGTAACGAGCGGTCAAACCGGGTGCGACCGACCGCATGTAAAATTCATTCGACCGAACCTCGACTGTAATAATCAATGATGACCCAAACCAAAACGAAAAATCGCCTAACTTTTGATCTACACGACCAAACTTGACCAAATTTGGAAAACACCTTCCTAAGGATATTAGGAACCTATTCCAAGCAGAGATTGAGTAGATCCACGTCAAAATTTTAACCTTTTTCCATTTTACCGAAGGAAGGTTCAAAACCGGGCAAAAACGAAAACCTGATCTAAACCTTTCTCGTGGAAGATTCATGATCTAGGTGATCTTAGATATATTCTCACATGTCACAACAAGGTAGAAGAAGGCACGAAACAAATCAAAAGCACTAGATCAAAGAAACCTCCAAAATCTCAAATATAGAGCAAGAACGCAAAAGAAACTCATCTTTGGGAATCATCCATAGATTGATCTGAGGTTGAGAGGGTTTACAGCCACTCCATCCATAGAGGACAAAACTCAATCCATGAGCACAGAACTCAACTCATCTCCCTAGAGCTCTAAGCCTCTCCTCTTTCTCTAAAACCCTAAAACCAAACTAGGGTTTACAAATCAAGTCCTTGGTGGCTGTAACAGAGCAGCCACCCCTATTTATATGGAGGCCTAGCTTCTAGAGAGTTAACCCTAATGGGCTCCCGTTAAGGTCTAACACAAACAGGTCACACACGCACGCATTTTAAAGCACCGTCTTCACTTCTCTTGACCTAATCCACTTCTTGATGCACCGTCTTGCGCCGGTTGGCATTAGGTCACCAAGGCGATTTGGTAAAATTACCAAATACCCCTTCTCGATCTTTTCCAAGACCGAGTCCGAATCGCTAAACACATCCATGTTTCACCACGTAGGTTGATCCAAATGCTCTCATCGTGTCGACAAGTTCTCCCATCCTGCCTCCCACCGACCACCATGGCACTTGCACCGACCGCATCGCTTGATCAACTGGGCCAAGACCGAATCGCCTGTTTCGGTCATCCTTGTCCATTTCGCGCCACGCTTGAGTCCATTGACCTCACCCAAAGATCCTTGATCGCTCGACCTCACTTTCCAAGCTTAGTCCCGATCCTCCTCGCCGCTGACCGCTATTGACCTCCAAGCAACCTCGCACACCAATAGACAAGCAAATCGAATCCGAATAAGTTCTTCACAACTTGACCCACGCACGAAAAACATGCAACATGCAACATGTATACACCAAGCCCATGCCCTTGCTAACCCAACACACAACGCCAACAAGGCGACGAAGACAAGTCAAAATCGGCCGACCATTGCTCGTCGGGCCTAACCGCCTCGGGACTTAAATAGAATTCTCGAGGTTTTTTGCCCGACCGCCAAATGGTCGGGTCCGACCACCAAGGGCCCGACAGAATGTAAACCGCGGCCAAAACGTGAGATTCGACAAACCGCAAATGCCATTACCAATTGTATCATCATCCTAAGATCATGCACATATCCCCATGATATCCACACGCCGCTGTTCGACTAGCGCCGGCGAATCGCCCATAATACGGAGGGTAATTTTATACCCAAGCCCCGAGCGCTTAACAAGCCGGGTCAAGACTCGAGTTTTAAATCCTCGCATTATTTGGCCATTCGCCGCTCGACCGCCCCATTGCTTTGGGAATGTGCGATGAGGCGTAATGTAGCTTGGTACTCCAACTCGCCACAAAATTCTCAAATTTTGCGCTTGAAAATTGTTTATTATTATTCGTGATTATTCGACTTGGGACCCCAAATCGAGTAATCACGCTTCTCATCATGAACCGCTTTTATGCTTCCGTTGTTATCCCAACATGTGTTCGCTTCGATCCATTTTGTGAACGTATCAATAGCCACAAAAAGGAACTCGAAGCCTTCTGGAGCCCTTGGGAACGGTCCTATGATATCGAGACCCCAAGTTGCAAAAGGCCAAGATAGAGGGATTGTTTGTAATGCCTGAGCCAGTTGGTGTATTGCCTGCTATGAAACTAGCATTGTACACATTTCTTAACCAACTCTTTGGCATCATAGATGGCTATTGGCCAAGAAAACTTTGTCAAAGGCTTTACCGACCAACGCTCTATAGAAGCATGAGTTCCACAGATGCTCTCTGTATGTCGTGAAGGAGGTTTAGTCCTTCTCTCTGCGGTATGCATCGATGAGTACCCCTTGAGTGCCTCGCTTATAGAGGACTCCTTCGACCAAAGTATACATTTTGGCCTTTCGATAAATGATCTCGCTTCAAATCGCCATCTGCACGGAACCCGCTCAAGATACTTATAGATGGATTCATCCAAATATCCTCAGATTCTAGAGAAGTCGTCTCAATAGGAGATATCTCTTGTGTGTCCACCAGAGATGGCTTCGAGTTGCTCCAAGAAGATTCCTTTGGTACTTGTGATCGGAAGAAGCTATCCGAGCAAGTCGGTCTCATGAGGAAATTATCCTTTCGAGATGAATCGCACTCAAACCTAAAAAATGCTTTTCAAGCTTTTGAACCTCCGATAAGTACCGAGGCATGGTCGATTAGAGCATCGACATTTTTTTGACCTCGATTCACGCATCGCTTGAGAGTCTCCTCTCACGAGTAGTCATCGAATCGCGAAGCGCTTTGCAGCCTTGTATGCCTAAGCTAGTAAACCTCGTGATCTCGCCACGTTGTTAGTGGCCTGAAAGTTTAACTGTATGGCATACTTTAAAGTCTCTCCATTAGGAGATTCCAGGACCACCCCAGCCCCCAAGCCACTTAAAGTAAGTGACCCATCAAAATACATCGTCCACTTGTCGTGGGTATCGCATCGGGATCCCAATGTGTTCATGATTTGTCCATTCGGCGATAAAGTCTGCGAAGATCTAGGATTTAATGGCCGCCGACACGAAATGGAGGTCTAACTCCCAAGTTCCCATCGACCATTTAGACATGCGCCCCGGCCGCTTCCCTATTTCAGAGGATCACTCCCAAGGGAAACTCGTGACGACACAATTATCTTGTGCATCGAAAATAATGTCGCAGCTTCTCAATACATGAGAAGGGCATAGAGAAGCTTTTGGATGAGGGTAACGCCCTAGGTCCATGTAAAACATCACTTACGTAGTAATCGGTCATTGAATGTTGTTTCGCTCCACGACTAGTATCAAGGCCATCGCCGTGGTGTGGCGTATAGATAAATTAAGAACGCCTCTTTGGTTTCAGAAACCGTAATAGGAGCACTCAGAAGATATCTCTTAACATCCTCAATGGCATCATTTGCTTTCTTCCGACCACTCAAACCCTCGTGGTTTCTTAGAAGTTTGAAGAAAGGTAGTCCTTTTCTCCCAAACAGGCTATTTAAACGACTTAAAGCCGCCATACACCATGTGAGCTTTTGGACTTCTTTTCTTTGTGGTTGGAGAGCGATTTGAACAATGGCTTTTATCTTTGGGATTTGCTTCGATCCTCGCATGAGACCAGAATCCAAGCAATTTTCTCAAGAGACTCCAAACACACACTTCTCGTGATTGAGTTTCAAGCGGTGTTTTTCGAGGTTGTCGAACGCCTCCTCGCAAGTTCGAAATATGATCAAGCCGCTTGATGCTTTTACGACTAGATCGCCAACATAGGCTTCCAAATTTCGCCTAACCGAGGTGAAAAAGTCGATTGCATCAAGCGCTGAAAAGAAGCGCTTAGCATTTTTAGACCAAATGGCATTTTGACATAGCAAAATATACCAAATGAGGCAATAAACGTGGTCTTTTCTTCATCTTCTAGACACATATTAATCTGATGGTAGCCAGAATATGCATCTAGAAAACTTAATGTTTCGCAACCAAAGCAGAGAGTCAACCAACCGATCGATGCGAGGTAAAGGGAAATCATCTTTTGGACAAGCTTTATTAAGATCAGTGAACTCCACGCTCATTCTCCACTTGCCGTTAGACTTCCTAACTATTACAGGGTTGGCCAGCCACTCTGGGAGGTCGACTTCTCTTATAAAGCCCGATTTAAGTAGCTTGTCCACTCGACCTTATAGCATCTCGCCGATCAAGGGCAAATCTCCGTAATTTTTGTTTTACTGTACTTTGTTAGGCCAGAGCTAGCATGTGCTCGATCACTTCCCTAGGGACTCCGGCATGTTTGGATGCTTGCCACGCCAAGATATCCGCGCTTGTTCTGGAGAAAAGTGATGAGGGCGCTTTTCTACTTGGGGTCGGAAGTATCCTCGATGCTAATCAGCCTTCGAGGGTTCCTCCAGATCCAGGGAACCTCTTGACTTGGTCGTTTCGCTTGGGTGCAGCTTTTTAGGCTTCGAAAGTGCTTGGTCAAGGTTGCCCTTTTTCCCCGCTAAGCCGTATCCGACCCACCATTTCGAGGGATCGATGGTCACACGATAAAGCATCTTCTTATCACAATGAATTGTGATTACTTTGGGACCTCGCATCTTAAGACATTGATACACATAATGAGTTGTCATTAAGAATTTTGCCAAAGTTGGTCGTCCGAGTATGGCGTTATATGCCGTATCAAAATCGACCACATCAAAGGAAATGTTCTCCGTCCTGAAATTACTTGGTGAACCAAATGTTATAGGAAGAGAAACTTGACCAATGGGTTTGGTCAAGATCTCTAAGATAATACCATGAAATGAATACCTTACCGGCCTTACCTTGGTCCCGGTACTTGCATCTCATCTAGGGTATTCGACAACAAAATATTTAACGAACTACCACCATCAATCAACACTCGATTTACTCGACAGTTGTTGATGGTGGGTTTGACCACGATCGGATAACAACCTGGTCGAGTCGAAGGATCGGCAACAACCTTCTCAAAGAGATGGCGACTTCGACCATCGTGGTACTTTATTGACAAGAGGGGAGTCAATGGAGTTTACTGCTCGATCGCGCTTTAAACCGTTGCCTTGACTCAGACGCCAATGATCCCCAAAGATGTGCTCGATGGTGTGCTCTGGATCCCAAACGACATGTCCTCGTTGTCGTCCGACTGTGTATGACCACTGGCTTGCCCTACCTCTTCAAGGGCAGGAAGTGGCCCTTTGCCGTTGTAGTAGTCCTCGAGCTTTCTTTGGAAAACTCGACAATTGCGAAGGGCACCACCTAGGCTTATCATTCTTCCGTTCGGGGCGCTTACCTTTGCCTCGATCAGGGTATTGTTTGGCACTTCGTGGCTCTTTATCGCTTACGGCCAGGACCTCCTTAGAACTATTGGCTTGAGGCTTTTGGCCCTTTGCCTTGTTCTTGGATTTCTTGGCCTTCTTCTCCTTTTTCTTACCACCTTCGCCAGCCTCTTGAGGGTGTTGATCATCTCGATCGATGATCTTGGTCCACTTGACCGCTTGCCGCCAGATGGCGGCCGATCACCATCTCAAGAGCTCAATGACAAGAGAAAGTGAGGGTTCAAAGCGATGTCCTCCGTGATCCTTCTATTGCGGACTCCCTGTTTGAAGGCTCTGATAACAGATGAGTCAGAAACCTCAGGAATTGAATTGCGAACTAGACTGAAACACCTGATGAATTGGCGTAGTGTTTCATGTTCGTTTTGTCACATCCTGTGTAGGTCGTCCTCCTTTCCGGGCCGATGGTAGGTGCCCTGAAAATTGGCCAGTAGTAGGTCGCAGAGATGTTGCCACGAGTAGATCGACTCGACTGGTTGGTTTAATAACCATGATCGAGCAGACCCTTCGAGTATAGTCAGAAGGTAATTCGCCATTACGCTTCCTCCTCCTACCGCCGCATAATGGTCCGTAGATTTGAAGGAATTCGCGGGATTTGAGACCCATCAAATTTCTCCATGTTCCCCGGTCGAAACCGTGGTGGCCAAGTGAATCGCTTTCGAGGTCAGCGAGAATGCCCGACATCCGTAATCACGCTGCATCGCCTCCTTTGCAAAAAGAGGGTTGACGCCGCCAGTGATCGCATCGACGATATCCTAGAGCGGGTGAATCTAACTTATGGTAAGTCTCGATTCTACAAGGGTAATACTCCTCGTGATTTTGTCTGTCTCGCTGCAGCACTGGTCTGGAGTGGTGAATGATCACCTCTTAGAGCTTTATGATCTTCAGCGCTCGAGGAACTCTTTTCCGGATTGGGGGAGCGATGCACCTTGCGGTGAGTCGCGATCTCCATGGAGTCGGTCGCCCACGACTTCGAGAATGAGTTATTCGATCGACCGATGTCGATGGAGTCGCATCGGTGCCACGACTTCGAGCGGATCGTTGATGTCACGAGGGTCGCTCGAGCTTGTTTCATCGTAATCATCTATACGCAGCCTTCGCGGCGATCTCTTGAGGGTGTGATCTTCGGGAGCGCCCTCAAACTCTATTTCTAGGAGAGTTATTGCTACTTGAGGGTAGGACGAAGATCTCCGCTGATGATCTCCACTTGCGCTAGAGGCCTCCTCGCTGAGGAGTCGCTTAATGACACCATTTGGCGACTTGGAGCAAACCCTCCGTGAAGGGAATTAGGGTTATAACCGTCTCCGTCGGTAAGTGAGTCCTGCGTTGGGATGGTCGAACTCGCAGGAAGAGCACGTTCGATCGCATCCTTGGCTGGGCTAACCAGAGAGAGAGAGAATCACCAGATGCTGATGAAGATCCGGAATTACGACCTCCAAGAGTTGTCACACCAGGTCGACTGTCTTAGATGGACTTGGACATTTGGAGAGGGAACCCTCGCCATGCCCCGAGTCTGCCTTGGGACAGCCCTCATTGTGGTCGGATTGACCCTTGCGGCCTTGCCCTCCGAGGAAGCTGGTTCCTCGTTTGGACGTATTGTTGTGGGGGATAAGGATCCCTCCTCAACTCCATCGGTGGTGAGGTCTCCTAGAGAAAGATCTCCGAGGCTTACATCACCGTCGGATGATGCATCACTCGGCCAGTAGTCGAAATCAAGATCTATGCCGATATCCGCATAATCGCCAAGTCGAACCTAGCTCCTTGTTCCACTCTCCGCCATCGAGCATGAGTGTTTGGAAAAGTCGAAGAGAGCCGATGACTCAAGATCCCCACGATTCGGCGCCAATCGCTGGTGTTTTAGGACCGAACTTACGAAAGATTGTTTGATTCGGGGTCCTCTAGGCTCAAAATCACACGTAGATAGAGACGCGGAATTTTATACAGGTTCGGGCCTTCTCCTGGGAGAATAACAACCCTACTCCTGTGTGTATGTATTGAGTATGCTGGATTACAAGATGGAGCCGAAGACTAGAGTATTGTGCTTCTAATGTTCCCTTGAATCGCCCCTGATTGCTCTGTTGATTCTGCCTTTTATACAGTCTCTAAGGTGTACCGTCACGTCTCCAATGTAAAGGGTGCCTTAATGTCCCAGATTATTGAGTTTTTACTAGAGGTTATGGGAGTAGTAACGTTTCCACGCCGCCAGGCAGTTACCACCATAATCAAGGAGTTAAAATCGTACCATTATCCCAGGGAATAACGGTGTAATTTACTGCCCGTATCTTGAATACGGTGTGAAAGATTCCTTTATCGACTAGGCCCATGTGTCTGTAAACCCTGTCGATTAGGGACTGGTTGTAACGACTCAACTCTAGGGCACCCGAGAGGTCCTCCAAGAACTACTGGAAAGTTCATCCGAACCTCCCAGGAGGTCCACAAAGGACCTCTCGGACAATCCACAAGACCTCCCAGAGGTCTGAAGAGACCTCTGGAAGTCCAGAGAACATGACCCGAGAGGGTCTTGGAGCCAGGATCTCCCAAGACTCGCCACGCCTGACTAGGGGAGATCGTGGGGTCCGTGGGCATCTCAAGTCCATCCGCGACCACCGAGGAGGTCGTGGAGGATTGAGGCCACCACAGTAACCGCACGACACCCACCATTGGGTGGACGTGGAGGATTGGGCAAGCTCCAGGTTCCTCGTGAATCCCGAGGTAGTCCCAAGGATCATGGCTAGCTCTTCACGTAAATAATACAATGGTGGTAACATCCAGAACGCATCTTTATTAAAGCAAAATATCTATAGAGTTTGTTTACAAGGTGGCCTTGGGCCAAGCACATATATACAAAAGAGCAAAAGAACAAAAGGGTCCATCAAGACGCCACAGCAATCGATCGAAGGCACAACCTATTCGCTGGTCTTCTTTCATCGCCAAGGTCCTCTCTCGCAAAATTGTAATGAGCAAGAATGAGCACACAACTGTGTTTCGCAAGTTACACCAGAGGTTAGCAAAATGACATGCATATATAGATAATCAAAGGATGTCATAATATGGTTAATTTGCACAAAGCCAATTTTCTTTCAAATACCATTACTAAGTTCCAAAGCAGGTCTTTAATAACTAAAATTCATTTTAGTAAAGCAATTTTTCAGTTGGATAACATTCATCAACAAGTTGGTGAAGGATACCCTCCTGACACCAGGCTCCCTTCCCAAACCCATGGGATAGGAATCCCAAAACAGATTTGAAAACATTTCGAAATCCCAAAATCAACATCTAACTCGAGTAGCCTTTGCCAAGACGCCCATGACCGTGACACGGCTATTCAATAGATTTAACTCGCAGAGGTTGTGCACTTTACCCACACGACATGATTTCTCTAGTTTATCCCAAGATCCGTCAATGCCACCTCTCACTACCAAAGGTAAGAGGTCTAGAGCTCATGATAAGGCCTTTACAATGCATTGCCCCACCACGCCTTTCCTTGCTAAGGTTTCACTTTCCTATGGATCGCAATCCGTGAAAGCCCCTCTGCACCAAAGGGGAACAAGAGGGTCATAAAAGACCATTAGCCCTACAAGACCTCCCACACCTCCAATGGAGCAAAGATATGGTGGAGTTTTGCAAATTACTCACCAGTCCCACGCCCATTCTCGAGACATGTGGTTGCACGATTGTGGCATAGCCCATTATAGGCATGGCATTGGTCGCTCAAAGACCGGGTCCTCACATGACTAGGGCGACTTTCACAAACCCTTGACCTCCACCTTAGCCAGATAGAGTCCGCACAAACATTGCACCAACCAAGCTTAACCATTTCGCCCAAATTCAATTCCAATTTCATTTTCTTTGCTTCCCCAGCAACACTTTCATATTCCCATGACAACCCCATGTCATGGTCAAAACATTTTAAGCAATATTTGGTCATGTTGGTAAAGATTTCCCCAAATCAATACTTTTGGTCTAAGCTTGACTAAGCACAAGTTTTTCAAATGGTCTTGGCTCACACTACTGCATGACCCAAGTTTGATCTAAAGGTGACAACGAGTTCAGTCCAGAGTCAACAGTGGCCATACAAAGGAAGTAGGCATAACTATGAATTTAGAACAGGTATTGAATTAACTTGGTAGAAATAGGCATGCATAATACTTTGAAACAGTAACATAAATAAATTGAATTATTGGGTGCAATATGATCAAGAGTGTAACTTGCCTTGCTCACTATCCCGAGAATCCTCCCTCGAACCCTCGGACTCCTGAGTCTTCGCAATCTACACGGTAAAAGAGCAAATTCAAAGAAGATTCAAATAAAGATCCAACCGAGATCAACAAGAAAACCAAATGAACCCCGTGAGGAGTCCAAAACTTAACCAATAGGAGAGGTCCATATTTTGGAATAGGTTCTTATAGAGAGGTCTAAGCTTACAGAAGAGGTGGTCTTTAGCAAAAGACCCCAAAGGAGTGATTTAAGCAATAGAACAGAGAAGTTCCGAGAAATGGCTCTTGCGTAAAGTCCAGAGAAGAGGTCCTCACACAAAGGCCATAGAAACCGAAAAGAAGTCCACCAGGAGGTCCCGAGATGGACACACGACCAGCAGTAGTGGCAAAAACAAGAGCGGAGGAGATCGCCAAGGACTTACCAGGACAAGAAGGAACCAATGGATGGAGGGAGGTCGAGAGCAAAGAAGGTCTTCCCCGAAGCCATCGAACGAGAGCCAAGATAACAGAGTGTGGAGAAAGGTGATGTGGTAGAATTTCTTGGTCTAATTATAGTCAAGATGGTGAAGAAAACTAAAAATATACGTGTTAAGGATAAGTATATAAATGGGTCAAAGATAGGTGAGTGGCAGAGCAGGTGTCACTACCATTCTGGTTAAAAGGTACGAGAAAGGACAACGTATGTTGCTATGGGAAGGAACAAAGAAGGATGTCAGGGTACGGCTAAGTGACCCGATTCAGAGTAAACACCACGTATGTGGATGCATTTAATGTGACAAGACATGCATTAAATGCCCAAGATATTAACGTATGGAGGAAATGAGAATGACTAAGTCCGCAAGTGGGGCCACCAACTTAGAAACAATCGGGTCAAGAGGGGAGGTCTTGCCCCGCAGAGAGGTCTTTAAGGAGGTCCGAGAGGCTTAGGAGGTCCTAGGCCCAAAGGACAGGGAGGTCTAAAGGTTGAAGAGGTTCGGACATACAGAGGAGGTCTGGACATCGGGAGGTCCTGACGGTCAGGATCTCATCAGGGGAAGTCGGGCGAGGAGGTCCAGAGCCAAATGTGAAAGGCCACGGAGAGGTCTTGGACAGGAGGTCCAGAGAACTACAAGAAGGTTCCGTGGTTGAGATTAAAGGCAAGTTGAGGTCCGGACGGTTGATCTCCAAGAGGAGGTCCAACGACCAAGATCAAACGTGCAGGGAGGTCTGGGCCTTTGGATCGGAAGAGGAGAGGTCCAACTGCTAGATTCAAAACAAAGGGAGGTCCACAGAGGGACATAACGCACGGGAGGTCTGGACCTTTGGATTGGAGATGGGAAGAGGTCTCGAACCGCCGATCCAAATGAAAGAGAGGTCCATGCGGAGGGGTTCCAAGAAGAGGGATCTCACAAAGGAGTTCCACCCATAGTAGTTCCAGATGGAGTCACCAAGGTCAAGGTAACTCAAGGGAGATCTTCAATCCGATGAGGTGAGGTTAGGATGAACCCACAGAAAGTCTTTTCGGTCAGGAAGAAATATCGAGGTGGTTCAAAGGCACACAAAAGACCCGATGAACTACCATGATGTCCTGGCTGGAAAGAGGACTAGGCATAAGGAAAGTGCCCAGGCAACAAGGGGTCTTGACTTAAGAGAAGTCTGAACAAAAAAGAGGTCTGAGCCCAAGAGATTTAACCAACAAAGAGGTCCAAGTGACCAAACTCAAATGAAAAAGGCCTGGACATAAGGTTTTGTCCAGGTGAGAAAAGGTCCAAGCCTCAAGGGAGGTTTGACCTCATGAACCACTGGGGAGGTCTAGGCCACAGAGAAGGTCTAAACCTACATAATCCAAAAGGAATAGGTTAAAGGAGGATTGCCGAGCTTACCAGCAAGGAGGTATAAACAACTCAAACCCTTCCAACAGAACCAAACTTTGAACTCTCATTAAAATAAAATAGTTTTAATTTATTTTACATATTTAAAAAGGATTTAGAAAATCAGAATGTTACACTGGTCGTAGAAGAGCTTACGACTAGGTAGTGGTCATAGAAGGTCTTATGATCACGGGCTGATCGTAGTAGAGCTTACGATCATGGGATAGTCATACAAGAGCTTACGACTATGGGGTAGTCGTAGGAAGACCTACAACTACAGGGTGGTCGTAGGAGATTTTACGACCTCCAAATTTTCTCCTTACGGCTATTAAGGGGTATACTCAAGAGTTATATGACGTCATTATTATCCATAATATGAATTATAGATAATAGATAAAATGAGGATTTGTTATATCCTCGTCACATGCCATTGCTGCAAATACATTACATGATAGATTGATAGTAATTATGCATGTAACAGTTGTGACTGATATAATGCACGTGTGTTATTAAGTAAGTACTTAATGCTAAAAATTGCAATAACAAAAGTATTAAATACCACGGGCGAGCAAACAAATGATCGAAATTTGTTTAGCTAATCTAATCGGAACGAGAGCTTCGGCTTATGAAAAATCGTCGGCCGCGCGATCCCTTAAATAGGCACGAAACGTAGACAACGAATGACTCAACGAGACGACGTGACGACGACGCGACGTAAAGGAAGGAAAAACAAAAACCACAAAAATCCAAAATAGCTTTCAAGATGACACCAGTCGCCACTTGCGCCGAGGCAGTGGTCTGTCGCGTCCGGTCGGTGGTAGGTCACCACGCCCGCCATTCAGTGTGTGCTCGCGCCTAGCAACAGGGGTTGGTGCACTATATAGGGGCTAAATGTGCGATTTATGATGGAAGGAGGCTAGTTTTGAAAATAAAAAAGATCAGGGAGCTAGAAATGCAAAAAATTCCTAGTTTTCTATTGTGTTTTTTGTTTTTGTGGAATTCATTTCACATGTCCTCTCAAAACTTTATAATTGCAAAAGGACGGATGCTAGGAGTACTAAAATTTTACTATTAACTTACCCCTAGAAGTTACCTTAGACTTTCATAACTTTTGGTGTAAAACATCGTTCATTACTAAATGAAATCCTATCCAATATGAGTTTGTTTGGAACGAATGGTTTTTGGGTATTGAGATCCCATATGAATTTCCCCTATAAAATCTTAGGTTTATAAACTTTATATGAATGTTCAAAAAGATCACACCGGAAACTTTCATTTTCGCTTTTTTAGGAGTCTAAGCTCAAACCTAATATTGAAATTCTTTGAGAAATCGAAGACAACCTCACTCCTTTCTCTCCTCTTCTATACAAACAACAATGCTCTCCCAAAAGTGTTTCTACTAGTGATGCAAGGTAAAAGTTTCTCGATCGTGTTAGTTAATTATCTCATGAATAATTTGGCAATCCAAATTCTTTTAGAAGTTATAGACAATCTTAAGAGAGAATGTGAGTCAAAACCTATAGCTGAAAATGAAATGTTTCCAAAATAAGGAGAATTGTTTTTCCATAGGTACATGATATCCATACACTATAAATTGCTATCAAATGTGCCTCGAGATTGGCGCATACTTTCAAATTTCAAACCAACATCCTATCTTCTAATAATTTTAATGTCTTTGCACAAATCTCGAAGCACTTTGAATAGATAGGATAGTGCATGGACATCCATACATACGTGTTGTATTTGCCCAAAATAAGCGGAGAAAGTTTTTTATGAAAAAAATGAGACGATTTTGTAGTTATTGTGTAAGACAACTCTAAAAGTGAGACATGAGTTGAACCACTTACTATGTAATTACGTCGTCTGGAAACCGAAGAAAATTCCATGTAACTCAAAATGTATTGTGCGCCTCTAGAATTTCTCAACAACAATTGTGTTTGTTATCTCCTTTAACTACCTTCTATATTTAATTTAATTACTCAATAGTCCATGCACATTAATCTATATCAATATCTCTTCCAAATGGCACTCTAGCAAGTAGATCATCACCAACCCCACTCTTTGTTTATCAGACGACAAATGTATCACACCAATAACATCATCTTTTGTCATATAAAAAGGTCTAATAAGATGTTTTATCGATACATTGAATCTAGGATTTTGTTGATTTTTTAAATAAACTAAATTACGATGAAACAAAATTTTTTTTGAAACTTACATACGCATTTTCAAAATTCTTCGTAAGCAACTCATAAATTGATTATGTTTTAAAAAATAATATTATTTTAAAATATAATTACAAAAATAAATAGCCGCCCCAAAAAATTACAAAAATAGCCCTCTGCCGCCAGTTCAACTGGCGACAAGTAGGTGTCGCCAGTTGAATTGGCGATAGGACCTGCTGACCACATTCACGGCCCAGCCTTTCTATCGTCGCTCAATCGCCTTTCCCGTCGTTAGGTACCTATCCCCGAAAAATTACTCTAAATCTCATTTTAATTCCAGAAAAAAAATAGAAGAGAGGAGGAGAGGGAGAGAGAAGAAGTGTGGCTAAGCTCTTCTAGTTCGCTTCGGAGGAGAGAGATTGACAGAGCATCGATCCGGTCGGCCATCTTGTAGGTACATTTTTTTTGCAACTTTGTATAATATGTCAAATTATGTAGAATTAAGTACATCATTTGAGTTGTAGCGAGTAGAATTAAGTAGAATAGCGAGTAGAAGTATGTAGAATTAAGTACATAGAATTCAAGAAAATAGCGACATGGAATTAGGAGAATAGCTTACATAGAATTCTAGAGATTAGATAATTGTAGTCAAATTATGTAATGCATCATTTGAGCTATGTATAGTGTAGTTCATCGTATGCATATTATGAATGTTACAAAGACTCTAACGATTTAGGATAAATCAGAAATAGGAAGACGCCTATTACAAATATGTAAAAATAATTTCAAATTTTATTTAGCTTCTCATTTGTGCGTGGTAATTATATTGTTAATGTCAAAAATTAATTTTAAACTAGGAAACTAGGAAAATAGGAAGAACTTTGTTTATTGTTTACATTTGCACTTGGAAAATATTTAAAAATATCCTCTAAATTGGAAGACCATATTACAAATCTGTTTAAATTGCTGAGTAGCTTAAATTTGGTTTACATTTTTGTGTGGTAATTATTCTGTTAGTATAGAAAATTATTTTTAAAGTAGGAAATTTAGTTTTTGTACATCTTTCGTAGTCTTAACCATGCATGCACTTAATTTTTAGGTATGGCAGACGCAGGCCACTACGAGTTGCTTGCCCCGGTGATTGACGCACATCACCGTAGCTGCCTCAGTACCATGCTCCCTAGGAGGGCGAGGCACCGATTGAGCTTGGCGCTACAGTAGCCGCGACGCCCGCTGCAGCATGGAGGCCGCACCTGCATCGGGTTCCGAGGTACGTGTAGTTCTGACATTCATGCACTCAATCGCAATCTGACTACTTTACGTGCAGTCATGTTTGCTCTTAATCGTTTCGACGCAGGTTGAGAGCGGTAGGCCTCCTTCCACTAGTGAGGATGGTGGAGGCGACGTGGGAGGACGACCAGGACCGCGGTCCTAGTCGTACGTCTAGACGTTTTCCATGCGACCGGGCTCTACTAACGGTGCTGGTTAACTGTTGGAGGCCAAAGACGCACACATTCCACCTTTCATGCGGGGAGATGGTGTTGACCCTTCAGGACGTCACCTTCCTTACTGGGTTGCCCTGCACTAGCTTCCCTATGGCGGCGTATGACACCCCGGCCACGTGGCGCACGGACCTCCTAGCAAGGTTCCACGATGTGCTGCCGTCGGGCAGCGGGTACACAGAGTTTAGCAGCTCGCATGGGCCGACGTTGAGGTGGATCTACCAGTTCTACGTAAGTCTTCGTAACTGTTGTCATCTCGCATCAATTCATATGTGAATCTTGCTGAGGTGTACTTGTCTTCTTTCAGCTCGAGCGTATGACGGCGAACACAGGTGACATCATTGTTAGGAGGCACTTCGAGGCCTACCTGCTGTGGTTGTTCGGGTGGGTCATGTTCCTGGGGTCCCACGGCGACAGCGTCGGCAAGTACTACGTCCAGTATGCACGTGAGCTGGCGGACTGGCCGGTGGCCGAGATCCACTCTACTACCGGGTTCGGCCGCGGTTTGGCGCGACGTGTGCGGCACGGTGCCACTGTGCCCAGCTCCATCCTCTCCGGATGTCCGCTACTTCTGCAGCTGTGGTCCTTCGAGCGCTTCCAGATCGGACGACCACAACTGGATTTGGGAGCGTACGCGGTCAGCTTTTACGCCGAGGACGACATTGTGGACTGGCCGACCATGGGCACGGTGTGGTGACGCCGACGGGTTAGTTTCATGATCATTTATTATTTTTCGTAATGTAATCACAATTTCGGGTGATAAGTTTTCGTTGCTATATTCCACATGTCACCTACACGTTGATCACTTTGCGGGGGTTCTACCTAGAGTACGTTGCAATGTTTGATCAGCTGACAGATGACCGTGTCATCTAGACACCGTACACTCAGGAGAGGGTGCACGCGCGCGGGCCTAAAGGACCGTTGAGCCTGTGCACACGAGACTACATGTACTGGTATACGCGGAGGGCCTTGGTGCACAATGTCTTCTTGAGGAGTACCAGGTGCAGCCGGTCATGCGCCAGTTCGGTCTGCGACAGGAGGTCCCAGCCTCGTGGAGGGGACGTGGGTGTCGACGCACGTGCATACGTAAGTTCACGCTTTACTTCTTTTGTACAATGTGCGTTACATGTTGACCAAATAGTTGTCTTGCCGTCCACAAGTACACTAGGAAGGGAGTACGTGGCATGGGCTCCTGGTTGGACAAGATGTCCTATTGGGTTGCGGCTTGGCTCAGGGCCTACGACGACCTCGTCCAAGAGGATGCTCCCTACGACCCCGGGACATACGAGGAGTACATGGAGTGGTACACCAGTCGAACGAGGCTTCACTGCATTCGGGTCGTGGTCGACCCACCACGACATGAGGTTGCGACGTCCGACACGTACCCCACCTAGCCGGACTCCACATTCCACCTCTCCGTACGTATTGAACGGTCCTTAATTCATATTTAATTTGCAAGATTTAGGTTTTCAACTTGTTGATTACTTGTGCAGATGGATCTACACCAAGAAGTTCTCGAGTTGGTAGCCTCTGCGTAGCAAATGACGCTGGGGGACACCAGAGGGGTCCTGCAGAGGATCATGGAGAAGGCGAGACGAGGCATCCATATCGCCACTTGTCGCACGCTGAGGGACCCAGTGGACCGACCAGTGCGAGGACGAAGGGTCAGCCAAGGTGGTTCACGGCCACGGGCTCCTACCCCAGACGTGGCAGGCATGTCATCGTGGCATCGTGGTGGGAGCACCACTGGATATTTTGGAGGTGAGTATGAGACATTCACTTCCACTTCTTTATTTCGAACCGCACTAGTTACTAACGATAATCTTCTCTTGTAGGTCCTGTGCTCCACCGGCACGCGGGGTACGAGTATGCGGAGTCGTCAAGGCACACCTTCATGCCACCAAGTATGACCACATTGCTTGCTTGCATAACGTCCTTTTGCGTGGTTATCGCCATGATTACATGTGTAACGTAATGCTTCTTTATTTCGAACCCCACTAGTTACTAACGACAATCTTCTCTTGCAGGTCCTGAGCTCCACTGGCACGCGGGGCAGGAGTACGCGGATTCGTCGAGGCACGCCTTTGTGCCATCAGGTATGACCACCTTGCTTGCTTGCATAACGCCTTTTTTCGTGGTTTTCGCCATGATTGCATGCGTAATGTCATGCTTCACAGATCAACCACCGTCTTAGGAGGACGATTACTTGTCGCACAAGGAGGCACACTCTGGGTACTTCTTCTTGGACCAGCGTGGTACCCAGTTCTCCGTGGCGGCTTCTCAGCTGCACGGTGTGCCGGGACCGATCCAACCGATGTAGGACCCCCCTCGCGACACCACCTCAGGCTACTCGCGCCGGTCGAGTAGTGAGGCAGCCAGATCCTCTGACGTACTTGGACCATCGTCGGGCGAGGCCAGGCGCGACACGCAGGGTTTGCCCCAAGAGGGGCCACTAGTAGATATTTGTTCCTCCAAATATCAGTCATGCCATGTGAATATTAATTTCTGTACAACTATTATTATGCTAGTCTCGTGTTTTGATAACTCTTTTTTTATGCAAACCGTGACCACGTGAGGGATTCTGCATCGGAACACCCCACACCACCCTCTTTCTACGCCTTTACTCCCCCTTACTTTTCAGAGTAACAACACCGGCGGCTTTGCTCAATGACGTGACTCTGACGAAGTCAACTTTATGCAGCGACGCGGACCTAGTGAGTCACTTTTATGTTAACGACGTGACCCGACGAGTCGTATTGCCGCCATGGACACGATTTTCCTTCAACCGAATTACAATTCAGCTGCGTACGCAGCGTCGACTCAGCATATAAGTACTACCCATTCCACGCTAGATTCTCCTACATCCAGACTTCAACACAATCTTGCTTAGATGGAGAAGCACTTGGAGAAGATCCGCGAATCAGAAGGAGTATGTGACCCAGAGGAACAAAGGGAACGTGCCAGAGGCCACCTCCCACAATAACGCCGCTTCATAGCAAAGAACCCCTACTAGAACATCCCAACCGAGCATTCGCCGCAACACCCGCCCGAGGCGGAGACGCCGTCCCTCTGTTGGTGCAGGGATAGATGCAAATTCTTCAAGTCCAAGCACCGAATCAGCCTGGGCATGCTTTACTGGGCTTGCGTGAACTACTCCTATGACTATTCTGACAGCCGTTGGGACACGAGTCGCTATCGGCAGCTGGTAAGGATATGTAGCAGTATGTTCCCCTACCATTTCTCTTTCAAAGTCCGCACTAACAACCTCTCTCGTCTACCCGTAGTCCCCGGATCCGTTATATGGCCACTGCAAGTGGATTGACTTAGAGATCCACCCACACGATCGGTGGACTCTCAACTACGAGGAGTGAGATGCCAACAGGGACTGCGAGAGGAGGGAGGAGGAGCGTCGCACCGAAGAGCACGACCAGCGTATCCGGCGGGAGACGCAGGCCCATCTCGAGATGTGCAAGCACAGGGAGTGCGAGGCTCGCAAGAGGGAGTGCGAGAAAAAGAGGAAGATAGCGGTCGAGGCCAAGGCGGTTAGCGAGGAGTACAACGCCGAGCTCGTAAGGAAAGGCAAATGGCCCCTTTCCACGCAGTAGTCCGACCCTCTTCGTCCATATGTCCAATGTATTTCTATTTTCCTAAAGGCATGCATGTACCTTCCTTGGTTCGTTAGCCTATGTGCCATGTAACCCCTCTTGTCGGATCAACTGTCGTGTTGTTATCGTTGCACCATTTGATCAAAATTGCGCACCGTGTGTGAATTCTCCGGCGCAACGCAATATAACATACCTTCCTACTTACGAATCATTAATACCTCAATCGTCCTCACAAATTTCCTCATAAATTCACCGCAGTACAACAACATACGACGATCACAAAATGTTATTGCAAGTCTAACATATTTGTACCGTTCATAATCTACGAAAATCACAAACACACCAACCAGTCTAGGGTTTAGTGTCCTGTTGCCAGTTCAACTGGCGACATCTCCCTATCGCTAGTTGAAATGGAAATAGGTAGTTTTCGCCAGTCCAAATGGCGACAGGTAGCTGTCGCTAGTTCAAATGGCGACAGATAGCATTTACCAGTTCAAATGGCGACAGGGAAGTGTGACCCTATAAAAACCCTTCAAACCCTAAAATTCGGCACATGACTCACTTTTATTCAGAAAAAAGAAAAGGAGGGAAGAGAGAGGAGTAGAAGGGAGGAGAGAAGCTAGCGAAGTGCTGCCCGTCCGGTTGCCCACTTGTCGGGTAATTTTTTTAACCGAATGGATTACATAGTTTTAGATGTACGGTTACGTAGAATAGTATGTTTTACATAATACTTTTCAATGGGTAGTCTAGTTTTGGATATGTGGTTAATCGTGGAAATGTTCTTTATGGTTAGGGGACTATTATGGAGGGTCCCGTGGGGATTGATTTGCGTTATTTCTAATCAGCGACTATGCCCCTAGCAATACCAGACCAGCGTACATGGGGGCGCTGTGATGCGGTGGTTGTTCTACACATTTCTAGTGGATCATGATGTGTACGATCTGACTTTGAGTTGTCTTGCCCCCCGGGCAACACAACCCACATATTGGGAGTTAGTGCAGCTGAAGGGAACAAATTCATAGCAGTCATATGTACGCATGGAGAGGGAGAGAGGGTGGAATTTGGTCCTTCTAACCCAGGCATATGCCAAGCCTACTCCTCCATCCACAACTGAACAAGAAGGGGGTGCTAACGCCGAAGAAAAAGTCGGGAACTCCAGCCACAGAGCGGCACACACAATGGTTGAAGCTCCCAAAGTTGCTGATGCTGTCGATGAAGACCCTGCGGAAGTAGCTCTTTCGGTCAGGCAAGCTAATGGTCTTGCTGACGAGGGTGAGGAGGTGGAAGCCATAGTGCAAAGGATGGATCTCGAAGACCGGGACTACATGACATTGTCAGAAGATAGAGGTTTCGACGACGAGGATGATGCGGACCAGCAGGTGGTTCCATTCGAGTGGAACACATACCAGTTCGACAACCTCATCATCAACAAAGGCTCCCATGTGTCGTGGGAGTATGACCAGAGCGAGGTTAGGCAAGGAGCTATGTTCAAATGCAATGAGACCGTGCAGGACGCGGTCAAATTCTGGGCCATATTGGTGCGGCGCACATTCAGAGTCGTCAAGTCTACCCCAAGATCCTACGACGTGAAGTGTGACACAGAGGGATGCCCTTGGCGAGTGCACATATTTCATCCTAAGTGGGACACCTATTGGAAGTGCTCTATAGTCGTCCCTCACACATGTGTCATCGCTGAGTCAGTGCGGTCTCACAGGAACCTTTCATCAGGCTTCATCGCCAACCTCATGTACGGTGAGATCATGGATAATCTAGATTTG
Source organism: Phyllostachys edulis (assembly GCA_036346405.1). Classification (NCBI taxonomy): domain Eukaryota; kingdom Viridiplantae; phylum Streptophyta; class Magnoliopsida; order Poales; family Poaceae; genus Phyllostachys; species Phyllostachys edulis. Next base: position 17,840,876 of record CM070548.1, on the reverse strand, counting down.
GAGCCACGGTCCATCATTCGGTCAATTGAGGCAAGGTTCCAGTACACAATCAGCTACGCCAAGGCATGAAGGGCAAAACAGAAGGTATTAGAATCAAGTTTCGATACGTTCGAGGACTCCTACCACAACCTTCCCAGACTACTCTGAGTCATACAAGACAGGAATCCCGGCACTCATGTCGACATTCATGATGCCACACATCGGAAGTGGGCCAATAAGAAGGTACTGTAGCGAGCATTCTTCGCCTTTGGTCCATGCATCAATGCATTCTGGCAATACTGTCTTATCTTGTGCGTCGATGGCACATTCCTGACTAGAAGGTACAAGGGCCAGATACCGACAGCAATAGCGACGGACGAGAACAATCAAGTTCTTCCCGTGGTATTCGCTTCGTTGAAAGCGAGAACACAGATAGCTGGTTGTGGTTCCTGAAGAATTTGAGGATTTATATTGTACAAGGCTGTCCAAACGTATGCATCATACATGATCGGCATGCGGGCCTGCTGAGTGCAATAACTTAGCTACAACAAGGAGAGAACGTACCACTTTCGTGGATGGATCTACAGAGTAGGTGGTGCATGAGACACTTGGGTGCAAACTTCTACAAACAGTTTTGCAATAAGGACTTGATGAACCCGTTCAAGTGGCTGTGTAATCAGAATTAGCAACGGAAGTTCGAAGCACTTTGAAAGATTCTGGATGAGCGGACCAAGATGCACAAAAGGGAGGCAGCGAAAAGGGCCACCCCAACCACTGACCAGACCCCCGAAGCATTGTCATAGCTACCCACAGATGCTCCCAGATTGACGAGGAGGACGGGGGCGCAGGTGAAATGCTTCTCGGACTAGATTGAGCATGATTCTAAGGAGAAGTTGTCGCTGCTATATGACAGGTGTGGTGCTCGATATGGTGTCATGACAACCAATCTAGCTTACAACTGGGTCATACACGGCGCAAGGTGCCTCCCTTTGATTGGTATTGTGGAGGCAATTCTCCATAGTACGACGAACTACTTTGTTGACAGAAACCACAACGCGTTGCTCGCCGTGGCAAATGAGAGAGTACTCTACTCCGCCATGGTCACCAAGTACATGGAGGAGAAGAGCAAGAAGAGTGAGATGCACCAGACATTCAAGATGGGCACAAGGGAGCTTCGCTTCGAGATAATGTGCAAGGATAAAGGACGCCGCGGGGCGAACAGCGAGAGGATTACCCACGAGTGTACGCTACGCCGCAGTAGTTGCATATGCACTTGCAACAAGCCCCTTCTTCTACATAGGCCCTGCTCCCATGTCATGGCCGCATGTTCGACGGTGTAGCATCCCGGCCAGTGCCTCTCTGACTATTTCACCAAGGAGGCGGTGATGCAAACCTAGAGTGGAGAGATGTATGGTTACACTGTGGTTGGTCATTTCACTGGCCATCCGACCTGGAAGCAACTAATTTGGGCCGTGGACATTGATAAACTCAAGGGAAAGGTTGGGCGGCGACAGGTACGACACATTAGGAACGACATGGACGAAGCAGAGGCCGGACGTCGTATGAAGAAGTGCTCTATTTGCAGGGAATCTGAGTACACCTTCAAGAAATGCCCCACGATAAATCCTCAGGACGAATGAGACATCGTGTAACATCCCAATTTTCAGAGCCTTTTTGAAGTCTTCAAAATAAAAGAAATCATTTGCAATTTATTGGATTAATTTAAAGCTTAATTTGAATTTTCAGAAAAAATAATAACATTTTAAATGATTAAAATAAACATCAATTAAATCCAAAATTATTTTATTCGATCTATTCAGGTTCCAAGTTTTCTTGTGGTATTTTCGATTTTTTTGAATTTATTTATTTGTCTCCTAGCTATCTTCTTCTCGAAGCTGATCCGTGTATCGAGTACTGTTCATCCGACCACTATTCACAAAACACTGTTCACCTGACCACTATTCACTAAGCACTGTTCATCTGGCCACTATTCATCGACCACTGTTCACTTCGGGTGCATGGTCGAAAGGCTTCAAAGAGTACGTGGTCGTGGAAGGGCTTCGACTGCTTGTGGTCATAGCTGCTCCTGGTCGTAGTGAGAGGAGGGTTCGACTACACCTGGTCGTAGGTGATACGACCACACTCCCTTCCCTTGCTTCCTCCCCTGTGCAGCTAGCCGAGCACCAGAGCTCCATGGCCATTAATGGCCGGTCATCACTCTTTCTCTCATTTCTTTGCACACGAAGCATCAAAATTGATTCCGTCTGAAGCGAAACGTTCCCACTAACCTCACCCACGTTACCATATCATCATTTGCTGCCTCCTCCACTCCTTGCAATTAAATTTCCCGTTTCTCTATTTACACCGAAAACTGAAGCTTTATTTCTCCAAACGTTTCCTATCGATTGGAGCACCACCTTCACTCTATAAAAGGAGCACTGTGTGTCCCTCGCTCCCATCTTTCATTCACCGCAAACCCCACTCCCTCTCTCTCCCTCCCCTCGTCGGTGTCGCCACCAGAGCACCGCCGCCCCATGTGCCGCCAACGACCGTGCGCTCCGAACACCGCTGCTGTCGCCTCGCTCCGTCTCCGGCGCCGCCACCACCACCATTGGGAAGAGGACCTCGCCAGGGTATCATTTTGCCCATTCGCTGGCCACCCCGTCGCTTGCTTCACTGGAGCCATTGCCATGCATTGGACTTCTCTGTTCGGTATGAACAGTGTTCCGTGAACAGTGCGATTTCTTGTTTTTCATCACTTCATGCTATATCTGTGGATATCATGGGGATATTTGTATGATCTTAGGATGATGTTACAATTGGCAATGTCGTTAACGGTTTATCGAATCACGCGTTTTTGTTAAAGGTTAAAGTGCTGTCAGGTCAGGTGCGGTTGGACCGGCATTGGGCACGCGGTTAGACCGGCCTGTAAATGGCGGTCAGACCGGCCATTTTGGCAGTCTGACCGATTTTTGTGCTGGTCATCGGCCTAAGTGGCGATGTGGTTTGGGTTAGGTCAAGTTCATGGGTTTCATGGCATATGTGTTGCATGATGCATGTTTTGACTAACGTGGGTCAAGTTGCGAAGAACTTGTTCCCGGAATCGATTTCTTTGTCTATTATTGTGCAGGTTACTTTGAGGTCAATGACGGTCAACGACGAGGATGATCGGGACTAGGCTTGGAGAGCTGAGGTTTAGAACGATTGGGGATGCCGGGTGAGGTCAATGGAGTCAAGCATGGTGCAAAAGGGACAAAGGTGACCGAACGGGCAGTTCGGTGCGACGGGTTGGATCAAGCGGCGCGGGGGTCGGTGCAAGTGCCATGGTGGTTTCGGTGGGAGCCAGATGGAAGAGACTTGCCGACATGATGAGAGCCGCTGGATCAACCTACACGTCGTGAAGCATGAGAGGTGCTTCACGAAGATGGGACTTGGTCTTTGAAAAAGATCGAGAAATGGTATTTTGGTAATTTACCAAATACCGCCTTGGTGATCTTTTGCCAACCCGCGGCGCAAGGTGGCGTGAAGAAGCGGATTAGGTCAAGAGGAGATGAAGACGACGCTTTAAAAGGCGTGTGTGTGTGACCCGTTTGTGTGTGGGCCTTAACGGGAGCCCATTAGGGTTCAATCTTCTAGAAAGTCTAAGCCTCCACTATAAATAGAGGAGGAAGGTGGCTGCACCCCCTTCAACCCTTTCATTAGTGAAACCCTAGTTTGCTTTTGTGCTTAGGGAGAGGAAAGTGGAGGTTAGGGTTCTAGAGAGTTGGATTGGATTTCGTGCTCATGTATTGAGTCCTTGTCCTCTTGCATGGAGTGGCTGTAATCATTCATCTTCTCAAATCAATCCAAAGAAAGTTATCTCAAAGATGAATCTATTGGCTTTCTTTCTCTCTATTTGGTGATTTGAGTCTCTCTTTGATTCACGAGTTTTTGCTTGGTTTCTTGCCTTGATCTAACTTGCTGTGACATGTAGGAACCCATCTAGGATCATCTTGATCATCATTCACCCACGAGCAAGTCTCTAGATCATCTTTTCGTTTTGACTCGGTTTTGAATTCACCTTCCTTCATTTTGAAAAAGATAGGAACTTTAGCGTGGATCTATGCGATCCTTGATTGGAATAGGTTCCTAATATCCTTAAGAAGGTGTGTGTCAAGTTTCGTAGAGTTTTGCCGTGAGAATCAAACATTAGACCGATTTGAGTTTTGAGTTGTCGGGCTGTTCTTCTGTTCTGGGCAAAATCGGTCAGACCAAAGTTTTAACACCGGTCAGACCGCCCTCCGGTCTGACCGCCCATAAGCCGCCGGTCTGACCGCCCTCCAGATTGCTTTTGGTTTTTGGTCTTTTGATTTGGGGATTTTGGATCGGATTCAATACTAGTCTTTCGCTGTACTGGTATATTGATCTTTATAGCTTCCATAGCTATTGGAGTGATATTTGTGTTGAATCCATCTTTTGTGAAAAAGTGAGCGTGCTCCTATTCACCCCCCCTCTAGTCGCTTTTTCAGTCCAACAATATCAAACTTCCAAACACTCGTTCTCTTTCATTCAAACTCCAAATCCATCGTTTCTTTCTTCTAAATTCATCTAAATTCAATATCTTCCTTCCAGTATTTATTTTATAATTTTTAGATTTTATTTGAATTTTTGTTATTTATTTGTCTCATTTTGCACATATAGAATCTAGCGTTTCCGAAACCTTCCAGGAGCAATCTACAGAAGTATCTGAAAATTTCGACAAAGGCAAGTCGTAAACCTTTGATCATTTTGTACCCAGTTTACAAAATTATATTGTTTTGTATCAACATGCATTGCTAAGTTTATAGTAATGGTTTTTCGGGAATAGTTAAATGCGTATTTGACAACACGCCTCCTTGAATAATTGTGAATTACATGTTGACATGTACCCTTGGACACCATAGCCTAGTTTAATTTTAGTTGGTCATATTTTATTACCAATATGGGTATCGTATGTTGCTTAGTCATGCTTTAGTTGAACGATGGGTCTCTTCACCATGTTAATCATGAAAATTTGACTTAATGATATATGGAATTGTGGCGCGACCACTATTATTAAAATTTGTTGTACCATGACAAGGGTTGCTATTTGGCCAGGTTGAACTGAAAATGATTTCATACTCAGGCGATTGATCGTGCAGTAAAGGGGATGATTTGTGATGTGGTTGACTCGCCTGAGTAGTCACCAAGGACTTAACTTTGTGCGCCATTGATCTGGGCCATACCGTACAACCACATATCCAGGATGGGGTGGACCTAACTGACTAATTAGCAATGTTTTGGTTTTGTTCTGTTTGGGTTGATAAGAGACGCAAGAGGGGGCCCAGAATGGCGAAACCTTAGCGAGCAGAACTGGGTCAAAACAGAGCTTTGTAAAAGCCTTGTGATAATCACTTAGTCGCACACCTTGGAAGTGTGTTAAACGGACATTATAAGTTGATTATCTCTTGTGGGTCAAGCTGTACAACCTCTATAGAGTGTTAAAAACTATTCGAATAGCCGTGTCCTTGGTTATGAACAATGCCTAGTGATTTCACACGAGGGTTAGATTTTTTCTCAAATGTTGGAATGGTGGAACGGTTGGGAAGTGAACATGGTTGTTCACTAGTTGTTATAAAGAACTTGTTTACTTATGTATTTAATCTTTTAAATTGTATTTTTCAATCTATTTACTGTATTTACAGTCAATACTTCTTTCTGCAAAATAGCTATAAAGCTACTTGACGAGGATATAACAATCCTCATTTAATCATTTATCTATAATTCATATTATGGATAATAATGACGTCATATAACTCTTGAATATACCCCTTAATATTCATAAGGGAGAAGCTGGAGGTCGTAAGTTCTCCTACGACCACCCTGTAGTCGTGGGTCTTCCTACGACTACCCCATAGTCGTAAGTTCTTCTACGACTATTCCATGATCGTAAGCTCTACTACGATCAGTATGTGGTCGTAAGCTCTCCTACGAGCACCACCTGGTCGTAAGTTCTTCTACGACCAGTCCCTAGTCGACAAGGCTCACAAACATGTGGGCCTAGTCGATCAAGGAATCTTCTGTACCGTATCCAAGGATATGAGCAATCAATTATGCTGTTATTGTCTAGAATAACGGCACGATTTAACTCCCTATTATGGTGATAATTGCCTGGCGACATGGGAACATTACAACTCCCATAATAACCTCCAGGAACAACTCCACGATCTGGAGCGTTGAGTGACCTTTATACTGGAGATCCAACGACGCACCTCGAAGACAGTATAAAAGGCAAGGATCATTAGGACAAAGGGGGGAGAGGCGAAATAGAAGCCAAACAGAAGCCAATCAGAAGCACAATACTCTAGTCTTTTGGCTCCATCTTGTAATCCAGCATACTCAATACATACACACAGGAGTAGGGTTGTTATTCTCCCAGGAGAAGGCCCAAACCTATATAAAAATCCCGTGTCTCCATCTCTGTGTGATTTTGAGCCTAGAGGAACCCCGAATCAAACAATCTTTATGTAAGTTCGGTCCTAAAACACCGACACTACTCTTGTTCAAGCCTTGTATAAATACTATTTGCATACATTTTCCTACGACTTGCTGAGTACTTTATGTACTCACGGCTATATGCCATTGATCAGTCACCGAGGAAGACCCAGGGAACACTGAGTTCTACGAGGAGGAGTACTTTGAAGACTATGCGAACTAGGATGCGCTCTCTACTCGATTGCCTGTGGGAATGTCGGATGGCTATCACAAGAGTTTCTTCCGCTGCAAGTTTATTATTTTGTCTTTAAGCCCTGCATGGCAATAATTGTAAAACCTTGACTATAAGGTCTGTTATTACTTTTTAATAATATTTGGCTTATTCTTAGCTATTTCGTTGTATGGATATGATTTCATTAATGTTGACACTGTGTGAACTAGCTATTGATCTTGGGACTAGTTCAGAATACACAGAGGGTCCGGATTTGCAGATTCGGGTCCCGACACATCGGCACTCCAGACGTCGACGCGGGGACCTCATCCGATCGCCTGACTCGAGACAGTCCACATGGGGGATGTTGAGGTCGCGGCCATCGAAAGCACAGACAGTTGTAATATGTTATTACCAATGTTCTAAATTATCATTTTGATTTGAAAAAAATTAAGTATTATGATGTTTTGCTTAATGTTATGTAATATCAGTGTGATTTGTCGTAGTTTTGATATAAACTAAGTGTTATGATATTTTGCTGAATATTATGTAATATCAGTGTGATTTGTTGTAGTTTTGATAGTAATGACAAATTCACATTTATTTCCTTACATAATATACATTGCATGTACATGAGCAATGTTATGCAAGAGGTCATTTCTCCGTAAGGTCTCCACTGTGTATGAATTTCCTAGCGTATCGCAATATCGCTTACCTTCCTACTTACGAATCATTGATACCTCAATCGTTCTCGAAAAATTCTTCAGAAATTCATCGCACTAGAACAACATACGACGATCACAAAATGTTATTTCAAGTCTAACAGATTTCGTATCGTTGAAATCTATGAAAATCATAAACCGACCAACCAGTTTAGGGTTTTAGCTCTCAGTTGCCAGTTGAACTGGCGATAGGGAGCTGGACTGGCGACAGAGGGTCAACAAGGCCAACTAGCGACAGGGAGCTGTCGCCAGTTGAACTGCGACAGAGAGCCATTTTTGTAATTTTTTGGAGTTGTCGCCAGTTGAACTGACGACAGAGAGCTATTTTTGAATTTTTTGGAGCGGCTATTTATTTTTGTAGTTTTTTTAAAATAATAATATATTTTTTTAAAAAATCCTCATAAATTAGCTCATGCTCCCGGGCTTGAAATGGCTATCGATAGCATGACATAGCCACATATGAAGTCTACTTGGACCAGGTCAGGTCACCTTTGCTTTGCTGACCTAATTACATTTTGACCCTTCAAAAAGCACCAAACCGCAGCACAACCCAAGCCAGGCGGCCCAACCTGGTCGTTCTGTACGCCTGGAAGTGTACGAGGAAAAGAAAAATCTCGCTTCGTATAAAACAAAGCAGAGAGAAAAAAAATGGAGGCATGAGCTCCACCTCCTCCTCTCCCGATCCCCCGCAAACCCTAGCCCCGGCCTAACCACTCCTCGCGCCGGGACCGGAGCCACCTACCTACGCGGCGGCCGGCGGGACGCGGCGAGATGCCGTCGCACGGGGATCTGGATCGGCAGATCGCGCAGCTGCGCGAGTGCAAGCACCTCCCGGAGGCGGAGGTCAAGGCGCTCTGCGAGCAGGCCAAGGCCATCCTCATGGAGGAGTGGAACGTGCAGCCCGTGCGCTGCCCCGTCACCGTCTGCGGCGACATCCACGGCCAGTTCTACGACCTCATCGAGCTCTTCCGCATCGGCGGTGACGCGCCCGATACTAACTACCTCTTCATGGGCGACTACGTCGGTACGTCCTCCCTTCACCCGCGGCTTCCCCTCTCTCGCCGCGCGCGCCCGCCGTGTCGACGCTTGATTCTGTCGATCTGTGCGCGAAAAAAAGAATGGGTTTTTAGATCCTGCTATGGAATTGAGCGGGCTGGTGGTTTTGGCGAGGTAGGATTCTTGGGAGAATTCGTTGCGAGGCGGATTGGGACGTTTATGCTGGTTATGTAGGTTCTAGTAGTTATTTATGTTCTTGTTGTGCGATTTGGTGAGGCCAATGTCCTGTGCTGGTTATCTGTCGGGTTTGGGCAGAGGTTGCGAGGATCTTGTCGGAGCCTTCGTCTTTCGGGTCTCATAAGCACCTTTATAAGCTGTTGTAGTTATCAAGAAGATAAGAATTCTCATTAATTGATACCAGGAGACGACAATTACATGAGAAATGCGAATGTGCTTTAGTAGCATCTCTGTTCGATGTGTTAGTCTGTCGTTTTTGTGCTGGTCTTTATGTAATAAGACGGAAAGATGTCGTATGATTTTCTTGGCAATTAGATGTGCTTATATCACATGTTATGTCGTTTGTTGGAACGATAGAAGGGAAATCCAATCATTTTCGAGCCGATGTGACGGATAAATTGTTTGGCACCTGCTTTTGTTTCCATCTGTAGTTTTAATTGCATATCTATTATCTTGCCTCCCCTAACATGGATAAATTTTATCATGTGGTTTTTGCTGCAGACCGTGGCTACTATTCGGTGGAGACTGTTTCGCTGTTAGTGGCTTTGAAAGTTCGCTACAGAGACAGAATTACAATATTGAGAGGAAATCATGAGAGCAGACAAATCACTCAAGTGTGAGTTTATGTCCTTCTAGATATAGATATTTTTCTGCACCCAGTTGCTGATTTCATTATGTACTTCCTTATACAATGGTAACAACTAAAAAGTGACAAGCATTCAAGCATTCAAGATGCAATCTTTTCTGACCTCTTTGATCCCCAATTATCTGTCTAAATTGACTAAGCTTGAGATGTATTCTTCCACATCAAGAGTATTATCTTGTGCATAATGGTTAAGGCAATACCCGACTTATAAAGCATCCTGCCTTGTTATTGGAACTCTATTTATTAGTGCATAACACTTTAAAGTAATAAACCCAGTAAGAAGCTTGAATGTGCTGGCTGGCCAATTTACTTGGGCAAGAGCTTGTTTTAATTTAGTGGGCAAAGCTATAATACTTTTGCTGTGCCTACTGTCTAGGCATCTTTATCTGGTTGCTCAGAGCAGAACTTCCAGCTAGATCTGTGGTTACCTTATTGCCATGAAATTTGTGCCTTATAACACTGTGTACTTTGGTCAATGGTCACAGGTTATTTCTTCATGCAATGTTCTAAATGGTTGAAATGAGTACCACTAAGAATGTTCTTTATTACAATATTTGCATGGCACACCATAGACTTCTGCACAATGCGGCTTTCACGAGCTATTTTGCAACATGTACACCTGTAGTGTTACGACATAGTTCTTGACATTGACTATTTTGCTACAGGTATGGCTTCTATGACGAGTGCTTACGAAAATATGGCAATGCAAATGTATGGAAGTACTTTACAGACTTGTTTGATTATTTGCCTCTCACAGCTCTAATAGAAAACCAGGTTTGTTTTTCAAGTAATTATGGTTGACATTTTCACACTAATATAGGCTTATATATATGCCTGACATACGGGAAACACACATTTTGTAGGTGTTCTGCCTTCATGGTGGTCTCTCTCCATCATTGGATACATTAGATAACATCCGTGCTCTTGATCGCATACAAGAGGTAGGCAACAAAGTTACCACTTTCTTGATGTACTAGTGTTTTTCTATTGTATCCGATCTCCGGTATCTCGAAATTGTGACTTGTGCATGTCTTGTATAACGGCGATAATTTTGTGATATCTGGAGATTATGGCTGATTTTTATATTATTGCAGCTGTGTGTAGATGTAATATATTAGCTATATAGGGCCATACAAGTTTTTTATGTAGAGCGAATTCAAAGGCCTTTCATAGCACTTTAGAGGCATGCATGGGACTATGGGAGGTCATCTTTACCATTATAGTACCTAGGCAGGTATACGCAAAGAAAAATATTGCGTGTTATTGCTATAATTTGGTTTAGGTCATGCCAATGTGAATTAAGAACAAACTTTGATCTTGGATAAATAACCATGTAGCATTAAGCTTCTGATGGCAAACATCAATAAACAATTACTGTGTAGTGATAGTTGATCTGTTTTGAATGGAAAAGTTGCATTAGTCTGGCTGTACAATCCTAAGTCCTAACAATGGCTATTCTCCTGAGGGTAGGTTGTTACTTAGTCCAGTATCAGTTTAGGTCCTTCAACTGGTTATTTTTAATATTGATGTGTACTCTTTTTTTATTTTTATTACATGGATGGCCCTTCAACTGGTTATGTTTAATATTGGTGAGCACTCTCTCTCTCTCTCTAATTTTTATTACATGGATGCATGCTACACTTGAGTGCTATGCCTAACTATTACGAAATGCTATCTTGTATTCATCCTCCACAATCCTCGTTCACAATTTGATTGAACAAATGGTTAAATTGATAATCATCAAAATTTCCATAGGTTGCTCTTTTAATTAATAAGCTTCTAAAGCTGGCATTGTGCTTGTTTTACTATGAGAATCAGATCATTCTTTATATAATTAGCCATTTATATAATTACTGTTTAAGTATCATGTGGCTGGCATATATTTTCTAATTTGTGGTAATCTTTTTAACAAGAATTTTTCAGCACCTTGCTGCAGTAAATTAATAGATATGTGAAGATTGAATCTTGGTTTTTTTGGTAGAGCGCTATGCTTTTCTTTTTTTGAGGTTTAGAACACTACAGTGTAATGTGGATCATGATATATATGATTGTAGCAGATACCTGTTGTGCCTTTCTTCACAGCTAGATGATTGTAACAGACCTCTAGGTTGTTGTTCTTATGAAGGCTACCGATGATATCTGTTAGGTCTTGGGTTCATAACTTGTTATCCGTGTACGGGAGAAATTGGACTATATTGCTCAGTTGTTTATTCTTAACTAATATCACAAATTTCTCAAAAATGTTTGCAGGTTCCTCATGAAGGGCCCATGTGTGATCTTTTGTGGTCTGACCCAGACGACCGATGTGGGTGGGGGATTTCACCAAGAGGAGCAGGCTATACGTTTGGGCAAGATATTGCACAACAGTTTAACCATACAAATGGCCTCTCTCTCATCTCAAGGGCCCATCAACTTGTAATGGAAGGATACAATTGGTGCCAGGTTGGTGTCAGAATGCAGCATTGCATTTTTCTAATTATTTTTTCTTTCACATTCAATTACCAATTGTTATTACTCACGAAAAATACCTTCTGAAAAATCTGATCATAGCCATTTTGTCAGAGTTGCTGGAATATCTAATGGACAGATTCTAAGTACAATTGTTAACTACATGCTTAGGGGCATGAAATCTGAGAGAGTACCCAGTTCTTTGGTTATAGAAGTTATACCTTTTATAGATTCTAAGAACACATACAAGTTCTTACTCTTTATTGTGTTAGATTGTAAACTGATGAATTAGGCTTTTCATTTTCGTCAACATACCTAAGGCCCTTATCTAAGTTTCTGAAGGAACTAAATCCACTAGCTGAGGCATATGTAATCCTAGTGTAAGGAACTAAATCAACTAATTGTCGAGGCATATGTAATCCTAGTGTAAGGAACTAAATCAACTAACTGTCGAGGCATATCTTGTCCTAGTGTATTAGATCCCAGATGCAACTTGCTTGTTCCATGTGTGTCTGTCTGTGTTCCACTTTGTGTGGTGTGTGGGTTAGTGGAATTGGTGCAGATCACGGGTCTACTATGTAGATCATGGAGATCCATGTCATATGTAAGGGAACATAGACAGGCGCACTGTAGAGGGAACATATGAGCCCAATCCTGCTACACCCAAACAGGGTCACAAGGCGGATTTGAATTCTTTTTTTTCGGACTGCATTCTCCAAGGGAATAGGGCAAAATACCACCCATCCAAACTTTTTTTTATTAAAAAAATCAACATAAGGAGATTACAGAACTTAGTAAATAATGGAAAGTGTCTTTTCATGGGCAAGGGATGCTGTTCTCATGGAATATTCAATCCCCTTTTTATGGCGTGGAAGTCGAAGAAAATGCCTTGAAAGGACTACAACTTTGCTTGTTTTTGTGGTGGTTAAAGCAATAGTCATGACTGTAAATTTTCATGCATTCCTGCATTATGCAACATTTATACTCCAGTTTGCTGGCTTTTAAATGCAACATTCAGATATTAACATATATGAATCTTGAATAATTACTGTCCTGTTATTTTGTTATGCAGGATAAGAATGTTGTCACGGTCTTCAGTGCACCAAACTACTGTTACCGCTGTGGTAACATGGCTGCAATTCTTGAAATTGGGGAAAACATGGATCAGAACTTCCTCCAGTTTGATCCAGCACCTCGGCAAATTGAGCCGGACACAACACGCAAGACTCCCGATTACTTTTTGTAATTGTGGTGTTGACCTTTTTAACTTGCCGGTGTTGGTGCTCCTCTCCTCCGTATCGTCGGGGTCTGTAGATCTTCTGTCCTTAGATACGGGTTCCATGGGCCCGAGCTGTATGTCTCTCAATTCTTTTGTTTGGAGATTTTGTTGCTGCTTCTCGACCTTTATACAAGATGTTAAAGTTACATGCACTGGATTTCCTTTTTCTGATGTACTTCCATTTTGTATTATTCGTAGACAGAGTGAAGGGAAGCTGCATTAGGATCACCCCAATTTTTTTTTCGGTCTTCGCAGGATGCATGCTTGATGTGCTCTCAGCATCATCTGCATGACCGAATAAAATTCCATATGGATGGGGAGGTGCTCCTGGCTTTCTGCAATACCCCCCCATCTGATGTGCCCTTGCGTGTATGTTGGTGGTCTTCTCTTGTAACGAGTCCTATATTCTATAGGAGATGGCAAAGATGTTTTAGCTGGGTTTTGTATGTTTGATTGAGACTTTTCAATTCATGGCTGTGATTGATTGAGACTGTTCGGTATGTCAGTCCAGATGTTGCGAATTTATGGCCAATATCCTGAAAAAAAAGACAGATGTTCATCGGATACGTCCTGGTAAACCTATTTTTAGAACAGTTTTTGGAATGCAGTTTGGATCTGGTAAACATCGCGAGCTACAAAATCTTTAGCTAAGCCCAATTAGCATATGAATTATGAAACCAAACGAGCCAGTAGCTCTGTAATGGGATGATTATCACATCAGAATTCTCGATCTGGTGCTCAACAGAAACATACATGAGCACGGACCAGGGCACAATCACGAGAAGGCATTCACAACTAAACGAGACGTCGGAAATATTTCTGCCAAGAAAAAAAATACCGAAGCCGTGATGTCTGCTGTTACATCGTTTCAGTTAGCAATGCAGAGAGTATACTACAAACTTGTAGTGCTGTGCTCGGACATGAAGTAGATCCAAATATAACGAGAATAATCATTAATAAAGATCACATAATAGCGATGACCCTCTTTTGAAACAAAGGAAGTCGGACCCTAAACATCAAAGTGAACAAGATCACGAGTAGAAATAGAATCACTAGTGGGATAAGAGAGCTGCAGCTGCTTGCCAAGCTTGTAACCCATACAATGTAAAGAGGTGTTCTCAGAAACAGACCCAAGAACACCACGACCGACTAAAGACGATAGACGCGAACCATAGAGATGACCGAGACGATGGTGCCACTGAGCAAAAGATGTAGTGGAGGATGTAGCAAGAGCAGAGGTAGTGGTAGTGATCGACTGGCTGGTAGAGACAGCGGAAGGAAGATGAAGCCAGTCGAGCTCCTAAAGACGCTGCGAATCACGGCGCCGAGGGCCAGTACCAAGCAGAGTCCCCGTGCGGCGGTCCTGAATACAACAAGAATCAGATTCAAGAACAACACGACAGTCGTGATCAGTGATCTGACTAGCCGACATAAGCTGCATAGTAAGCTGAGGAACATGAGAGACTGCAGGAGCATAAAAAGAAGAAGTGAAAAGGGTGCCTCGGCCTGTAACAGGAAGGGAGGTACCATCTGCAGTCTGAACAGTGGAAGAAAAATTTGTGGACCACACAGAAGTAAGGTGGGTAGAATCTGGTGTCATGTGAAAAGAAGCACCAGGTCCAAAATCTACGGAGACAAGATACTTGACGAGGGAGGAGGCGGAGGCGAAGGCAAGGAAGACTGCTGAGAAGCAAGAGCTAGACGAGCAGAACCCGAGGAATCTAAGGACGAGCCGACACCGAGGCGCCAAGCAAATGAGAGGGCTGGCTGTGGCGTCACCAGAGGAGCCCTGGCGAGAGAGGCCATCTCCTGAGGGAGAGGAACCTCCAGAGCCCTTCGGGGGACGTCCACCCCGACGACTCTGGTCCCTCCTCTGCTTGTAACAATCTTAATACCTATGGCCGACACGCTGATAGTAGGTGCAGTGGAGACCCGCAGTAGAAGCAGCAACTACAGGAGGAGCTGGGAGAGGGATCACGGTCGGTGCTGAAGGAGCAGTAGCAACCACCAGAGGAGCAGGAGCTGAAGCAGACAAGACAGATCAGATCTCGAGCCACGCCACGCTGATTGAGTCTCCTCAAGACGCCACACCATGAGGGCCTCCACCAAGCTTCGGCGCGGTGGCGAGTCAGAGCCGCTGGCGTGCGATCTCGAACTTAGGCCGAGACGCGCGTCGGGAAGTCGAGAGACGGTGAGTCTCTGGTGAGCGCGAGCCGCGACGCAGCAGGACAGTCCGTGAGACATCCGACCCCAGAGAGTCAAGCTGACGCCACACCTCTGATAGCTTCTGGTAGAAGTCATCAACGGTGGCATCGAGCTGCTGAAGAGAGTGTGCCTGATGCACAACTGAGAGATACATAACATCGCTTGTCGGCTGATAGTGAGCTCAGAGGCGCTCCCACATAAACTGTGTCGTAGGCAGCTCCGCCACATCCATGGAGATGGTCACGGGCATACTACCCACCAGGATGGCGGTAGCACGAGCCTCGGCCTCCTGCCAGCGCTCGTAGGTATGCAGCTCAGACTAGTAGAGCTCTAGCGTCTCCTCCAGTGCAGCATTGTCGACCTCCTGAGCCGTTTTATCCGCACCAGCAGAGGGAGCGGGCAGTGTAGGACGAGGCGGACATGGCTGCTCACCAGTGAGATGACCCCAGAGACGCTGGCTGTTGAGGTGGATCCTCAGGTGAACGGCTCACTCCCGGAAGTTCGTCCCATCAAACCGAACTGGGTGGAGCAGGATGACGAAGGAGTCTCCTATAGAAGCCATCAACTTTTTTTTTTCCTCTTTTTTTTCTTTTTTTGGCTTCCTTCTTTTTGGCTGGGCCGGCTCAGCCCAGCAGACAAAAGGAAGAGGGGCCTGCGAAGGGAGCACGCACAGGAGGGGAGGGAACTTTAGGGTTCCTCAAGCGGTGTGGCAAGAATCATGACATGAAGCGGCGGCGGCTTCGAAGCGGTGACGCGCAAAAGGAGTTGGCGGCGGCAAGCACCGGCGGTCGTGGCGGTCGGGCGAGCCCGAAGCGGCGACGGCAAAGGGCACGGTGAGCACGGCAAAGCGGCGGCAAGACGAAGCAAAGCGCCGGCAAGACGACGAGGGCGAGAGGACGACCAGATCCGCGCCGAGAGACCGCGGAGGCGGCGGTGGCTATGGGAGCGGCGGCGGTGGCCGAAAGGGGAGGAAGGCGTGGAGGCGGCGCTGGAGACGACTAGATCCGGCGCTGGAGGTCGGCGTGGAGGCGGCGGTGGCTACGGGGAGAGCGGCTACAGTGGCGGCGGCGGCTGGTGGCTAAGAG
This sequence comes from Phyllostachys edulis, assembly GCA_036346405.1. NCBI lineage: Eukaryota > Viridiplantae > Streptophyta > Magnoliopsida > Poales > Poaceae > Phyllostachys > Phyllostachys edulis. The sequence continues at coordinate 17,824,576 of CM070548.1, read as the reverse complement.
GTAGGGTTTGAAACCCTAACTCTGATACTATGTTTGAATATAGCATCAAGTATATTCTAATGGGCCAAAGGCCAATATATAGTATGTACAAGGTGAGAACAAATACAAATAACACTCTACACAATATATATATATCTAACAGTGCTGACCTCGTACCAGGTAACAGGACAACCTTCTCGACTTGTTAACTGCCCATCAAACTAGATGTTCAACCTTGAACTGATCAAGCCTCGTACCATGTTAACGAGCTCGTGATTAACAGCCTGCTTGGCAAGTCTCCTGGGCAAGGCGCAATGTATGTCATCTTCCTGAAATGAAGAATGTTAGCTCCAGGTTTTAACAAAAAGAATACAAACAGGCAAAGGTCAGTTTCTTGGTGCTGGTGTACCTTTGGATGTCAAGGTCGGTGACATGAATGAATCCAGCAACGTTGCTGCACAGAATTTTATTGTAGGTGTTAGTAAATGTATCTCCAGAAAGGTAAACAAGATTTGTTAACATTAAAAATAAAGAGCCGCTGCAAAATTTACAGTTTTTGCAGTGGGAATGAAGACTACTTTAGTTCTTTTTTAGACGAAACAATAATCATCTGGCAGTTGGGAAAACACGCACACCCACACAAGGTAATCTTTAGTCCTTTAAAAGACTCTAGTGGAGGTGAGTGATGCGTTCTTCACATCCCTATCCAATCAATGCAAGTTGCAACACTTATCCCCTCAAGAAATCGCATGTCGGCGTGTGGATCCGGCCTTGTCACCCCGGATCCATCGCGATTCGTGACCCCAATCGCCATTTGAAACGGCGACAATACCCCTTTCGTTATAGAAACAGTTCTATCGTCATTTGAATTGGCGACAAGAGGTCGACTTTGAAATTATCTTTTCGAAAATTATGGGTTGCGTGGACACTTAAAGATGTTACCAAAATATAAATATAATTTAATTTCAACCTTTTGTTGCCATTTAAAATGATGATAGTAGTTCATTTCTGTAATTTTTTTCTGACTATTTATTTTTGTAATTCTTTATTAAAACAATATTATTTGATTTTCTCTCTCTTTCTCTCCCTTCTTCTAGTACAAATAGCAATGCTCTCCCAAAAGTGTTTCTCCTAGTGATGCAAGGTGAAAGTTTCTCGTATTGTGTTAGTACGTCCTCCCTTCACCGCGGTAACCCTTCTCTCACCGTGCGCGTGCGTGTTGTGTCGATGCTTGTTTCGGTCGATTTGTGGGGACTGGTGCGGGAAAAAAGGGGTTTTAGATGGCATTGAGCGGGCTGTTGGTTCTGGCGCGATTTTTTATTTAATTTTTTTAATAATATTTTAAAGTTAACCTCTCGCTAACTTTATTTTCAATTCTAACTCCTTTGATCACACCATAACGAGTGGCGTGGCCAAACCATGTTGTCACGCCACTCTCCTAGGCGTGGCCAAACCTGTCATGCAAACCCCGTGCACACACCGTGCCAGCGTGAAGGGTATACGTGGCCGTTATCACGCCAGCACTCCTAGCGTTATGAACCTGGCTTGTTAGGCCAACGCATGTGCGCGTGACAGAGGTGACTTATGTGACGGAGATCACCTAGTTCTTATTTTTTCCCCAATCCCCCCTCTTCGTCTTGCGCGCCCTCTCTCCTCCCCGCCCCTAACCTGCCCAAATCCATTGATTTGGAGCCGATTTGGAGTCCGTAAACATGTGGAGATCATCCCCTAGGTAATCTCACCCATTTTCTCTATTTTTTCCGGATTAAATGCAACCTTTATAGGGGAATCACTTCAAATTTATCTAGTTTCAATAAAATAGCAATGTGGTGGCATTGAGGAAAAAATGCTAAAAAAATTGGTCAAGTTTTAAATCTTTTGTCAATTACAAAGATGTGTGATGGAATTCTCTGCGAACATATGAGCACAATACTTCCATTTAATTACTATCACTGAGCAAACACAAGATGCCGTACTTAAGCTCAGTCATTATTTCTTGTTTACAGAACAGATGTAATAATACATGCACAGTTTGCTCTCCACTTCAGCTAGATTGCGAGCAATTGCAGACTTGCAGTAGCGGACAAAATATGCACAAAATAAAGATGCAAATTATGGAGTGTGGTGTATACAAAGGAGATCAACCTGACATTATAATTCTCAAAGTCTCCCATAGCTGTCAACCTGACATCCTAGAATAGTAAATCTCTTTCCAATCTCCAGTAGTAAGCTCATGTGTTTAAGATGAATGAATAGCTATGTTGTTTAGTCTTTCTTGAAATTGAAAAAAATAAAAATGTCTTCTAAATGTCAACTGCATTACATAAAGTCTGTAGGTATGGTTCATTTAAGAAGAGAAAGTACCTTAGTCAAGGAAACCGGATCCTGCTGATAAATGCACAAGGTGGAAATACTGTCATCGTGACGACGATTAGGTGGTACTGATTTACTGTACTCCAAAAGTTCTTGCAGTTGTGATGAATTCTAGGGAAAAAACATTAAAAAAATCAGAGTCAAATCCCTGAATTAAGGTGTTCAAACTTTGTTTAGCACAAGGTGTCGTAGCCAGCAATAACTACAAAGAAGTACCAAAAGGCAGTTAGCAAGTAAAGCTTTCGTATCTTGAATTCTGGTGGTTTCCTGGATTGGAAGTTGACAGTTCTACCAAGATTCTTAGTGCGATTCATTTCAAAAGAAATTTACTGATGCACACATCAATGTATACTTCTAGTATAATTCATTAAAAATGAAAAGAAGTCCAAGAAGAAAATTTCATTCTTGCTGGACAATATATGACCTCAATACATTATGGTCCTGATTAAGGAAAAGTATAAGCATGTCTGTCCTGCATTTCTCAAATAAAATGCAGTTAGAAGCTAGAACAAGACGAGCTGCATCAACAATGAGGGAGTGATTTAATAACAGCTGCTTGATAAGTACCCGGCCGAAACAATTTTTCGATCTTGACTCTGCAACACATCAGAAATTATTTCAAATACGCCTTCACCTGAAAGATCCCTGAAGAAAATAGGTGGTTAACTCATAAAATTCTACTAGGAATTCCTACTGTTAAATACAAAGTTCACAGTTAGCTAACTAGGTAAAGAACAGCAGCAGCTTTGGCTTCAAATTTGTTTAGTGGAATGGATAGGTTGCATGCATTCTATTACAGTTAGTCAGATTTTCAGCAACTATTTTTGTAAGGTTGACTAAATAATTTAATTATGATTTTTTTCTTGAATTGCTTGGTTGACTAAATAATTTAATTTTGAATTGCTTGGTTGACTAACCCTGTGGCATGCCAAACTTTTGTGTAATGAACGTTGCGAAGATGTAAATTTAGAGTTTGCTCAATAAAGAGGCATGGTGTGGGTCTCTAGTTATGTATGCATTTTCTGAATGTGATGTGAGGAGCATAACATGCATGCATATGTATCTAAAAGATCCATCCCTCTAAGCCTCGTTGTCTAGTTTTTGTGGATTATGTTTGTTTTTCGCGATTCCATCTTCAGTTGAGTCTAAGTAATACCACACTTATTTTTCATAAAGGAACAAAAGAAAATTTGGCTTAGCTGGATTCTTACTTTAGTACTAACTTTGCAATATTTTGTTTGCATTGTTGGATGTAGATGGATAAAGTTGCACGTATTTTTACTGGTGGACCGGTTAGCCAAACAAGGAGTGTTGCTGACTTTGTTGGCATAGAAGTGATTGTGCTTGTGTTTCGAGAATCACCAGACTTTCATACTCTTCCGACGAGGATTAAGTCAACCTTTAGATAGGATGAGCTCGGGGTCGTTGTCGGAATGGAGGGGCCGTATGATGCTGGGCTAGGTTCAAAGGTGTATGCCTTGTTGATGCCAATCTCATGTGACGATGATTGGAACATATACAAAGAGGTTGTGCTCGCATCTCAGGTCTGTTCGTTGGAGGTTGTGGTGGAGAGGACAATCGTTGGCAAGGATATGCGAAATAATGCGGATGTGGTGAAAGGCACCATGGAGGAACTTGAATCCATTGTGGAACTTTCGCAAGGCCCCCCAATGGAGGAGCAACCATCCCAAGAGATCATTGGTGTCGGTTTTAACAACGATGCCCACACTGGTGGATTTGTCATACATGCCTGTTTCTTCGTCGCACTATGTTAGTGACCCCGTGACTGATTTCAATGGTTCTGCAATGAACAATGAACTTGACGAGGAGGTGTTTCGAGATGGAATAGTCCGTGACGTTGAGTCCGACGAAGGTTGGAGCTCGACCGAAAACAAAGCGCCCGCTCCGTTTTTTACCTCTAAGGAAGGTCGGGTTCTTCAAAGTGTACTAGGTGAGATCCCGTCAGTGCATGCATTCGAGGATGCCAGAATGGTTGGTAACATGGTCTGTGCAAATGAGTTGAAGAGTAGGGATGGTATTGCGGACCCGGAGAATGACCTCATACGCAAGGACATGTTGTTTGCAAGCATGGAGGATATGAAGGTTTGGCTGCAAGAATACTTAGTGAAGTACCATCGTCCGTTTGTAGTACAACATTCCGATATGAACAAGAGGTATACCGTGAGGTGTGAAAGAGGGTGCGGATGGAAGGTCTGGAGGCGGAAAACTAGGGAAAAGCAATGGAAAGTAATGAATGTGGAGCAGTCTCACTCTTGTGGAATTGCACGAGTGTCCGAGGAGCACATTCAGACGACCGCTAATTTCATTGCAAGGCGCATAACCGGGGTTGTCGCTATCGACCCTGATGTGACCGTACCAGCTGATTCCACTAGCATTCGCACTTACTGAGGGTGAGAACAATGCAAGCTGGCAATGATTCATGGATATAGTTCGTTTACGCCTTGTTAGGTTTGGACGAAAAGTTTGCATTGTCTCGAATAGGCACCACGGCATTCTGAATGCTGTGAAGAGCAAACTAGATGGATACCCGGATGTGCGGCATAGGTAGTGCACGCGTCACTTAGCGGCCAATTTTTTTAAGCAATGCATCACTTACCCCGATGTGCTTCAACTGGTTAATTATTTTTAATATTGATGTGCACTCTCTCTCTCTCTCTCTTTTAATTACATGGATGCTACACTTGAGGGCTATGCCTAAGTATTACCGAATGCTATCTTGTATTCATCCTCCATGATCCTCATTCACAATTTAGTTAAACAAATGGTTAAATTGATAATTATCAAAATTTCCATAGGTTGCGCTCTTAATTAACAAGCTTCTAAAGCGAGCCCATTGTGCTTGTTTTACTATGAGAATCATATCATTCTTTACAGAATTAGTCATTTAGGTAATTACTGTTTAAGTATCATATGGCTGGCATATATATTTTTAATTTGTGGTGTTCTTTTTAACAAGAATTTTTCAGTACCTTGCAGCAGAAAATTAATAGATACGTGAAGGTTAAATCTTTTTATGGTAGAGCACTATAGTTTTCTTTTCTGAAGTTTAGAACACTACAGTTTGTAATGTGGATCATGACGCAGATAACTACATATAATTGTCACAGATACCTCTAGGATGTGGTTCTTATGAATGCTACCGATGATATCTGTTAGTTCTTGGGTTCATAACTTGTTATCTGTGTGCGGGAGAAATTGGACTATATTGCTCAATTGTTTATTCTTACTAATATCACAAATTTCTCTAAAATGCTTGCAGGTTCCTCATGAAGGGCCCATGTGTGATCTTTTATGGTCTGACCCAGACGATCGATGTGGGTGGGGGATTTCACCAAGAGGAGCAGACTATACGTTTCGGCAAGACATTGCTCAACAGTTTAACCATACGAATGGCCTCTCTCATCTCAAGGGCCCATCAACTTGTAATGGAAGGATGCAATTGGTGCTAGGCTGGTGTTCAGAATGCAGAATTGCATTTTCCTAATTATTTTTCCTTTCACAGTTAATTAACCAATTGTAATTACTCATGGAAAATACCTTCTGAAAAATCTGATCATAGTAATTTTGTCGAAGTTGCTGGAATATCTAATGATCATATTCTAAGTACAATTGTTAACTACATGCTTCGGGGCATGAAATCTGAGAGTCCAGTTCTTTGGTTATAGAAGTTATACCTTTTAAAGATTCTAAGAACACATACAAGTTCTTACTCTTTATTGTGTTAGATTGTAAACTGATGAATTAGGCTTTTCATTTTCGTCAACATACCCGAGGCCCTTATCTAAGTTTCTGAAGGAACTAAATCCATTAGCTGTCGAGGCACATGTAATCCTAGTGGAAGGAACTAAATCGACTAACTGTCGAGGCATATCTAACCCTAGTGTATTAGATCCCAGATGCAACTTGCTTGTTCCATGTGTGTCTGTGTGTGTTCCACTTTGTGTGGTGTGTGGGCCAGTGGAATTGGTGCAGATCACGGGCAAAATTTGATATATGCCACTCAGAAAGTTGCCACTTCGAGATATGCCACTCAGTTTCCTGAAATTCGAAATTTGCCACTCCAGTTTCTTCCTCTTTTGACATATGCCATTATCACTCATTTTCTCCCATTTTCTTTTCTATTATCTGATTTTCCATATATTCCAAAGGTGAACTCCGGTTTTGCCCCTTATCTACCCTTCGTTCTGAACCATCTTCATCCATCGGATTCAATTCCTTCCTTCTGAACTCAAGAACCAGGGCACATCCATTAGTTTGACGCGTTGAACCAGGGCACACGCGCCTCCTCCCCCGTGAGACGGCGCCGCCTCCCCCATGTTCCCTGCCAGTCTCACCGGTCCCGCCGCGTCCCAGCCGCGCCTCCCCCGAGCTCCCCTCCGGTCCTGCCAACGATGTCTAGTATTGGTGCTGTTTCGAGCTCTCGTGACTTGGTGCGTAGTGTCATCCCAGATAATCGCTCCACCAATTGAGGATACCTCCACTTCAGTAATACTCTTCTTCAGTCCTCTAAGTACAACTCTCTTGTTATGGTACATAAAGGATAAAGTTTTCTTCCACCAGTGAATCAACATGAGACTATATTGTTCTAACCAGTCCATTCCCACAATTACATCATAGCACCCAAGAGCTAAAACCTTCAGTGAAGTATTGAATTTCACCCCTTGTTCCTGCCACTGGCAATTAGGAAATTCTCTTAAACACAATAGTGTACCACCATCTGCAAACCTGACTCGCAATCCCTGCTATGCCTTCTGCCCCCCTTGCAGTTTATCTGCTATCTCCTTACTTAGGAAGCTATGTGTACTACCTGAATCAATCAATATAATGACTGCGATTCCCTGAATACTTCCATTAAATCTCACTGTCTTTTTGGTTTCAGATCCATTGACTGCTGCTACTGAGATGGCAAGAACTTCTTCTCCTTGGGAGTTCTCTTCGGCCACTTTAGTCTCCTGACTTGCCTCCGGCATCAATTCCCACATTTCTTGAACCACATGTAGCTGAACAGTGGGTCCACAGCGGTGTTCCCTACTCCATTTTTCTCCACAGGTGTGGCACAGGCCCTTGGCTCGATGGTACGCTCTAAGGGTTGACATCTTGTCATCGGTTACATTTGACCGAGAGCCATCAATACCTCTCCGATCTTCTGCCCGATTCCCAATGGAACTCGGCAACCTCCCCGGAGGCACTGGCAATGGCATAACTGTTCTTGCGGTGGGCCGATCTCCAGTCACAAAGTTTGTTCGGCGTGTTTCTCGCCTCATTGACTCAAGTACTTCTTCCTGTAGACAAGCTAGCGAAACAGCGGTGTCTAGATTCTTCGATTGAAGCAAAATTACAGCAGCTCTAATGTCACTTCTCAACCCATCTGTAAATTGAGTAACAAAGAACATGGGGTCCCAAGTGTGATGGGCAAGGAGATTATGCATCGACTCGTTGACCTTTTCAGCAAACTCTGTCACCGTACCACCTTGCTTGAGTCGATTAAAGTGTAATACCCCGATTTATTCTAAAGAAGAAATCATTCAAAAGAGAAGAATAGAATTAAGAAAGAGGAGTTTTTCACTTTTCTTCGGCAACCTGGGGGGCCAGCCACCTATAAAAGAAGGGAAAACCCTAGGCTGGCACTGTAGCTACAGTAGCCGCCACTACAGTGCACGGTGCTACAATGCCCTGCCTCTTGGAGCCGCTCCTTCCCGCTGCCGGTGTTCGCAAAGGAAGGAAAAGTAGGGACTGCAGATTGGTTGGCCGAAAGGAGGGACGTGGGATCTTCTTCGTGGGGGATCGTTCAGCGTCTCCCTAAGGTTCTTCAAGGGTAACGAGAGTCGTTCCTCGCTGTTTAATTAAGAATAGATGCAAAACCAATTAGATTTGATTGGATCAAAGTCTGTCTGCAGTAGATCAAATCTGTCCAGTATGTTGCGCGGGCTGTTTCGATGTCTTAGAGGCCGAATCAGAAGTGTTGATCTCCTAGAGATATCTAGAATATGTTCTTAAATTTGTGTGGCCACCGAGTTCACCTAATTCCGTCGCTCGAGTCAAAAGTTATTATAGATTTAGTATCTGCTGTCCAGATTTCTGACGAGATTAATCTGTTTTGTTATTTAGTAAAATATGAAAATGTAATTGGAAGAATCTGGGTTTTCACCCAACTAGGTTATTGTAGGTAATTTGATAACCTTTCTAGATTATTAAAGAACGATCAATTCGGAGTTATAGATTAAAAGTTATGATCGTTTTAGTGCTGCTGTTTATTCCGTTAGACAGTTTCTGTGCTGAAAGTTCATCTGTCTGTTAGCATATTAATTTGGCCGAATTGGATCATCTTGTCAACTAGAGTATTGTAGATTTGTTAGTTAAAAATCTATAGAAACTGGATTCACCTCATTCGGAGTTCCAGATCAAGAGATATGCTGTTTACCGTGCTGCTGTCCAGTGGCGTTATTTGACTGAATGCGTTGGTTTCAGTTTAGGCTTTCTAGATAAATCTTGATTCACCGGGGAAGCGATGTAGAACGTTGTTAAGTAGTGTCATGTTCATCGCGTTCTTATTTCAGTTATTTAATTGTTTAGGAGGTGAAGCTTCGGGTTTAGGAGCACCACCTTTTTCCTCGCTAACGCGTCGCATCATGAAGGCAAGTACATTGCTTATCTTAATGATTGTGCTTGATGAATGCTTATATGATTATGCTGTGATTTCTTATGATTCAAGAGAAGATGGATTATATATGTTCTTTCATATGTGTTGAAACCATGATTGGAGATGATGATATTATTTATTCAAGAGTTCATGTCATGCATTCATTGTTATTTACCGCCCACGGAGTGGATGAGAATGGCCCATCAATTCCGGGATGGGTATGTAAGTCCCATTAATTCCGTGATGGGCAAGTGTTGGACACCGTATGAAACGTTCTTCATACGGAAGTGGATCCCGCATTTTTGTTAAGATGCGGGCTTGAGTGACACATCGACGGGTGTGTCACCGCTATACCCCATATATGCATGTGAGCGATCCATTGAGTATTTCCATTCATCTCATTCATTCATAAATATTCGATTGTTGTATGTTCATATCCTTTGAGGAGGTTGACTTGTTCATGTTGATTGTCATTCTTATAATCAATGAACTTGGTGAGTCTTGGACTCACGCTTGCTTTGTTTATTTATTTATAGGTGATTGTTGATGAAGTTTCTCTTGGGAGGGAGTAGCCACGCACTACTCGAATATTTCACTCTACACTAGATTGAATAAAAGAACTATTACTGTCATTCATTCATTATTGATGAACTGTAATAAATAAATCTAGATGGGAAGGAAGGATACCTTCTCCATGACACTGTTGATTTATTACTGCTTGTGAATCTAGATTAACGATGAACTGTAATAAATAAAATTAAATGGTGAAGGAAGGATACCTTCTCCATGTTTTGGATGTTTTATTATGCCTTTATATGATATATTATTCGAGTTCTTCCGCCATGTGGTTGTATGTTAGTGTATTTAGGTGACATCTTGGCTTCCAAATAGCCAGGGTATTATAGTTAGTATCAGAGCGGGCTTTAGGTCCGTGGTAATTAAGTTATTAAAATGAGACACTGTGCACGGTAGGTGGGGTTGGGAATTAAATTGTTTTCGTATTTCTATTGTTATGTTTTATTTGTTGAGCAGTTGTTGAATTGCTTCTGTATTATCTTTCTTGTTGTTAATCTATGATAGGTTATGATATTCTATATCTATAAATCTATTCTATGATTGTCATGAGATGATCATGTATAATCATAATTGGTTATATTGTTTATGCGTGTCGATATTGGATGTTAAGAAGTGGAGGCCGTGGTTGTGGCCCTCGGCTTTGTCGAGTTACACCACCGTTCGTGGTAGAGCGAATAGAGTGGTTACCCGAATACCATAGTTGTAGGTGTTGGCGTGAGTTGCTTAGAAAGTTGTTTGCTTCCTTGATCTCTCGAGCTTGGCAAATTCTTGTTACGTGGTGGATGATGATTTTCTCTTGGGTTCGTGGTTCATGGTAGTTCTTTGAGTTTCAATGGGTCTCTAGTGGTTCTCTCGATCCAATTATTGTTTTCCATTGTTGAGTTGCTTTTACTACTTGCGATCTTAAATGGGTTGGCAATATTGATAATTCTTTGGTTGTTCCTTCTTTCTCGCTGGAAAAGAATGACTCATTTATTCGTTTGATAGTTTGGGTAATGAGAGTTTTATGTTGCAAGTTTGTTAACATGAGAAAGCTTTGACTCTATGTATTTCTTTTGGATTATTCCGAGTGTTGAAGTTTAATGCATCTCTTTTTTGATGGAAATTGTTAAAACCCTTTTGTGATGCCTTGTTATGGTTAAGTCAGAGAGTGTAATCAAATAACTTGATATGGTATGGGTATCAAGTTGAGTCTTGGGTGTGGTGCATAATTAATATTACTTAGTAACCTTGGAGGAGAAATTGATTAAATTGATATTGTCTTCTACTAGTTCTTGATGAACTGTATATATGAGTAGTGACTGAGAGTATGTCCATATCTATTTGGAGTCAAAAGAGATATTAAGAAGTATGGAACATTGACGAATTAGTCTGGTCATTAAAATTGTTTAGGTTGCTAAACTTGTTGGGTTCTTTGGTTCCAATAGATTAATTTGAATGTATGGAAAGGGAAACTAGAGGAAATGCTAGATTTACATATTTCTTAGTATGATTAATTATTGGAATTGTGTACAACCGGTTGAAGGGATTGAATATCGGTGGATCTAGAATTTATGGGAGGAGTTCTATGTGGTTCTTCTATATAGAATGACGTGATGAATTTGGTTGTAGTGTGGTTGAGACTTTTAATCGATAGAAGATTTCGATTTTTGAAGTTTTAGTGTATTTTTGTCGAAATCCAAATATGAGGAGGAACAGTTGAATATGTGTTTGTAAATATCCATGTGATTTGGGAAGGAAAGTAGGTAGCAACTAGATTTCATAATGAAGCCAGTTGATAACAACAATGGTTGGAGTATAACTGTTGTGTGATAAAGCTTGATGTTGAGCATCACTAAAAGTTGAACTGATAGGATATAATAGGGGGCTTATGCCCACATGATTGTGAAATCATCGGATGATAATGTGTCCTTGATGAAAGGGTTTTGGTAGGACCTCTTCAATTGTGTAGTAGACCCCTTCTAAACTTAAGAGGTTGATGTAGTGAAGTTGTATGGTTTTGGTATACTCTCGTTTTGAAGATGAGATGAAAAGGTAGTAAGAAACAATTTGGTGGAACTTTGGGGCTTTCTAATGGAATAGTTGATGTTAAAGATTCGTGTTTAGAGTGTGTTATTCTTGATGTTAGTAAGATTATCTGTAAGGGATTGTGACTTGTGTGTGTGGTGATGATTCTTTTAGAAATAAAGTAATTTGATTGTCTTTCGTAATTTGGATTTAGTAAAAGTGTTTGAGTTTTATGCTCGTGGTCATTTGGACCTCTTGAGTTATGTGGTGATTGAGTTGCTTGAGCAAAGTGACATGTTGAAAGATTTTATTGATTCTTGGGGTGATTCTGTGATTTGGTTTAAGAGCTTATCTTGTTTAAGCCGGCAAAGTGATGTAGTAATCTCGTAAAATATCTTTCCTTGTTAAAAGAAGGAGTGAAGTATAAGTATTTGAGATTTAAGTCCGGTTTAGATCTTGCGCTTGATTTGAGTGTGCTTAAACCTTATGCATTTGTTCCATAAGAGTTTATCTTTTACAAAGGCGACCTTCTTCTTGATTGGAGTTTGATCTTTCCTTCATGCGGGACTTGTGCCCTCAACTGTTGACTTTCCCTTTTGTTGTCTGAGTTCCTTGCCAAACTGATTATTCCCCTGGGTCCTCTGTTCACCGTGAGTGGTAAAGGTTTTTTTTTTATGTGGTGAAAATTGTTTTCATTTGTTTTCTTCTGGGAAAGGATTCATCGATTAGTTTCACAGGGGTCTTTTGAAGTGTTTATTCAATGTGATTGTGAGACCCCGGGTTGTAAGTTATCCAAGGAGCATTGAAGGATGAACTGATTTCGTGTATAATTCTTAGAGAGAATTTTATTTATACCGAATGTTTGCCTTTGAGGCTAAACTGATTGCATTACTGTAAGCATTAGAACCTATGGAGATTTGTGATCCAAGATCCTTTGTTCAATACAGGTGGAACATTAGAATTTTCGAAAGGATGGGAATCTTGATCAATGTATTAGAGTGTCGCGATTGAGTACCTTGCACGGTTGTGTAGATGAAATATGATGGGGTTGTAATGAAAGTAATATTAGCGAAGTAATCTGATCGTTAAAGTGATTAATGAGATAGCCGGGATTGTTGGATTATTACCAATAATGACTTGGACTTAGTAAGTAACTCTCTAAGAGTTAGAATCTTTATAAAGATAATTGGGTCGAGGAAATATTTTCGTGTTGATGTTGATACGCGAGTATGTTTGGATTGTGAGAATTTTAGGGATTTAATCTGAGGTTTCCCCTATTTTCTATACGAGAAGTTCGTTGTTGGAGTCTTGGAGTTTAAAATTTGGGCTTCGTATTTTTATGCTAGGACTTTGGTCGCCCAATGATTATGTGTAGAGGAAGTAGATTAAGGGTGGATTTGAACGATTGGGATGATCATTGATAGAACCCTTTTGATGAAGTATATGAAGGTGTGAGTGAGAATTCCAAGTTGTTTATTCTTAAAAGATTGAGGTGATGTGATTGCGCAGCGATCTATTTTGAGATGCATTGGAAGTCATCTGTCAAATTAATCATGTCAGAGAGGAGTTGTTGGGAGAAAGTTTTGGTGGAGTCGATAGAGCCTTTATCTGAGAGGTGTGGATGATGTATTTCGACTTGAGCGTAGTGTGGAGAATGCCAAGTTAAGAGAGATGAGTTAGTGTGTTATGCGATTAATTGGAATTCCAAAGTTTGAGAGAGATTTTATTCTTAAAAGAGAAACTGAGAAATTGATGCTTCCTCAGGTAGTGACACGTTTTCTTGATTCTTGTTTGAGCTATGTGTTTATGACGGATATCTTTTGCAATTGGAGTTTGACTTGATATTGGTATGTGTGGTTCTTATCGGTTCAGGAAGAATAAAGGAAATTTTTTGATTTGGGCATTTAAGTGATTTCTCCTTTGGATTTCGTGACGTTTATTCGCAAACTGCCACTTGGAAAATGGAAAGGTTTTCGTGATGAAATTCCTATTTCTGGATTTGACTCTTTAGTACCGAGCTGGTAACGCATAGTTGCGATGTGAATCTTTCATTTTCAGATGGGTTTTGTTGGTAAAAGAGTTTGCTTAAAGAGAGTTCTGTTGTGTGTCTCTGGTTAAAGAGAGGGATCCTGGTTTGGTGAAGAGTTCAATTGAGAGGTGGAACAAGAGTTCCGTGATCTATGCGCTTGTTGTGTGGTTCGGTACCATTGGGGAGGTTAGCCTAAGGTACGTTGGGTTGTTTTCGCTAGTTGGCGTATCGCTAGGACCGTCTTGGGTCCATGCGCGGAGTACGCAACGTCTGGGTTGTTCTGGTGCTGAGTGAGTAATTGAGTTATTCAAAGATTGAGATTTTGTTAAAGACGTTGACCATCGAGTAGGATCTTACCCTCGAGTCTCTTCCGATGAGTGTACCTGGAAATGTGGGGTTGAGCGTTAGAACAGACGTTGTTTCGTGTCATTGTGTTGTGGTCCTCAGTCCGAGAGAGAGGCCACTTGGGAGTTGGAGACTCGCGTGAGCGAGTTTTAACAAGAGTTGATCACATTGGTATCTGTTGTTAGTTTCCAGTCGCAGTTTTCTTTCATGTAGATCGGCGTTTAGATTCGGGGTCGAATCCTGTTAAGGGGGGTAGAATGTAATACCCCGATTTATTCTAAAGAAGAAATCATTCAAAAGAGAAAATAGAATTAAGAAAGAGGAGTTTTTCGCTTTTCTTCGGCAACTTGGGCCTCGGGCCTTGGCCCAGGAGGCCCATGGGGGGCCGGCCACCTGTAAAAGAAGGGAAAACCCTAGGCTGGCACTGTAGCTACAGTAGCCGCTGCTACAGTGCACGATGCTACAATGCCCTGCCTCTTGGAGCCGCTCCTTCCCGCTGCCGGTGTTCGCAAAGGAAGGAGAAGGAGGGACTGCAGATTGGTTGGCCGAAAGGAGGGACGAGGGATCTTCTTCATGGGGGATCGTTCAGCGTCTCCCTAAGGTTCTTCAAGGGTAACGAGAGTCGTTCCTCGCTGTTTAATTAAGAATAGATGCAAAACCAATTAGATTTGATTGGATCAAAGTCTGTCTGCAGTAGATCAAATCTGTCCAGTATGTTGCGCGGGCTGTTTCGACATCTTAGATGCCGAATCAGAAGTGTTGATCTCCTAGAGATATCTAGAATATGTTCTTAACTTTCTGTGGCCACCGAGTTCACCTGATTCCGTCGCTCGAGTCAAAAGTTATTATAGATTTAGTATCTGCTGTCCAGATTTCTGACGAGATTAATCTGTTTTGTTATTTCGTAAAATATGAAAATGTAATTGGAAGAATCTGGGTTTTCACCCAACTAGGTTATTGTAGGTAATTTGATAAACTTTCCAGATTGTTAAAGAACGATCAATTCGGAGTTATCGATTAAAAGTTATGGTCGTTTTAGTGCTGTTGTTTATTCTGTTAGACAGTTTTGTGCTGAAAGTTTATTTGTCTGTTAGCATACTAATTTGGCCGAATTGGATCATCTTGTCAACTAGAGTATTATAGATTTGTTAGTTAAAAATCCACAGAAACTGGATTCACCTCATTCGGAGTTCCAGATCAAGAGATATGCTGTTTACCATGCTGCTGTCCAGTGGCGTTATTTGACTGAATGCGTTGGTTTCAGTTTAGGCTTTCTAGATAAATCTTGATTCACCGGGGAAGCGATGTAGAACATTGTTAAGTAGTGTCATGTTCATCGCATTCTTATTTCAGTTATTTAATTGTTTAGGAGGTGAAGCTTCGGGTTTAGGAGCACCACCTTTTTCCTGCTAACGCGTCGCATCGTGGAAGGCAAGTACATTGCTTATCTTAATGATTGTGCTTGATGAATGCTTATATGATTATGCTGTGATTTCTTATGATTCAAGAGAATATGGATTATATATGTTCTTTCATATGTGTTGAAACCATGATTGGAGATGATGATATTATTTATTCAGTAGTTCATGTCATGCATTCATTGTTATTTACCGTCCACAGGAGTGGATGAGAATGGCCCATCAATTCCAGGATGGGTATGTAAGTCCCATTAATTCCGGGATGGGCGAGTGTTGGACACCGTATGAAATGTTCTTCATACGGAAGTGGATCCCGCATTTTGTTAAGATGCGGGCTTGAGTGACACACCGACGGGTGTGTCACTGGCTATACCGGTATATGCATGTGAGCAGTCCATTGAGTATTTCCATTCATCTCATTCATTCATAAATATTCAGTTGCTGTATGTTCATATCCTTTGAGGAGGTTGACTTGTTCATGTTGATTGTCTGTTCTTATAATCAATGAACTTGGTGAGTCTTGGACTCACGCTTGCTTTGTTTATTTATTTATAGGTGATTGTTGATGAAGTTTCTCTTGGGAGGGAGTAGCCACGCGCTACTCGAATATTTCACTCTACACTAGATTGAATAAAAGAACTACTACTGTCATTCATTCATTATTGATGAACTGTAATAAATAAATCTAGATGGGAAGGAAGGATACCTTCTCCATGATATTGTTGATTTATTACTGCTTGTGAATCTAGATTAACGATGAACTGTAATAAATAAAATTAAATGGTGAAGGAAGGATACCTTCTCCATGTTTTGGATGTTTTATTATGCCTTTATATGATATATTATTCGAGTTCTTCCACCATGTGGTTGTATGTTAGTGTATTTAGGTAACATCTTGGCTTCCAAATAGCCAGGGTGTTACAGTTAGTTGTATGGTTCTTTTGCAGAAAGCAACATTGACGATAAATATAATAAATAGATTGAAATACGTTGTTGAAAACAATAATAAATAATTTCTTTGAAACAACTAGTGAACTTCCCATTCATTTGCCAACCAAACCAATGATAAGTGAATCCCCAATTCACCCATCGACACAAACCACCAAGTGAAATACCTGTTCACCAAACAAACATTATATTCATCAAGTGAACATCTCATTCACACTCCGACTCATTTTATATGAAACTCTACCTCTCGTGTGAAATCCCCGGACATATCCATAACCGAGGACGCAGCTATTCAAATAGATCAATTGACACTCTACAGAGGTTTTACACTTTACCCATAAAATGCAATCAACCGGATCAGAGTTGACCACAACAATACCTTTCAGGAATTTCATCTCAACAATTCCTTGCTTCAACTGGCCGAAGGACCTACTATTTATCATCCGACAAGGAGTAAGCAAAAACAACATGCCACTTTTGTGTTTGTAATGCTGGCGCTATTTGATCCGATCTCTGTGGCATACTTGATGTTGGGCTGACGCCTTCTTTGGCCCATCCTCTTTCGGCCCTCTTGCTCATCCGGGATATCATTAGGTGGGATCATAACACAATCCCATAAAAGTACTCCTGCAACGAGGGCATTAGGGTTTAGCTTTAGCAAATCAAGAGCAAAATAGAAGGATGAGACATTAACTGAATAAATGCCCCATTAAGATGGAAGGATAACATTATAAATTTTGGCAAAATGGAGAGTTACATTGTACAATAATGCACATATATTCAATTTTCCATCAATAATTTTTTACATTATTTACCAAATAAAGCCTTTTAAATTAACCATGGATGATATCGCACTTTATTTTAGAGCAATAGAGCTACTTTCGAATCTCAAAATCAGGAACACCCACAATCCCACATTCTAAATTTTAGAAAAATAATTTACCTTGATTTGGAAGCTTCTAGTCTTTTTGTAATGCAAGTAGAATGCAATGTGAGTAAAAGTAGAAATTGGGAAAGTCCTGCAACGGTGCCAAGTCCACGGGAGCTACCTACACCAGATGCATCTACACCTCGTGCCCGGTCGACTCCCGTGAAGTCGACCTCTAAAAAACGAGGCGGCAAGGGCAAATCAAAGAAGCCCGATGATACCCCCTTCTTATTGTTGGCCCAAAAATTCGTGCAAGGCAAGCTGTTGGTCGAGACGGTAGAGCGCCTCGAAACCCTAGGAATGGCTTGCACGAGATTGCATGCATGGTACATGGAACAGTCCAACAAGATGGATGGACAACGGCGCTCGGGTTTTAACGTCAAGTTCAAAAAGTATCATCTTCACCACAAGGTTCAATACTGTGTCGTCACGGTGACCTTCGAAGACTTGTTCTTACTCTTCAACCTCGACACCCTCGATGCCTCACTCATGCGATGCTGGACACTGTAAGTGTGTACATTTACAGTCAACGTTCGTGTAATACCGATAAATGTTATATATAACTCCTTGCTTTTGTGTGTGTGTGTGTGTATACAAACACACACATAATTCCTGAAGCTGAATCAAGGAAATCACCGGTAGGTTTCCTCGACCCACACTTGGTCTCCATGCAAAGCATCGAGGAGGACGCATCCTTCATCGAGGCTTACATGACGAAGTCATTGCTAGCTCACCGCGACAATGAATTCATACTTTTGCCCTACAACTAGGGGTAAGTGCTGTACTAGTGGCTATACTTGTTGATTTGTACTTTATAAGAAACACGAACTTAGGTTTAATGACTATGGCGACATACCTATGTAGGTTCCACTGGATTCTAATTGTAATAATACCAAAATAGAACAAGGTGATATACCTTGATTCCCTAAAGAGGGTTGAACAAGACTTTAGAGTTGTCCGACAATTAATCGATAGGTTAACACATTTTCTCCATAGATAACTCTATTGTAGCCTTTCCTTCCTTTGCAATGGCTAAGGCTAACTTTTTGAAATCACGTAGGTCGTTCGCTGTGTACTTTGCTACTGGAGGGAGATCCAAGGGAGGGATCCTACGACACGATCTAAATTTTTCGGTATTCGCTAGTACACATTAATCCTATATAACACTTCATAGTAATACCTCTCGAACTAACCAATTCTAATTTTTGCAGTGCCACCAGCGGCCGCTGGACAACATCTGTGGATACTATGTTTGCTACAACATGCAGCTACTCCTCGATTCCACGGTGACCAATGATCCTTAGGTTTGTCAATGTTGCAATAAATAAATAAATAAATATGTATATATAAATACGTATATGTATGTATGTATGTATCCTTAGGTTTGTCAATGTTGCAATAAATAAATAAATAAATAATATATATATATATATATATATATATATATATATATATATATATATATATATATATATATATATATATATATATATATATATATATATATATATATATATGAAGTTTTTTCCTACTCCCAGGGTGTAGTTACTCCTATTTCGTATCTCACAACATAGGAGTATTTTACATAACCGAGAGTATGTATGTGTAGTATACGAGTATATAAGACAACCTAGGTGGTATTCACACCTTTTAGGGGTGGTATGTACAATTTTTTAGACATACTCCTTTTATGTGCGAATATGAAGGTATTTAAAAATATGCTAAAAACTATAGACTCTCTTGCAATTTTTTCGTGTGGTTCACATTGAAGTATCTTATAATTAGTATATGAGTATACCTAAAGTGATAAAGGAGTATGTCAAGTTCTTTTAGGTGGTATATCAAAAGTGGGAGTAACTACACCCGGGAGTAGAAAGTATTTATATATGTATATATATATATATATATATATATATATATATATATGTATATATATATATGTATATATGTATATACATATATATATATATATATATATATATATATATACATACATATACATATACATATATGTAAATAGTAGGCTGAATATATTTGAAGATATCCCTATAAAGGTACACCAATATTAATAGGGTAATATCAGCTATATACCAGAAGAATATTTATGGTCTGTATACCAAAAATATCAATCATTTACTGGAAGAATATTTTGAAATATCTTTTTCAAAAAAAAAAGAAAGAAAAGAAAGGAAATAGCAGACATTGTGGCTTAACTTTGTCTAAAAGTTAGACACATATCCTCAGAAGACTCCAAAAGTGGGCAACGTGGTTAAACTTTTTCCAAAAGTTTAACACGTATGTATCTTTACCCTGAAGCAGAAGAACCTAACGTGGCATCTCTACTATGCCTATGCTCATCATTACTACAAAGAAAGGAGAAGCATTTAACTCAAAAAAGCATGCATATTAATCCATGAAGCTTTTCCTTAACTTGAAGTTAAGGCATGCTTTGATATCGCACTTCCCTGAATGATCACAGTAAAGCTACATCCGAAGCATTCCTATACATGTCATCATGGCCAAGAAGAAAGTTAGTTGGTTCATTCTTAAGGCATATGGCATTGAAGCGATAAACTTTACGTGACAGTACACCTCATTTGGAGGCATATTTTATTAAAGAAGGAAGAAGACTCTCGAAGCATGTTCTTATGTCTCGAAGCACTCTCCCGCGCCTATAAAAGGAACTCCCAGCCATGAAGATGCACAACGACGAAGAAAACAACGACAAAGAAGAAGACACAAGACACGAAGCATAGAGCACAAAACACACCACTCCAGCGCACTAGCCTTGTAGTATATCCTCAGTAGTATTGAGAGAATAAATACCACTGTAAAATAGCCAGCCCGAGTGTAAGATAGTAGACACCAGAGTAAGTCCCTATCTTTGTGTAAGTAGTCGGGGTTCTCGAAAGGGAAAACCATATGTAAATTAGTTTGTGGAAATGAAGTAGTTTTTCTTTAGTTTCCCTCAGATGGTTCTTAGTGTGTTCACATGGGGCAAGGTTTTACATGCATTCTATAGGAGAAACCTCTGCAGCATCTGTAAATTCCTCCTATTTTAGGCATATGTGTTGCCGTTATAGGGTGGTGTGATGCTGGAAGAAGTGTTCCCTTTGGGTGGAATTGCCTGGAGTGATGTCAAAAAATTGCCTTATTTTACCATACCTAAGTGGGTCTAGGGAGAAGATTAGCTACTTCTGAAGCAAATTAGTGAAAAATATGGTGAGTACTGAGTAGGACTTTACAACTATTGCTGCACAAACCGGCTGTCATATTGGTTTCGCCAACCTGTTGTAATACCTCGGCCTACTCGTATGCGGTCCATGTGGCCCATGAGGAGTTGTGTGATGGGATTAGTCCCACATTGCTTGTCTAAAGTGAGTTGTACTAGTATATAATGCCTGTTGGGTCCAAACATAGCACCTCCGGGTTAACCCTTTTACACGAAGCGAGGACGAAAGTGTAAGTGGGGTGCTATGTGTGCGCGGGTCCGCCCTACGGTGGGCTGGGCATTGAGCGGATTTTGGGCCAGGGTGTTACACCTGTAAGATCCTGATAAAAGTTACTATTCAAATTCGAAATTACTATTCATAAATACTATTCACACTATTCAATATTCCCTGAATACTATTCAGAACAGTAAGCACACTCAGAATATTATATTCGGTAAACAGTATATTCATAATATTATATTCAAAAGTCATAATATTCAAGATAATATCATTGCATCGAATATCAAAAACAATCTTGGTGCTAAATATATTCTTAAATATATTTTGAAGGTACCGATATATATTGATCTTGAATATATTCCGAAGGTTCTCTGAATATATATTACTTGTGAATATATTCAAGCTCGAGTTTATATCTTAGAGCAAATATCATATATATATATCTGTGAATTCATATCATTGAATAACCTTATTATATTGTCTTTTATTTCCGCTACATATTACTCTGTTTATTTAATATTTTAATTTTACTATCTTTTATTTTGAATTTTTACTATTATCGCAGTATCTTTAAATTTATTTGAATAGTACTTTCATAATCTACTCAGAACAAACCTCTTACTGGTAGGTTAGGTTAACGACATCATTGAAAAATTAAAATATTCAATTCCAGAAGATTCTGAAGGTAAAATTATCAGTACTAACTACTAAGGATAATATCAATATAAAGTGCAGAATAAACCTCTTTGAAGAACATAGTTGGCATACCTCTAATAGCCAATTGAATCTACTTGTTGACTTATTTTACAATTTCTTTATAACTTGGAGCAAAAGACAGGAAGATCTAGAATTCAAGTTAGAAAAATTTCATAAAGAATATAATAAGTTAATAGAGCAATATTCTCTCATAAATAAGAATATTAATCTAGTCTTACAAATTTTGGAAGAGAATAAAAGTCAACAAAGTAAAGGTATTCAAAACAGCGATTATATTAAAGAAGAAGTGTCTTTAATATATAAGAAGTTAGAATCCAGTTCTACTAAAAAAGAAGTTATAAACCCTCTTGCTGACCTAAAAGGGTTAGATCAAGAAACTTTTAAAATTAAGAATTTATTAGAAGAAATCAAAACTTTGGTTCTTTCATAGTTATATGTCAGAATATCTTAAAGCCTTACAAGAAACAGAAAAATATCTTGAGCGTCCTATTGGTTTTTCAGACTACGATTCACCTAAGGAAAATTCCAAAGACATAATAAGGCAGAATAATACTATCCTTCAATTACTAGTCCTTATCCTGAACAAAATCAATAGTAAAGAAAGAAGCAATCAGGAAATAGTGTTAGCCTCATCTGGAATAGTTACCTCTACCAGAGCCATAAACTCAGAAAAATAGATATATCTGAAGGAAACAGTGGAAAGGATAGCTCATTCCACTTAGTAAATAAAGATGTTAAGCCTTTAACATTAATGGACAAATTAAAGGGTAAAAGCGAAGAAGTAGATAATTTGAAAGAAATCATTGATATAGACAAAGATCTTGAAAGATATCAAAAGGCTACTTTAAGAAAAATAAAACCTCAGCAAATATATCATATGGGCATGTTTGATAGTAAGAATGGTTTATATAGAATATCCAGAGAAGTAGAATTAAGTGTTTTATCTCAACCCGTTGAATTAAGGATTGTCAGTAAGCAAATTGAAAATGGGTTAAAATTTTCAGGTTACAAATATATACATCAAGGTATGTATATTATAGGAATCAAAGGTCTGACTAGAAAGAAATTAGGGACTAAGGTCCTTATAACCTTATTAGATAAAAGATGGGACACCATAAACAAAGCAGCTTTAGGTTTCTTAGAAGGTGATATGAATGAAAATAATTTAATAACCTATATAGCTCCAGATTTAATGATGCCTATAAAAGAATTCATAGAAAAAATGAGTTTTGGGTTTTTAACTAAAGGTCATGAAGACTTTAAAGGCACAAATTTATTAATAAGTATAGAATTTATAGGAAGATTAACTAATAAGAGTGGATCTAAATATAAAGTAAACGTGAATGATGTAATTGAAAGCATGCAATCTAAAGGTATAAAATTCATGAGTCCCTTAAAAATTGAGTCAGAAGTAAGAGCTGGTGAAGAATGGAATATAAGTGACTTAGTAGAAAATAAGGTTTTAAAGCAACCTAATGAATATATTAGTTATGAAAACAATAAAGGAAAAACTAGTATAAGGTTTATAAATTATAAAGCCAGAGCTTTAGATGATTTAGACTCTGTTATATCAGAACAAGATATTGAAGAAAGAAGACATAGTGTGTCAGAATTTATGGGAACTTTAGATTTAGACAGTGAAATTAAACATTATGAAAATAAGTTAAAGCTTGTAGAAGAAGAATATAAAAATAATTGGACAAGTGATTGGCCCAAGATAAGAGAAAGGGAACTATATTTTATTAGAGAATTAGATAGGTTAAGAAAGCTAAGAAAAGATAAGGAGCTAGCTATAGAAAAATCAAAAATGCAATATGAAAGAACAAAGAATCATAGTAATAAAGAAGTAAATAATGATCATGTTAGGATTAAACAGGAATTAAGTGAAGAAGAGCAATGGGAAGTTAATGAAAAATTATTTTTAGAAAGTTATGAGGAAGAAATTAATTTAATAAAAGAAATGCCCATTGAAGAAGAAGTTACCAATGCCTCTGATCAATATACTAATTTTATAGATTCTTTAGATAAAATAAGTCTACATAATATAGATAATGCTATGGAGGCAATGGATATAGAAACAAAGAAAAGAAGATATGGTGAAAGTTCAGTAAAAAATGAAGGTGAAATGGAGAGACCATCTAGAGTAGCAGGAACTTGGCCACCAGAAAAAGAAGATTATACGTACAATATTTTAGCCGCACAAATACCATACCTTTCTTTCTGGAAATTCACCATCTTTTGGATACTTGCTTGACCTGGTACCCCCGGTATGTGGCGCGAAGGACGTCTGATCTCCGGCTATACTAAGGCATCGGCCCAGCCTCCGCATCAACCAAATATTTGGCGACACGGATGAAGCTGGGGTAGCACCAATCGCCCTGTGTGGTTGGAAATAGGACTCAACCAAAGAGCTGAAGAAGGTAAGCAACGAGGTGCATCCTGCGGGCATTGACTGAAGTGCTTCAGCCAAGTCTGGGGGACACTGCGTGCATGCTCTGGGACAGCTAGGTCGAACTGATGCTCTAGCCTGGCCTTCCAGTCTATCGGCGGAGGGCGTGGAACAAGTGCCTCACCCCGGATCAGGAGACCGGTCAAGAACGAGACGTCTTGCAGGGCGACCGTCATCTCACCCCATCGAATGTGGAAGGTGTGCGTCTCGGGCCTCCACCTGTCGACAAGTGTCGATAGCAGACTGACGTCTAGGGTGAACCGATGTTCGACAGAGATTAGCCTCACAAGGGGCAACAAGCCCGTGTCCCAGAGGATTGGGATGTAGCAATCCTCCAGCTCCTAGTAGTCCCTCCCTGACTGAAGTAGTAGGGGCGAAGGGCCATCTGTGTCACTGGCGATCCACAGCTTGCACGGGTGGTCCTCATCGTAGAAGTGTTCCAGAAGCGCCGGTAGAGATATGGTTTGCAACACATGGAATAGACATAATATTAGTGAGAAGGTTGATAATGACCCTAAAATACTGCAAATTAAAAATTACGACGAAACTAACACTACAAATTAATGTACACTAATTTAGTAGTACAAAATTAAATCTGACTATTTAAACATGACTAAATTAATTAGGGCTAACTGACACGCGAATGAACACGTACTACGTCTCGACAATTAAAAAAGCATGTGTGTGTTGATCCCTGTTCTTTCCCTTTGCTAAAAAAATTAATTGCATATGTGTGTATTCATTGCATGGTGCATGCATACTTGAATACCTAGTAACTACTTGCTTGCATGGCTAGCAGTGCATGCATCCATGAATAATTAGTTGCACGAATAACTAGCAACTTCATTTTTTCTTATTTTTCTATTTGCTGTCATTATGAACTTCAACTAATTGTTTAAAACTAATTAATTAAGACAAACTAACTAATTACAACTAATTAACCTCGCCTCAATAATTATACACGTTAATCCATGTTCTTTCCCTTTGCTAAAAAAATTAATTGCATATGCGTGTGTTCATTGCATGGTGCATGCATACTTAAGTACATAGCAACTACTTGCTTGCATGGCCAGCAGTGCATGCATCGTATGATATTTTCGTAACTACAAATTACAGATTTAGAACTAATTATTTACGTAACATTAATTTAACTACAGAAATTCCAAAAAGACTTAAATAAGTACGCCTGGAAATTACAACTAACTAAGTACAAAAATAATACTATGACTGATTTACTAACAACGCAATTAATAAAGAATTTAGAGACAAGGAAAAAAATTATCTGCTAATATGGCTGCAAATGACAGTGCTTAATAACACTAAAACATCCCCGGATATAAAATTGACAGAGACAACCGAGAGAGAGCAAGCGAGCGAGACGGTGAAACTTAATCGCTCGCACTCGCTATTTATAGCACTTGCGAGCTAAGAGAGAAATCTCTCGCATGCAAGAATGCATGCACATGCAGGAGACAAGGATTTGACTGGGGAGACAACGATTAGATGGAGGTGACGGGATGACACGACAGGTTTTTCGGTGGAAAAGGAGGCTTGCGCGTAGTAGAGGGAGGGCCTGCTTCGGAGTTGTGTTCGAACAACATGTGAGACGATTTTTGTGTTGGTTCCAGTTTGGGTAGTTTGGGTGACGCATGGTGGGGCTACCACACAGTGGCGTTGCGGGTGGTAGCCATCGCACGGCGGACGTGCGGAAGGTGTCGACGTGGCAGGGCCACCGCACGGTGGCCGTGCGACAGGTGGTGATATGTCGATAGGGGAGGGCTGGCCGTACGGTGGCTGTGCGGTAGGGTGCCATTTGATGAGGGCATCCCTAACACTTATACATCTTCTCCTATTAGTGGTGATGCATATACTGATTTACAAGCCATAAGTGAAGCTACAAGTAATACAAGTGTAGAAGTGCATGTTGGTCTACTAACTAGAGCAAGAGCTAAACTTCTAAATCAACATATGCTTTTGTTTCTTAATGAGTCTCCTATTGTCATTGATGAGAATTGGATACTACCTCATGCACATATTTTGTGCATTCTCCGGTTTGAACATTCTGAAGCCTTTGAAACAGAGAGGGAGGAGAGGGAGGTCGGAGCCAAAGCAATAGAGGAGAAGATCATGCGGGCCAAGGAAGAGGAGAGAAGTACAAGAATCCAAGCCCAATTCGGATCTCCCACAAGCCCAACCAAAATCAAACTCAGAATTCAATTCGGATTTGGTTTGGGACAGCCCAACATGCCCGTAATAAAAAGGCCATAACTTTTACATACGAAGTCCGATTGGGGTGTTCTTGTCCTTGTTCTAAAGCTTATTTCAAGGTCCACACAATGGGTATGGCCCTAGATTTAGAAGACTTATGGTCGCGCCGCTATGGCTGAAACAATGTGTTGGCTTAAAGTTAGGTTTTCCTTTTTGTGTGTTTTAGTTCTTAGCCGAATTGGAGTTTGATTCGGCCATCTTGGCTGAACCATGTACAATCGGCCCTAGGCCATGCATGAGTTGTGGAGGGGCACCTTAAGTACCTTGCACCCTCCCTTGTATCCATTAGACCACTTTATGCATAAGATTGAAACATAGCTATTGCTTGTTCTTTCGAAACTAGAGTTCATGCGAGGACTTTGAGAGAGGACTAGGTGATCCATTGATTCGTTCTACAATTCAAGGTCAAGCCGTCATTCCACTGGGAATTGGGGACTTGGCGTTTGTCGTTCGTGGTCTCGTGACGAACAACTATTTGGTGTGTTTTGGATGTTTTCCAAAGAGTAGAGGGTTCATGCATAGGCGCGAGTGTTCAGCTAGCGACATCGTCTACTTCACATCAACTATCCACGGTTCCTCATTGAAAAGATCAGGCCTCCCCCGTATCATGTGGTATCGGATTCTAGGTTCACTCGGTGAGAATTTCTTTACCTATAGTTAGATTCATTTTCTGTCCTATAGTCCATTAAACTGAAAATTGCAATACCAAAACCATAGTTCAATCTGTTACTTCATGTGAGTTTAGTTAAGTTTTCGTCCATTAGTGATTTGTTTTAGTGCTGATCCTTGTGTTCTTTTTGTGTTGCTTAATCGTTGCGTTCACATAAACCCTACAAAATTGTTGATTGAATTCCTCAATTAGCACCCAAAAAGAGAGCCAAATCCTTTATTGGAGCATTGCTTGAGATTGGCTCAGTTTTGCAAACCCTAGCCGCCACTTGCACTTTGTGCCGATTTGGCAGAGAGGAAGAAAAGGGGCTGGCCGAGTCACAACCCTAGCCACCCTTTTAGATGCGCCACCTATCCGAACCAATCTGGTCTTGACGTGGAGTTGGAACCAAACTCTTAGCTGCTATCCGAATTGATCCCTACGTATCCCATCCAAAAACCCATTGGTGGGAGTAGAGTCCCTTCTGAATTCTATTGGTGGGACTAGAGTCCGAATCATACTCTAGCCAAACCCTAATCCGAGTTGGTACTAGGCGTGTGCTATCTCTCTCGGGTTGGCCGGTTTCCAAACCCTAGCCACACCTAATCTGAATTCTTTGTTGTTTCGGTTTGGCCGGTTGGGTTCCTTGAGCGTTACTTAAATCCGTTCATCGTTGAGACTAGCTTTTGATATTGCATTGGGCTACTCTTAGACTTTGTTTACACTTTGCTTAATTGTGGAGCTTGCGCAATCAAGAGAGTAGCACAAAACACTTTCGACCATTGCAAAGAAGAGATAAAAGAAGGAAAAGGCAGCCGCATAAGAAAAGCCACGACATTGAAAAAAGAGTATAAGAAAACAGAGAGCAAAAACACAATTTTTGAGAAAGAAAAGAGAGGAAGAGAAAATAGAAAATCTTTTGCCGATTGCTACGGTAACCGCACATAATTTCAGCTGCTACAATACCGGTTCATGTTTTTCAGCTTGTGTTTTTTCAATTTTCTTTGAGCAATCTTGTGCCCTAATATTTTCAATTGCAATTGGCTAGCGTCTCTTCTAGTACTTGGTGCAAAATGAGCTTGTTGCATCACAATTTCTGATTGCTTCTCACTAGCTTATTCCTTTGTTTGCATTAAGTCATATTTATCTTTGCGTGTGTGTTCATACACTTCGCTTAAACCTATTGGATCAGCACATAGGCAAAATACTCTAGCTTGGATCATTACTTAGCTTTACAATACCGTGAATATCAATTTGCATAGGCTATACACTTACCTTTCCAAGCTCCACGTACACCCGTTTGTGTACTCCTTTGCTCTTAGTTAATTACACTTATACATTACCGGGTTGAGGTCGTTCGCTGTCACAAGTGTCGATTTGCCATCCTTGATTTACTTTGGAACGGTAAGCTTGTCTTGTGTTTAGGACAGTGAGTTGCGAGCGTAGAGAGAGATTTTTGTTTTACTATCCCGGATATAATCTCGCTTGCTGTTTGTGAGTTATTGCCATGTCAGGTCACGAGAAGGATTCACCTCATCCGGAGGCACTGGTTACGTGGACGGAGTACACTCGGTTGTGCGAGATGCTACAAAAACAGCTTCGTGATGGTGATAATGGTGTGCGCGATGAGTTTGGGGAAGTTCAGACGGGACTGAACACCCACGGGGAGGAGGTCACGCAACTACGTATGGCCATCAACAATAACTTCCTGGAGCTGCATGCCATGTTCGCACACCACAATCTCCGTGGGGGTGCGGAAGCCGATGACACGAGTTTGCACGGCCCTCCGGCCGTTTTGCACAATGAGAGTGAGGAGGAGCGTGCTATACATGTGGATGAGGAGTGACAACAGCGTCAGGCACGTCGCATGGCAGTGCCGTCACACGCTGGAGTGGTAGCCACGGCATGCCCGCAGGTACAGGGGCGTGGCCGAGGCAACGGCGGCCACAACGGGGCCCAAGGTGGGGGCACACCACTGGGTGCCCAAGGAGGAGGTGTGCACGGTGCACCTCGTAGCTGGGCTGATGAAGCTGAGCTCTAGGGCGACGATAATTTCCCCGTCGATGACTACGACGACTGACAGCCCCACCACCGCAACAACATGTATCGCCGTCGACACGACGCCACAGAGGATTTTGTCGCTAAGCCCAAATTTTATCTTCCTATATTTTCAGGTGGTACAGATGTGGAAGAATACCTCACTTGGGAGCTGAAAGTTGATAAGTTGTTTCGGATGAACAACTATTCCAATGAGAAAAAGCTCTTACTTGCATCCAATGGTTTGGATGATTATGTCACACATTGGTGGAAGCAGTTTGTTCGTAAGCGTATGGAGCGCCATGAGTTGCCGATTATCACCTAGGAGCAGATGAAGCAGC
This sequence comes from Phyllostachys edulis, assembly GCA_036346405.1. Taxonomy (NCBI): domain Eukaryota; kingdom Viridiplantae; phylum Streptophyta; class Magnoliopsida; order Poales; family Poaceae; genus Phyllostachys; species Phyllostachys edulis. The sequence continues at coordinate 17,795,399 of CM070548.1, read as the reverse complement.
ATTTGCATGCACGTTTTGTACCTCGTCACTACAAGCGTTCACTATTTGAAAAATTGACAGGGATACGACAAAATTTGAAATCAATTGATGAATATCATAAGGAAATAGAGACTGTCATGATACATATAGATGTTCGTGAGAATGAAAAGTAGACAATGGCGAGATTTCTAGCTGGAATGAATTATGCTATCAGGAGCATTGTCAATCACCATCCCTACAATGATATGATCGAGTTGTTGCACCAAGCAGGCGAAGGCAAGAGCCAAGTGATTGACGATGCACGGTTCGCTGTCTGTTCACGTTCTTCAGCCAGTCCGGGACAACCATATAACAAAAGCCAGCCAAACAAGAGCACTCCAATAGGGAGCAATTCGATGATGCGTAGTTCCGCAAGTAAGAAACCGGAGAGTATAGCATCACTAGTGCGCCGACCAGCGGCGCCCGCTGCTAGTGCGGCCTCTTCTATGGGGTCGATAGGCTCGTTCACGTGATATCATTTGCCACAAGTGTAAGGGTGTTGGCTATTTTTAGAGAGACTGCCCGAATGTCAGAACTATGCTTATCACAGAGGAGGGCGGTTATGTTTCGACTAGTGATGTCGAGTCGCCTAATGCATAGCTAGTCTTGCACACTGATGACATAGAACAATGTGAGTGTGATCCAAAGTTTCCTAACACTGAGCAGTATTCCATTGTTTGCACGCCCAAGGTGATTAGTGTGATGCCATCGCCGTCACTCGAACAGCGGTGCAATTTGTTTTAGACTTGGGCAAAGCTTGATAAGAGTAAGGTGTGCAAAGTGATTATTGATGGTGGGAGTTGTCACAATTTGGCCAGCAAGGGCATGTGTCACAAGTTGGGTTTGAAGTATTTGCCGCATCCACGTCCTTATCATGTGCAATAGTTGAGCGACAAAGAGGAAGTGAAGGTGAACTATATGGTGCGTGTGACGTTTACTATTGGGAAGTACACCGATACTATGGATTGTGATGTTGTGCCTATGACGGTGTGTCAGTTGCTTTGGGACGGCCATGGCAATATGACCGTTCTGCTGTTCAAGATGGGTGTACAAATCGCTATACTTTTCGATGGAACAATATGGATATCATCTTGAAACCGCTTACACCGCAACAGATTGTGAATTCTTCGATGCAGAAAATTGAGATGCAAGTTGAGAGTGTAAAAGAGCGAGAGAACCATACAAAGAAATGTGAAGGAGAGAAGAATTTGGTCATGTTAGCCACCAAATCAGAGATGAGAGAATTCAGCGAGGATCCCAATTTGGTGCACTTTGTACTATTGTACAAAGACACATTGCTTTTGACTAACGACTTGACTTCTCTTCCAAGTGGTGTTGCTTGTGTTTTGCAGGACTTCAGCGACGTCTTTCTGGAGGAGGTACCAACTGGGCTACCACCAATCCGCGGGATTGAACAGAAGATCGACTTGATTCGAGGAGCGTCGTTGCTGAACTGACCATCATACCGCACCAACCCTGAGGAAACAAAGGAAATTCAGAAACAAGTACAAGAGCTTCTCTCCAATGGGTATGTTCGTGAAAGCTTAAGCCCTTGTGCTGATCCTGTTATTTTAGTTCCTGAGAAAGATGGTTCATAGCGTATATGCGTAGATTGTTGAGCGATTAATAATATCACTATTTGATATCGTCATTCTATACCTCGCTTAGATGATATGCTAGACGAATTGAGTGGTGTTGTTATTTTCTCTAAAATAGATTTGCGTAGTGGTTACCATCAAATTAGGATGCATGAAGGGGATGAGTGGAAAACAACATTTAAAACAAAATTTGGTTTGTATGAGTGGTTAGTGATGCTATTTGGTTTAACTAATGCACCTAGTATATTCGTGCGCTTAATGAATCATGTTTTAAGGCATTTGATTGGTAAATTTGTGGTTGTCTACTTTGATGATATTCTGATTTACAGTCGTACTGAATCTGAACACATAGACCATCTTAGACAAGTTCTACAAGTTTTGTGTGATGCTAGGTTGTTTGGTAACTTAGAGAAGTGCACATTTTGCAAAGATCGTGTCATCTTTTTGGGCTATGTTGTTTCTGCGTAAGGAGTTGAAGTAGATGAATCTAAAATTGAAGTGATTAAAACTTGGCTAGCTCCTGTGAACGTAAGTTAGATTAGGAGCTTTTATGGTCTCGCTGGTTTTTTTTGGTGCTTTGTGAAGGATTTTAGCACCGTCGCTGCCCCATTGAATGAACTTACGAAAAATGGTGTTGAATTTTTGTGTGTGTGTGGGGGTAGCGCAAGAAAATGCTTTTGTCGAACTTAAGAAATGCTTGACTGAAGCACCGTTGCTTGTTTTACCTAATTTCACTAAAAATTTCAAAATTGAGTGTGATACTAGTGGACTGGGTATTGGCGGTGTTTTAATGCAAGAGGGTAGACCAGTAGCTTTTTTAGTGAGAAACTGAATGGTGTTCAATTGAATTATTCGGTCTATGACAAAGAGCTTTATGCGTTAGTGCGTGGTTTAGAAACATGGCAATACTATTTATGGCCTAAAGAGTTTATTATTCATTCTGATCATGAGTCATTGAAGTATTTAAAGGGACAAGCAAACTTGAACCGTCGTCATGCCAAATGGGTAGAATTCATTAAGTCATTTCCTTACATTGTGAAATATAAGAAGGGAAAGGAAAACGTGGTAGCTGATGCTCTTTCTAGGAAAAGTGTGCTTTTAACTCAATTAGGAGTGCAAGTTCCTGGTTTAGAGAGTTTGCGTGATCTCTATGCTACTGACCATGATTTTTCAATTCTTTATACGCATTGCAAAGTGGGAAAAGGCTGGGATAAATTTCACATTCATGATATGTTTTTGTTTCGCGCTAAGAAACTATGTGTTCCAGAATCCTCCGTGCGTTTGCTATTATTGCAGAAATCACATGCCGATGGATTGATGGGCCATTTTGGACGTGAGAAGACGTTGTCTATGCTAAGTGATCACTTTTATTGGCCTAAGACGAGGCGAGACGTAGAGAGGTATGTACAGCGATGAATTACTTGCCACAAAGTGAAACCAAAGTTGAATCCATACGGTTTGTATACCCCTCTACCTGTTCCCAATGCACATGTGAAGATATTAGTATGGATTTTGTTTTAGGACTACCTAGAACTAAGAGGGGGAGATATTCTGTTTTTGTCATTGTTGATCGATTTTCGAAGATGGCACACTTTATTCTGTGCCACAAGAGCGACGATGCGTCGCATATTGCTGACTTATTTTTCAGGGAGATCGTGAGGCTACATGGCGTGCCGCGCACCATCGTGTCGGATCGCGACGTGAAGTTCATGAGCTACTTCTGGAAGACGCTTTGGGGCAAACTGGGGACGAAGTTGTTATTCAGCACAACTTGTCATCCCCAAACTGATAGTCAAACGAAGGTGGTGAACCATACACTTTCAATGCTACTTCGGACCATGATCAAGAAGAATCTGCGCGAGTGGGAGGATTGTTTGACGCATATGGAATTCGCTTATAATCGGACTGTGCACTCCACTACGCAGATGTGTTCTTTTGAGGTGGTGTATAGCTTCAAGCCCTTTACACTGCTTGATTTGCTACCGCTTCTAAGTCAACGTCGTGTTCATATGGAGGCGTCCAAGTGAGCTGAATATGTGAAGAAATTGCATCCCAAGACAAAAGAAGAGATAGAGCGCAAGGTCAAGTACTATGTCGGGACCCGAAAATGCATCTCAGGAACCCTCTGTGTATTCTGAACTAGTCCCAGATCAGTTGCTAGCTCACACAGAAAACAGTGATGAAATACCATCCATTTATTCAATTTAACTAGAAAGATCTCAAAGTAACAAATAATAATATTAACTGGACCTTATGGTCAATGTTTACTTAACTTGTTACGCAGGGCTAAAGAAACAAATAAACTCTTGCAACAGAATAAAACTCTTGAAAAGACCAATCAACATGCCCACAGGCAATCGAGTGGAGAACACATCCTAATCCGCAAAACCTTCATAGTCCTCCTTTTGAAAGAACTCCTGAGCAGCTTGATATTCTTCCACTGATCAACAAAGGCATAAGACGTGAGTACATAAAACACTCGACAAGCCGTAGGGAAATGTATGCAAATAGTATTCATGCACAGCCTGACAAAAGTTAGTGTAATACCCCGATTTATTCTAAAGAAGAAATCATTCAAAAGAGAAGAATAGAATTAAGAAAGAGGAGTTTTTCGCTTTTCTTCGGCAACCTGGCCTAGGAGGCCCATGGGGGGCCGGCCACCTATAAAAGAAGGGAAAACCCTAGGGTGCCACTGTAGCTACAGTAGCCACTGCTACAGTGCGTGGTGCTACAGTGCCCTGCCTCTTGGAGCCGCTCCTTCCTACTGCCGGTGTTCGCAAAGGAAGGAGAAGGAGGGACTGCAGATTGGTTGGCCGAAAGGAGGGACGAGGGATCTTCTTCGTGGGGGATCATTCAGCGTCTCCCTAAGGTTCTTCAAGGGTAACGAGAGTCGTTCCTCGCTGTTTAATTAAGAATAGATGCAAAACCAATTAGATTTGATTGGATCAAAGTCTGTCTGCAGTAGATCAAATCTGTTCAGTATGTTGCGCGGGCTGTTTCGATGTCTTAGAGGCCGAATCAGAAGTGTTGATCTCCTAGAGATATCTATAATATGTTCTTAACTTTCTGTGGCCACCGAGTTCACCTGATTCCGTCGCTCGAGTCAAAAGTTATGATAGATTTAGTATCTGCTGTCCAGATTTCTGACGAGATTAATCTGTTTTGTTATTTCATAAAATATGAAAATGTAATTGGAATAATTTGGGTTTTCACCCAACTAGGTTATTGTAGGTAATTTGATAACCTTTCCAGATTGTTAAAGAACGATCAATTCGGAGTTATAGATTAAAAGTTATGATCATTTTAGTGCTGCTGTTTATTCCGTTAGACAGTTTCTGTGCTGAAAGTTCATCTGTCTGTTAGCGTACTAATTTGGCCGAATTGGATCATCTTGTCAACTAGAGTATTGTAGATTTGTTAGTTAAAAATCCACAGAAACTGGATTCACCTCATCCGGAGTTCCAGATCAAGAGATATGCTGTTTACCGTGCTGCTGTCCAGTGGCGTTATTTGACTGAATGCGTTGGTTTCAATTTAGGGTTTCTAGATAAATCTTGATTCACCGGGGAAGCGATGTAGAACGTTGTTAAGTACTGTCATGTTCATCGCGTTCTTATTTCAGTTATTTAATTGTTTAGGAGGTGAAGCTTCGGGTTTAGGAGCACCACCTTTTTCCTGCTAATGCAACGCATCGCGGAAGGCAAGTACATTGCTTATCTTAATGATTGTGCTTGATGAATGCTTATATGATTATGCTGTGATTTCTTATGATTCAAGAGAAGATGGATTATATATGTTCTTTCATATGTGTTGAAACCATGATTGGAGATGATGATATTATTTATTCAGTAGTTCATGTCATGCATTCATTGTTATTTACCGTCCACGGGAGTGGATGAGAATGGCCCATCAATTCCAGGATGGGTTTGTAAGTCCCATTAATTCCAAGATGGGCAGTGTTGGACACCCGTATGAAACGTTCTTCATACGGGAAGTGGATCCCCGTATTTTTGTTAAGATGCGGGCTTGAGTGACACACCGACGGGTGTGTCACTGGCTATACCGGTATATGCATGTGAGCAGTCCATTGAGTATTTCCATTCATCTCATTCATTCATAAATATTCAGTTGTTGTATGTTCATATCCTTTGAGGAGGTTGACTTGTTCATGTTGATTGTCTGTTCTTATAATTAATGAACTTGCTGAGTCTTGGACTCACGCTTGCTTTGTTTATTTATTTTTAGGTGATCGTTGATGAAATTTCTCTTGGGAGGGAGTAGCCACGCACTACTCAAATATTCCACCCACAAACTACCTGAGATGTCAAAAGCCAAAACTTCATAACCTACTAGGTTAGGCCCGTCCCATACCAGGCATGTGGTTGTATGAAAATGCCCAATTCAATGGCGTACAAGATTAAGTTCTTGACAAGTTACTCAAGCGAAAATACCACAAACCTACAACGTGTTGAAACACCCCCACTATCCACCAACCACTCGCCCAAGAGAAAACCATTTTGTTTAACCAAGACCAGTGACACACCCTGTCATGGTACACAAATTTTAATAACAGCAGTGGCTTACCACCACAGTTCCATATTTCATTAAGTCAAGATTAATTATTATAACACTTATGATAATGAACCCATTGCAACTAAGCTGAACTAAGCATCTGTACGATACCCACATTGGTGATACGAATATGACCAACTAAAATTATCTATACTAGGGTGACAAATGATTCATAGCATTCAAATAATCAATGGAGGCGTAATGACAACAAGTTATAACTAATCCCAAAACATTTTTATATAAAGATAGCATGCAATTGTATAAAACAATATACTTTTGAAATCATAGGTTCAATATGATCAAAAGACTACGACTTGCCTTGGAATAAATCCTGGGATTGATCTTGATCTTGGTATACTCCTCCTTGCTGAAAGCTTTCCGAAGAATCAACGTCTACTCGCAAACAAACAAATAAACCAAATAAATAAATAACAGAAATAAAACTAACTCTAAAAAATTAAATAAAAATCTCAGATAAATAGATCTTGAATTTAGATGAATTTGAAAATTTGAATGGACTCAAACGGAGTTCGGATGCAAAAGATATGGGCTATGGAAGATTGATACCCTAAGAAATACTCAAATTTGGATTTATAGAATATTCCGAATTATTTTTCTATTGAAAAACCTGGAATATGATGTTAGCCTTGGAATTCAGCCAAAAGAAAAAGAAAAAGGAAAGTAGAAAAATCCACCTGACATGTGGGACCTACATGTCAGCGATATGGTTCACAGAGGACCAAGTCCATCGAGCCGGGGTTTTCATTTGGATCTGAACATGCCACGTGTGCATTGACGTGGCGGCCACGCGGGTGACACGGAGCCATCGGAGCTGATGTGGACGCTGACTGGGCCAAAGACGTGGACAGCCACGTCGACTGGACATCGGCGAAGCTCCGACGAGTGCGGTTTTGGCGAGCGGCGACTTTCCAGCGACGGCGAAGATGCGCATCCAAACAAGGACGACATGGCGAACACGATGACGCGGTCCACTCTCATCGGCGGCGACCGCAGTAGCGGCGGCGACAAGAAAAGTAGTGGAGCGGAGCGGTTGCACGGCGGCGAGGCGACACAGGGGTTCTCCGGGGACAAGAGGGCGCACATTGTGTGGACTGCGAGACGACGATCCCGTTGCTGTCGACGAGGGAGGCTGAGGCTCACCGGCAGCGGCGCTAGAAGGCGAGGAAAGCTTCAGTGGCGCAGAACTTCCAAAGCTTGATTCTCCCCGATGGCGTCGCAATCCAGAGAATGATTTTAGGGTTTTGACGGAGAGAAGAGATGCACTGCTTATGATGTGGCTGCGGTCTTAAATAGTCACGGAGAGGGCGAGTTCACAAAGAACACGGCGACGGTGCAGCCGTGAAGGATTCGGAGAAGACGAGTCCGTGTTGAGGACGACGATGACGTGGCCAGCGGGTCCACATGGCGTAGACGATGGTGGGAGAGCCAGCGTCTTGGCAACTTGTACGACGGTAGGGTAACAGGCAAGGAAGCGAAGAGAGAGGAAGCGGGCTGCATGGGATTTGGGCCGAAAGCGGAAGAAATGGGCCGACGGCTTGGGCTGGGCTAGGAACAAGAGTTGGGTTTCAGCCCAACACTATTTCTGAGATTTTAATAGATTTTTCTTTTTAGAAAATATCCGAAAATCCAATTAAAACTTAGAAAATAGCAAATGAACTCGGAAAAATTCTAGGAAATATATACAAGCACAAAGAATCCAAATAAAATAATTTTAATAATAGTTGATGTTGAGATTAATCATATTAAATTATTTTTGAACTCTGAAATTTCCAATTAAGCTTTACTTTAACCAACAAAAATTCAAATGGTTATTTTTTCTTTTTAAAACTTCAAAACACACCAAATCTTGGGATGTTACAGTCAAGTACTATGCTGAGAAGACGAACAAGAAAAGATAGAAGATGATTTTTCAACCAAGTGATTTGGTTTGGGTACACTATCGCAAGGATCATTTTCCAAAACGCCGCAAGTCCAAATTGCTGCCACGAGGCGATGGGTCTTTTAAGGTGCTTACAAAGATCAAATACAATACCTACAAGATAGAGCTTCCCGGCGATGGCTATGGCGTGAGCTCTACGTTCAATGTTGCTGATTTATCACCTTTCTTTGGTGGTGATGATCCAGCGTCGAGGACAACGTCTTTTCAAGAGGGGGGAGATGATGAGGGCATCCCTAACACTTATACATTTTCTCCTATTGGTGGTGATACACATACTGATCTACAAGTCATAAGTGAAGTTACAAGTAATACAAGTGCAGAAGTGCATGTTGGTCCACTGACTAGAGCAAGACCTTAATTTCTAAATCAACAGATGCTTTTGTTTATTAATGAGTCTCCTATTGTCATTGATGAGAATTGGATACTACCTCATGCAAATATTTTGTGCATTCTCAAGTTTGAACATTCTGAAGCCTTTGGGAACCGAAAGGGAGGAGAGGGAGGCCGGAGCCAAAGCAATAGAGGAGAAGCTCATGCGGGCCAAGCAAGGGGAGAGAAGTCCAAGAATCCAAGCCCAATTCGGATCTCCCACAAGCCCAACCGAAATCAAACTCGGAATTCAATTCGGATTTAGTTCCGGACAGCCCAACGGCCCGTAATAAAAAGGCTACAACTTTTACATACGAAGTCAGATTGAGGTGTTCTTGTGCTTGTTGGAAAGCTTATTTCAAGGCCGACACAGTGGGTATGGCCCTAGCTTCATAAGACTTACGGTCGTGCCGCTATGGCCAAAACAATGTGGCAGCTTAAAGTTAGGTTTTCCTTTTTGTGTGTTTTGGCTCTTAGCCGAATTGGAGTTTCATTTGTCCATCTCGGCCAAACCATGTACAGCTGGCCCTAGGCCGTGCGTGAGTTGTGGAGGGGCATCTTAAGTACCTTGCACCCTCTCTTGTATCCATTAGACCAGTTTATGCATAAGATTGAAACATAGCTATTGTTTGTTCTTTCGAAACCACAGTTCATGCGAGGACTTTTAGAGAGGACTAGACAATTCATCGATTCGTTCTGTAATTCAAGGTCAAGTCATCGTTCCATTGGGAATTAGAGACTTGGCATTCGTTGTTCGTGGTCTCGCGACGAACAACTATCCAATGTGTTTTGGGCGTTTTTCAAAGAGTAGAGGGTTCGTGTATGGGCGCGAGTGTTCAGCTAGCGATATCGTCTACTTCGCATCAACTATCAATGGTTCCTCACTGAGAAGATCGGACATCCCTCGTATCAGGTGTCAACGTGGCAAGGCCACCACACGGTGGCTATGCGGCAGGTGGCGACGGACATTCCTATAAATACGGGTGCACGGATACAACCAAAAATTCGATAATAGATCGAACATCCGAACCCACGGAACCACACAGCACAGGCACACCTTGTTAGAAATATGAAGCCTTGTAGTTCGGCCGACATTGAGCCGACTCTTATTACCCCAGAAGGCCTTGTTTGGGCGGGCTGGGTTCGGCCTGGTTCCCAATCCATGTCTTATTTTTTTCCCGTACGACGTGGTCACCGCGTCCGCGCTCTCGACGGCCCAATAGCCGACCTGTACGGGAGACTGCGCTGAGACTAGCCCAAGAAAGGCTTTCTCTAAAAAAGAAAAAAGTAAACCTAAACAAATACCACACAGACATACGAGAACCACATGAGGCCAATTACACCCTAAAAAAAGCTGAAACCAGAAGAGGACGTCAGATTTTGGCTTTTCATTGGTTCAGGACTTCCGGTACTGGTCTCGGAATGTCCTACTTTTGTTCCATACGTGCACGCCGAAGTCAACATTGTTGAAAGATTGAAGTGACTAAACCTTATGCGGCTGATAATCGAATGAGATCAACAACGACTGCCAGCAATCGGCGAACTAGGACTGCACGTGTACTCGCTCGGTCGCTACGTCCGACCGAGCTCCGTCTCGGTCCACATCGTTGCCATCGCACCTCCATTATCGTGCTCAGGCGCTCAGCCTACATCACACCCTTCTTACACCTGACTAAGTTCTGTTGCGGCATGCGTCACACCTCTGCCACTGTGCTTGGTTTGCACCGCACCTTGGCCCTGCTGCTATGCGTGTCCTATATTGTCCTCCTCGCATTACGCCGTTCGGGGTCAGATTAGGCCCCACAAACATCGGGAGAAGCGGCCTCACTTGACAGTGGTGTGGGTATGTTGTAACCCAATTCAGTGGTGGTGACTAGGAAAATTGAGAGGACGAGGACAGGACAATGAGACGAGCATAATATTGTTAGGGTAAAAATAAATTTTGTTACGGTCAGATATATGTGCACTTTTGTGATTGTTATAATTCATAAAACAATAATTAAATCGACATCAGCATATATATACTAGGCATATTTGAGACTATTAACAGTAACATGATCATCAACTCAAATATATCTATCTTATATATATGCATTAATAAGGCAAAGTCTAGAACAAGTATGTTACTAACAGTAGTAGGCATCAACATCATCATATAACAAATATCTCTACTACTATAATTTCGAGTTTAGTCCGCTCACAAAACAAATCGTCCACCAAAAGCGACGCACGGGCTAAACAACCGTCGTTTCCCTCACCCCACCACACAAACAAAAACGCTCTCCTGACTCCTTTGCCTCAGCCCCACCGCCTTGCCGCCATCATTGCGCCTTGCCATTGCCGATCCTTCTACGCCGCCCAAAAAACACAGACACCACGAAAACGGCCTCCTCCTCTCCATCGTCCTCGCCGCGCCATCATCGTCCCTCACCCGCTTGCCTCTGCCAAGAAGACTCCATTGCCATCGCGCCCTCCGCCCCCTCACCTCCTGCGCCAAGAAGACTCTCACGCCTCCCGACTCTCACGCCCCCCCCCGCGTCCTTGGGTCTCATGCTGCTCCCCCTTGGCCGCCTCACTGCGTCCTGCCTCTCACGCCGCCCTCCCTACACAGCCGCCGCCCTCCCTCTCTTCGCCGACACCGCCTCGGATCAACTCAAGGCTACCACCGCTCCCTCCCTGCCGGATCTCGGGACGCGGAGGAGGAGGAAGAAGCTGCGTGAGGGACACCGAGGAGGCGGAGGAATGAGTAGTTCGCTTGAGGAGGGAATCGGGAATGGAAGGGGACGAGGTCGAGGACGAGGACGTGGCGGCGGCAAGCGAAAGCGGGTGGCGGCGCCCACCAGCCCACGACGTTGCGTGCTAGCCAACCGCCGTCACCTCGCTAAGAAACCGCCACTACGCTAACCGCCAAGACGACAGAGCCATGCACTCTCGACCCGACGATGTGAATGCACGACGGTTGCCTCCTTCCAACATCTCCTGCGGTTGCAAATTCACACTACAAAAGGTACACATCTCTTCTCCTCCTCCTTTTTCATCCAGTTCTCCACCTCACATCTCCTGCTTATTATCTCTCTTTCTCGCTTTGCTCTCTGCTTGACGAGCAATCACAGTGAACACTTATCTCAGTTTCTCTCAATTGTTTGAACTTATTATCAATTGTCCGAGCTTGGTTTGGTGACATGATGGCATGACTTCAAATGAATATCCTTTGGATATCCTTGGTTCACAAATCGAATATAGCATGAATTCAAATGCGTAAATTGATACTTTACGTGGAGATTATCTTGATCAATTTTGTTAGCTCTTGGTTGGTTCCTCTGTCATCGAGAGGCATCAAATCGATCCTTGTAACTTGCTTTGAACTGTGACTTCATTAGTACTCTGTTCTTCTTTGGTTCCTTTGGATTAAAGGTTATAGTGTTCTTCGATGTCTCTTTGCATACGTAAAGTGTGAAATTGTAGTTCTTGGTTTTGAAATCTTATAGTTTTGTTATAAGAGCGGATGAAACACACGCATCTTGATCTCTGCATCACGATCGTTTTGTATGTCTCTGGTCTCATCAACCCATGTTGTATAGAATTTATGCTTGTTTCCAATTAGGATTTTCTCTTATCCTTGTTCTAATGTGAGTCTAAGTTTATTTCCAATTAGGATTCCTAATTTCGAGGGATACTAAACGGTATCCTTTAGACCAATGTGAATGATATTTATACTTTTTCTTTGCCCTTTTTCTGCACCCACTTTATTTTTTTTTATGATCTTTCATCATGAAATGACTTGATTTCATTTAAAATCTACTTTGTGTATTAGATCCTATGGGAAAATGGAATTCGAGTAAACTTCCTATTTGTGAAAAAGTTTCAGCTATCTTTACATATACATAAGGTGGTGTTTATCGTTCTTTGATACAAATAAAAGGAAGTAAAACTTTCACAAACTACGTAACATGCTTACTATGAAGTTAGCAATATAGGGAATCAAAACCGACGTTTTCAGGTAGTGATACGTTTACCCACGGTGGTCAGTACTGCTCTCTGGCTGCTGCAAGTGCATTGTCTATTACTAAATGTAGATTGCAGAGCACCAGGTCTTGAAATAAGAACACCGTAAGAAGTTATCAAAGAATAATCCGTGCAACATTTAACTTGTCATTATTAAATTATCCCATATCCATATCACCGTGTATTAAAAGATTGTCCACTGCTCCTACATCATGGCAAAGGGTGATCCATTTAATTTGGTTGCCTTTTCTTTTCTTGTCAGCTGACTGTCTATTCATAGTACTTGGAAGTTGCATATTGTTTGACATATCCACTATGCTCGATTTAGTTCATGCACACGAAATGCGTAAATTATCATATCTGGAATAGACTTCTTTATTGATTCTGAGATAGATAGTATTGACTAAGCAATTTTGTACTGTTTATTGAACTCTTCAGATGCTCCTGAATTCGATGCTAACCAATGTACACTTCCATTTTTTTCTCCAGAGATTCAACCTGACTAGAGGCAAGCTCTCACTTTGCAAAGGCTCCTTGAAAAAAAAACAAAAAGAGGTAGGATATATCATTTCACATGCAGTTTTCATATATATTCATATATACATGATGTAAAATGTTGGATTCAGATCAGAAAGTGTTCACAAAAGAATGCATACACATAAGAAAAAAATATATTTCTAAACTTCAAATTAAAGATAACCTCACAGAAGAAACCAAACTTATACAATGGAGCAAAATGCATTACTCCATTAACCTATATTGTTCTGACATGTCCTCTAGAACACGTGTATCATGCTCTCTCTTGACCATTATTCTTATTATTCTTATATGTACAACAGCAAATTATGGTGTGAAACCTAGGTGGTACCCACGATTATTACCTAGGAAAAGGAAATTCTTCATAGGATTTGGTTCAATTAACGTGCTTGCCACAGTTGTAAGTTTTAACCCTCTCTAATATTGCTTGATTGGCTCATAGAAACTCAAAAGGCACACCTGCAATTCTTGTGCCTCCATAGTATAAGTTTGTCATGAACACATCAGGATAAACTCCTTCCCCAAAAAATTTTCGCATAAGTCCAAATGTTACCTAGAAACAAAACAACCGCAAGAACACAAGATAAATAAGGAGTCTATAAAGATAATCAAATCTAAAAAAAAAACAGAAAACCATAAATGGCAGATCCTTATCAATAAGCTAAGATAGCTATCAACATCCTATAGTTGATGGTTGAAGTGCATAATGAATTAATGATCTTCAGATCATGATAAACTCATCTTGTTGTAAAATTAAGCATAAGGATAAGCTAAGGATACTTGGTAAGATACATAAAATGTGATTTGAGGAAAGCGTATATAGTAACCTTGTGTCAATCTTTGCAAAACGGACACTATCATTCTTTGGTGCCTCTTGGAAATATGCAACCTCACTACAAACTTGGTACCACCACAATCTATATGCTAAATAAAATCAATAGTTAAATGCATGGTCAATTATAGAAGGTTTGGATAACATTAACACTATCTAATATCTATGCATGAGGCGTTCCATTTTCTCAAAGCATGATATTTGGTAATAGAATATCGGGTTAGCATTTACTGAGGATTCAAGCAGAGTTGTGTTCTTCAAATCTTGTTGATCATATGATGCAACCGATGCCCCTAATGTACAATGTAATGTTTATCTTGTGTTCTTCATAACAACATTACACCGGTAACGAGTTGTGTTCTTCAAATCCGTAACGAGCAAATGTTTCTGCATAACAACAATTGTTAGAACATGCCAAATTTACGTAAATTTATGGTAGCACAATTGAAATAAGAGTCAAGGTCCACATCGCGATAATAGTAGTCGCCCGATTATTTCCCTCAATTCTCGAGAGGAACATGCATTGTGCTTTCAAATGACGGTACTACTTACCACCAAGTATGTACCATTCTTCTTTGCTTCAACTAGCGGGAGCACCTGAGAACATCGATTGCCATATTGGGCGCAAATGATATAGGTAGATCATATCACAAGAAAGTTTATACCATCAAAGGAACTACTATAATCAATCATTAAAAATGCCATAGAACACATCAACAATCATTGGTAGCGCACTAACAGTTGAAGCTATAATGTCTTCATTTCCCACAAAGACACGACGGTTCAATCCAAAACCAAAACCCAGTCATAGACTTGCATGCTCCATAAGATTCTCTTCTACAAACCGTTTACGGTTTGGTGTACCTATACCATTGCGTGGAAAAGCAAAAACGGGATTGTAGTGTTATCTCGATTTATTTGGCAAAAACTTCAGGAATTGGCTTGTGTGTGCATCTATACACTTACTAGGGTCAAACTACTTCTTGATATATGCAATCAATTATTGAAGTAGTCTTTTGCCTCACTATTTGGATATGCATGGACTTCCCCTTTTGGACGAAAATATTGACATTGAGAATTAGCCATGGATCATCACATCTTCACATGGATGCCATCAGATATGGTTATTAGCGACTTAGAATCATTCATGAAGACACAGCTACCTACGGTTATTTTACTCTGCTTGTGATCTCTTTCACCTATGATGGATATGATCTGATGCTATTATTTTGTTCTCCTTTTTCTTGCATGCTAATAATTTGATTCCCTGTTGTTGTCACCATGCATTCAGAATATTAGGTGCTTCTACTAGCTAGGCGCTAAGTTGTATATATTAGGTGCTGCCACCAGATCATTACCTGATCTCTAAAGAAGTTGCAAAGTCGGGGAATATTACAATCTGTATTAAAAATCATGTTTTTTAGCACTACCATTGTATGACTCTTCAAGTTAGTATTGACCTCTTTGTACAAGTGTTTCCTTTCGGGTTTTTGCATCTTGAAACCATTGATACAATAGGTCAATACCATTACGTGACAAAGATACTCAAAACTATAAAAGAAATATATGCTTTCTTTAAAAAATTGATGTCTTGTTTAGGCCTTCCGATGGGTTTTATAGTGGCACCGAGAAAGTATGGTGCTAATCGGCGGTCATTTCTTTTTGAGTTAGCCTTTGAGATATTCAAATGAGTTAGGTTTCGAAAGCATATATTTTGGCACCCTTTTTAGTTTGCTATGGTAATGGTAGTGTGTTATGAGAGTGAGACCTATGGCCTACCATTCTCTCATCCAAGAATTATGTAGAGACCATAATATCTTCTACTTTGGAAAGGTATATTACAATCATCGTAAGATTTATATCTAAGGTTCACGAAGCAGTCAATGCTTTTGGATATTTATTTGATGCTCATGCCATTTTATAGTTGTTGGAATTATGCTTTTCAAGATTTCAAGTACTTAGAACGTGATCAACATTGTGTCTAATTGCACCGCTGGCCTTTATTTGTAGATCACGCTTATTGAGATTTGAAGGCTACGCGCTCTTGGAAAATTGTTGGAACCCCAAGATTGTGTATTGCATTTTCTTTAAAATCCATTGTCAATTTCTCCTGGTACATTACTCCCATACTTGGTACCATATTGTCATTGATTCACATGGTGTTGATAGATTATCGGAATATATATTTTTAATTGCTATATGTACCAAGATACGAAAAATGACCACGAAATGGCAAACTACAAGCTTGCAGGAAACATGCCTTCTTTAAACGGCAGACAACAGGCTTAATTGCTTTTATGCATTACATCCTTCCTTTCCAATAACAGATTTCAAAGAAGCACTTGCCCGAACAAGAGAACACCTATTTGCATTCAATGTGGCACGTGTATCAAAATCACTACATTTTAATTTGCCTCCCGCCAATTTAGCATTTCTGATTATCTACAATGTGAATGTATTGAGCTATATCATATATGCCAATATCGGTCCTTGACCCCTCGGTGCCAAGGTGTTTTGTCTGGCATGGTTGGACTCTCAATTATGACAAAGAATGTTTGCTCAAACAATGTAGTACTTCCATGGTGAGCTAGAGATGAGGATCGTCTTCCGAAAATTTCTTGCATGAACTTCATTTTTACATTTTCATTTTTGTTTTTGTTTAATGCATGATGTGTACTTTATCTGTTGGTCTATACTTAATTTACATGATGGTATGTCAGTTATTTATGTATTGAAGTCAATTATGGGAAAATATTGTTTCTACCGTTCATTTCTAGAATTGTCGTACAGAGTTCTTGTTCTCTCGTGTTGCACTAATGTGATGCCCGTATGTAAGATCATCTTTTAATTGCTTGATTTGCTTTATGTGTTAAAGGAAAACTTTATTTCTGTAAGTTTTGGAGTTCCGTTGCAACGCACGGGCATCCTACTAGTATAGGAAATAAAGCCTAGCCACATGAAATGTTATCACCGCGACTTACAGAGGATCGCTCCGACGAAGGTCGCGGTAGAGTCTGATCTGAAGAAGACGACGCGCAAAGAAGCAGTGAGCAGTCGCACGAACGCTTCCCAAAAACCTGATTCGTCCCAACCCGTGCAGGATCGCGAGGGATGCCGGCTTCGGAGACACTACTCTCCCTACGTCGGGCCTTTGGGATTTTCCTAGGATTTAATTGAAATATTGTATGGACCAAGGCCAAAATTCTAACAATCCCCCCACTAGATCCCAAAAGCACCACGAATTTGCTCATTATTCCAAAGTGCTATTGATATACCAGTTTTTCAGTGGAGACCGATTAAGGTTGAACATCCACCTAGAACCTCAAGCTAAACTCACCCACAACTATACAATGGACTAAGCCTTGAATTGGCAGTTTTGTGCGGACAAGTTTCACCTAAGGCCTTTGCTGATACTTGGCCGCCGATTGGCTACTCCTCGGGTGGAGCATATAGGTCATACTCCTATGTCTCTTTATGACTGCGACCAACAGTCGGGCTCATATAGGTGTGTTCTTCCACGAATACCCTGTAGGACGGTATTTTGCTGTTAAGCCCCAAAACACATTAAGACAGTCATCATGCCTTACAGTAATTAGAGTACTGCATCATCGACGGAGTGAGATATAAAGTAAGAATGTACTCTACTGTTACCCAAATAGTTTGTTTTTCTCAAGGCCTATTTCACAGGATCTCCGATCACATAGGTTTATGTTACCACTGTGTGTAACTCACATGGGTCTCATTCCCATCTCCTTCGATGTTATTTCAATCACATTTCATGATAGTCCCTTTGTAAAGGGATCTGCTAGATTTTTAGCTGTTTGGATATAATTCACAGCTATCACTCCGGAGTTTCTCAATTTTCTGACAAACTTCAACCGCCTTTTCACATGTCTTGAGGATATCATATTATCCTTTATGCTTGTCACCTTTATGATAACATTTTGGTTATTACAGTACATAAGGACAGCTGGAATTGGTTTTTCAACCACCGGTAAATCCATTAAGAGTTCTCGCAGCCATTCTGCCTCAAGAGTGGCTGTGTCTAATGCTGTGAGTTCTGCCTCCATGGTTAACCTTGTCAGAATGATCTGTTTACAAAACCTCCATGAGACAGCAGCACTGCCTAGAGTGAATACATATCCACTCATAGCCTTTATCTCATCAGCATCAGAAATCCAATTGGAATCACTATACCCGTCAAGTACACCGGGATATCCAGTATAGTGAATTCTATAACTCATTGTACTTTTCAAATAGCGCATAACCCACTCAAGTGCGCGCCAATAATCATCTCCCGAATTAGCGGTAAACCGGCTCAATTTGCTTACAGCAAAAGAGATGTCAGGACGAGTAGCACTAGCCAAGTACAAGAGTGAACCAATAATCTGAGAGTACTTCAATTGATCCTTTCCTAGTCTTCGATTCTTTCAAAGTATTAGACTAGGATCATAGGGTGTTGAAGAGGACTTGCTTTTCATATAGCCAAAATGACTCAAGACCTTTTTCACATAATGGGATTGCAATAAGGTAATCACATTCTCATCCTTGATCAACTTGATGTTTAAAATAACATCAGCCTCTCCCAGATCTTTCATGTCAAAACTTTGGGATGGAAATAATTTAATCTCGTTAATCACATCAATGTTTGTCCCAAAGATAAGTATGTCATCAACATAAAGACATAATATTACTCCTTTACCCCCACCATAGCGGTAGTATATACATTTACCGGCTTTATTTACCGCAAACCCAGCAGATGTCAAAGTTCTATCAAACTTTTCATGCCATTGCATAGGTGTCTGTTTGAGGCCGTATAAAGATTTCAATAACTTACAAACCTTGCCTTCTTGTCCAGGTACTACAAATCTATCAGGCTGATCCATGTAAATTTTCTTATCTAACTCTCCATTGAGGAAAGCTGTCTTTACGTCCATTTGATGGACAATAAGACCATGTGAGGCAACCAAACATAATAGTACTCGAATAGTGGTTAATCTGGCAACAGGTGAGTATGTATCAAAGAAATCCTCACCTTCTTTTTGAGTATAACCTTTTGCCACAAGCCGAGCCTTGCACTTTTTTATTGTACCGCCAGGCCTAAGCTTCTTCTTGAACATCCACTTGCATCCAACTGGCTTACAACCAAATGGATGATCGGTGACTTCCAAAGTTTCATTAGAGATAATGGAATTCATTTCACTACGAACTGCATCCTTCCAGTACTATGCATCAGGAGATGCTATGCCTCTAAAATAGATTTGAGCACATCCACAAGGTATATAATGAAGTCATCACCAAAAGATTTTACAATCTTTTGTCTCTTGCTCCTTCGAGGAGCTAAAACACTGTCATCCTCCACACGAACATGTTCATGTGTGTGTTCAATATACTCAATTGGAGTGGTAGGTTCAGTAGTTAAACCATTTGCTTGACTAGAAGAGCTATGTGAATTCTTCATAAGAAATATATTTTTAAAGAAAATAGTATCTCGGGATTCCATTATCATATTGATTGACATGTCAGATATCCCGGATTGAACTACTAGAAACCTATATCTGGTACTATGATGAGTATATCCTAGACAGACACAATCCATTGTTTTAGGTCCAAGTTTGCACTTTTTAGTTATTAGAACATCGACTTTTGCCAAGCACCCTCAAGTGCACAAATACGAGACTGATGGTTTTCTCCCTTTCCAACCTTCATACGGAGTTACCTCACTATTTTTAGTGTGGACTCTATTCAGGACATGACACGCAGTCAACATAGCCTCCCCCTACCATGCCTTAGATATACCCGCAGTATCTAACATGACATTCACCAAGTCAGTCAAAGTGCGGTTCTTTCTTTCGGCAACCCCATTGGATTGGGGAGAATAGGGAGGTGTCCTTTCATGGATAATACCATGTTCCGCAAAAAACTGATTGAACTCATTAGAAAAATACTCTCCACCACGATCGGACCTACTTCTTTTAATCTTTCTGTCTAATTGATTCTCAACCTCAGCTTTATAAGTTTTAAAGTAGTATAATACCTCATCCTTTGTTTTTAACAAATACACATAGCAGTATCTAGTGGCATCATCAATTAAGTCTTGAAATATCTTTTCCCTCCCTTTATCAATATACCATTCATCTCACACAAGTCTGAATGTACGAGTTCCAATTTTGCCAAATTTCTTTCCTCCACAGCCTTATGAGGCTTTCGAGGTTGCTTTGCTTGCACACAAATTTGGCATTTGGAACCTTTGACTATGAAAAAGTTTGGAATTAAATTTAAACTGGAAAGCCGAGACACACAACCAAAATTTATATGATATAAACGTGAGTACCATATATTAGCCCTACCACCATTTATAGAGTCATAAATATGGTTCACAACCTTATTACAAAAATCTGAAAGGGAAAAATGGAACAAGCCTCCGCATTCATAGCCTTTTCCAATAAAGAGTCCAAATTTTGACACGACTACTTTATTTGACTCAAAGACCAACTTGAACACATCTCAACATAGAAGGGAACCGCTGACGAGATTCTTATTTATTGTAGGGGCATGCTGCACGTTCTTCAAGCGCACGATATTTCCCAAAGTGAACTTTAGATCTACCGTGCCAACACCAAGAACAGAAGCATGTGGCCCATTCCCAATTAGGATGGAAGAACCCGTGCGACCTGGTAAAAAGAAAACATAAATGTATAAGCGCATACATGAATATTAGCCCCTATGTCAATCCACCAATCAGTAGATTGACATGCCGAAAAGACACAAGATAAATTATCATACCCAGATGCTTCGGCCTCACCAATAATCACATTAGCATACTTTTTCTGCATAGGATGATTTTTTTTGCCCATCCGTTTGCAGCATTTCTTGGCCCAATGACCAGTCTCGCCACAAACAAAGCAAGTAATATCCTTCATGTTCACTTTCTTTTTACTGTTGTTGGTCCTTTTGAAGTTGGTGGTCAAAACAACCTTGCCTTTCCCTATGTCAATATGATGCATGATGTTCGCTCTAGATTGTCCCTCTTGCACAATTGGTGTTACATCCTTTGCTTGGCCTTCTCTTCAACATCAAGACTAGCAACCAGATCATCGACGGAAATGTTTTGCCTCTTGTGTTTCAGCGATGTGGCAAAATTCCTCCAGGTTGGAGGTAATTTTGTAATAATGCCTCCAGCCACAAATTTGTCAGGCAGTTGACAACCAAGGTGGACGAGTTCCCTCACAACGAATTGTAGTTCATGAGCCTGCTCGACTACAGAATGGTTATCAACCATTTTATAATCATGATATTGATCCATGACATACAATTCATGTCCAACATCTGAGGCAGTGAACTTATGTTCGAGTGCATGCCACAAATCCGCAGCGTTCTTCATGTGCATATACACATCACAAAGCTGGTTAGACAACACGCTTAGAATGCACCCGACAAATATTGTCGTAGCCGTGTCGTACTCTGTTTGTTGTGCAACAGTACGAGGTCTTGTAGGACCGTGTATCACGACCCAAAATACATCTATAGCGAAAGCTACAATTTGACCATTGTCTGCCATCTCTTGAAATTCACACCAGTGAATTTATCTGATTTAATTGCCTCAGCAAAACCAGCCATCACAAAGTGTCTATCAGGTTTTTGGAATGTTAGATATATGTTGTGATTGTTATAATTCCTAAAACAATAATTGAATTGACAACAGCATATATATTAGACATATTTGGGATTATAAATAGTCACATGATCATCAACTCAAATATATCTATCTCATATATATGCATTAACAAGGCAAAGCTTAGAACAAGCATGCTACTAACAGTAGTAGGCATCAACATCATCATATAACAAATATCTAGGAAACAAAGCCTAGCCATATGAAATTTTATCACCACAACTTACAGAGGACCGCTCCGACGAAGGTCGCGGTGAGAGTCGATCCAAGAAGGCGGCGCTTGAGAGAAGGAAGCGATGGCGATCGCGTGAAGGATTCCCAAAAACCTAATTCGCCCCAACCCATGCAGGATCGCGAGGGACACCAGCTTCGGAGACACTGCTCTCCCCACGTCGATGTACATCGAGGAAGGGATGGAGTAACCGGGTAGCATAGCAACAAGGAACCGAGCAACAACACAAAACTAAGTCTGTCTATTATGAGAGCCTCTCTCTATTCTGGTTATGTCTGATCTGAGAGGAGAGGTCTCCTTTTTATAGAGCCAGAGTCAGCAGAAGAAACTACCGCTATAACGCTGATTAGAAACTGTCGCTATAATGCTGATTAGAAACTGCCGTCATGAACGACATTACATTGTTTTAACTTATCCGTGGTTAAGGCGTGTCATAAAAACCAATTGAAACAATGTATTCAGTTTTAAGTTTCTGATCAGTGTGCATGGTTATGAGGTGCAAAAAGAAGTTGTAGCTCCTCACCAGCTGTAACGCCCCGTTTGTCCAGAGTTCTTGAAGTTTTCAAAATAAAAAAGAACCATTTGATTTTGTTGATTTGTTGAGAGTTCAAAGCTTAACTTGAGATTTTAAAAGAGCTTTAATTGACTAAACCAAACTTCAACTAAATCAGTTCGGTTTCTTCTAGAGTTTGTTGGAGTTTTCCTTTTCTCTTTTTGCTCTGTCAGCCTTTCAGCTTGGCTTCTCCCTTCCAGGACCTCTTCTGTGTCTGGACCTCTCTCTCTTGGTCATGACCTCCTTTGTGTTGGGCCTCCCCTTGCTCAGACCCCTTTATTGGTCTAAGACCTCCCTTTTTGGTTTTAGACTAGCTCGGGTTTGTGTTTCAGACCTCTTTGATCTCTGGACCTTTCCTTGTATCTTTTGTTTGGACTTCCTCTAGTCTAGACCCCCTCTTTGTTGGTTTGAATCTCTTACATCCTCTTTGGTCTAAACTTTCTTCTCTGTCTAGATCTCCTTTGGTCTAGACCTCTTTCTCTGTTTGGACCTCCCCGTGGACCTCTCAGCGTTCATTTCAAATCCTTGAGTTCATTTGAACGTCCCCAGTGTTTGGACCTCGTGCTCAATCGGATCTTCCGCTCGATTTTGACCTTCATCGCTTGAGGACCATCCGATCTGTGTTGGACGGCCCGATCTTGTGGGTACGTTCGGATGGTCTGAACATCCCATCCTTCCCGAGCCATCGGATCTGTGTCGGACGGTCCGATTTGATAAGGCATTCGGCCGGTCCGAACGTCCCAATCATTTTAGACCACCCGATCCAGTTCAATGGCTGAGATCTAGTGGTAGCTTCGGATGGTCCGAACGGCCCAATCGTTTTGGTCCGTTCGATCCAAATCCAACAGCTCCCGCTCCTCCCACTTCTTATCTCGCTATCGCTCACTTCCTTTTGCTAATCTTGACTGTTAGGACCTCCCTTGAGAGATCCTAGCCATCATGACCTCCTTTTGCTAATCTTGACCGTTAGGACCTCCCCTTTGGAGATCTTAACCGTTCAGACCTCCCCTTTGTTAGATCTGACTGTTAAGACCTCCCCTTTGGAGATCTTAACCGTCCAGACCCCCCCTTTGTTAGATCTGACCGTTAGGACCTCCCCTTTGAAGATCTTAACCGTTCAGACCTCCCCTTTGTGGATCTGACCGTTAGGACCTCCCCTTTGGAGATCTTAACCGTCCAGACCTCCCCTTTGTTAGATCTGACCGTTAGGACCTCCCCTTTGGAGATCTTAACTGTTCAGACCTCCCCTCTGTGGATCTGACTGTTAGGACCTCCCCTTTGGAGATCTTAACTGTTCAGACCTCCCCTTTGTTAGATCCGACCGTTAGGACCTCCCATTTGGAGATCTTAACCGTTCATACCTCCCCTTTGTTATATCTGACCGTTAAGACCCCCCCTTTGGAGATCTTAGCCGTTCAGAACTCCCCTTTGTTAGATCTGACCGTTAGGATCTCCCCTTTGGAGATCTTAACTGTTCAGATCTCCCATTTGTGGATCTGACCGTTAGGACCTCTCCTTTGTGGATCTGACCGTCAGGACCTGCCCTTTGTGGATCTGACCTTTAGGACCTCCCCTTTGTGGATCTGACCCTTAGGACCTCCTGTCCATAGGACCTCCCCGTTGTTGTGTCTTTTGGACCTCCTGTCCATAGGACCTCCCTGTGGTTGTGTCTTTTGGACCTCGAGTCCATAGGACCTCCTCGTTGTTTGTCTTTTGGACCTCTTTGCCCTCAGGGCCTCCTCGAATTCCTTCACTCCTTGTAGTCTGGACCTCCTCCGAGGTCCAGAAGCCTTCTGTGGTTCAGACCACCTTCGAGGTCTAGGTCCCTTTGTGTTTAGACCTCCTTGTAGGTCTAGACTTCTCCCTTGTGTTTAGACCTCCTTTGCGCTTTAGATTCCCTTGTGGTTTAGACCTCCCCGTTGGTCTAGACCTCCTCTTTGGGTTTAAACATTTGTTGGTTTGGGCCTCTCTGTTGGTTCTTTGTTTGGCTCTAGACCTCCCCTTGTCTCCAGGACCTCCTTCCCGCAGGACCTCCCTGCCTTGGGCGTCCTTGCCCTTAGGACCTGCCCGTGGTCTTTTTGTGAAGGCCACCCTGGCGATCAAGACCTCCCTCGTGGGTCACGTCCTCCTTTCTTGACTTCCCCTTGACCTTCACAGGACCTTTTTCTGTTTTTAGCCAGTAACCTTGTCACCCTTGTTTGTACCTTGCGCACCTTTTTCCATCTTTTGTCATGTCCTTGCCATTGCAAAAGTGTGCGCCCTTTTGTTGTTGTCACCTCCTCCTTGACCTTTTGTCTCCTCCCGTACCTGCTCTAGTCCTTTTTGGTACTTGTTGGAAGTGTACATTCGTACCAATACCTTGAACCTGGTCACTCCTTTTGGTGGTGTTCCTATTCTCCTTTTCCATTATATGGAGCACCACGGAGCGACCACTGCATCCTTGTTTTGCACTCAACCTCCTCCTCCTCTCCCTCTCAGTTCTAGAGAGCTCTCTTAGCTCCTCCAGTTGGACCTCCCCCCACCCTTGTCGGACCTCCCTTTCCAGTGGACCTCTTCCCTTTTCGGTTCTAGCCTAGTTCTTTTCGGTTTCTTTTTGGGTTGCTTTATTTATTTGTTTTCTTTGCATCGTGTAGATTCAGTTGGTGCGGAGGAGTTTGAAGATCCGTGCCTTCTCGAGCTTCGTGCTCTGCTGAAGGCAAGTCGTGGTCGTTGATCATTTTGAACCCACCTTTACAAAAAGTACTTTGATTTGTTATAAACTTGCATGGCTATTTGTATAAAATGGTTTGGGCTCTAGTTAAATACCCACCTGTTTTATGCCTCCTTGTTTATTTGGCAATCCACATGTTGACATGTTTCCTTGAACACCTTAGGATGGAGTCTTGTTAGTTGGTTTCATATTGCTATTGCCAACATGGGTATCGTGCTTGCTTAGCCATGCTCCGATGAGCTATTGGTCTCCTCATGAATCAATATTGCTAAACTTGACTAATTAAATTATGGGCTGTGGTTGGTGCCCTTCTTTGTGCAAGCCGTGGTTGGAGCCAGTTGTGTTGCTTTGGTCAAAGCCACCTTTGTTAAAATTTGCGATCTTAGGGACGGGGTGGTCCTTTGGCCAAGTGAAACCCCAAAACTTTTTTATGCTCGGGCAAGTTGGCAAGGTGCTAGTAGTGGGTGCTCCATGAGTTGTTGTTATGGAGTCACTTGGGTGCTCCATGAGTTGTTGCTATGGAGTCACCTGGGTGCCCTAGAGTTGGTGCTATGGGGTCACATTGGGTTGAGGAAAGCCTTGCCTGAGCAACCAATTAAGGACCGAACCTTGGGAGCCATTGATGCAGGCCATCTTGGTCAACCACATGTCCATTATGGGGTGGACCGGGTGCAATAACTAGAGATGTTCTTATTTGGTTCTATTGTGGTGGAGCGCTAGCGCAATAGGGGGCATGAATCCGGTGGAGGTTGCAGCCCAACTGGAAGCGAAACCTCAGCGGGCAGAACTGAGTCGGGATAGACCTTTATAAAAACCCGGTGGTGGTCTCTACTTGATTCACATGTCTAAGGTAACGTGTGTAATATCAAGTGACTACCTCTTGTGGGTAAAGTTGTACACCTCTGCAGAGTAAATCTATTCGAATAGCCGCGTCCTCGGTTATGGACATGTCCGGAGATTTCGAATGAGGGTTAGACGTTTCTTCAAAAGAGGTCTTGTGAACCCTAGAAGTGGTCCACGGTTGATTGTGGGAATCGGTGAATGCTCTGGGTGGTCCCGACGTACTCGTGATGACCACGGTTGTCCGTGGAGGTCTAGGGGTGGTCTTGTAGAGCTCTATAGTGGGTGCTCCAGAGAAGTCTGGGTTGGTGCCTTGGGAGTGAGTGGGTGCTCACGACCTCCCTTTTGAAATCAAATGTACTTATGTATTATTGTTTTAACTTGAGCTTTGCAATCTATAGATGTTATTTACTGTCAAACTTTGGCTTTTGCAACATAACCATACAGCTCACCTTGTCAAGCCGTGCATAAATATTTCTTGCATACATTGTTCCCACGGCTTGCTGAGTACATTCAAAGTACTCATTCGCTTGTGCCCTCTGTTTTAACCAGCAGAGGTGGGAGATCCAAGAGGTCTTGTGCTCTCTGGAGGGGAGCTCTTTGAAGACCTTGTGCACTAGGACGTCCTCCACTTGGTAGCCTGAGGGCTAGCCGAATGGACCCTGTAATTGTTTTGTTTTCCGTTGTGCTGTTGTTCTCTTTTTCTGTTAGCCTTGAGAGGCACCCCTGTACAAACCTTGACCTTAAGGTCCCTTATTAATATATATGTTAATTTGTCTACTTCATCTTTGTTCCTATTGTATGGATTTGATTACACTGATGTGGAGTCTGTGCAAGCTAGCCAATCTGATCCTAGGACTAGATCGGTGTGCACAGGGCCAAGACCCTCAGGAGGTCTTTGACATCTTTTGGGAGGTCCTGGCGGACCTCCCTTCGGAACGTACCGGGCGGTACTACCGCTCCTCCATGCGGTAGTACCAGAGCTATATTCCGAGGGAGTTCCTCACAGAGGTGGTATCAAAGCTCCATACCGACTGTAGGATGTAACCTTAGTTTGCATGGTCGTTTTAGTTTGTTTCAAAAGTTATTTTCTAAATCAAACCAACTGGAAAACTTGACTAGTGGTTCTCCTCTTGCCTTGTTCGGTCCTGTTCTTATCTCGTCTCATTCTTTTCTCCTCGTAATCCATTCTTTTCTTATCTTTTCCTTAGGTTCTTGTACCTTACCCCTTCTGGAACCTTGTTTCTAAGCTCAATATGATCTCCTTAACTCAGCAATCTTTGTAGGATCTGGCCTTGTTTTAAGTTGACCACCCCAATAGGCTAGGATTAGTAGTGCTATTGCTAGACTACCCTTTTAATTCTAGCATCATTTAGTCCTGTATCTAGGATTCTTTGTTGAGCTTTCTTGCCTCTTAGTAGCTTTTCAGCTACTGGTTCTTTTCGGGTTAACCTACTTCTTCCTGAATAGGTTGTTCTATCTTTCTCTCTTGTTCTCACTCACCTATGGTGCTTTTCCCTCTCATCTTTTGTGCTTTCTTTTCCTCATCTTTTAAACCTGAGAGGCTCCTTGCATATGGTTCAGACCCGCAACTCAGCAAATCAAGATGATCTAGTGGACCCCTCTTTGCCACCACCCCCACCTCCTCCAGTAGCAACCTTAGACCAAAGCCTGGGGCAGTTCATGGAAGCTCAAGCTCAGTTGATGAGTCTTGGTGACACGAGAACATGAGATCGAGATGATGGCTCGACAAAGTCGAGGGCAGTTCTTGCTCTCCTCGCCATGATGAACTAGAACAACTAGATAGTTGCCATGCAGCCTTCAACTCGGTGTTTCCTCGGTCAAGGCTAGTGGATTTCTTGAGGACCCGACCTCCAACATTCTCCAGCTCCCAGAGCCTTTGGATCTTGATATTTGGTTGCTTTCGATTGACAAGAAGCTAGCCATTGCTCAATGCGATCGTGAGAGAGTTTTGTATGCAGCACATCAACTTGAAGGCCCAACAACAGAGTGGTGGGAGAATTTTTGTACCGCCCATGCAGACCACCAAAGTATCACCTGGACCGAATTTTTAGAAGCTTTTCATCATTCTCATGTTTCGGATGGGATGGTTGAAATGAAGAAAAACGAGTTCCGTGAGCTGAGTCAAGGGAGCTTGTCAGTGGGTGAATACCTCAACAAATTCACTCAATTGGCACGTTATGCTCTAGAGGATGTTGCCACCGATGATGCCAAGCAGAAGAAGTTTAAGCGAGGACTCAACCCCAGTCTGAAGGTTCAGGTCCTTGGTAATGACTATGTAGATTTTTAGCATCTTGTGAACAAGGCCACGCTGATTAAAGAATCCCGCAGAGAGCTTTCAGAATCATTCAAGAGAAAGATGTCACAACCCAGAGCTCATCAAAGACCTCCTCAGCGAGCCAAGACGTTTGCCCAATATCAGCCTGGTACTTTTGGGACCTCTGCAGCAGCGCCCCATTCAGTTGCTCAAGAATTCGACAACAACCAATAGCTCAAGAGTACCAAGCTTGCCGAAGGTACCCAGTGCTTCAACTGCCAGCAGTGGGGTCATTTTTCCAAGCACTGCCCTCAACGTCATCAGTGGAAGCAAGCCCCTCCCCAAGCTTCAAGGCAAGCCACCGGACCTCGGTTTTTCTTTGCAAAGGGCAAGTGAACCACGTCATTGTGGAAGCGAGCCCAACCGCTCGGGACCTCTTCCTGGTAAGTTTTGGTCGATGGCGGTTTTGTCTCACTCAAAGAGAGTTGGAGGAGCGAGCAAAACCCGTGTTCCCCAACCCATTCCTTAGTTAGCCCGAATCTCGGGGTCGAGATTCCCTTTAAGGGGTGTAGATTGTAACGTCCTGTTTGTCCAGAGTTCTTGAAGTTTTCAAAATAAAAAGAACCATTTGATTTTGTTGATTTGTTGAGAGTTCAAAGCTTAACTTGAGATTTTAAAAGAGCTTTAATTGACTAAACCAAACTTCAACTAAATCAGTTCGGTTTCTTCTAGAGTTTGTTGGAGTTTTCCTTTTCTCTTTTTGCTCTGTTAGCCTTTCAGCTTGGCTTCTCCCTTCCAGGACCTCTTCTGTGCCTGGACCTCTCTCTCTCTCGGCTGTGACCTCCTATGTGTTGGGCCTTCCCTTGCTCAAACCCCTTTATTGGTCTAAGACCTCCCTTTTTGGTTTTAGACTAGCTCGGGTTTGTGTTTCAAACCTTTTGATCTCTGAACCTTTCCTTGTATCTTTTGTTTGGACTTCCTCTAGTCTAGACCCCCTCTTTGTTGGTTTGAATCTCTTTGTGTTTAGACCTCCTCTTTGGTCTAAACTTTCTTCTCTGTCTAGATCACCTTTGGTCTAGACCTCTTTCTCTGTTTGGACCTCCCCATGGACCTCTCAGCGTTCATTTGAACTCCCTGAGTTCATTTGAACGTCCCTAGTGTTTGGACCTCGTGCTCGATCGGATCTTCCGCTCGATTTTGACCTTCATCGCTTGAGGACCATCCGATCTGTGTTGGACGACCCAATCTTGTGGGTACGTTCGGATGGTCCGAACATCCCATCCTTCCTGAGCCATCGGATCCGTGTCGGACGGTCCAATTTGATAAGGCGTTCGGCCGGTCCGAACGTCCCAATCATTTTAGACCACCCGATCCAGTTCAATGGCTGAGATCTAGTGGTAGCTTCGGATGGTCCGAACGGCCCAATCGTTTTGGTCCGTTCGATCCAAATCCAACAGCTCCCACTCCTCCTACTTCTTATCTCGCTATTGCTCACCTCCTTTTGCTAATCTTGACCATTAGGACCTCCCTTGAGAGATCCTAGCCGTCAGGACCTCCTTTTGCTAATCTTGACCGTTAGGACCTCCCCTTTGGAGATCTTAACCGTCCAGACCTCCCCTTTGTTAGATCTGACTGTTAAGACCTCCCCTTTGGAGATCTTAACCGTCCAGACCCCCCCTTTATTAGATCTGACCGTTAGGACCTTCCCTTTGAAGATCTTAACCGTTCAGACCTCCCCTTTGTGGATCAGACCGTTAGGACCTCCCCTTTGGAGATCTTAACCGTCCAGACCTCTCCTTTGTTAGATCTGACCGTTAGGACCTCCCCTTTGGAGATCTTAACCGTTCAAACCTCCTTTTGTGGATCTGACCGTTAGGACCTCCCCTTTGGAAATCTTAACCGTTCAGACCTCCTCTTTGTTAGATCTAACCGTTAGGACCTCCCCTTTGGAGATCTTAACCGTTCATACCTCCCCTTTGTTATATCTGACCATTAAGACACCCCTTTGGAGATCTTAGCCGTTCAGACCTCGGCTTTGTTAGATCTGACCGTTAGGACATCTCCTTTGGAGATCTTAACCGTTCAAACCTCCCCTTTGTGGATCTGACCGTCAGGACCTCCCCTTTGTGGATCTGACCCTCAGGACCTCTGTAACACCCTGATTTTCAGAGCCTTTTTGAAAATTTTCAAAATAAAAAGAACCATTTGGTTTTGATGATAATTCAAAGCTTAACTTGAGAATTTTAGAATTTGAAGAGTTTAAAATGACTAAACTAAACTTCAACTAATCCAAAACTTAGTTCTTTTGGTGTTGCTCTAGCTCTTTGGAGCTACCTTTCCTTCTCTTGATAAGATTTCCTTTCCTTTATCGTATTTGGACAATCTTTTATGCCCAGACCTTCCCTCCTGTCTGGCTATCTCCTGGAGGCCATATCCCCTTTATGTCTGGAACTCTTTTGTGAGTCTAGACCTCCTTGGTATCTAGACTGCCTTGGTACTTAGGCCTCTTCTTTGTTGCCTGAATATCTTTATGGTTCAAACCTTTTTCCCTCTTTGTTCATTTGAACCTCCTCGGGTTCATTCAAAGCCCTTGGTGCTCACTTGAGCCCTTCAAGCTCAATGGACTTTCCTTGGATCCTCTGTGTGTGTTCATTTGGACCTCTTTGTGTTCAATTGATCTCTCCTTGTTCAATGGAACCTTTTACGTGTTCCTTGAACCTTCCGATGTCATTGGGTGTCCTTTGCATTCAAGCGAACTACCCTTGTGCTCAATTGAACCTCCTAGTGTCAATTAGGATTCCTTTAATCTCATGTATATGTCGGACCTCCTCTCATGCGGATTTGGCCGTCGAGCCTTCACGAGTCTAGACCTCCCTTCATCTAAGACCTCCTCGTCTGACCAGACCTTCCCGCGTTTGTATCGGCTATCGTTTACCTCCCTCACGGAGATCTTAGCCATCCAGACCTCCTCCTTTTGATCTTGGCGTCAAGACCTCCTTTTGAAGATCTTGACCGGCAGATCTCCTCGTCTGGACTTCGTCCTTTGAATCTCCTCCTTTCAGACCTCCCTTGTGTGTGGATCTGAACCACTAAAACCTCCTCCTGGTTAGTCTGAACTATTCGGGATCTCTTTGTTCTAGTCTTAACCAACAGGACCTCCCCTTTCCCTTAATCTTGATCTTCGGACCTCCCGTGAGCAGGTCTTTTGGACCTCCTGTCCATAAGACCTCCCCAATGTTGAGTCTTTTGGGTCTCCTTGCCGCAAGACCTCCTCCCGAGCCCTTTGGGTCCTCCCCTTTGAGATCTTGACCATCCAAGATCTCCTTTTGAGATCTGAGCGTCAGGACCCCCTCAGATGCCTTCACTCTTCATGGTTTGGACCTCCCTGGAGGTTCAGACCCGTTGGTAGTTTAGACCTCCTTTTGAGGTCTAGATCCTTTGTAGTTTGGACCTCCTGTGGGGTCTAGTTCTCTTTTGTATTTAAACCTTTGAGGTTTAGACCTTCTTTGTGTTTAGACCTCCTTTTGTGTTTGGACCTCTTTTAGGTTCAGACCTTCTTTGTTGTCTTTTGGACCTCCTCACAAGACCTCTATTGAGCTCGTAGGACATCCTCTGAAGAGATCCTATGATCGAGACCTCCTCTTGTTGATCTGACCGTCGGGACCTCCTCATGTCAGGACCTCCTACGTGTGGAATAGGACCTCCTTTGGAAATCTAGCAGTCGGGGCCTTCACAGCTTTTGATCTTGTTGAAGGACCTCTGTCCAGGATCTCCTTGTAGCTACGGACCTCCCCATTCATTGGACCTCTTAGCCTCTGGACCTCTCTAATCTTAGGACCTCCTAAGCCCTTCAGACCTCCTCAAAAACCTCCTTGCGGGTCAGGACCTCCCCTTTGACCGGTTGTTTCTAAGTTTGGTGGACCCACTTGCCGGTCTTACCCATTCTCGATTTTCTCCGCCACACAAGTACCTTGTGCATTTAATGCATGTCATATGCATTAAATCTGACCATATCGTGGTGTATACTCTGAATGTGGTCACTAAGTGGCACCATTGCTATCTTTCCTTGTCTCCACCCCTAACGACATACATTGTCCTCTCCTTTTGTCCTTCACCATTTTGGTGGTGGCATTACCTGTCACTCACCTATCTTTGACCCATTGTCATGTCATCACAGACACGTATACACCTAATAATTCCTTCACCACTTTGGCTATATTTAGCCAGGGAGCCTCTTCTCCTCACCTTTTACGCATTTGGCTCATCTGGTTCTTGCTCGGTGGCTTTGTGGTGAAGCTCCTTTGCCAAGACCTCCTTGAGGAACCTCTTTTGCGAAGTTTTCACGTTGAAAACTTCATTGGGCTGGGCGCCGACCTCGGTGCCTCTGATTCTACGACCTCCCCTTCAACTGTTATCTTTTGCTCATCCCTGGTAAGTTTCTTTGGGTACTACTCTGTTCTTGCTCTTGTCGCCACAATAATTGGTTGTGCTCTTTCCAGGACCTCCTCTCTTGGATTTCTTCGAATCTCTGTGGCTTTTATGTGGGGAACTCCTCTCGATCTCTGCAGAGAACATCTCTGGACCTTCTCGGCCATGTGCAAGGATCACCTTCTAGGGCTCTCTCGTTCTTTTGTCCAAGATCATTCTTTTGGGGTCTTTTGCTAAGGACCCTCTCCTCTGATAGCTTGGACTTCTCCTAGGAGCCTAATCTTAATATAAGTACTCTTCCGTTGGTTGAGCTTTGGGGTTCCTCTGGGGTTCTTTTGGTTCTTTGCTTGAATCTCCGTTGGTTCTTTATTTGGAGCTTGGTTTGAATATGTTCTTCTGACCGTGTAGATCTTGACGTTTCCAGAGAGCCAGAGCTATGAGAAAGAATAGAATCTTACGCTAGCAAGCAAGAGGCAAGTTACACTTTTGATCATATTGCACCCAATAATTCAAATTATTTATGTCCTGTTTTAATGTATACTGCATGCCTATTTCTACCAAGTTATTTCAATACCTGTTTTAAATTCATAGCTATGCCTACTTCCTTTGTTTGGCCACAGTTGATTTTGGACTGAACATGTTGTCACCATTAGATCAAACTTGGTTAATGCAATAGTGTGAGCCAAGACCATTTGAAAAATATATGCTTAGTCATGCTTAGACCAAAAGTATTGATTTGGGGAAATCTTTACCATCATACCAAATCTTGTTTTAAATGTTTTCACCATGACATTGGGTTGTCATGGGAGGATGAAAATATTCTTTGGGAAAGCAAAGAAAAGGAAAATGGATTTGGGTGGGCGAATTAGTGCCTTGGATGGTGCATGTGTATGCAGGACCATGCCATTTCTATGACCGGTGCCCAGGATTTGTGAAAGTCGCCCTAGTCATTTGAGGACTGGTCTTTGAGCGACCAATGCCATGCCTATAACGGGCTATGGCACAATCGTGCAACCACATGTCTCCAGAGTGGGGCGTGGGACCTAGCTGAATAATTTGCAAAGTTCTATCACAAGTTGCTCCATTGGAGGTGTGGGAGGTCTTTTATGGCCAATGGTTTTTATAACCTCTTTGTTCCCCTTTGGTGCAAGAGGGGCTTTCATGGGGTTTCTATCCATAGGAAAGTGAAACCTTAGCAAGGAGGCTGTGGTGGAACAATGCATTGTAAAGGCCTTGTCATGAACTCTAGACCTCTTACCTTTGGTAGTGAGAGGTGGCATTGGCGAATCTTGGGACAAACTAGAGGACTCATGTCGTGTGGGTAAAGTGCACAACCTCTGCAGAGTGTAAATCTATTGAATAAACGTGTCGCGGTCATGGGCGTCTTTGGCAAAGGCTACTCGAGTTAGATGTTGGTTTTGGGGTTTCGAAATGTTTATCAAAGCGATTTTGGGATTTCTATCCCATGGGTTATGGGCGAGGAGCCTTGTGATAGGAGGTATCCTTCACCACTTGTGATGAATGAATATCAGCGAAAAGCAGATTTACTAAATAAATTTTATTTATTGTATGATGCTTTGGAACTTAATATTGGTAATTGGAAATAAACATGGCTTCGCCAAATCAACCATATTAAGCTTTCCTTTGAGATACCCATTTATGCATGTCATTTTGTTATCTAACGGGTGTAACTTGCGAAGCACGGTTGTTGTGCTCACTCTTGCTTACTCTTGTCTTTTAGCGAGAATGGAAGCTTTATGGTGATACATTACGTGGACCAAGTGGTCTGATCGACTAAGTTAAGCCCTCGGCCCGATTGCTGTGGTGTGTCGGGTGGCTCATGTGTTTATCTTTTATTATGTTTTGCTGGCGGCTTGTAAGCTCTCTTGTAATCAACTCCTTTGATATTAATGAAGCTTGTGTTGTTGCAATGTTACCACTGCTGTTGCTGTGAAGAGCTAGCCATGATCCTTGGGACTAGCTCAGTTCACATAGAGGACCTTGGAGAGATCCCAGACCTCCCAGAGCCACCCTCAGTGCATGCGTGTGTGGTTGCAGGGTGGTCTCGATCCTCCACGACCTCCTCTGGTGGAGTCGCGGTGGTCTGAGATGACCTCAAACCTCCACGCCTTCCCTGAGTGCGGCCAGTGGGAGATCTTTGGGGTTCTCCCTGGCTCCACGACCACCTTAGGCTTGTTCTCCTGGACTTCCGGGGAGGTCTGTTGGACCTCCTGGGAGGTCTTGGTGGACTAACCGAGAGATCCTTTTAGGACCTCCCGGAAGGTCCTAGTGGACCTTCTTGGAGCTCTTAGAGGACCTCTCGGGTGCCCTAGGGTTGGGTCGTTACAACCTCCTGTCCATAGGACCTCCCCGTTGTTGTGTCTTTTGGTCCTCCTGTCCATAGGACCTCCCCGTGGTTGTTTCTTTTGGACCTCGTGTCCATAGGACCTCCTCGTTGTGTGTCTTTTGGACCTCTTTGCCCTCAAGGCCTCCTCGAATTCCTTCACTCTTTGTAGTCTGGACCTCCTCGGAGGTCCAGAACCCTTCTGTGGTTCAGACCTCCTTTGAGGTCTAGGTCCCTTTGTGTTTAGACCTCCTTGCAGGTCTAGACTTCTCCCTTGTGTTTAGACATCCTTTGAGGTTTAGATTCCCTTGTGATTTAGACCTCCCCGTTGGTCTAGACCTCCTCTTTGGGTTTAAACCTTTGTTGGTTTGAATCTCTCTGTTGGTTCTTT
Source organism: Phyllostachys edulis (assembly GCA_036346405.1). NCBI lineage: Eukaryota > Viridiplantae > Streptophyta > Magnoliopsida > Poales > Poaceae > Phyllostachys > Phyllostachys edulis. Next base: position 17,760,057 of record CM070548.1, on the reverse strand, counting down.
GTTTGGCTCTAGACCTCCCCTTGTCTCCAGGACCTCCTTCCTGCAGGACCTCCCTGCCTTGGGCATCCTTGCCCTTAGGACCTACCAGTGGTCTTTTTGCGAAGGCCACCCTGGCGATCAAGACCTCCCTCGTGGGTCACGTCCTCCTTTCTTGACTTCCCCTTGACCTTCACAGGACCTTTTTCTGTTTTTAGCCAGTAACCTTGTCACTCTTGTTTGTACCTTGCGCACCTTTTTCTATCTTTTGTCACGTCCTTGCCATTGCAAAAGTGTGCGCCCTTTTATTGTTGTCACCTCCTCCTTGACCTTTTGTCTACTCCTGTACCTGCTCTAGTCCTTTTTGGTACTTGTTGGAAGTGTACATTCGTACCAATACCTTGAACCTGGTCACTCCTTTTGGTGGCGTTCCTATTCTCCTTTTCCTTTATATGGAGCACCACAGAGCGACCACTGCATCCTTGTTTTGCACTCAACCTCCTCCTCCTCTCCCTCTCCCTCTCAGTTCTAGAGAGCTCTCTTAGCTCCTCCGGTTGGACCTCCCCCACCCTTGTCGGACCTCCCTTTCCAGTGGACCTCTTCCCTTTTCGGTTCTAGCCTAGTTCTTTTCGGTTTCTTTTTGGGTTGCTTTATTTATTTGTTTTCTTTGCATCGTGTAGATTCGTTGGTGCGGAGGAGTTTGAAGATCCGGCCTTCTCGAAGCTTCGGCTGCTCGCCCTTGAAGGCAAGTCGTGGTCCTTGATCATTTTGAACCCACCTTTACAAAAAGTACTTTGATTTGTTATAAACTGCATGGCTATTTGTATAAATTGGTTTGGGCTCTAGTTAAATACCCACATTTTATGCCTCCTTGTTTCTTTGGCAATCCACATGTTGACATGTTTCCTTGAACACCTTAGGATGGAGTCTTGTTAGTTGGTTTCATATTGCTATTGCCAACATGGGTATCGTGCTTGCTTAGCCATGCTCGATGAAGTATTTGGTCTCCTCATGAATCAATATTGCTAAACTTGACTAATTAAATTATGGGCTGTGGTTGGTGCCCTTCTTTGTGCAAGCGTGGTTGGAGCCAGTTGTGTTGCTTGTGGTCGAAAGCCACCTTTGTTAAAATTTGCGATCTTGGGACGGGGTGGTCCTTTGGCCAGGTGAAACCCCAAAACTGTTTTATGCTCGGGCAAGTTGGCAAGGTGCTAGTAGTGGGTGTTCCATGAGTTGTTGCTATGGAGTCACTTGGGTGCTCCATGAGTTGTTGCTATGGAGTCACCTGGGTGCCCCAGAGTTGGTGCTATGGGGTCACATTGTGTTGAGGATAGCCTTGCTGGCGACCAATTAAGGGTGAACCTTGGGAGCCATTGATCTGGGCCGTGCCGTGCAACCACATGTCCATTATGGGGTGGACCGGGTGCAATAACTAGAGATATTCTGATTTGGTTCTATTGTGGTGGAGCACTGGCACGCTGGCGCAAGAGGGGGTATGAATCCGGTGGAGGTTGCTTGATCGGAAGTGAAACCTCGTGAGGCGAAGCGAGTCGGGACAGACCTTTGTAAAAACCCGGTGGTGGTCTCTACTTGATTCACATGTCTAAGGTAACGTGTGTAATATCAAGCGACTACCTCTTGTGGGTAAAGTTGTACACCTCTGCAAAGTAAACCTATTCGAATAGACGTGTCCTCGGTTATAGACACGCCCGGAGATTTCGAATGAGGGTTAGACATTTCTTCAAAAGAGGTCTTGTGAACCCTAGAAGTGGTCCACGGTTGATTGTGGGAATTGGCGAGTGCTCTGGGTGGTTCCAACGTACTCGTGATGACCACGGTTGTCCATGGAGGTCTAGGGGTGGTCTTGTAGAGCTCTATAGTGGGTGCTCCAGAGAAGTCTGGGTTGGTGCCTTGGGAGTGAGTGGGTGCTCACGACCTCCCTTTTGAAATCAAATGTACTTATGTATTATTGTTTTAACTTGAGCTTTGCAATCTATACATGTTATTTACTGTCAATATTTGCTTTTTGCAACCTAACCATACAGCTCACCTTATCAAGCCGTGCATAAATATTTCTTGCATACATTGTCCCCACGGCTTGTTTAGTACATTCAAAGTACTCATTGGCTTGTGCCCTCTGGTTTAACCAGCAGAGGTGGGAGATCCAGGAGGTCTTGTGCTCTCAAGAGGGGAGCTCTTTGAAGACCCTACGCACTAGGACGTCCTCCACTTGGTAGCCTGTGGGCTAGCCGAATGAACCCTGTAATTGTTTTGTTTTCCGCTGTGCTGTTGTTCTCTTTTCCTGTTAGCCTTGAGAGGCACCCGTGTACAAACATTGACCTTAAGGTTCCTCGTTAATATATGTGTTAATTTGTCTGCTTCATCTTTGTTCATGTTCTATGGATTTGATTACACTGATGTGGAGTCTATGTGAGCTAGCCAATCTGATCATGAGACTAGCTCGGTGTGCACAGGGCCAAGACCCCCAGAAGGTCTTTGAGATCTCTTGGGAGGTCTGACGGACCTCCTTCGGGCGCGTCAGGCGGTACTACCGCTCCTCCATCTTGTAATCTGGAGCTATATTCGAGGAGTTTCTCACACCAGCCGAACACGAAATCGCCGAACCATTCACGCGCACGGGTGGGCGGGCGATGGCGTGACGTGGCGAGCGAGCTTACTTCAACTAGGTAAGACCAAATCCACCTTATATGTTGGTCTCCTCCCACCTAGACTAGCAATATGGTACTAAACTTACCACCTTCCACCATGCATGAGTGGGCATTTGAAACTTTTTTAGGATTTAATTGAAATATTGTATGAGCCAAGCCTAAAATTCCAACGGTTACAATTTAATTTGTTGTTGGGAAGGTGTTTGTTTGTTTGAGGTTTCTCAGGGAGTAGAAAGAGAGGTGGGAAGGAATGACATATCATCACCACCATCCATCAACTTAATCTTTTTAGTGGTAAATAAAAATCAATGATTGCTCCATGAGTAGTGTATTTTATCCGTACATAATTTGAAAGCTCTTCTTTAGTACTCCATCCGTCTTGTGATACTTGGCACTTTTGATTTAAAATATTTATATTTCTAATAATTCCCAAATATACGTTCGTTTAATCACTCCTGTTAACTCTAAGCATCTCTCTCCAATTCTCCTACTTTTCCATCCTCACCGAACCCATGGCGACCCGTTCCTCCCGCAGCGCACGCGCCCAACATCCCGACTGGCAACCCACGCGCGACGCCTTCCCACTTCCTCCTCACGTGTGCGTGCACACAGTGATGTTCGGACACGCACCCTGCCACCAATAACCTGAACTTCTAGCCGAAAAAAAAGTGCCTCGACCCGGCAAACTCAGACACGCACCCTGCCACCAATAGCCAAGTGAGAACTATGTTGCGTGTGTACAAAGAGATCACGTATATAGTAGCAATCTATTTGATTGACATGATATTTGTGTATGTCACTGTCTACCAGCGCTAGCATATAACTAGTTTAGTTAGTTATATGCATGCATGTTTTGTACTAAACATCTCTCGTCCTTGTAGTGATTAATGATGTGTTTGGTTGGGCAAATTCATACCTGTATGGGATGGTCCTGGATATATCATTATCGGTGTGTTTGGTTGGGTGAACGGAAGCAACTCGTCCAGGATGAAGTGATCCAGATTCTAGGAATATACCCATTAGATGTTGTATCCATCAATTCGACGAAATCGGGCGAACCACGTGGTACAAGACGTGCTCACGTGCGCTCACCTCCTCGCAGCGAAGCAGTCCCGACTCCCTCTCCTCTCCCTTGCACAAAATGCTGCCACCGCCTCTCCTCTTTCCACTGCTGCACGCCTCTCCTCTCGACACCGTCGGCAAGGAGAGCCATAAGGTGATGTCCCTCTCCTTCCCTATTCCCCCTGTCTTCCTCCTCTCCTGACCTTTGGATTTGACGGCATTCGACGCTGGTACGGGCAATTGGAGACGCCGCCGCTCCTTCTTATCATTCGCGGTGTTTCTCCCCTTCCTCACCTTGGAGTTCAAGTTCTTGCGAAAACCGAAGATATGGATCCCAAATCCTACTTCTTTACCTCAAACTGCGTGATAATGTAGTTAAATCCATGCCTATTGTTGGTAGATCTAGTGTGTGTGTGTGTGTGTATTTGGGGGAGGGGGAGGGGGAGGGGGTGGTAGATCTGCTGGGAGAAAAAAATGATCTAAAAAAGGATCCGGGGGAAAATCCTCTTTGTGTGGTGACATAATTTTTCTTGTGCTTGTTGTTGGTAGCCAATGTTCTTGCTCACTGTAGGTGTAGATCGTTTATTTTCTCCATATGAGTAGTTTGTCATAGTAGTTAGGATTCCTAGTCTAGTTAAATATGGCAATGTTCATGCTCACTGTAATTAGTTTTATGGTAAGATAACTGAAATTTGCCTTTGATCATTCTCACTGCCTTGAGTAGTTTACACTGCCTTGATTTTTTTATATTGAAATGTTAACAATTTTTTTGGATAGTCAATAGTGTTTAATCTTGGTGTGTAGTGTCAATAGATCGTTTATTTTCTCCATTTTTTGGGGGAAGTTGTCACTGCACGGGAAGTTATAAATTGATATTTGAAGTAGCAGGATAAATGGAACTGCATTTGTAAACTTCAAAATGTGGATTACGTCGAACGGGGTGAGGAGAATCATATGATTGTCATGGATGATGAGTTCTTCTCAAGCTATGTTAAGGTGTCCATCTGCTAAATTGATAATTAGAATTACAAGTATTTAACAAAATGGTGACTTACTAATTTTGTTTGTTATTGTAGCAGCATCCTAGACACACAAAGTTCTTGAATAATCCATAGGAACACTATGAGAATATGGCAACCATATTTGTTAGGCTGGCTTCCGTGTATGCAGGTGGTTTGTGCTTATGTTTCTTGCATTGTCGTGTTTGAAGTGTCGTGTATGTACTCTTATGGTAATGGGTGCTAGAAATATTTACTATGAACTCTTATGGTATTGTATAACTAATTGTTAGATGATTATCTTTGTGGTTTATGGAGTATGGTGACTTTGTGCTTTGTGTATTGTTTTGATAAGTCTGAGTATGGACAATCTTATCCTTGTTCTGCTAGATGATTGCATATGTGGTGATCATGCGAGGCATGATGCTATGTATATCATTGTCAGAGACTCAGGGAGTCATTTGTTTTATATGATGCTCTCAAAAGAAGCTTGTTGCAAAGATAGACTAGGATTGTAGGAAGCACAAGACAATTGGATGTGTGATGTTTTAGTAATTACAATTTTTTTCTTCCAACTAGTTACAGCTCATAGCGCCAATAGGGTTAATGACCAAGTAATGCAAGAGGTAATCTCACCATGAGCAATAGAGGAAGTAACCAAACACAACTCATTCAACTTCATCTCTCAAACCAAACATCATCTTGAATCATTATGTATAATCTCATTCAAGCAACCAAACAAAATTGTGTATCATATCATCCCACCAACCAAACACACTACTACTTGTACCATCCTATTCAGGAACGTTCTATCCAGCGTGTACCACCACATCCCATTCATCTTAGTTCACCCAACCAAACACATCCTAACTAGTAACAAGGTGATATGGGATTAATAATTGATTAGTACTCTTTGATCAATTTAATAGTGTGTTGCTGCTCTTGTACTAATACTCATTGTTTAGTTCTATGATGTAGTAAGCTGCCGTGCATTGCTCTCCCGCACGACGACTCGAGTACTGCTGCAGTTGTCCACACTGTAGTACGGTCACTAGAAATATTTAGTAAAATCTGGTAGTAAGTGTAGTAAAAAAATATTTACGACATTATTCGACAGTGATTATTGCGTCTGTCTTGTGCATTTACTAGATATAATTACTTCATTCTCTATAAGCGTTTACTGTGTTTATTACAACTTTTGAAAGACGATATCACGAACACCAGTTATCCGATTTTCGATCTGTTTACACCGTTGTGCTAAAAAAAGAGTTTAACAAACGATATCTTGAATATATTTTGACGATGTAAGTATTAGATTACTGCATATGTGCAGGAGACTTATTGCATCATCTAAGTGCGGAAGGAGTGAGCGGAGGGAGATGTGGGAGTGGGGGAGTTAGTTTCGGGGCTTGACCAAGGTGGGAGGCGGTGAGTTTGGTTTGACTGGACTTTGACCAGGGGTGTCAAATGGATTCGGATTATCCGTTTTATTTGACATTCGTATTCAGATGGTAGCGAATTCTGTAAGCAAAAATGCATTCGAATTGCAAAATGAATACGAATCTGGATAGTATCCAGATTTTTTTTTTGTAGAAAACGAATATGAATATGGTATGCAAAATAGGTGTCGAATCCAATACGAATCCGGATAATATCCGGATTCGGCGCAATAACAACAACTAGCTATTACGTATCTTTTGCATTTGATCTCCAAATTGGACATATTATATGTATGCATTTTGATTGTCTCGATGAGGCCGTCGTCATGGTGGACTCTTATTTGGCATTTGATTATTTTTTCTTCATTTTGGCACATCCCCCAATAAAGCTTTTTGCATGCTCTTTTTAGCCAAAATCGACATGTTTATAACCGATTGATTTACAATATCTCTAGAATTGGTTAGGGTTAGTGGTAAAATAGAACCAATGATCAATGATTACATGATAAACCATAGGAAAAGGGGCATAAGTGTTACTATAAAACTGGTGCCAACTCGTTAAACTTCGTTATGTCGTAGGATATTCGGATTCGACCGAATTGAGTAGGTATTCGATTCGTATTCATTATAATATTTGATTCGTATTCGAGTATATTCAAATTTGTATTCTTGTAAAAAAATATGAATACGAATACAGGAAGACCACTATTCGATTCGTATTCAATCCACTCCCACCTCTGATATACCACCTAAAAGAATTTGGCATACTATTTTATCACTTTGGGTATACTCATATACCAATTATAAGATACTCCAAGGCGAACCACACGAAAAATTTGCAAGAGAGTCCATAATTTTTAGCATATTAAGTCCAGTTTACTCCCTCCAACTATCAGAAAAGTCTGATTTCCCCCCTGAACTACAAAACCAGTTATTTAACCCCCCCCGGCCAAACTTGCGAAATCCGGTCATTTAACCCCTCATGCCGGTTTCAAGTGGCGGTTTTGCACACGTGGCTGGTTTTGTCCAAATCAGCATGTGTTTATCATCCAAGCCAGCATGTGTGTGGTGGACCAGCATGTGCTTTCTTCTCTCCATCTCTCTCTCTTTCCTCACTACCAAATGATATTGCCTGGTTCTTCTTCCTCTACTTTTTCCCCATTCTATTTCTTTCCATTCCTTACTGCTGCTTCTTCCTGGTGACTCATTCGGCCAAGCTTGCGCCATGAGGATTCACAGCGCTGCCTCCCTCTGCTCATCCTTGGTGCGACCGCCCCCGGCTCCCTCATGTGTGCCCGGCTTCATGGCTCCGCCGGCCTGCTCGTCCAGGCCATCGCCAAATTAGGGGGGACTCCACAACTGGGAGAGAGAGAGGGGAGAGAAGTCGCCATGAAGTAGCCTCCTGCTTCTTTCCCACCTCGATAAATCTCCCTCTCCCCCAGATTTTTCTCTCCCGCTTGCTTGCTCCCGGCCGAGAATATCTCTGAGTGGCGGAGCTTGATGTCGAGGGCGCTACTTCTCCCGTCGTTTGATGGGCAACGCATCTGGCGGCTCCCTTAGATCCAAGTACCTACACGACTTCAAGCACGCGGCGTTGCGGTGCCACGACTCACGTTACAACTCCGCGCTTTTGCGTGAGGCTAGCCAAACAAGCCCTCTCGCCCGGCCATGCACGCCCACAGCGACAAAGGTAGCAGCAGCCACGACAGATGCCTACACGCTGATGAGGACATCCCTTCCACTGATACAACCATCCCTATTGCTTCTGACGTGCAAAGACCAATTACTAGAGCACATGCTCACCAACTAAATTGTCAAGTAACTTCGTTCCTCGAAATGCATCCATATTCTATGAACTCGATGCTGCTGCCTAAAGTAAGTGATATTATTTTACTTAGGAATGAAGGATAAGATAGAGAGAGTTCAGGACCTCCCTCGAGGACCTGCTCCAGGACCTCCTCTAGGACCTGCTCCAGGACCTCCTCGCCAGGACCTCCTCCAGGACCTGCTCTAGGACCTTCTCGCCAGGACCTCCTCGCCAGGATCTCTCGACCACCCGGAGGTCTTCCACGACCTCCTAGGAGGTCATCCACGACCACCCAAGAGGTCTTCCATGACCACCCAGGAGGTCTTCCAGGGCCTTCCACGACCACCGAGGAGGTCTTCCATGACCACCCAGGAGGTCGTCCGCGACCACCCGGAGGTCTTCCACTACCACGCCAGGTCCTCCTCGGGGCCTCCTCAAGACCACTCCAGGATATCTTTTAGATAGAGTCGGTTGTAATCTTTCCACAACTGTATTAGGAAAGAATCTTTGTGTGCTACAGTAGTTAGAGATAGATTCGACTTTAGGTCATGCGTGAGGCGGTCGCCAACTGCTCTTCCTCCTTTATATAGTGGCCACCACCCTTAGGGTTTGGTGGGTTTTGTTGATTAAAGTTTAGCTTTGCTACTTTATACATCATTTGCTTGTACGGCTATGTAACATCCCAAATGTATAATTAGGGTTTGTTCAAGTATAATTATATGTGTAGAAATTAAAACTTTTTCTCACGTCTTGAAAACCCCTAATCTCTCATGTAATTCTAGTCCAAGAGTTGTGTAATCCAAAAACACAAAGCTCTTGTTGACCAAAAGTCAAACTCATTCTCCGTTTATCTTAAATCTTGTGCCAAACATTTGGAAAATATTTTTCCTTGGTCCTAAAACTGATGTGGGGCCCCTCTGAAAAATATCACAAGTTGTAAAACTTGTTTGATAAATTTTGGAGGTAAAACAAATCCTTGAACAACCTTCATGAATTTCCTGAGAAAAATGCATTGCATAATAACCTCTGGAAATTTTATGTAAGGGACATGCCCGGAGTCCCTAGGGAAGTGATCGAGCACATGCTAGCTCTACGGCCTAACAAAGTACCTGTAAAACAAAAATTACGGAGATTTGCCCTTGATCGACGAGATGCTATAAGGTCAGAATTGGACAAGCTACTTAAATCAGGCTTTATAAGAGAAGTCGACCTCCCAGAGTGGCTGGCCAACCCTGTAATAGTTAGGAAGTCTAACGGCAAGTGGAGAATGAGCGTGGACTTCACTGATCTTAATAAAGCTTGTCCAAAAGATGATTTCCCTTTACCTCGCATCGATCAGTTGGTTGACTCTACTGCTGGTTGCAAACATTAAGTTTTCTAGATGCATATTCTGGCTACCATCAGATTAATATGTGTCTAGAAGATGAAGAAAAGACGACGTTTATTGCCTCATTTGGTATATTTTGCTATGTCAAAATGCCATTTGGTCTAAAAAATGCTAGCGCTTCTTTTCAACGCTTGATGCAATCGACTTTTTCACCTCAGTTAGGCCGAAATTTGGAAGCCTATGTTGACGATCTAGTCGTAAAAAGCATCAAACGGCTTGATCATATTTCGAACTTGCAGGAGACGTTCGACAACCTCAGAAAACACCGCTTGAAACTCAATCCTGAGAAGTGTGTGTTTGGAGTCTCTTCAGGAAAATTGCTTGGATTCTCGGTCTCTGCATGCGAGGATCAAGCAAATCGAAAAGATAAAAGCCATTGTTCAAATGCGCTCTCCAACCACAAAGAAAGAAGTCCAAAAGCTCACATAGTGTATGGCGGCTTTAAGTCGTTTCGTAGCACGACTGGGAGAAAAAGGACTACCTTTCTTCAAACTTCTAAGGAAACACGAGGGTTTCGAGTGGTCGGAAGAGGCAAATGATGCCATTGAGGATGTCAAGAGATATCTTACGAGTGCTCCTATTCTGGTTTTCCTGAAACCAAAAGAGACGTTCTTAATTTATCTATCTGCCACACCACAGGCAGTAAGCGCAGTACTAGTCGTGGAACGAAACAACATTCAATGACCAGTGTACTACGTAAGTGATGTTTTACATGGACCTAAGGAGCGTTACCCTCATCCAAAAGCTTCTCTATGCCCTTCTCATGTCTTCGAGGAAACTGCGACATTATTTTCAGTCGCACAAGATAATTGTGTCGTCTGAGTTTCCCTTGGGAGTGATCCTACAGAATAGGGAAGCAGCGGGACGCATGTCTAAATGGTCAGTAGAACTTGGGGAGTTCGACCTCCATTTCGTGTCCCGAGCGGCCATTAAATCCTAGATCTTCGCAGACTTTATCGCCGAATGGACAAATCATGAACCTGTTCAGGATCCCCAGTACGATACCCACGACCAGTGGACGATGTATTTTGATGGGTCACTTACTTTAAGTGGCTTGGGGGCTGGGGTGGTCCTGGAATCTCCTAACGGAGAGACTTTAAAGTATGCCATACAGTTAAACTTTCAGGCCACTAACAACGTGGCGTCTGAAGGTTTACTAGTTAAGATACGAGCCGCGAAGCGCCGCGATTCGATGACTACTCGTGAGAGGAGACTCTCAACTGGTCGTGAATCAGGTCAAAAAAGAGTATCAGTGCTCTAATCCGACCATGCCTCGGTACTTATCGGAGGTTCAAAAGCTTGAAAAGCATTTTTTCGGTTTCGAGGTACGATTCATCTCTCGAAAGGATAATTTCCTCGCAGACCAGCTTGCTCGGATAGCTTCTTCCCGATCACAAGTACCAAAAGGAATCTTCTTGGAGCAACTCCAGAAGCCATCTCTGGTGGACACACAAGAGATATCTCCTATTGAGACAGCTTCTCTAGAATACGAGGATATTTGGATGAATCCCATCTATAAGTATCTTCAGGCGGGTTCCGTACCCGATGACGATTTCGAAGCAGATCGTTTATCCCGAAAGGCCAAAATGTATACTTTGGTCGAAGGAGTCCTCTATAAACGAGGCACTCAAGGGGTACTCATGCGATGCATACCGCAGAGAGAAGGACTAAACCTCCTTCACGACATACACAGAGGCATCTGTGGAACTCATGCTTCCTATAGAACGTTGGTCGGTAAAGCCTTTCGACAAGAATTTTACTGGCCAATAGCCATCTATGATGCCAAAGAGTTGGTTAAGAAATGTGTACAATGCTAGTTTCATAGCAGGCAATACACCAACTGGCTCAGGCATTACAAACAATCCCTCTATCTTGGCCTTTTGCAACTTGGGGTCTCGATATCATAGGACCGCTCCCAAGGGCTCGAAGGCCGAGTTCCTTTGTGGCTATTGATCGCTCACAAAATGGATCGAAGTTTAACCTGGATCGATAACAACGGAAGCCGCAAAACGGTTCATGATGAGAAGCGTGATTACTCGATTTGGGGTCCCAAGTCGAATAATCACGATAATGGTAAACAATTTTCAAGCGCCAAAATTTCAGGAATTTTGTGACGAAGTTAGTACCAAGCTCACACGCCTCTGGCGCACATTCCCAAAGCAATGGGGCAATCGAGCGAGCTTAATGGCCAAATAATGCGAGGGATTTAAAACTCGAGTCTTCGACCCTTTGACATTAAGCGCCGGGGCTTGGGTATAAAATTACCCTCCGTATATGGGCGATTCGCGACGACCGCTAGTCGCAACAGCAGCGGTGGATATCATGGGGATATGTGCATGATCTTAGGATGATGATACAATTGGCAATGGTATTTGCGGTTTGTCGAATCTCACGCTTAAGACAGGTTTACGTTCTGTCAAAGCCACGGTGGTCGGACCCGACCATTTTGGTCGGACCGGCCAAGCCTCGGGAATTCTGTTTAAGTCCCGTGGGCGGTACCGGACCGGCGAGCAATGTCCGACCGATTTTGACTTGTCTTCGTCGCCTTGTTGGCGTTGTGTGTTGGGTTAGCTTAAGGGCATGGGCTTCAGTGTATACATGTTGCATGTTGCATGTTTTTCATTAACGTGGGTCAAGTTGTGAAGAACTTATTCCCGGATTCGATTTGCTTGTCTATTGGTGCGAGTTGCTTGGAGGTCAATGACGGTCATCAGCGAGGAGGATCGGGACTAAGCTTGAGAGCCGAGGTCCGAACGATCAAGGATGTCCGGGTGAGGTCAATGGACTCAAGCGTGCGCAGAATGGATAGGATGACCGAACGGCGATTCAAGCGACCGGGTTGATCAAGCCAGACGAGGGTCGGTGCAAGTGTTATGGTGGTCGGTGGGAACCGGATGGGAGAGACTTGTCGACACGATGAGAGTCCGCCGATCAACCTACACGGTGTAATCATGGATGTGTTTTACAGTTCTCGACTCGGTCTTGGAAAAGATCGAGAAGGGGTATTTTGGTAATTTTACCAACATCGCCTTGGTGACCTAATGCCAACTCCGCGCAAGACGACTTGCATCAAGAAGTGGATTAGGTCAAGAGAAGTGAAGACTTTGCTTTAAAATGCGTGCAGGTGACCTGCTTGTGTTAGACCTTAACTGGAGCCCATTAGGTTAACTCTCTAGAAGCTAGGCCTCCATATAAATAGGGGTGGTCACTTGTTACATGACCACCAAGGACTTGATTTGTAAACCCTAGTTTGGTTTTAGGGTTTTAGAGAAAGAGGAGAGGCTTAGAGCTCTAGGGAGATGAGTTGAGTTCTGTGCTCATGGATTGAGTTTTGTCCTCTATGGATGGAGTGGTCATAAACCCTCTCAACCTCAGATCAATCTATGGATGATTCCCAAAGATGAGTTTCTTTTTATGCTCTTGCTCTATATTTGAGATTTTGGAGGTTTCTTTGATCTAGTGCTTTTTATTTGTTTCTGCGTGCCTTCTTCTACCTTGTTGTGACATGTGAGAATATATCTAAGATCACCTAGATCATGAATCTTCCACGAGAAAGGTTTAGATCAGGTTTTCGTTTTTGCCCGGTTTTGAACCTTCCTTCGGTAAAATGGAAAAAGGTTAAAATTTTGACGTGGATCTACTCAATCTCTGCTTGGAATAGGTTCCTAATATCCTTAGGAAGGTGTGTTCCAAATTTGGTCAAGTTTGGTCGTAGATCAAAAGTTAGACCGATTGCTTTTGGTTTCGGGGTCACAATGCTTGCTTTCGTCGGGTTCTACGACCGAATTTTACATGCCGGTCGATCAAGATTCTCGGTTTGACCGCTTCGTTACACGCCGGCCGATCGACGCCTCTTTAGGGTTTGTGTCCTTTTGGTTCATTGTCTTGGGGATTTTGGTTCGAATCCAACATAAGTCTTATGCTGTTGATCTTCATAGCTTTTATAGCTATTGGAGTGAAATTAGTATTGAATTCAATTAAGGTGAAAAAGTGTTCATGCTCCTATTCACCCCCTCTAGTCGCCTTTCCTGGTCCTACAGTGGTATCAGAGCCCTGCTAGCTCTTCTCATAGATCTTAACCAGGTCTTTTGGAGGCATGGCGATCGACAAGTATTTAACCAAACCACCTGTTTTTGATGGAGATGATTTTGCTTCATAGGCACGCATGCATGCCTACATCGAGGCTCAAGGGCACGCTATTTGACTTAAAGTCAAAAATCCATATGTCGTGTACCCAATGACGATGTGATCACTCTAGATGTTGAGGCTAATAGCAAGGCTCGAACTTTCTCGATCCAAGGTCTTAGTCGATCCGAGTTTGAGCGCGTGGTTCATTTGAGGTCTCGCTCACGAGATCCAAGGACCTTTGTGACTACCACGAGGGCTCTATCATGATCAAGGAAGTGAGATAGAACCACCAAGAAAGAATACTCAAAGATTGAGCAAATGTCCGTGTGTCTTTAGATGAGCGTGGGGAGGTTTTCAAGATTCTTCATGACCTACATGCGTGAGATCTTGTTTTCACTGAGTCCGAGAACGCACGCCCGATTTTTGGGTGCTCTTGATGTGAAGGTCTTGGGGATGAAGATCACATCCATCAATGACAACATCTCATGAGTGAACTTACCATGGATAAGCTCTACTCGAGGTTGAAGACGCATGAGATTGACTTTATCTCGCGTCTCCCCAAGACAGAGTCGATGGCTTTGGTGGTCGCACCCATCTAAGGGTAGTTCTTCCGATTCATTGGATTTTGGCTCATCTGGTTTTCCTTGTCCGCTTTGCATTCTCTCGAGCGATGAGCACCAGAGAAGCTACCCGAGGATGACCTAGCCCTCCTATCCACAAAATTTTCCAGAGTATACAACAAGGTGAGGAACAGGAGGAGAGGTGGCCTTGTCACTTGTTTTGAGTGTGGTGAGCCGAACCACATTTGCTCCAAGTGCCCCAAGCTAAAGGGCAAGATGGAGAAGGACTCTCGGAGGCGTCCTCAAGCTAAAGACACGAAAGGCAAGAAGCCCAACTATCGCAAGTTAAATCGCCCGTGTCCTTGCCGCTCTTGAGAGTGTTGACATGAGCGATGTGGACTCTGGAGAGGAAGGACGCATTTACATTTAGCTGATGACTCTCATGGCAAGAAGAAGGCACAGACTTTACGCAGATGTGCTTCATGGCTAGGGACAGCCATGACGTCGACTCCTCTACAAGACGACGACCTTTTCGGCGATCCTCGATGAGGTACGCCCTCACTTGTCGATATGAAACGTGCTTTGGTCCTTCTTGAACAAAAACCTAATAAGCAAGCAAAAAGCGATTAAGAAACGAGGATACCATGATTGATGACTTGAACTCAGAAGTTGTTAGGCTCAAATCCATTAATCCTACCGATGATTGTGATTCTTGCACTAACTTGCTTAATGAACTAGCAAATCTGAAATCTGCTCATTCCTCTATTGCTAATCAACTGAAAGATGCTTTCGATGAACTCAATCTCTCAAGTCTAGTCCTACTTGCATAAATGCTATTGCTTTAGATGTGACCGTCAGAGATGCTATTCCTTTACCTTGCTCAAATTGTGCTTTGCTTGAATTAAAATTGATAGCGCTACAAAAGAATTGATGAAATTTGATGCTAGTCACACTTGCTCTTATTGTGAGATTAATAAGACTAAAATGAAAGAAATGACTGAAATGGTTCTTCATTCTAAAACTGCTTCATGTGAAAACTGTCTTAAACTCATAATTGAGAATGATGCTTTAAACAAGACTCTAGAGGAGAATGCTAAAATTGAACAATCCATGTCCATGACTGCTTCCAAGAAAGTTGTTGATTCTAATTCTTGTGCTTTGTGTATTGAAGTTGAGCATAATGTAGATAAGATACAAGAAGTTTAGAGTTAAGTTCAAAGAGCGTTGGACAGATTAGGGATGATTATTGTGTGTCTTGTGAGGCTTTGAAAGTTGAGGTAGCTCACTATAAGGAAAAGTATGATAGGATATCAAGTCAAATAAGTGTGCCTCATGTAAGGAGCTAGCCAAAGAAATTGACTACCTTAACAAGGACTCTTGCAAGATTTATGGTGGAAGAAGAACCTAAACATGATCCTCGACAAATCTAAGGTGAGTGTGAAGAATAGTGGCCTAGGTTTTAATCCCTCAGAGCATTCCAAGAACCATCCACCTAAGATTGCGAGAGTTGTTGAGAGTGGCTTGTTTGAGGTAGAACCCCCGAGCCATCTAAGATTGTCTTTAGATTTATGGTTTTGCCCAAACTCTTTCTAGCAAGACAGGTGCTTCTGCTTCATCAGGTCAGAGCCCTCAAAAGGTCAAGTACCATTGCACCTTCTACAAGAAGGATGGCCACATTGTTGAGTTCTGCTTCCATAGAGCCAAGATTGAGAGGAAGGAGAGGATGAGTGCTTTGAGAACCATTAGAGGAGTTCCTTCACTTGTCAGAGTCTTTAGAGCCAGCACTGCCTTTCCCTGCTAGACATAGGGTCAGTTTGTAGATGACTTCTTTGACTCCTTTGGTGGCTCTAGGCGCCAGCTTTGGGTTAGGATATCGCGAGGAGAGACCACGGGTAGTATCTAGACAGGGGGAGTACTGACCTTTTGGTAGGTCGATTCGGAGAGGTCTAGGTGGTTCTCGTGTGCATTCTTATGATTTTAATTCTAACTATTTCACTGCTGCTTCTACTGTTTTGCCCAAGCATCGTGGTGACTCAAGATGGATTCCTAAGTCTTTTATCACTAACCCCAAAGATCGAGGCACGATGTTTCTTGCTTCGTGCTTTGTAGGTCCGTCGTGCGAGGAAGGAGGATATACTGCTTGTTGATTCCGTGTTCTCGACACATGACTAGAGATTCTAGATGGTTCTCTCCTCACACGCAGGCATCCCAGAATGAATTGATCACATTTGGGGATACTTCTACTAGGACCATGACAGCCAAGGGCACAATGCGCGTCAACAACAAGTTCATGCTCAAGGACGTCGCTTTGGTAAGTAAGCTGAGGTATAATCTTTTATCTGTTTCCTAGCTTCTTGATGAGGGCCTAGAAGTGAGATTTAAAACTGGTGAGTGTAGAGTTCTAGACTCCTCGGGTGAGCTTGTCTTTGAGATCTCTAGGTTTGAGAGGATCTTTTGTGCTGATTTTTTCCATTCTTAGTCTTTCTCTTTTTTTTCATTCATTATCTTATGAGTTACTAACTACTCGACAAGATGATTTTCAGGTAGAAGGAAAGATTATATATCAACATCAACAAAAATTTGTCTTTACAGGACTCAGGACTCTGGTACATACTACTCTGGCGAAGGGGATCATACTTGCATACCCTCCGTAACCAACTCTCGGGCGACGCACGCATTGTCGCTATTAATCGCCTCCGCTTACGCTTCGTGGCGGTGCGGTTGTCTATGACAGTCAGCAGATTAAGGTTGGAATCATGAGATTTAAGTTTTGCTAAGACAAATCTTATCCCCTCTTGGATTGCATCCTTTATCGAGTCGAATTGGTTAGTCCTCAGAGTAGTCACCAACTCTTGCAATGTTCCGACTTGTTCGCCAATGGCACTCGAGTGGGCAGGTAGCGTGTCGTCACGAGGAGTAATCCCCTCAGTATGAAGCCCACCGAGTACATTGTTCAGAAGTGAAGCATTGTCTTGAAGATTGATCTTCAAAGCTTCATTTTCCTCGATCGCGAGTCAAAGCCTCATGAGTCGCTTTTACTTGTACTACTTGTTACGAAAAGAATAAGACAAGTCAAATAAAATGACCTCGAGAGGAAAAACAACCAATCACGTGTAAAGTTTTGCTTACCAACTAGTTGAGAATCTAACTTCTTGACTTCTTCAGCGTGAGCGGCAGTGTCCTTAAGGAAACGTTGCTCCCACAACTGGACCTCTTGGTCTTTGTCTGAAAGGGAATGAGATTCGGAGAAAGAAAAGAAGGTCGAAGGCAGTCTTAAGTTCAACACTTACCGCTTAGTCGTCCCTGCAACTTTTGGTTTGCAGAGTTTACCTCCTGAAGCTTCTTTCGGAAGTCTTCATTCTCCTCCCTTAGCTTCTTCGTCTCAGCTCTCTCATAGTCGAGAGAGTCAGCTAAGGTCTTCTCGTCACTCTTGAATCTGCAAAGGGAAAAGGTAGACGCCAAGAAAGAACACAGTCGTAAGTTCTTCTCGACCGGCCTTTGTCAGAAGTCTTTCTACGACAATACCCTCAGTCAGAAGTCCTCCTACAACCAAGATATCTAGTCAGAAGATCTTTTACGACAAACCCCACAAGCACTGCGGTAAGTGGTCGAAACATAAAAGGCTACAAAAGCGCCATTTACCACCTCTCGCGTCGTCAGCGGAGTAGCGCTTTATCTTGTCGCAGCTTGGACAAGGTTCGTGGTATTCAAAGAATGCGGATAATTTGTTCCACGGTTCGCATAAAGAAAGACGAAGAAGAAGCGTGAAAAAGCATTTATGTAAATACCCAACTTCGGTACTTACATTCATAGCGATCGAAAGAAGCGAAGACACCACCCTTGTAGGGTTCTTCAGATCATCAATCTCATCGACTCGGTTCCACCATACCCTTTCGAGACGCTTGTCATCGAAAACATCCCCCCTATTGGGAATGTCCTTAGGGCGAGGAACGCGATCACGAGATCTAAATGCACGAGAACCCACAACGGTGGCAGGAGCGAAGAACCCCAAGGAGTGGTCGAAGAGCTCGAATTCTTCTTCTCCTTCAGAGGTAGCGGCATCAACAGTTTGGCCTTAGAAGCTGGAAGCATCATCCACAGCAACTTCCTTCCTGGCGCGGTGAATGGATGTTTCACCCCCATGGCCAGATGTTTCCGCCGCTACTATCTTCACCCCTAGTTCTACGACCACCCCTATGGTCGTAGCCACTTCTGACCCTATGACCGCTCCAATGGTCGTAGCCACGTCAGCTACAATGGCATCTTCCGCCACTCGGATTGGGGGATCTATCTTCGACTCACCGCCATCGCTATTCCCCCGTCCGCAGGAGAATAACAATGGGGTTCTTGGCAGAACGCCTTGACGATAAGAGGAGTCGAAAACAGATCATAAAAGGAAAACACGATTAGGTAGTAAAAAGCAAAAGGTAAATATTGTTCTTATACTTTTGTCTCTTTTACATACCTTCTAGTGTCGGACTTGACCTTAAGTTTGGAAACAACCCTCCCTAAAGAAGGTTTCTTCGATTTTTTTCTCAACCACGTCTGGTTGAGAATCAAGTTGAGGAATAGCCACGACCACGTCTGATCGTGGGACTTGATCAAACGCTATCGCTCTTTGAGCCTCTTGGCTCTCTGGATGGTCGAGACCAGCCTCGACCACCTCGACAGCAGCACTGTCCTCGACCACGGGCACTGCTGACGTAGCAGTCTTCTTCACAAAAGACATGAAACTCTTCCAGTTCTCCTTTTCTAGTCGCTTGATAAAACCACGAGAGGCAGAAACTGCGAAGGTTTTATCGTCATAGTAGAAGAGTACCTTGGTCTTGGGGGCTTTGGGTTTGAATACTGCAGCTATTCCTGCTGCGATTGCTTCCTCTGCATCAGCTATTTCCGCTGCAAGATTAGCAAGAGGTGCAAACGAAGTAGCGGAGCTCGAGCTTGCACCCTCCTTGGCAACAGCCTGTGCAAGCCTCCTCCCCCTGATTTGAGGAGCATCTGCTTGCTCAACTGCAAGGGCTCGAACTTGAGCCTCCCTTGTCGACGGCTTTTAACGAGGCGACGCCTTTTGGCCGGGGAGAAACAAGGCGCTCTCACCGCTGCGTATCAACAACCATCAGTTCAACTTCCTCATAATTTGTTCTCCATCTACTTCTCGCAGTAAATCGGAAAAAGAGATATTATAAAGTGGTCGTAAGTCCTTCTCACGACTATTACCATGTCAAAGCTTTTTCTCTCGACAACCCCACCGTCGTAGAAGTTCTTTCTACCGTAACACGATAGTAAGTTTTCCTACAATCAAGATTCTCAAATATAAGTTCTTCTATGA